>OZ010572.1:29636128-29643628 GCA_963932145.1 Acanthosepion lycidas
TCACTCGTTTTGCATCGAAACGATACTTGAATAACTATGATTTCACTAATGCCACCGTAATTAAAAAATAATAACGTAATTCTTTAAGGAGTTAATACATTTAAAACTTAATAATATTATTACCAAATATATACACACGCCTAAAACACGCCACTACATCGCCATATTTCTTTGAATCCATTCTTAAAGAATCTTACTTATATCTATTTAATAAAAAGAATACATTCTTAAAGCGGTCAGCCATAAATTAGAACCTAGTGACACCCGGCTGTACGGATTGACCGCACAAATTTGAAACGCCAGATCTCCGGCTAATTGAAAAACTAGAACTCACATAATTGGAAATACCAGTGTTTTCTGTCTTTTTATCTGTTTTCTCCCAATCTCTGACGAAGCTTTAATAAAAGTGAAACATGTTAGATTGATATATGTTTCCTATTCCTTCTTTACTGGTATTCTTTAGGTATAGTAGGATATTTATGAAATAAAGAATGAACATTTTCATTATCGTTTGCAGTGGTCTTTTGAAACCTGGAAAATGCCGACTAACCTTGCTTTTTCATAATATATGCGTCATTCCAGAAACTGAATATCCTTATAATAAGGCTCTTATGGGTTTATCTCGAGTGAAAGACAGCAGAAGGGAAAATGACGAAATCGTCGACTGCGAAACTTAACAACTACGAAGCACTTTTCCATTATGACAAAATCAAATAAAAATACATACGTCAACGAAACAATGAACAACAACAAAAATCCGAATATCAAAATCTCAGCAAAAACGAATTAGAAACATCTATGAATCAACGGACATCTTGGAAAATAATGTGTTCCAAATATTTAATCAATGAATTGATTTTTACGTGAAGTGGATTTATGAAAGTCCATGCCAAGGACGACAAAATTACATCAGAACAAAAAACAAAATGGCGTCCCTCTTCAAACAGAAAAAAAAAATCTTTATATGCCTTTCCTGAAAAAAAAAAAAAACGATGTGTTGAGATAATAACCCGATAGATATAATATATACAAAAATATCTAGCAGATATTTTGAAGGGAAAATGGAAAACAGAAATGAAGAAAATGCTGGGAGAGGAGAAATATGTAGACGACGCATAAAATTCTTTGAAAATAAATTCAGATAGTACAAGGGTTTGGAAAAAGTGGAAAACTTTAAGGTAAACACTGAGAATTAAAGATAAATTCGAAAGTATACATCCGAGGGGAGTGTAAGAGCTATAAAACTAAATATTTTTTTAAGTTGATATATAGCAAATTAGATAAGATAAAATAAGAATGTTAATGGAAGTATCAGCCGTTTCTCTACAAGGAAACATTTCACATTCATTGACCGAGCAACCAATGGTATTCTCGGTTGAAATTTATAAAATCCTTCTCTTAAAATAAGTTCTCAGGAAAATAGTTTTCTCAAGACCAATAGCTGTTATCGCTGTTACCAAAACTGATGGCATTTTTTCTAACCATTTAAATGAAGTAGTTTATGTCATCATTTTCTATTCGAGTTGTAGGCCATTTTGGTTATTGCTGCTGGCGATAGTTCTCAGGTGGTGGTGTTTCTCTTATTTGGTACAGTTATTTGATTGTGATTCTATAACCCCAGTTCAAATAAGTATGACCTTCGCCAAAACTCACATGCCTCACTCGTTCAAAACCATTTTAACTATTGATCATAGAAAACGTTTGATAGTCTATATATTTTTGAATTGATGTGGCGCCACGTAAAACGCCCATATGAAAATCTCGATCTGAAGACAATTATTTTTAAAAAAATGACCGATTTTTCAGGTTAATCTTTTGGTTTTGTAACAATTTGAAGTATTGCGGAAAACAATCCCTAACACAACCTATTCTATATTCAATTACCTTTTCCTCTATACTAAGTTTGTTATCACTGAAAGGGTACTGTGGATAAAAACAAAATATAAAACCGGAAGAAGTATCAAAAATCGTATTTGTTCAAACCTCGTAAGTAGTCATGGATTAATATTACTTATAAAGCAATCATATATATATATATATATATATATATATATATATATATATATATATATATATATATATATATATGCTCTGATAGATACATATCCTGAACATTACCTTCAAGGTCGATGATGACGTCAATGCCTACACTTTTAATATATATATATATATATATATATATATATATATATATATATATATATATATATATATATACATATTTTTTTTTCTGTAACAGCGCATTTTCGACCTTACCTATGACAAATGTAAGAATTTTATATTACATCACTTCGCATCTTCCATTGTTTAATTTGGCTTACATGGTCAGCCTGAGGAATATTTATTAGCGTTCTTAAATATAATAATTTAGAAAATCTAACGATACTTTTTTTTTATTTATGTTCAGAAATACTTGATGCAAAATAAAATCTTTGCATTTGCCTTGATAATATCCATAGAGGACGAAACGCGACGGTAACGATATTTTGGTCTTTATTCATATATATATATATATGTGTGTGTATGTGTGCGCGAGGGCCAGCGTGTGCGCGCACGGGCGTGTGTGCCCGCGTGCGTGTGTGTGTGTATGTATGTCTGTATTATTATTATTTATAAATTAATTAATTAAAGAATATCAAACACTTAAAATCCCACAGGTAATATTTTTTTATTTCTTGAGATCGCTAAAAAGCAGCTCTCAAAATTTAAAACCTACGTCAAAATTTGAGAACTGCTTTTTTAGTGTTCTCATGAAATAAAAATTATTACCTATGGGATTTTAAGTGTTTGATATTTTTAATTAATAATAAATTGGTCTATCCTTTGACATAGAGCTCTATATCCTCCTGGATATTCCGTACAGATTACCATATTGTGTCATTACTCTATCTATATCTATCAGTCAATCAATCAATATATATATATATATATATATATATATATATATATATATATATATATATATTGTCACCCACAGACAGATTGTTTCGCTGTATCACAGCTCTTCTGCGTGGCTAGATGTCCGATTACTTCAAGCCAAACTTGATTTGGCATCAATCAGATGTCCGAGGCTACGGTCACGGCAGAGAGAAAAGGCAATTATAACGTTTTCTAGACGAAATACGGCAGTAACCCAGAAAGCTCAATGACAAATGGAAATCCCCTTCATTAAAATCAGATTTGATTATATATATATATATATATATAAGTGAACATTGGAGTCAACACTCGGAGACGACAGGCGTCTAGCATGAAAAAGCCTGTCGCCTCTGAGTGTTGATTTCAATGTTCACTTTTAAATTTATATTTACATATGCTCTATCTCTGATACTGAGCACTTTATCCCATAAATGTAGCGCACTTTAATACTATATATATATATATATATATATATATATATATATATATATAAACTTTTTTTAACTATATACATATATATATATAAATATATATATATATATATATATATATATTTAAATTTTGTTAACTATATATATATATATATATATATATATATATAAACTTTGTTAACTAGTAAATAAATCCATACTCTATAACCAATGCTTAAACATTAAATGAAATTGTTCGGATCCTAAGATCTATACTATACATATAGGCTCATCTATTATCCAATTTCTTAATTGAAATTACCTCCTAAAAATTACTACAATAACTAGTAAGTAGAAGAAAACAGCTTTATCATACACTAAAGTAGACTTTAATTCTACAAAAACAAGAAAACATTTACCATAAATAGCTATGGTAGTTGAATTTACAGATTGCCACACTGTCAGCGATGAAATTTAAATTTTTATTATTGCATTATTCTGAAATGTTAACACATCTGTATTACCGCTCCCTATTACTCTCCAGAGAGAACGATCCCTGCCTCTTATTAGAATGTCTGATGCTCAACTCCACGAGGGCACCTCTTTGCGACTGCTCGGGCTCACATTGTCTGCTGACCTGAGATGGAACAAATACATTGAATCAATAGCTTCGTCCAACACAAGGAAAGTTGGCTCCCTGTGCCGCGCCAGAAATTTTTTTCTCGCCGGAGTCAATCCTTCAGATCTAAAAATCAACCATTCGCCCTTGCATGGAGTATTGCTGCCATATATGGTCTGGAGCCCCTTCTGTTTGTCTCAAGGTCCTTGATAAAATCCAGAGAGGGATATACAACGTAATTGACCCTGATCTGTCATCTCGTCTGCAGCCGCTCTCTCACAGACATGCCGTTACCTCCCTCTGTCTTTTTACAAATACTTTCACGGTAACTGCTCCAATGAGCTGCTTACGCTGGTTCGCAGACTTCATGAATTTAAACGTTCTACTAGGCTGGCATCTCGCTCCCACCCTTTCACTGTCGAAATTGTTAAATGTAGCCGTCCCTTCTACTCCAATAGCTTCATGTATCGCACTTCTCGCCTGTGGAACTCCCTCCACATTTCTTATTTTCCTGATAACTATAATTTCCAACTATTTAAATGTAACGTCAATCGACGTCTCCAGATGCCCTGATCTATCCCCTAACCGCCTCTCCATCCTTTCCTCTATCACTCCTGTTTGTTCTCGCTCTTACTCTGAAATCCGTTGTGTGCTAGTGGCTTCCCGCCTTGCTTGGAGTTGAATGCATAAAAAAAGGAAGAAAAAGATAGCTATTAATGACAACATCTGAGAACTGTTTATAAAATCTCCTTTTCCTCTGTGAGAGCTCAATATACATAAATTGAGAAAAGTTGAAAACATTTTTCGTCAAACTTAATACACACTGTTTAGGAATAAATAAAGACCTAGGAAATTTCAGTGATTATATTTCTTTAAAAAAAGCACCTGAAAAAACTATTTTGTTATTGTCTTATTTTGTTATATTTTACATTTTTTTTATAATTATTAATAGCTGTTTAAAACCATACAATGATTATATACATACTTATATTTTCTTGTATCCCCCTACGTTCATTAATATTGCCTTATTATGTCGTTGTCTTTGGTGAAACTGGTTGCCGATTAGTTGGGTGCTCATTGACTTTCTCCAGTGTGAAATGAGTTGGATCTGAAAAGACGTCTGCAGCCACCGTATGTTAGGGCAGTAGGGTCCAAGGGATGGAGAGCTCTGTCTTTTCTTTGAGTCCTTTCCCTCTCTTCTATCCGTCTTCTAGTGTTTTCGAAGGCTTTCTTTTCTTTGTGGACAGTTCGCTTAAAATTGGTTCTATCTGCAGTTTCCGTCTTCCAGTTCACCGGATCGATTACTGTCCTTGGTGTGGTGATTTTGATCTGATCCTTGAGTCGAAGACGTGGGGCTCTGCGTGGTCTCTTGCCAGATACGAGTTCTGAGAAGGGGATTTTGGTGCGTTAGGCGGACGTCTGTCATTCGGGTAAGGTGCCCAGTCCGTCGATTTCGGTGGCGAGTCATGATGTTTTCTCGGCTATCGATTTTTGCTCGTAATGAGAACTTCGTTGTTTGTGATCCGCCTCTGCCATTTATATGCATCAATATACATCTTTATTTATTGAGTATTTATTTAGAGAATTTAATTTTACTTTTTTTTTAAAATTAATACTACGACTTTATAGTCACTATTATAATTATATTAATTCTTACGATCCTATATTGGCTTTTATTTGCCTGTTTTCCTCTTAACATGATTATTACTATCATCTGATACTTTTCTTCTCTGATATAGATTGTTATTAACACGCTAATATTACAAAGACAAAAAGAGTTTTCAGACACACACATCCCCATTTATATCTGGCGTCGTCTGACCGGAGTAAAAGACTGAAGGAAATGATGAAGTAGAAACAATAAAATAAATTTATCATGTTCTGTGATCAAAAGATTGGGGATTCTCCCATTGAAACTATTAACGTACGCTGGCTTTTATATTTAGCCCAGAAAAAAGTAAATAGATATTCAATTCAATAGTAAGCACTGAAGGAGGCTCTAAGTGTAGGCCCCAAATCTTGCAACTTGCCAAAATTTTACCGTACTCCCATGTGGCATCTTTATAAACAAAAACATAATATATATATATATATATATATATATATATATATATATATATATGCACAGGATTTTGAATGGTAATTTGCAAGTGGTGCAAATTGTATTCCTTATAGAATTATTAACAAGGGCATTGCGCGGACCTGTTCACTATTGTGAGTTTGAATAAGATTGACACAAGACCACCTACAAGAGAATCGAATTTTCTATAATATTGAATACGTCTGCGCGATGCATTTATTAATAATAATTCTATAAGAAAGAGAGTTCGCACTACTTAAAAATTAGCATTCACATTCCAGAAGAGTGGACAGAACGATTATAAAAAAATGTTTCTCCGACGAAACTCTGGACGCAGGGTCCTGAATATAATCAATAAACTAATAAGGAGACATTTAAGGCAAACAGAATTTGTAGTAAATTGCACAATATCAAAGATAGAGCGTTAATAGAAGGAATAATTTTCTTTCACTTAAAAGGTCAATATATATTGAAGAAATTTGCATATACTAAAGAAATTATTCACTTGATATAAATGTTGCTTATACAAGCTGACTGTACTTTAAATGTAGGTATGAGTATTAAGCGTTGAACAAAAAACTGGCAAAACATTGCAGTCCGCAAAAAAAAAACGAAAAAAAAAAACAATTGATTTGAGAATGACTTTAAACATTCTCTTCACAGCATTCTTTTAAAACAGATTCTTTCTTCATTTTCTCGGTTTACTGCTGTTTTTTTTTTCTTTTCACAAAGATCTTATCGACTTTTTGATAACTTCCTTCTAACAACGTATCAACTTTTCATAAAGAACAAGTTGAAAAATTTAAACTACATTTCATATATTTTTCTTAGATATCTTGCTTCTCAAATAAGGGATTTCATGCTATTTAGTTCGAATATGATTTGCAAAGCAACTGAATATTTCGTCTTAAATTACCATAATGATATGAGTTAATTTAATGAAAAAGAAAACCATGCAAAAGCAGAAGTCATATTATTCAAGGAACGTGTTCACTTCAAGCTGTACAGCCACGGCATGAATATTTAATTAGAAAATGATATAAAAAAACAATGAAATCATCAAACTTTGCGTAATATGAAAATAATATTCATTTAAGTTGTAAAGGAGCCATATCTAATTCAGCTACATTAGCTGCATAAAATTATTTTGGTAATAACAAGCAAAACTGAATCATCACGGTATATCAAGAGAAAGAGAGAGAGAGACTTAATTCATTAATAAATTTAATATATGTTTAATTATTTTTAACTATTAATTATTAAATTCTACTTTTATTTAAGATAAATACAGTTTTCTATATAGCTGCATGGATGACGGTTAGCTAGTAATGTTATTATGTGTACTGAGTTCGATCCTAATTGGGTGCCTCCATATAAATCTCTATAATCATTAACGGAAAAAGAATTGACATATCATAAAAATAACCTACCAACATATTTTTAGTCAAATATAGTGAACATAAATTTGAATA
>OZ010572.1:29646128-29706128 GCA_963932145.1 Acanthosepion lycidas
AAAGGTCAGTGAGAGTTAGTGCTTCAAAATGTTGCCGATAAAGGGAAGTGTTGTGCGCATGTCACTGGAGCTGACGTTAAATACTTGGCTGTCAGTAAAGGCTTAGAACAGATAAAAAAGGGCGTTGAAGGAAAAAAAATAACAATGAGAATGGTAATAAATAAAGGGAAATATACAAAACAAAACCAAAATTATATACTAGGCATTTGATAGAATACATACATACACACACACACACACACATATATATATATATATATATATATATATATATATATATATATATATATATATATATATATATATATATATATATATACATACACGTATGTATATACGTACATACATATATATGAATACGAGGTATGCTCTGAAAGTGTAGCCTACAAATTATTTCCCCGGAAACTCCAACAGATACCGAGAGCATAATGACACCGTGGATAGAGCAAGTTTTTTGCTAAAGAATTTATTTAATGTAGTCGGCACTAGAGACAATTCATGGTGGCCCGCGCCCATTAAAAAAAAAGAATGCCGCTCGTAGAAATCTGCATAACCCAGTATAAAAACAGAAACGCACTATCCACAGTTTAACAATGCTCACATCTACTGTTTGCTCTCTGTAAACTCTCACAAGCCTTAATGAATGTCTGTGGCCTCAGTTATTACCACGTGTTAATATTCAATTACAGAGCTCTACTTTGAATAGATTTCATGTGTAATATTATAGGAAGCAATAGGGTGTGCTCCGCGTGTGCTTATATATATATATATATATATATATATATATATATATATATATATATATATATATATATATATATATATATATATATATATATATATATATATATATATATATATATATATATATATATTAAAGACATTTTTTATCTTTAACGTTCTTTTTATAGATACAAGTATTTAAGTAAATGCTCTGTTTATAACAATCAGTATTAAATAAAAGTTACCGGTCTGAATGTCCTTTGTGGCCGAGTCGGTTAAGGCACGTCAGCGTAAATGACGGTTCCGTATAGGATGCAGGTTCGAATCCTGTCAAAGGACGAATATTTTCTATGAAAATTTCTCGGACAGTCAGGCTGGTAAATGTTATTTAATACTGTTTATTATAAACAGACCATTTACTTAAATACTTGTATCTATAAAAAGAACGTTAAACATAAAAAATGACTTTAATAAATAAATTGTCGGACTTTGTCCATTTCTTAATGTATATATATATATATGTGTGTGCAGGTATGTAGAAAAATAGGCAAGTGCACGTTAGGTAAATAATCCAGTGTTCTTTAGTATTTTTGTTTTCACTTTTAAAAAACAGTGCTCCATACAGAAGTAGAGCTTAGATTATAATTATTTTTTTTAAAATATGATCCCTTCGCTACATAAAAGTTCTCATGTTTCAAAAACGATAGCCGAAACCCTCAATATAATTATTAAAATTAAATTGAATAAAAGTAACAAACCCTGTTTCATCCTCAAGCGAAAATTTAGGAATAACCAATTTTGAAGTTTACGTCTCGTTATAAGCATGTTCATTCGTTACTATGGAAACGGCTCTCCCTGAAGGTGACTGATATGTGGATAAAAGTTAACACTTAGGCTCCTTATCAAATATGGTCGCCCCAGCGATTTACAGTTGAGCTGGTTAGATATAACAGTAAGTTCGATGTTAACAGTTTCTTTTCCCGCACTTCTCAGTTGTGGAACTTCCTTCCGGCTACATGCTTTCCTGCCAAATTTAATCTGCAAAAATTTAAACGCAATACCAATGGACATCTACTGTCCTCCTGATTACTCTTTTCTCTTTCTGCTCATTATTAATGTTTCTGTTCCTAATTCTTCCACAGCCTGTAACGCCTTGTGTTTTAGTGGCTTTATTGCCTTACCTGGGATGATACCTGTTTAAAAAAATGAAAACCGGAGAGCACATTTTCTTTTCTAAGATTTCTCGTTTGTGGAGAGCGATAGAAATGATACGCACAGTTTGAAAACTAAAAATTGTGTATTAAATCCAATGTGTCATGTATACTAACGTTTGAATTAATATATATATATATATATATATATATATATATATATATATATATATATATATATATATATTGTGTAACAGAAAAATTATCCATATCGTGTATAAGCAAAATTGTTCAACTGTTAGATTAAATTTGAACCGTTCTATCTTAGAAACGATTAAAGATAACTTACTGGAATACTCCGAGGTTTTTATAACACTATTGGACTCGACTTTAAGCAATAAGAACGCATAATTTCTCTCTAAGCTAAAAAGATGTCTCGTGAGGAAAGTCATAAATCATGAAGGAGTGAAATGTAAAGTTCAAATATATACATATATAAATACGTATATATATATATATATATATATATATATATATATATATATATATATATATATAATTCCAGGACAACGTACTTCATGGGTTTCACATGCAATTTCATTTTAACTGCTCTTTAGGGTGCCATAACTGAAATTTCTCTCTCACATGCCAAACATATCATGGATTTAGTTGGATCTTTTCTAATTGATCTCTTTTGATCTAAGTTGAAATGATGATTCTTTTCCTGTTGTGACTTCCTGATCCAGTTTTTCTCTCTACTATTCTCTCTTTTTTAATCTTATTCACCGTTATCTTAAATGTTTTTGAATGGACTTTGAAGATGGAACTCCGAGTGTGAATGTTAGTACCATTTCTGAAGGTCTGAATGATACTTTTCCACTCACAATTGCTCATTTGGGAAGACAATTGAACTGATACAAAACGATTTTAACCTCCTCTCTCTCTATCTCTCTCTGAATAACTGAAAGCTTTTCCAGTAGTTCTTCCGACAGAAGGTGACAAGGTAGCAGGACCGCTTATATGAAATCACGGAAAAATAAAGTCAGTTAATTGTCTTTTTATTTTTTTAGATATTTAACATGGACAATTATGATGCTACACGTTTCGGACAATTTTACTGTTACACACTTTAGATATATATATATATATATATATATATATATATATATATATATATATATATATATATATATATATATAACATAGAAATATGGTTCATTTCCATTAGACATTATAAAATATGTGTGTGCATGTATATATATATATATATATATATATATATATATGTATGTATGTATATGCACACAGACACACACATTTTATAATGTCTAATGGAGCTGAACATTATTTGAGTTTAGATGCATTTAAACTGATCAAATTTTATTTCAGAGAACAATAAAATTAAATTTTGTTTGATTAACATGGAAGTACCCAAGAATCATTTGAGGCACATAATGCTTCATGAGTTCTACAAAGTAAACTCAGTAGCCGAAGCGGCTAGAAACATTCACTCAGTTTATGGAGAGGAATGTGTGAATGAAAGAACTTGCAGAAGATGGTCTGCAAAATTCAGAGGTGGAGATTTCACCCTTGAAGATGAATATCGAACCGGACGTCCAGGTGAGTTTGATGAAAAGCTTCTTGAAGCAGCACTTGAAGAAAATCCTGCTTTATCAGTTCAGGAATTGGCAGTGGTTCTCAGTTCAAACCATAACTCTTCATCGTCATCTTCAACAACTTGGAAAAGTTCCTAAACTTGGAAAAAGGGTGCCTCATGAATTGTCTGAAAACAACCTCAAATCCCGATTTGACATCTGCTCTTCTCTCCATTCTCGCCAAATTGTTTCACCTTTTTTGAATAGACTTGTGACTGGCGGCGAAAAATGGATCTTTTATCGAAATGTTAAACCTCGTAGATAGTGGCTTGGTAAAGGGCAAGTACCCCAGCCACAGCCGAGAAGGGAACTTCATTGGCAAAACGTTCTTCTTTTAATCTGGTGGGCTCTCCAAGGAATAATCCACTTCGAATTCTTACCGCCCAATGCAACAATTAATGCTCAAATATACTGTCAGCAATTAGAGCGTTTGAACCAAACTTGAGGAACAAAAAACCCTCTCTAGTAAATCGAAAAGAGGTGATGTTTCATCAGGACAATGCGCGACCCCACACAGCATGAATCACGTCACAAAAGATCGAAGAACTTGGTTGGGAGAAAATTCCTCATCCACCTTATTCTCCTGATCTTGCTCCTTCAGACTACCATTTGTTTCGTAGCTTACATAATCATTTGGAAGAAACAGTTTTGTAACACAGGAAGAAGTTAAAACTGACATTTGTGAGTTCTTCGAATCAAAGCCAAAAGAATTTTACAGTAATGGAATTAGTAAGCTTGTTAATAGATGGAAGGAAGTCATAGATAATCAGGGAAAATACATTGTTGATTGAATCTGTAATTAAATGTAACATTTGGTCACTTGTTTTCTTTATTCAAAATTCAGACAGAACTTATGGGATGACCTGATATAATCCAGTGTTCTTATTAATATTTTTCTTTTTTTTACAAAACAGTGCTCAGTGCAAATCTACAGAGCATAAATATTATGAATTTACTAATTTAAAAATATGGTTCCATCGCTACACGGGAATTACCATGTTTCAAAAACAGAAAATAAAAACTTCAAATTCAATTATAGAATTAAGTTAAAGTCTGTAGTCCTGTTTCATTTTCAAGCGAATTTTGGAATAACTTATTTTGAAATTTATTGAGTTTTATAAGCACTTACATTCATAATATTAATGTCTTAGTATATAAATGAATATACCGCCGTAATGGAGATAACTGAGTCAATGTGAACCACCCTTTGTTTAGCTGCATATCATATCCTTCGCCAGGTCAATATACATTCAGAATATTTTCTTATCCAAGACCGGTTGCCACCCAATGCTATAAAATCCAGTCTGTCCTACTATTTACGGTAGCTAGGGGAAGTTGGATTCATAACATTTCCCAAGGGTATTACTTCATTGCATTAACGTAACTGAATGTAATGAACTCGACTGGAATTCCACCGCATATATATATATATATATATATATATATATATATATATATATATATATATATATATATATATATATATATATGCGGTAACTAAAAAAGTTCTGTCCGTTTTCTGATTAGTCATTGAATGAAGTTGAAATATATACGAAATGCTTGTCGCAATTGTTTACAAATTCGGACAGCCGGAAGTAGGAACATCAAACGTTATAGAAAAAACATGCGCACGGTGCCCGGCCATCAATTATAAGCCGGAGAAGTGAGAAGGATGGAAGTGTCTAGAGATCTCGTTCGGGGCTATTTGCTTTACGACTTCAAAGTGGGCTTATCAGCAGCTCCATCAAGTCGCCGCATATGTCAAGCGTTTGGGAATAGTGCTGTGGATGAACGTACTGCAAGTTGGGAGATTTGTCTCTCCATGATGAACCTCGCAGTGGACGACCACGGGTCTTGAATGACGGAGTCCTAAAGGCGGCCATTGAAGAGGACAGTAGTCTAACGTGTGGTGAATTTGCAAGACAGTTCAATGTTTCCGATGAAACAGTTAGACTTAACCTGAACCGCCTAGGTAAGACGTACAAACTGAGCAAGTGGGTTCCGCAAACGCTGTTGGAGGTTCACAAGAGACAACCTGTGGCAGTCTGCGTATCGCTTCTTTCTCGCCACCGTACCGCATCCTTATTCAATCGAGTGCTTACCAGTGATGAAAAGTGGGTTCTGTACGAAACTCCCAAGCATTCCAGACATTGGTTGTCTCCTCAGGATGCTGTCCCTCACACCGCAAGACCGCCTATGCACCCACGCAAGATTATGATTTGTGTCTGGTAGACAGGTCGTCAAGTGGTCCATTATGAACTGCTACCAACGGGCCAAAATGTCAATGGAAAACTATACTCACAGCAATTGAAACGTGTGCAACAGGCATTGTGCCAGAAGGAGCCAGCATTGGTGAATCGCAAAGGTGTGCTTTTTCTCCATGACAACGCCAGGCCGCATGTCACGTGAGTGGTCAGGGATACCATACAGCAATTTGGGTGGGAGACTTTGTGTCACCCACCTTATTTCCCTGACCTTGCGCCATCCGATTACCAGCTCTTCCACTCCCTGGATAATCTTCTTCGTGGGAAATCCTTCACCAATGAAGCAGACTTGCGCAAAGCCCTCACAGACTTCTTTGCGTCACCCCCCCGTGTTCTACCGCAAGGGCATTGAACAGCTGGAGACACGTTGGCAGAAGGTTCTGGATGCCGATTGCGATTACTTCGAAGACTAAATATAAGGAACACTCACTGTGAAGCGTTTTCTTTTTTTCCTTTAAAAAACGACAGAACTTTTTTGGTTACCTTGTATATTAAATTAAATTAAATATTTACGTATCTCTCTCTACTCGAATGTAGTCACTCGTCAGGAGATTTAATTTATTTACGCAAACCGTATTTTTCCTTATTTTTTTTTTCATTTATTTTGTTCTTTCTTTAAAAAAAAAACTTATTTTATGTTCTGTATTAAAAAAATATGAAAAATGTTTTATGCCGTAATGTAACTTAACCCCTTAATCGCCTATGTTTTTTGGGAAAAGCATTTCATTTTCAGACGATTTATTTTCTATTTGTTTTTAATATAGTAACTAAGAAACTTAGGTACCTTGAAGTACCCGTGCAGTGTCTAACACCTCCACCAGACGTATGAGTTGACGGTTGGACTCGTTTCAACCTCAGAAGGGCATAAAAAGAAATCAAGATCGACGTATAAACACGTCTGGAGCTGATTTTTAAATGTTGGGCTTTCGATGTGTTATTCGTGTATACTCGTCTTCACCGAAAAATATGTTAAACTTCTCCAGTTGAATGTACAATGGAAATATTACTCTCAGACGGATGTCACTACGTTATATAGTTATGAGTTCTTAGTTTTTCTTTTTTTTTTAAGCGTTTCACCCGAAGCAAGGCGGGAATCCACTAGCATGCAAGGGGTTACAGACAGTTGGAGCGAGAGCAAAAAAGAGTGATAGAGGTAAGGTTGAAGAGAAAGATAGGAGATAGATCAAGACATCTGGAGACGTCGATCGACCTTACATTTTAACAGTTGGAGATTATAGCTATCAGGGAAACAGGAAAAGTGGAGGGAGTTCCACAGGCGAGAAGTGTGAGACATGAAGCTATTAAGGTAGAAAAGACGGCTATATTTAACAGTTTCGACAGTGAAAGGGTGAGAGCTAGATGCCAGCCTAGTTGAACACTTAAATCCATAAAGTCTGGAAACCAGCGAAAGCAGCTCATCGGAGCAGTTACCATGAAAGTAATTGTAAAAAAGACAGAGGGAGGCGACTGCACTTCTGTGAGAGAGCAACTGCAGACGAAATGCCAGATCAGGGCCAGTTACGTTCCATATCCGTCTCTGGATTTTATCAAGTACCTTCAGAAAAACAAAAGGGGCCCCAGACCACATAAGGGCAGCAATAAACCATGAAAGAGCGAATGGTTGATTTGTAGATTTGAAGGATTGATTCCGGCGAGAAAAATTTCCTGGCACGGCACAGGGAGTTATAAATATTTATAACTTATTATATATTAGGCTTGAAACGTACGACGTTATCACGTTAAAATACCCGTTCCCATCCGATCACCGATGTTAAGTAACGTTGAAGCTGCACAGTGATCAGATGGGTGTCTACTAGGAATTATCAGGAACTGTAAGCTATGGGTAAGTCAACATGAATATCGCTAACAGGAGACCTTGGAACGTGTTGAGGTATGGGGAACATGCCAATGACTTCAGTTTTATAGGATAACTAGTAGAAGGAGGAGGGTTATACTTAACATCAGGAAGAGGCAGCTGAAATTTCTGGGACACATAATTAGGAAGATCGGCCTGGAGAATATTATACTCACAGGTGGAATAGAGGGAAAGAGAGACAAAAGAAAACAATGCGTGACATACCTGGCGGGCTTAAGCAAGTGAATGACAGAACCTGGTCTCGGAGTGGGGACCAAAGTGAAGGAACTTATTGATAGCTGCAAGTGATAGAGGGACGTGGGGAGACATGATCGCCTATATGCTGAAAGTACATGGCACATAAAAAAATGAAAGTCCTTCTGTCTACATTTCTGGGAGGATGAGTTATCATTATTTACACTATATTCGAGCTATTGTCCTAATCTTTGGTGCTAACAACAAAGATGGAATTCCGAATATAATTTATGTAAATAACTAACCTTCATTACAAAGAAATGTAGTATGTATATTTTGTGACGTACGGTGGTCGTTAATAATCAAGTATAACTCAAGATTTCAATGTTAAATAAAACAGTATTTAATTAAAACAGCAAATAAATACTTAGCAAGAACAAAGAAATAAAAGTTAATCAAAGATAATTATCCATTTCAGTGAATATCTTGTTAGTAGTGGGGCTCGGCTTAACGTCAGGTATGTCCTAAATCAAAACCGAAATCATCGACTCCCAATAATTCACACTAATTTGACTAGATAGTTCCACTCAATAGTCACTTAATAAACACTGCAGTCAGTAGCCTGACACTGCTATTTATACATCCGGCGGAAAATATTCATAAGTCCAAGAGTGTCACGTTCGAATCTCGGTGTCGTTAGTTTCTCATC
This sequence comes from Acanthosepion lycidas, assembly GCA_963932145.1. NCBI lineage: Eukaryota > Metazoa > Mollusca > Cephalopoda > Sepiida > Sepiidae > Acanthosepion > Acanthosepion lycidas. The sequence continues at coordinate 29,654,681 of OZ010572.1, forward strand.
CTTCCCAATATGAGAGTATGTGTTAGGAAATACGATAAGCAATGAGTATTTGATTCATTTTATATAAATGCCAGAAGTGACATATTAAAGAAGATAGATAGATAAATATAAACAAATTTAGCTAGCTAGCTAGACAGATAGATAACAAGAACGAGATTTATTTAAATACCGGAAGCGTCAAATTAAATAGAAAGGAATAGAATAGATTAGATTAGGTTAGAATAGATAGATAGATAGATAGATAGATAGATAGATAGATAATGACAAGAAAAACGTAGTTTTATTTAAATACCGGAAGCGTCAAATTAAATATAATAGAACAGATAGATAGATAGATAGATAGATAGATAGATAGATAGATAGATAGATAGATAGATAGATAGATTATGACAGGGGCGACGTAGTTTTATATAAATCTGAAAAGTATAAAATTGCAGAAATGGAAGCAGATACTCTTATGAAATAAATCATATCCAAGAAAGAATGACTAAAAACAAAAGAAGATAAAATTGTTGATCTTTGTTGTTGATGAAAGTAGACAAAATAGAAAATTAGGAATCAGTTGATTGGTCTGGCAATTGGACTCTTCGCCTCCAACATTCAAACATAGATTTCCCTTGCGTGGCGTGGATGATATCTTCGTTTTGCAAGTTGAAAATGATTTGTTGAAATGCCCCACCCTGGCCGTCATCTACTTTCCCGCTTCTATCATTCTATAATTTTGTTCTTCGCTTACCTTGGGTCAATACGACGTGAGATTTGCTGCCATGTTTGTGATGAAGCCATATTTTGGAACTTAAGAAGGATTTAAGTAGAGACTGAATAGGAGGAGAAATAGAAACAGAAATAAAATATTTGTTAAAAAAATCGCACGAAGAAGAAAATGAGAAAGACAAGGATTAAAGTCTTGCGTTAGAAGAAAAAAGAATTGTGTGAATAAGAAGAATGATAAAATAAAGAATAGGATTACGATAACGAATAACAGATAAAACGAAAACAAAGTAAAGATGCATAAAAAAATGAATATGTTCGAAACTGCCTATGGAGTAGACACTGAAAATGGAGTTAAATTTGAAGGAAAACTGTAAAATATTAGATAATGTTAACAAGGATAAGAAAGAATAATTTTGCCGAAGACGCAACAAAGGGAGGGCAAGAGTGAAGCAAATAAATGAACATAAAACTGGTATAAATACTTCACAAAATGAAAGAACATTTAATAAGATTTACGCGACAAGACGAGCACGATAAAGAAAGACAGAACTGGCAGTCGAACGATTCGAAAGAAAAGATGGTACTTATCAATCCACCCACGGGGATCGAATGTGGCACAAGGCCTTTTTAATGTGGGTATCTCTGAGCCCGTAGGCCCAGCCAAAAATAAATAACCATCCAAACCCGCCGAGGCGGGCCAGTTCCGTCAACCTCCCCCAACGAAACCCTACCCTTCGGCGGAGCTTCGTCCGGGTTCCTCTCTGCAAGCAGAGAGTCCGACAGACACCCGACCTGGCAGCTCCCAAATCGCAGATACTACACTTTGATCCTAGCCACCGGGTCGAGCGGGTATTCTTTTTAATTTTTTTTATTCGAAAGAAAAGATAGCAGCGGGAGAAAGAAAAACGTTTTGTAAATGGTGGGGACAAAAATGAAATATAACTGATTAAATGGAGCGAGGATTAATAAAACGAAAGATGAAGAAAATCGGAAACTGATAAAAATTACGTTAGTTAAATGAAAACATGAGATTTGAAAATTTTGGATGAAGAACATATGAATGATACGTGAGATTAAAAGTTAAATTAAAATGGTATTAAAAAAAGAGAAAAAAATTATTACAAAAAAGAGAAAAAAATTATTAAAAAGAGAATAAAAATTAGTAAAAGGGAAAAAAACTCGAACATATTTGTAAAAAAGCAGATGCCAGTAAAACTATTTGGTCCGAGAAAAGACGGATGCAACCAAATATATATATATATATATATATATATATATATATATATATATATATATATATATATATATATAATATATTATATATATATATCATATATATAATATATGCATATATATATATATAATATATATTATATATATATATCATATATATAATATATGCATATATATATATATTATATATATATAATATATATATATATATCATATATATAATATATGCATATATATATATATATATTTACATATATATATATTTATTTATTTCTTCAACATACATATGCATATATATATATTTATATATATATATGTGTGTGTATATATATATATATGTGTATATATATATATATGTGTGTATATATATATATACATATATATATATATACATATATATATATATATATATATATATATATATATATATATATATATATATATATCAAAAATAGGAAGGGATTTGGGATGACATATATTTTGAAGAATGAAAAATATTAAGCAGAAATATAAACAACTCTGGCTTTTTAGCGTCATTATGAAAAGAAAAAACAACAAATGAATAGATCAACGCATAGAAATAGTGTTTATAAAGTCGATATTAAACTAAATGTTAAAAAGCAAGACTAAAGAAAGGAAGATGATGGAAAATGTCTTAGTTCAGTGGCAAACATTGAAAATGAAATAATAAAAAAAGAAATACTTGTAATAGAAGAAGACTTTTCTCTTGGAAAGGAAGAAATAAAATAAAAGGCAAATAATTGAAAACGATGGAGGAAAGCGAGAAAAACATCAGTGAATTAAAAAGAAAGAATTAAAAAACTTCAAAAGAAAAGGTGAAATATCAAGAATGAAAAAAAGACATTGTGAGAGAGAAACTACTGAAATGGAAGGCAGACGATAATCGACAAAAGAAAATGAAAACGAGGTTAATTTTAAGATGATAAAGAAAAAAAAAAAACGAAAGAAACTTGTGAAAACATAAAAGGTGAAAGTAGAGATTATCAAGAACGCCGCCGAAAGCAGAAGGCATTGAAAGAGGATGAGATCGAAAGACAATAAAAGAAAATGGACGCTCAAAAGGAATTAGAGTTGCAATAAAGTCGGGAGTAGAAAAAAAAAAAAGATGAAAATTTTCGGTGAAGGAGAGTAAAATTGAAGATGAAAGCGCACGATGATTAAAAAGGAACAAGAAGCCTTTAGAACAAATAATGTAGGACACTGACAATTGTGGGTTGGGATTAATATGTGTTTGTCTCAAGCAACTCTGTTGTCTCATCTTAACCTGTAGCCTTAGCTGACCTCATCTGTTTCCCTTGAGAGATTCGTGCTTTATTAGCCGCTTCAGCTCAATCTTCGTCTTTTCGTCGGCGTCGAAATACATTTTGCAAAGGTTGCGGGTGGGGAGAAAGAACAAGAACAACAACCGCATCATCACTAACAATAACAACAACAGCAACAAAATCATCATCAGCAGCAACACCAACAAAGTAGAAGCTGTAGATGTGGCAACGAAGGCCTATTAATATAGGCAACAACAGCTAAAACATAGTAATGTCGGTAAGGTTTGACTCAGAAAATAAGAACAACAACCCTACAGAAAGGGAAAGTAAAGAATGAAATCGATGACGATGATGATGATGATGATGATGATGATGATGATGATGGATTGTGAGCATTATAAAAACTGGTTGAGAGGGCAGTGGATCAAATAGAAGCAAAGAGGTAAGAGGAGCAGAGAGGTAGGGAGAAAAACTGTAAGAAGATGAGAAAAACGAAACGAAGAAAGTATTAAAAATGAAGACGATGATGCCGATGATGATAATTATAAATTTATAATGAGGCAGTTATGATTAAAAAAAAAAAAACAGAAAAGAATGAAGAAAAAGAATCAAAATAGAAAGAGTGAAAACGGAACAGTAGGAAAAGTAAAGAAAGAAAGAAAGAAAAAATTTAACGAGGAGTGTAGTGGCTAAGATAAGAGTGAAATAAATGGAAAAGATTCTAAATGCAGAAGAAGAAGAAGAAGAAGAAGAAAAGAAAAAGAAGAAGAAAAAAGAAGAAAAGAAAAAGAAGAAGAAAAAGAAGAAAAGAAAAAGAAGAAGAAAAAGATGAAAAGAAAAAAAAGAAAAAAAAGAAGAAGACAACAGAAAAAAAGAAGAAAAAAGAAAAGATGACAGATTATGTTAAACATAAAAACTTGTAGTGAAGGTTGTGGACCCGATCGCAACAAACAAACGAAAGAGGCGTAGGGGAAGAGAGGTAGAAGAAATATAGAAAAAAGGGGAAAAATAAGGATTAAAAATTTAAACGATGACGGCAATGATGATTAATTATAAGTTTATAATGACGATGGCATTTAAGACAAAAATAAATGACTAAACAGTGAAAGAAAAATAGACCGAACGAAAGAAAGAGAAAAAAAAAGTTTGTGTTGAAACTAGGAGTGCGACGGTTTAGGAAAGATCGAGAGAAATGAAGAAGAAGAAAAATAAAAAGCAAGATAATATTACGTCATTATTTTTGCACCAACCTAATAATAATAATAATATTAATAATAATAATAATGTAGCGCAACCGGGAAGAGGAGAAAGATAAGATTACGTGAGGGGGACGTTGAATAGGTAGGATAATGGGGGGGGGATTATTAAAGAAGGAAAAAAGGACTGAGTACAGATAGAAGAAAAGAAAAAGAAAATAGAAAAGAGTTAAAAGGAAAGGAAAGAAACGTCTCTCAGGAAAAGCAACAGAACAGGTAACATATGAGAGTGAAACAAAGGAAAATAAATAAAAAAAGTGTAAGAGGGAAGCAAGGGAAGTAAGAACGAGATTTTCCAAAACGAAAAATGAAGAAAAAATAACAAATTCAACATCGTGGTGAGAACACAGCAATTCAGATGAAAGCATCAAAGAGGCGTGCGGTAGGAACAAAGATGATAGAAGGGATATTAAGGAAAAAAAGAGACATTACGAGAGAAAAAATAAGATGTTCGCTGATAAACAACACAGAGTCAAAGAATAGCAGCAGCAGCAACAGAAGCAGCAGCAGCAGGAGCAATGACGATTAGAAAACGCAAAAGAAAGGCAAGGTATGAATAAAGTAAATAACGACGTAAAGAGTGAAGTAAAAAAAAAAAAACAGAAAAAAAACAAAATAAAGGGGAAACTGTTAAAGAACATGAATAATTTGGAGATGATTATGAAAATAAATATTCTGAAAAACTGTAAACAAGCAAAGACAACTTAAAACGAAGAGAACAATGGCTGAAGAAAAGCACGAGTGTTGAACAGCAAGAAATTGAAGAGGCGATTTTGGATTAAGAGTTTAAAAAAGAAGAGCACATTGAAACGACTGCGGGGAAAAAAAGAAGTCTTCGGTAAAATAAAGGTGCAAAAAAAAAAAAGATGGCGACATAACGAACCAAAATATAGATGATAGTAAAATAAATATTTTCAATTATTTTAATGCGAATGTTACTACTACAAACACAGTATTGATCATTAAAATAAATAAAATACTGTTCCCAAAACTACAACTAGCACAATAAAATTCTCATAAAGCTGGTGATGAAACAAAGAAGTGAGAAAGGCGGGAAAATAAGTTAGAAAGGCGGGAGATTTTAAAATTTAAGGATTCAGTAAAAAGAAGTTAAGACACCATACGAAACAGACTTATGTCTCATAAACTCTGCACACATTGTTCAGAATATCTAACCATTGCACGACATGTTAGAAGGAGTCCAATATTATTCAATGTATTTCGAATTTTTTACAGGTATAAATATTGGCGCAAGATAGTTTTCTAAATTGTTTTCTCAGTTCCATACTAAGTTCAGCTGAATAAATACCAAACGCGTTCTCTATCCGACGAAGAAGACAAACATAAATCACGGACAGTGCAGGAGCACTTCGCATTCACTCGGCAGATCAAGACATTTAGCATAATGTCTTATGTGTAACCGTTAAAATACTGATTTATAGAAATGTACTAAGCTGAGATGTTTTCATTACATTATTAGAGTAATTATATATAGAACAAATAACAAACAAGAACAACAAGTAGATATGCCATGATTTGTGAGCATCATAAATTAAATTTCGACGTATGAGGAACTGATAGCTTAATTAATTCAGTTATGAAATTCTGCGCGACAATCTTAAGTGGCACTTAAGACCCACTAGTGATTTACAAAGGACACAGATAGAACAAGCGTGGGGATTGTGAGATGAGACCACTGACAGATTGGCTGACCTTTTAGGTGTTACCCTCGTTTCTTGAAGGTGATTGAATAATATATATATATATATATATATATATATATATATATATATATATATGCACATTTCATTGAATGCGGCAGACAAGACCGTACATGCAAAAAAGGCTAGAAATAATGGAAGCCTTATTAATAAAACAAACAAAAAAACAACAACAATAATATTAACTTTGAACATGGACACAATATATTTTGAAAAATGAAAACATTTTATAAAACATACATACAACAAATTATTTCTTATTTAACAGTTAAAATATTTAATCCTTGAAGATAGGTAAATGTATAGCCGAAAGCGCTCGGATAAAAAATAAATCGGACAATTTTTATATAATTTATCATCCGAAAAGAAAAGAAAAAACATTAGATCACATGAGAAATTGTCTAAAAAACTAAATAAAATCATCTTGTCTGTCGTATTCAATGAAATGTGCATGAAAGAATGATTGCTGCTTAAATACACACACACACACACAAACACACACACACACACACATATATATATATATATATATATATATATATATATATATATATATATATATATATAAAGAAATATAGTCTTGAGGTGTGCTATATTTATGGAATAAAGTGCTCAATATCAGAGATAGAGCGTGTGTAAATATAAAAGTGAACATAGAAGTCAACACTTAGAGGCGTCAGTCTTTTTCATGCTACATGCAATCGTCAGGCAACATATGCTGTTATTTTTCTCGGCTATTTATATATATACGGGTTAGTGGTGCATTGTGGGTATTCTATTATGGCGGTTATTTTACCGGAAGTCGTTTGTTTATTTATTTGGGTCAAATTATATTGCTTGTTTTTATTTTTTATTTTTTTGTTTCTTATTTATATTTATTTATTAACGTAGTAAAAATTTGTTTATATCACTTATTTAACAGCTTTGTTTTGGTTTGAGAATTTAATTAAAGCTATTTGTTCAATTTTGGGGTTGATTGTTGTAGTTCATTCTAAGTATTATTTTGGCGGGAACAGTTTTTAATTTTATTGTGACGTCCCCCGCTGTAGCTGCGCCAAATGTGACATCTGCCTGGCAACATCCGTCGTGCTATCCTGTCCTGTGCCGACCAACTGGCTTGGTATTGGTCGCTGCAACAAATGTGACGTTCTAAGCTTTTATGATTCGGATGGGCATCTGGTTAGATTCGGTATCAGCCTTGTCGTTCCCAGCTCGCCTCCAACGTCTGGTTACCGTTGTAACTGTTTTGATTTCTAGTCTAACCTACCCACGTTGTGATTTGATCTTAGGTAAACGAAATCAATCAGTCGCCAGGCCGTAATGCAAGCCGAGTTCGATCAAGGGCAACACCGCACAAGTATATGTAAAAGAAAGAAAATAATAACTCGAAAAGTTCAAATGTGTTAAAAAGGATAACAATATTTTATATCTAGTTTCCGAATACAGGACTGCATCTTCTTACCAACCCGCTTATATGGATTCGTAACACTTTGTGTTTGTTAGGCGAGTCTTAACAACTTAATTTGTTCTTTTAAGAAACTGGTTTTGGTGTATCTTCAGGCGATATTCGTGAAACTTGTTTTGGTGGTGTGAGTCTAAGTCGTTCTTCAAAAATAAATTGTTCTTGGTTAGAAGTTGAGTTCGGAATTGCGTGGAATCTTTCAGTCAACTTTATGCGAGGCGGGCCCAACTCAGCTGCGAACTTCACTGCGAACTTAACTGGAACTGCTTTTCACTAGCTGCGACTCTGCTTATATTGACGCCAACCAAAACTTGGCTGGGCTTGTCGGGGTTTGAGGTTCCTTGATAATTCTAGATCCACTATCCACTTCTTTTTTTTTCAGTCAGGAAAATTTAATATTTTCCATTTTTGGAAGTCTTTCGTCTTCCCACCTTCTACTGTTCTCACACTGGTATCTTGGACCTCTCCCAGTATCTTGCAGCTGTTCCTAAGAATACAATTCCTCTCCAGGTGCCCTGGTCTCCTACAAAACCGGCACCTTCTTGTTGGACAGTTTACCGCAAAGTGGCCCACATGACCACATATCCAGCATTTTACTCATCCTCTCTTCAACTGTGCCACCCTCTCACTTATTCCTGGGGGGGACCTGTCCTCTACCTAAGTGGCTCTCCTGACCACATGTCCAACGTTTTACTTTCCTGCTTTTTAACTGGGCCACCCTCCCTCTTAATTCTGGGGTGGACCGCTGGCTTTTCCCTGGTTTTGTCTTTTGCGCTCGGCCTTCTTTAACGATATCGGTGCGGCACCTTTTCTTAACCCGCACTACTTGGCCAGGTGTCCCTTCTTTCCACACCTAGGATCTCCTTCCCATATCTCAGGCTCCCCCAACTCTAGCTTGACCTTCCGATTCCACGTGGGGGCTCTCCCTCTTTCCCCCTTTCTTCCGACCTCTCAACTTAGCTCTTGCTTCTTCCCACCTCTTTTTACCTTCTCCCAAACTCCCTGGCTCTCTTTGGCCAGCGCCACTGCTGCCGATAACCTTAGCGGTCATTCATTCAAAACATCGTGACGAACAAGCTCGACACTGAGCGTTTCCACATACAGATCTGCCAACTGGGCCTGCATGACCGCATTATTTCTCACTACCTCTGGGAAAGTTAATGACGACAATTTCTCCGCTCGAGTCCCCATTTCTTCAGGGGTTTCGTCCCTCAGCTGCGTCATCTTCAGGAGGGCTCTCATGGCCTCTATTGCCGTACCCTCGTCAGCGAACTCCCGAGTTAATAATTCTTCCAACGTTTCCCATGTCAAGTGGGGCTCACTGTCTAAGAGTCCTTTTATAAACTCAGACACTTTCTCTCTGGTGGCATCATACGCCAAATATAGGGCCTCTTGGTCTGAGAGTCTATATATTACCCGGATCTTATCCAAGATTGCCAGCCAATTCTTAAAATCCCTTTTACTACCGTCAAAAGCTGGGACCCTCGGTCCACCCAATAATTTTCTTAGGTCTGTTGACAATCCCTGTTCACCCGCCTTTTCCTCTATATCTACCCTATCTTGCTCATAGCCATATTTAACACAGCAAAAGAAAAACAATCAGATCAGCAACAATCGAAATTGGGAGATCAAACGAAAATAAAGTGTCCTACTTGACAGACGATTTCCAGTTAGTTCTTCTCAGGTTCTTCTCTGGAACCGTATGGTTGTAGCCAACCAAAGTATTTTGGTTCCCACTCTAGTCTGTTTCAATTTGAGTCCTTGAGACGCCGTGCGTTGTCCTGGTCGAAATTTTCTGCAAATCCTGTGACAACGGCTGATCCAGGGCCTTAACCTGCTGTCACGGCACCAATTGCCATGTCCCCCGGTGTCGCTTCGCCAAATGTGACGTCTGCCTGGCTGCGTCCGTCGTGCTATCCTGTCCTGTGCCGACCAACTGGCTTGGTATTGGTCGCAGCACCAAATGTGACGTTCTAACCTTTTGGTGATTCGGATGGGAATCTGGTTAGATTCGGTATCAGCCTTGTCGTTCCGCGCGCCTCCAACGTCTGGTTACCGAATTAACTGTTTTGATTTCTAGTCTAACCTACCCACGTTGTGATTTGATCTTAGGTAGACAAAATCAATCAGTCGCCGGGCCGTAATGCAAGCTGAGTCTGGACAAGGGCAACACCGCACAAGTATATGTAAAAGAAAAGAAAATAACTCGAAAAGATCAAATGCGTTAAAAAAGGATAACAATATTTTATATCTGGTCGCTGAATACAGGACTGTCTTCTTCCCAACCCGCTATATGGATTCGTAACACTTTGTGTTTGTTAGGCGAGTCTTAACATCTTAATTTGTTGTTTTAAGAAACTGGTTTTGGTGTATCTTCAGGCGATATTCGTGAAACTTGTTTTGGTGGTGTGAGTCTAAGTCGTTCTTCAAAAATAAATTGTTCTTGGTTAGAAGTTGAGTTCGGAATTGTGTGGAATCTTTCAGTCAACTTTATGCGAAGAGGGCCCAACTCAGTTCAACTCAGCTGCGAATTTCACTGCGAACTTAAATGGAACTGCTTTTCACTCGCTGCGACTCTGCTTATATGGACGCCGACTAAAACCGGGGTCGGCTTGTCAGGGTTTGAGGTTCCTTGATAATTCTAAATCCACAATCCACTTCTTTGTTTTCGGTCAGGAAAATTTATTATTTTCCATTTTTGGAAGTCTTTCGTCTTCCCATCTTCTTCTGTTCTCACACTGGTATCTCACCATACCCTCAGAGGGTGTTTCCCTCTCTCTCACAGTGGCATCTCATACCAATCCCTAACGCTAACACCAGCATTCAGCCAATGGGTGCCCAGCAGTGTGGGCGTGTCCAGACTAGCCTCGGTTTAAAAAATCTTGCTCAAGAAAAAAAAATTATCTCCTCTTTCTCTTTTTCTTTTCTTTCTTTTCTTTCGTAGTGTGGTCCCTTAATCACAATTCTTATCCTAAATGTCACTTCATATGGAATTTTTGAACGAGATTTTCGCCAATTATCAAGTGGGTGGTTATCTGGACGTATCGCACCTTGGTGCCTCTTTTCGTTCTGACAAAATAATTTTGCTATCATAGCCAGCTCCTGAGAATAAACAGGTGCTTTTTCCAAACGTCCTTTCAGTAGATAACTAATGGTTTAGTCTTTTCTTATTTGTAACTCTGTGTGGTCCAGCGACATTTTGTTTTTCGGTCAGCGTATGACCTAATTAATTTTTATTTCCCAGAACCCTGCGGGTGGTCCCGCGAGCATTTTGTTTTTCCGTCAGTGCGTGCTTAATAAATTTCTATTTCCAAGTTTCTGTTTCCTAGGGGTCTCGGCCAACCTGAAATTTTCATTATCGTTGTCATAAATTAATTTAAATCCGACACATCCGCGACCCTACTTTCCTCGCTAATGAGAATAAAAACCTTTAGCACTTTTCTCTGTTAGAAAAAAGATAACATCACTTAGTGTCCTTTTCGTGATGGCTTCTTATCACCTAAATTTAATTCTCGCCTTTTTCTTTCTTTTTTTTCTTCTTCTTTCTTTCTAGCAACCTAAATGGTGTCACATTATGCTCTACTTTTGTATCGAGTACTATTTTAAAAAAATAATAACAAAAATACTAAAGAACTTTGGATTATTTACCTAACCAGTTCTTTCCTATTTTTTATATATTTTCACACACACACACACACACACACACACACACACACACACACACATATATATATATATATATATATATATATATATATATATATATATATATATATATATATGTACACACACAGTGGGGCGATACAAATATTCGTACCGATACAATTTTTTAATTTGTTGTATTTCCAACTAATAAATAAACATAATTTTCTTATAATCAACTGTACAAAGATGCATAATAAATAAATATGCATAGAAAACAGAAAAAAATTATTTAATAGAAATAAATCCCATTTACCCATTAAAGCATGAAAAAAAGTATGTATACAATACAAAAAGAATACATAATCTTCATTCAATACTTCGTAGAATAGCCATTATTTACTTTTACAGCATCCAATCTCTTCTTTTTATTCTCGATTAATGATTTTCAAATTTTAGTTTGTATCTTGTTCCATTCTTCTTCGCATATGGTTTTCAGATCCAGGATGTTTGTTGGAGCTCTCGATTGGATTTGAATTTGCAAACAACGCCACGGATTCTCGTCTGGGTTTAAATCTGGGGATTTACTTGGCCATTTTAGAATATTTTCATTATTTTTAGTAAGCCATTTCTTCGTAGATTTTGCAGTGTGCTTAAGATCATCATCTTGTTAGAATAACCAATCAGGAGGAAATTCAATATTGTCAAACACAATCATTAAATTTGCTTCAGAAATATTTTGATATCCTACGGCATTCATTCTACCATATATTACTGATATGTTGCCGGTGACATTTGTAGAAAAACATCCCCAAACCATGATGCTGTCACCACAACATTTCAGTGTTGAAACTGTGTTCTTTTGTTTGAAGGCGTCGCCATCTTTCCTCCGTATATGATTTCTAGAATTACGTCTAAACAATTCCATTTTGGATTTGTCTGTCCATAATGCTCTATCCCATTACGATTTTTTTCCTATCCTTATGCTTGTTGTGCCCTGTTTAGGGACCAGAAAGAAAGACACGGAAGACGAAGGTCGGCCATAAAAAGTATATTGAAGATATATACAAATCAATAGTGTTAGTAATAAGTAGATTAGCACTGCGTCTACTACTCCATTCCACTTCACACTCTGCCCTCCCGTCCGACTCTCGCAGTTTGTATTTATAAGAGAAGGAAAAGTTCATTATACTGTAACACAACAATATTCACGAACGAATTTCAACTTGGTATCTCTGTGTTTTTTCAATAGTAGTGGAGTTTTCCGAAGAGAGCGTTACTTTAGATTGTTCCTATGAATTTCATTTCTTATATTCTGTTTAGTGACAGATTCTTGATGAAAGCAAATAACCCTGCAACTCTTGACAAGTAACCATGTGATTGTGTTTAATTTGACGCATTAATTTCCTCGAAAATTTTGCAGAAATCTTTGGTGGAATACCTGTTCTTCTTTGTTTTTCAACAGTTTTGATTATTTTTTATTATTACTTTCACTGAATTAACTAATGGTAGCAAATGGAATATTCGGGTTGTCTGAGGGGTTCCTGTAAATTTTACGTTCTTTCCAGAGCTTAACAATCAGTCAATTCTTTACCTTTTGTCATGATGAAAACCTTCTTGCACGAATAGCATTTATAGAATTTTGTTTGTATTTTTAGGCTAAAAATTACTTCTGATAACATTACTGGAACATTCTAAAATATTCTACTTGGATAATCTAGAGTATTAAATCAATTTGAAAGTTTTGAAATGTGAAATTTGCATTGTATGGATACCTTTTTCATACATAAACATGGATAAATGGGATTTATTTCTATTAAATAATTGTTTTGCTTTCTATGCATATTTAATTATTAATTAAGTTATTTATATGAGAAGTATGTTTATTCATTATTAGTAAATACAATAAATTTAAAATGCGTATGTATACGAATATTTATTTCCCCCCAATACATACATACATACATACATATATATATATATATATATATATATATATATATATATATATATATATATATATATATATATATATATATATATATATATAATGGTATGAGTGAGACCGCAAAAAGACAAAGTTACAAGGGAAAAGGAATTGTGGAAACTTATTATCGTCCTGCAGAGATACGTTATATAGAAGTAGAAATATTGTTTGTTTTATTTTCTTAAATCGTGCTCGCCACTTGAAAATATGTAGAAGATTGTGTCAATTCATTTCTCTATTATTATTATTATTATTATTATTATTATTATTATTATTATTATTGTTATTATTACCGCTAATATTTCGCCTTAATCATCTTATACATCATAACTAAATACGCAATAACACAATCCTATCAGTAATTCATTGGAAACTAAAGAAGAAAAAAATCTGAGTGAAAAGTAATTCAGATTATCGCAAATGGTAAAATATTCGCTCGCGTGCAAAAGTCAGTGTCTGTGTGTGTGTGCAGTTTGTAATTAGTGAAACCTTATAGTAAAGGTAATATTAGCCGTCTCCTTACAAGGAAACATTTGGCATTCTGCTGTAGTTTGAAATTTATAAAATCATCCTCTTAAACAGGGAAATTGTTTTTTTCGAGTCCAGTAGCTGTTATCGCTCTTTACATTATTGGTGTTGATCCGCATCCTAACATTTTATTTAAAATAGATTGAAACGTTAACATCTTGATTGTTTCATTTTCTCTTCGTGTTACATGTGCTAGCTATTTTAGTTATTGCTACTGTTGATAGTCTTCAAATGATATCGTTTCTGTTATTAGGTACATTTTGATTTATGATTCTATAGCGCCAGTCCCTGATGTTCTAAAAATGATGGTTAGATTGAAATCTTTATCAATTTTTTTTTCTTTGATATACTGGAGCTCTTACCAATAATTCTTATTTTCTAATTTTCAATGTTCAAACCGTTTTCACATCTTCTTTTTTTTAGATGCCTTCAAGACGTAGGCGATTATGGCTCTCCATAATTTCCTGTCCTTTGTAACTCTTAATAAATTTTGACTTTTTATATCACTCCTAAACCTTGTTCCGCCATCCATTTACTCAAACTCGCTAAGTAGGTTATGTTTTGTTTTTCTCTGTCTCGATTGCATTCAATCTTTCCTGTGAGCATCAGGTTTTCCAAGCTTTCTTTTCTCATTATATATGCCAAAAATGTCAATGCTCTCATCATGATGAGTATTTCTTGATGTTAATTATGCGTACTTTTTGTTTCCATTATCTGTAAAACTTTGTCGCTGCTCACATGTTCAGTCAAAGGCATTCTCAACATTCTCCTGTAGGGCCACATTTCTGTTGCATCAAGTCTCATCTTCATCTGTGAGGAGTTTGTCCAGTATTCATTAACATATAAGATGACCGATATTACGTAACAATTCCAAATAGCTTAGCTCGCGGAAGGCATCATTCGCTATCCCAATACGCCTTCGGATTTATTAGGTTGTGGAAAAATAATGACGTACTAATGTCGTTTGTTGACGTATTTTTTAACGTCAAAAAACGACATTATTACGTCATTATTTTCCCACCAACCTAATAAGTACCGTTGTTACCGTTCTCTACTTAAAAACTACCCATATATTTAAAATGTTGTACGTTTGAATTTGGCATCTCTATTCTTTTTAATTTGCATGTTGGGCTGTCCCTTTTACTAACAACCATGCATTTTGTCTTCTTGCTTTTGATGCTTAGTCCTTTCTTCTCGCTTTCCTTCACTACCTTCGGTGGGTGGTGTTCTAGTTTATTTTTATATCTACTCTCAACACTGCATATCTTATGTTGTTAAGATTGTAGCCGCTAAGAATATATCCCGTTAGGACTTCAAATTTTTCAGGATCGCCTCGATGTCCAGATTGAATAAGTCTGGTAAGATGACGCACCCTAGTTTTACACCCCTTTCTATTTTTGCTTATTTACTGAACTCATTTTCTATCCGTTTGCTGCCAGTATATATTCCGGATTATTCTAATATCCTTTTCAAATATGTCAAATATGTATCAACAGTTCTTTGTGATGTACTTTATCAAACGCGTTTGCATAATTTATAAAACACTGATGTATTCATGCTATTCTTAGCTTAGGAATACTCTTGAAGAAATATATATATATATATTTATATATGTCACTTCGAGTCCGATAGAAAATTGGTCGGCATTTGTAGCAATAAAGAAACATAGCTATTGCATATGATTTCAGTACTCTTTTTTTTATTTCTTACGAAATCGGTTTATTTATTAATACTTTGTTTATGTTTGGAGGAGGAATCATTATCTGTAAAATAAATAAAAATCATTATCTATGAGAAATATTATCTATAAAATAAAATAAATGCGAAACAGAATTCTGAAGGCATTTTAAAATGTATTCCCAATTCTGTTTCACAATTTATTTTTTAATACTGTTCGCTAATATATAATATTCCTTGAAAATAAAATACTTTTTTTTTTAAAATAATTTCACCCCAAGCATGGCGATAAAGCCACAAAGATGCAAGGGTTTACTGAGAATGAAGAAAACTGAGAAAACCTTACTAAGGATAAAGGGCAATAAAAAGAACCTGATTGAAGGTGACATAAGATGACGATTGCATTTGATATTTTTGGATTGCAGTTAACAGTAAACCGAGAGAATCCCATAGGTGAGGAAAGCGAGAGAAGAAAATATGAAAATAGAACCTACGGTTACATTGACCAATTGGAAAAGTAAAATGCTGAGACAAAGTTGCCGATTTAGGACTACGCTTAAACTGAGGCAATCGAGGTCGCAAAGAGAAAAACTGACCATAAATATTTGCCATGTAAAGGAGGCACGATGGACTAGTAGGAGACTCGGTGGTGTAATGGATAGCAGCTCGGATTGAGGAATCGGAGAGCAGAGTTCGAGTTCTAGTCGAATCCATTGCAGGAGACGTAAGATGACGATTGACGTTGCATTTCATATGTTGATAATCGAATCGATTGCATTCACTTACGTGCTAATAGGAAAAGTATGAATCCTCTTCTTCTCCCTCAAGATATGTCTAAATAGCAGAACAGACCGGATTCTATGGCCTTGAATGGCAACTAGTCTATCGCAGAAAGAAATGTATCGAAAGATACATGATCGTTAAGCGAGTATCACGAACGGCATAACTGACTGAAATATTTATAGAAAAGTCAAGGGAAGATACGTTACCAGAGGTGGGGAATCATGGCTAATGATTGAAGCCGATTTTTCCTAATTTTAATATTTATCAAAGATATCTTTAAAAAAGACAAAACTAAAGACAGCATATATTTAAAACATTCGGCGGCCTATGAAAAAGAGAATGTTTTCGCAAGTGATGTGTTTTAAAAGCGGTTTATAACACTATTGTACTCTCAAACTGAATTTACTTGAAAAACCACTTCATATTTCAATTTTACGCCTACACGACCCTATATCCATATATTTTGATTTCTCCATAACTCTATTTTTAAAAAAATGGGACGTTCGTCATCCAGTAAATGCATACGTGGGAATATGCACTTTCTTTTCGACTCTTCACCTTTTCATCCTATTAATGTTTTGTTTACGCCATCGTTGTGCAATAAGGAATGATGTTGAATAATGTGTGTCAAGACTTTAAGCTGACACCAAGCACATATATGTCTAGTCTTCTTTGCTCTGCGGTCAATCAAAACAGTTTCGCCTGTCACGTAATGCATATTATAGTCGTTCAGTCGGACGGGTAGAATTTTTATTGATAATATTCAATGTTGTGCATGAATACTCGCAAATATTTATGCGTAGGCACGCGTGTGTCTCCGTGTAGCTCTGCTCATCTCTATAAATACGAAATATGATAGAATTTTTTTTACAATATAATTATACTATATATGTCAGTGTGATAATAAATGTCATATGTCGTTTGGTTTTGTATCAACCTATTTAACTCTTATTTGCTGCAGATATAGTTATCTATAGGAATTGCGAAGAAAGCTGAATGGTTAGCAGCTGATATAGAATCAATGAATCCGGTTCAAATTACTGTGTTTAATGCGTCTTCATACGTTTTTGGTAACTTATAAATCTAACTCTTCTTTTATGAAGCGTGTTCCTTCAGGTCATGGGCGATAATAGCTCTCCACAACCTCTTGCTTAAATGAATTACAATATTAACGAAATATCGAGAATATCCTTTGCAACGTTGATTATGGCATCGAGAATAATTAGAAATCGCAGATAGACAAACCAAAAATTTTTGGTGGAAACTAACAAACTTGGATGTCGAAATGCTTTGCCAAAATACGTATACGTGATGTGAAGAATTCACAGCTGAAATATTCGAAACACCTGTGTACGTTCCGAACAGCACTTGGAATCCTTGCAAACTTTTCTAATTCTGGCACTGCCAATCTTTTTCTAATTCTACCACTGCCAGTCTTTCTAGTTCCTATGCGTTCTACATTATTGAATTTTCAGGTTATCCAATGTATTTCATAACATAGATACCTTACCAAAGTTGAAACATCTTTAGCAAACTTTTGTGTGGGCTTAACACAATACGTATTTGTGCTTGAACTGGCAATACACAGCTGACCGAGAAACACTACGCAAGAGTGCATGTTCATATATGCGCAGTAAGGAGGATTAGTTGTAAAGTTAGATCTAATCAGAGGAACGCACACACATATATTATTATTATTATTATTATTATTATTATTATTATTATTATTATTATTTTCTTTGATTTCTGGCGTTTACACATTTCTTTCCGGGTCCCGCCCAGGGACCTAAGGTTAGAAATTGCATCATGACACTTTCCACTGACAAAAAAAAAAAAAAAATTACATACATAAAGCCCTTCGTAAAGTGTGGGCTGTACTTGTCAGAACATTTTTTTTTGTATCTCCTTGAGGCATGGACTTCCAGGAAACCCTTCAATTAGTTTGCTACAAACTTTTCCAACCAATCCTCGAGCTCCAACTACAACAGGAATTGTTGATGTTCCCATATGCCACACTTTCGAGATTTCTATTTCAAGGTCCTTGTATTTTGACAGCTTTTTGAATATCTTCAAAGATACATTGCAGTCAGCAGGGACTGCCATATCAATAAAGAGGCACCGTTTTTGTTTGTGGTCTTCAATAACAATATCTGGGCGGTTGGCTTTGATTGTTCTATTATTATTATTATTATTATTATTATTATTATTATTATTATTATAACAGCAAACGTTATTTTAGTGGATACGCATTTTGGGGTAGACGGTCTGTTTTCTTAAACTGTGAATTACATCTCCTGGCATGCGCAGTGGGGAGATTTAATAAGCAAAATAATCTCTCCGAAGTCCATCAGATTTCCAAACCGGTAGACGTACAAAGCGGTGTCAACTCAAACACTTGTATACAATGATATAACTTTTAGCAAGATAAGAAATATGGTCGGATTAAAAATAAAATATTCACAAATTATATAAAGGCATATTTCTTTAACTCTTGAAATGTTGTATGTATAACTAATTCTAATTTCTGTTTTCCCATCTTTACACAATAATAACTCTATCATGTTGTCACCCATAAAATAAAAATAATTGTTCGTACGGTAAATAAGGATCTACGTGCATCAAATTGTCTTTAAATTAAGTGGCAGCCGAAGAATTACCGTTGAACTTTTTAAAAGGTAACCTTAAACATTAATTGAATGCTTAAATGCAGTGATCAATTCTGAGTTCTGTAGTTTATTGATGCCTATCGCAACTACTCCTTCATAGCTATTGCGATGATGGCCAAACCAAGTGGACTCCATAGGAGCTAGCTTAAATACCATCCGATAGGGCGATTTTTAAACTATTATAATAAAACGCGCACGGCAATTTTGGATACAAAATGAAAATAAGTTTTACTCCTCTTGAACAATGAAAGCAACGGTAATGGCAAGTATAATATATTAATATATATATTTTAACCTCAGATGTGGAAACACAGAATCTGAGCTCAATGAAAATCGTTCCTTGTGCTTAACATTTACAGGGCTTTTGAATGAGCTATGAATCAATAAAATCAAACCAGTGGAAGCAGACGAGTTACTTAGATGCACACACGCACAAACACATACGCATGCACTGTACCTTATAGTTAATATATATATATATATATATATATATATATATATATATATATATATATATATATATATATATATATCAGCTACTCTGAGCACAGTGACTGATAGGACAACTAGTCATTTGCTGTTGGAGATGAATATACATGGCACAGAGCCAAGCCAACCTGTGGTTTATGATGAAACTACGGCGAATTGACTATATTTGCAGTTTCTGTGAGATTACGTATCATCTGCCATGATCAGTAGCTTGAAAAATACGAGTACTCGAAAACACGCAGTTACGATTGCGTATCAGACTGGTTAGAACGACCAAATTCCGGCCATGCGAACCCGGTTGGAATCTCACCATGGTCGATTTATCTGGAAGGTGTTCTCTGGGTCTTAGCGATCTATCGTGAGAATCCCAGACAATCACTTTGTGCTAGAAAACCATGGAACGAATTGCCACAAGCTTTGCAATGGAAATTGGATAGAAGCGACTGTTCAGAACTCAGCGATTGTTATGTTAGTACACAAACACACACACAAACACACATAGACACACACACACACACACACATATATATATATATATATATATATATATATATATATATATACTTACGTTCGAAGTTAAGCTTAAAGCTTCGTTGTTCTACCAACTCATCATGCACGAATTATTACTTTACAGTAGTAATTACTTCAGAGTAATAATTCTTACACTTTGAACGTAGATAAATAGATATCTATTAATATATACTTCTTAGCTCTGTCTAACGACATTGAGCACTCTTTTGTTTACACCTCATATTCAGTTGAGTAAATATGTATTTTTTTACCTGTGTATGCACGCTTACGCACGTATATACGGTTGCTAACATCTAGTTATTTGATTTATCCACATTAATATATATGTATGTGTATATATATATATATATATATATATATATATATATATATATTTATGTGTGTGTTACAGCATAAAACAAAAATTACTTCAACATCTAATAAGATGTTGAGGCAATTTTTGTTTCTTTGTTCTAAAATACATATTCTCTGTTATAATAAATACATCGAGCTCTCTGTGGATCAGATTTAATAATTATTATTACTAGGATCTACCCGGATTATATACCAACGGATCGATTAACTGTACTATATATATTGAAAGCATTGACAATAAAAAATAAACGCCAACACCCAGTGACATCAGCAATGTAAATGGCCTCAATGTGCTGATATATTTGGGAAACAAAACATTTCAAGATACAGCCATATAAAAATCCATGCATACAGTTACAAATAAAATTTTTGTGTCCCCGCTGTAAGTCTCGAGGTCCCCGACAAAATCCAGAGACAGATATGCAATATGATATTCCTGATTTGGCATCTAGTCTACAGTCGCTTTCTCACAGAAGTGCTGTGGCTTCCCTTTGTCTTTTCTATAGGTATTTTCACGGTAATTTTCCGACGAGTTGCTTTCTCTGGTTCACAGACTGCATGAACCTAAGCGAACTAATAGGCTGGCATCTCGGTCCCATCCTTTCACTGTCGGTTAAATGTAACCGGGGCTTCTACTCAAAGAGTTTTTTTCTCTTGCACTTCCCACCTGTGGAATTCTCTTCCGCTTACTTGCTTCCCTAATAACTATAATTTTCAAATATTCAAGTGTAATGACAATCGACATCTTCTGATACATTGATCTTGTTATCCGCCCTTCTCTTTATCCTCTCCCCAAACATGCCCCTTTACACTTGTTCTCTGCCCTATGTAACCCCTTGCGTGCTAGTGGCACTCCCACCTTGCTTTAGTTGATATGTTTAATATATATATATATATTTATCCAAGTATAGGATTGGTGTATACCAAATAAATTCCAATAGCTAAAATAACTATTCTTAAAAGAGTGCTCAATGCAGAGTAGAGCAAATATAATTTATTCGAAAATTATAACATAAATATGTTATAAAATCTCTACAAAATAACCATTTTGTTTCAGCACTTCTGGCTATTTTTTTTTGTGATTTTATAACATATATATATATATATATATATATATATATATATATATATATACATATATATATATATATATATGTGTGTGTGTATATATATATATATATATATATATATACACATATTACCACCTATTTGATCGGCGAGACCATCAGAGGATATCTTTGTAAAATATAACAAATGTAGCTCTTTATATAGGAAAAAATAAAACTCTAGCACTAAGCAGACAGAAATGATACACATCTATTTTACTTTCATTAGCTATATTTTCCGATAATGCCTTGCGCTCTTTTCCGTAAATTTGGAATCAGTTGTTAGTATTTAATGCTATTTTACAGTTGTATTGGTTCTTCCTTCGCATATGATTCAATTTACCTGATCTATCCAATAAATGTTTTCCACCACCATCACAGGTAATGCGTTGCTTGTGACCCGTAGATTCCTGAAGTTACACATAATAACCTTTTCGAGCATTTCTTTTAAATTTTAAAAGCAATCCGAGAACATTTCAAAGCAACCTTTCCAGAATAACACTTTTTACATGAAATACAATCTAAGCTTTCGGCTTACATAAGCCATTATCAAAGATGTCAATTACAACATATTAAACAATATACGGACACGACAGTGATGATAGTCTGTCATTGTTTACATAGATGATTTCTAAGCAACGATATAACTGCATATATTTTATATGAAAACTATATTATATATATTATATATATAACTATGTATATATTATATATATATTATATATATATAACTACATATATTTTTATATGAAAACTATATATATTTTATATATATATATATATATATATATATATATATAGATAGATAGATAGATATATGTGTGTGTGTGCGCGCGTATGTGTGTGTGTGTGCGCACGCGCGTATGTGTGTGTGTGTGTGTACGCGCGCGTATGTGTGTGTGTGTGTGCGCGCGCGATCGCTCGCGCTTATATGTTTGCGTGACTTCTTGATATTTCCAGGATTTGCAAATGTATCATTGATTACAGGCTTGAAAAAGTATCTTCTGTCCTGCAGGCCATTATTGATGTATCAGATCCTGGAGAAGTTTTAATGTTTATCGTTTATTTGATTTATTTTAGAATTTTATAACAGGCACGGCTGAAGACATTACAAACCCAACTGAAATTATTTTTCCTGAATTTAAAATAATTTACTGAATAATTATTCTTAGGGGAAAATTTTTACCGAATCACCGAAGATACATGACTATTTTTAATAATATATTGGGGAAGCTAATGACGACAGTTTCTCCGCTCGGGCCCCCAATTCTCCAGGGGTTTCGTCCCTCATCTACGTCATCTTCAGGAGGGCTCTCATGGCATCTATCGCCGTCCCCTCTTCAGCGAACTCCAGAGTTAATAATTCTTCCAAAGTTTCCCATGTCAAGTAGGGTACACTGGCTAAGAGTCCTTTTAGAAACTCAGGCGCTTTCCCTCTGGCAGCATCATACGCCAGATATAGGGCTTGGTCTGAGAGACTATATATTACGGGGCTCTTTTCCAGGATTGCCAGCCAGTTCCTAAAATCCCTTGAATTCCCGTCAAAGGACGTGACCCTAGGTCCACCCAACAATTTTCTCAGGTTTGCTGGCAATCCCTGTTCAAACCCCTCTTCATCTATGTTTCCCCTATCTGGCTCATAGTCAGACATATTTAACACAGCAAAAGAAAAACAATCTGAGCAGCAACAATCGAAATTGGGAGATCAACCGAAAACAAAGTGTCCTACCTGACAGACGATTTTCAGCTCGTTCTTCTCAGGTTCCGGGTTGTCGTACTAGAGTATGGAACCGTATGGTTATAGTTAACCAAGGTCCTTTGCTTCTCACCCTAGTCTGTTTTAATTTGAGTCCTTGTGACGCTGTGTGTTGTCCTGGTCGAATTTTTTTCTGCAACTCCTGTGTCAGTGGCTGATCCAGA
The DNA here is from genome assembly GCA_963932145.1 of Acanthosepion lycidas. Taxonomy (NCBI): domain Eukaryota; kingdom Metazoa; phylum Mollusca; class Cephalopoda; order Sepiida; family Sepiidae; genus Acanthosepion; species Acanthosepion lycidas. The sequence continues at coordinate 29,678,033 of OZ010572.1, forward strand.
GTCTTAACCTGATGTCACGGCACCAATTGTGACGTCCCCCACCCCGGTGTCGCTGCGCCAAATGTCACGTCTGCCTGGCTGCGTCCGTCGTGCTATCCTGTCCTGTGACGACCAACTGGCTTAGATGTTCCATTTCGGAGGCAGTTGAGTGAAGTTCGCAGTTGGAGTTGCACCCGCCTCGCAGATAGCTGACTTGAAAGATTCCAGGCATCACGGCCTCAACTTCTAGCCAAGAACAATTTATTTCTGAAGAACGACTTAGACTCACACCACCAAAACAAGTTTCACGAATATCGCCTGAAGATACACCAAGAACCAGTTTCTTAAAGAACAAACAACTTAGGATGTTAAGACTCGCCTAACAAACACAAAGTGTCACGAATCCATATAGCGGGTTGGTAAGAAGATGCAGTCCTGTATTCAGTAACCAGATATAAAATATTGTTAACCTTCTTTAACACATTTGAACTTTTCGAGTTATTATTTCATTTTATTTTACATATACTTGTGCGGTGTTGCCCTTGATCGAACTCGGCTTGCATTACGGCCCGGCGACTGATTGATTTCGTCTGCCTAAAATCAAATCACAACGTGGGAAGGTTAGACTAAAAATCAAAGCAGTTACTTCAGTAACAAGACGTTGGAGGCGAGCTGGGAATGACAAGGCTGATACCGAATCTAACCAGATTCCCATCCGAATCACCAAAAGGTTAGAACGTCACATTTGGTGCCGCGACCAATACCAAGCCAGTTGGTCGTCACAGGACAGGATAGCACGACGGACGCAGCCAAGCAGACGTCACATTTGGTGCAGCGACACCGGGGTGGGGGACGTCACACGGTGCAGTCAAAATGCGCGGATATGTTTACCTGCCGCACTTATGTTGTTGATAATTGGTTTCAGTGGTCAGAAGTTTATTTACTCAATGAGCTTTTGTGCGTCTTGCATTTCTCATGGCGCCAGAATACACATTCCTCCTGTTTTATTGCTATTCGCTTTCTTGTCCCAGGCGCTATTCCATTCGCATTTTCACATTTCCTCTTCTTGTCTTAGATTCTTCCTCTATTTCATTTTGAACCTTTTCAGGTACACGTTCTCTCGGGGAAGCTCTTTTTGCATTTGCTTTTTACCCTGTTTCATTGTCTTCGTTGCGATGTTCACTCTCGCAGGACTGCTTTCCTCCCTTTAACCTCGTTCTTCCGTCTCATTCGTTCACCTCTTTGTCACGTGTCACCTGTCTTGTGCTCATATTGCTTCACGGCCTTCATGTGATGCCTGTGAATATCTTTACTCTCAATCTGTCGCCATACTTATAACTGATCATGAGATAAGCGTAATCGCCTTTCTTCAAGGGAATATTTTGTGATGTTCAATGGACGACATTGTCTTAAACGCACCAGACAATGTAAAACATTATTTAAATTATAATTTTTTAACTGCTCTCTATTATTCACCTAAAAGACCCCTTTCTGTCTTTTATCAGCATTGTTGATGTTATCCTCCAGGCGACTGACTTCTTGTGCCTTCAGGGGCTAACATTCTAGGCTGACATGAAGGGGAAGGACTATATTGAATTCATTGTTATCTCAAAAGCAAAGAAAATTGGTTTACTGTGATGTGCTCAACGCTTCTTTTATTTTTTCATTCATGACTCCATATTTCTTTACAAGATTTTTCGCAACCCAAGTTATTAACCAACTACCTTTAAAATCAATCCGCTGTGACTGCATCACGTTAAATATTGAACGTTTGTGAATTAATAACATATAAAAGAAAATTCAAGTGTTTGAATTTAATTTTAGCGGCCCGAGCATTTTGCATGGCGGCCCGATTTGTGGTCGCAAGCCGTAGTTTAAAAAGCTGCTCTAGATTATAGGACCACACTCTCTTTACCCCCTCTAGGCGTTGCAACTGTAGTTTCTGGTCGAACGTAAGGATTTTCGGGATGGAAGTAAGACTCAATAATCTAAATTATATAAGAATTAAATTCAAAATTATTACCGGAACGTATGGCGATTATAGGGAAATCGATGTGCTATCAAACTTACCATAATACATGTATCGTTAGAGTAGATCAATACTTTTATAGCCCTAGACATTTATCAACTAGTTTTGCTCTAAAATTTTCTTTATATATTTTTCGGTCTATATCAGGAGTCAGCAAACCATGGCCCGCAAGCCGGATCCAGCCCCAACATCAGTTCATCCGGCCTGCCTCTTCACTGTACCACAATTGAGCTAAAGTATAATTATTTATATGGAATTATCAATAGATTGTGGTTAAACTTACTATGTAGAAAAAATTCAAATAAATGAAAGTAAAATGCCAAAATCTGGCCCAAAAGCCAGTTTTGCAAATCTCACTAAATTTTTGTGCTGCTTAGTTTGTGAGATTCGGATATGTTCCCATTTGGAGTGATATAACTATTTTGTTAGTATTGTCGCCTACTTAGATAACATTTTAGTAAATAAGTATGTTTTTTTTTTTGCCTTTATATTTTGTGCATTTAGTCACTCAAAACAAATGGTTATCAGTCCTGCGCTTGTCATTCTCTTACTTATCTGGACCTCTGTAAAAAAAAGTTTGGTGACCTGTGGTCTGTAAGATCAACGGAGAAAAATTCTGTTTAGTGCATTTATAAGGAAGGAAATTATGTTGAAAAGTAGATATTGTTGTGTAAATACTTTGTTTCCTATTAGGCTACGACCCTATTCACATAGGCTACGAAATCATTCACTGCGTTATGCATTTGTTCTATGTAAGTTTTGTTGATTCTCCTCTCGAATTCAGCGCTTCTTAAATGTTTTTTTCATTCATGACCCTTTTTTCATAACGAGAATTTTGGCGACCCAAGGAATTAACCACCTACACTGAAAATCCATCCGTTGTCACTGCACGAGTAGCAACGGCACCGAGTGCGCCTTTTATTATCGCAGCGCTTACGTTTAGCATCACGTTAAATACTGGGCGTTTTTGAAATAACATAAAAACTGAAATTAAAATGTTTGAATTTAATTTTCGCAACCCCAGTATTGGCGTCTCAACCCATAGTTTAAAAAGCGTTGTAGGCAATAATTCTCTCCAGAATCTAGTTTACGAATCTATGAGTCTACCATTCGTCCAAGTTTAGAATAACGCTGCCACATCTGGTCCGTTGCTCTTGCTCTATATTAAATAAGAATCCAGAAGTAAATTATATTTAAATAATATGAGAGCTTGTAATTGCAGGTACAAATACCAAATCCATATTTCCATAGTTATTCAATTATATAGTTAGACGGTAAATATGTGTTGAGTCTAGGATACCATAATTCATATATTCCCATCAAATATATGGTGAATGATGTATTTTCTGAAGCAAAGCTATCAAAAACTCCGTGATATATTTGTTTGGAAGTAATTGTAACTTCTAAATAAATCTAATGGTATTTACCATTCATTGATTACTCCTGGTATTATATAAATCGCTTTTGCTCAGTTTCTTTTCATGTTAAAAATTTTCTGTATTAAACATGACAATGAAATTGAAATATCTCTCTGTAAAAAAAAAAGATTAGCAACAGAATGAAAAAGAACACGACGAAAATCTTATTTAAATACCAGGATAAAGAAAGAACAATCACATCATAGACAAATGTATCTGGGTGCCTCACATGAAAGTCTTGACCAAATAAGACTTCAATCTAAGAAACGCAGGTGTAAAGGAACTGATTTATTAAACGATTCATTTTGCCCGAGAACAAATTTTGTCTAAATGCGGATTAATATTTTATTTGTAATGATTATTAAAAGGACTAAGGCAAATACTCACTCACTACTAATTTAATTTGATTTACATCCATTCTCAAGACAGGCCATATAAAGAAATACACATTGGCAATTATTATATGGTTTGATTATTATGAATCTGTTAGAGCAAAGGTTTAAGTTTTTTCTTTCTTTCTATCTAACTAGCTAGTCTAAGTGACAATATTTGAAAATGTTATTTTTGAATTAACACTAGATAAATCTTGACGAAAACCTTTCAAAATATATATTTGATAAAAATTACGTGAACGCTTGAAAAACATACAACAACATCCACACTGGAATCGAGTACCAATTTGTTGAATGTCTGCGCTTAATATTTTAACCACATATGCCTCTTCCTCCACCGTGTGCAACGTTGCAATATGGTTTCTTGACGTGTCTTGTCGCACACCTCGCAGGCGCCATTGCTGAAACTCATTATACAACAATCAACTGTGCTCACGTCGCCTGTTTCGTCTCCGTAAACGCTAAGCAAGCGTTAATAAATCCTAATGGGTGAGAACAATCCCGTGAAGCGGAATTCAGTGTCAAACATTTGCTTTACACCTACTTTCACGTCAGAAGCCATTTTGTTGAACTACCGTTGAGTTGTTTTCTGCAACGCGATAAAAAATTTATAGATCATTGGCGTGAAGGTTAAATCATTACTAGTACGCTACCACATCTGCCTGTGACCTTGTGGCGCATGGTTATGATCATATCACGTAGAAACAGCGGTCCTAGTACGATTAGCGAAATTAAGCAACGCCGAGACTCGTCAGTACTTAGATGGGTGACCGCTTGGGAATACTAGGCACTTTAATGTTGGATGTGAAGAATGGTTTAATACATAACGGCTCGGAATGGAAATCGAAGACCCAACATTTAATTCCAATCGGTTTCGTTATGTTCACTTACGCGCCAATACTCTAGGAAAAGGTATGAATCCACCACTTCTCCCTCCATCTATAGGTTAATAAGTAGGATATGTATCAAAAAATCATTATTGTCTCGAAATAAGTCTTACAATCTAAAATTGTTTTTAAATGTCTTGAAATAATCTAGATAGATAAGACATTAAATGTACACTAAGAGAATAAAATAGGAGTCATGACTTTTGAAGCGATGTTCTTATATCTGTAGAGATTGATTTATTTATGTGGTTTTACGACTTAGCAAATATTAGTTCGTTCCAAAATATAGTTTTGATTGTAAGAATAAATGTTCTTCTTTTGCAATTGAATATAATAGTAACAATTTTTGTGGTCAACGATTTTCCCAGATACAAACCCTACTATGGATAGGTTAATATATTCCTCAAGAGTATCTGCAAGTAAGTAAATGTAGCCAACTTGACTGGGATTTCGAACTCTGCTCTCCGAGTTTTCGGTCCGAGTCGATTTCCATTAAACCACTCACACATTATATACGGCCATAATGATTACCTTGCTAATCATTTGTAATGTCACGTTTGGGTTCAAATTTTACTCATTCTAATATTGTTCCCCACTAGAAGCAAAGGGTAAACTTCCACTTCTTTCTTTCTTTCTTTCTTTCTTTTCTTCCGGCGAGTTGGCTTGCTTAACTGGCTATATTTGAAGATGTTATTTTTGGCTAATAGTATTTACATCCTGCCCAAACTCTTTCAACATATATATATATATATATATATATATATATATATATATATATATATATATATATATATATATGAAGAAAAATATACAGAAAAAACAAACAAAAATCTCAATATGCAATTATGCTGTATTAATGTTAATATAAAGTCAACGTCGGACGTTTCGGTCTATTTAGACCATCATCAGGACATATTCATAAAACATAATTAACATTAGACTATATTCAGTTCAACATGAAAAAGACGATGGACATAAGAGCAAGACTAATCCAAACAGATAACTGAATTTTTTATAAAAAATCAGCGTTCCGTTTAAATATGATCACGTCGTCGTCACGTGGGCGATGTTGTGAAATCGTATATATATATACAAATGTAAAAGAACGAAGAATAAAATTACAACATTTGAAGCATTAATTTAAAACAGGGCTCAATACAAAAGCAGAACAATAAATATTTATTATACAAAATCCGAAAGTGATGTAGTCTTTTGTTAATTGCAATTTTGAATAAAATCCTTTAGTACCATCATTGTTAGCCACATGAAGACATGTTTGATTGTAACGTTGAAACAAAATGTAAAAGTTTGTAGTGGATATTTACTTATTCTAATGTAACAGTGTATAATATATATATATATATATATATATATATATATGGAAAATACATGTACCCGAATAATATACAATGACTTGTACTTTCGAATCTAGTACCGATTTGTTGAACGGCTGTATCTAATATTTCAACTTCATGTGGATATTACTTTGCCGTGGGCAACTTGATAGCAATTCTTCTATGATCATTTCTGTTTTACTTTGATTTTATATCCATATCTGATATCTGGACAGGAACCAGAGTGATTATTCGATAAAAATTTAGAATTCTTTTTGCTGTTTAGCTGCTAGCGTATCGTTTTATCTTCGACTGTTATCCAACGTCTCCATTAGAAGAGTTTATATCAGTTAAATTGTTACTTGTTCTCCTGCCGTTGGCCAGCAAGCATTGTGCTTAATGTTTTTCTTTTTTTTTTTTGTTTGCTTTCAAAAGAAAGAATAATTTATCTTTTATATGTTTTGTTTTCCTCGTTTCGTCTTTGTATTGTCTTTCCTTTCAGCGCCGAACAAAGTTGTGTAAATTGATTTGCGAAATTTTTTTAATCTTAATTTTTTCTATACTTTTGGAAATTAGTAATACTTTTGAGAATTCAAGAGTTTGTATTGTTTGATTTTATTCTCTTTGTTTATTTATGTTCGAAAAAAATGATTTGTTATCATCAAACAGACACCCGTTTTAGTCTAAACTCTAAAAACAATTAGAATTTCTAACAATCGAATGTTTTACTGGAATTGAAAAGCCACTAAGTTTGCTCTATGTAAATCAAAGAGTTGGGAATCAAGGTAGGATTTTCACGATTGCAGGCTTTCGGGAAAAACAATGTAATAAAATTCTATCATTTTTGTCCCTCTCTTTTTGCTAACATCTTTTAATCAATCTTTTTTTGCCGGCATAAACAGGGATCTTTAGTTGAGATTATTTCATTTTACAAGATGCGACAGAAATACCTCCCACAATTTAAAGCCGAGAAAAACGTCAACGTAATTGCTATTAAAAAATATTTTCACTGTTGTTTTAAAAAGCGTTATAGGTTGTATTCATTTTGTTTTAAAAATTATGTCCTCCAAATTATGACCTCTCTTCACCATATAGACGATTTTTTTCTTTCTTTTTTTTAAGCGTTTCACACCAAGCAAGGCGAAAAACCACTAGGACGCAAGGGGTTACAGAAATTTGGAGCAAGATCAGATAGGAGTGATAGAGGAAAGGACGAGGAGAAGAATAGTGGATAGATCAAGGCAACTAGAGATGTCGATTGACATTACATTTGAATAGTTGGAGATTATAGCTCACAGGGAAACTGGAATAGCGAAGGGATTTCCACAGGCTAGAGGTGCGAGATATGAAGCTAAGTTTTTTCATCACCCGGAAGTTCTAATGCTTCGAGGTCCTACAGGTAACTTTCTTTTAAGCGCTGAGTCTGTGACCTGAAATTTTTAGCCTATAACAATATTGGTGTTCTATCTGGAACAGTATCATTACGACATAAAATGAAATGAACACGAACATCTCTCTGTGTTGTAATTACAGATTCACCTGATCTTAAAAAAAAAACGTTTTAATAGCATAGTGTGCTCCGGTCCAAGTCATGGTGGTATTTGAAAAAATGGTAACATTAATTAGATGAGGGCACTATTACTCTACGTTCATTAACACTACAGAAATGTTTTAAAATGTGGTAGGTATTTTTATCGCATTCTATATAAACACGAAAAATAGCCTAGTTCATAAAACCCGAATATATTTTCCAGTGTACCTGATAAATAAGAAGTCAATATGTTAAATTCTTCCTGAAATTTACTAAATATAGTATGTCTTCTGTGTACCGTATTCCTTCAGGCTGAGGGTGATAACGTCTCCCCACAACCTTCTGTCCCTTGTTTTTTGTTTTTTTTTTCTTTTTTGCTACTTCTCCTAGTCCCTGTTCTGTCAATCGGTTGCACATACTCGCTAGTTACGCTGTTCGCAGCTTTCTTTTGTCACAGTTTCTTTAATATAACCTGCGTGTATTACATTTTCTAAGCCTAATTTCATTCAGCATCTGTCTATATTTCTGAGATGAGGTGTACACTATTTACAATATTCGGACTATTGTTCTCAACTTTTTCGCCATATTTATTACAACATTTCGGCCGTTGTACGCTCCGGCCTTCTTCAGGTGGTTGGAATGTCGAACTGAACCCTTTCTTTCGCTCACTGGGGCAGACTGTTCTAGTGGCATGTTCCATGTTAACAGGAGATAACTGACAACTGACATCCTTTAAAACATGGAACGTGGAACTAGAACAGTCTGCCCCAGTGAGCGAAATAAAGAGTTCAGTTCGACATTCCAACCACCTGAAGAAAGCCGGAGCGTACAACGACCGAGACGTTATAATAAATATGGCGACAAAAATAAGGAGAATAGTCCGAATAATGTAAATAGTGTACATAATACCTCATTTCAGAAATCTAGAGAAATACGTGGAGTTAATTTTAACAGTAAATAAGTTTTTAAATAAATACTATACGAATCCTTATCTTCTGTGTTCCTTTGTCCCAGTCTCTTTAATATACCCTGTGAGTATTACATTTTCCAAGCCTACTTTCCTCATTATTGGCGCTAGAGGTGTCTCTTCTGTTGTTAATTATGCGTCCTGCGAAGTACCAATCGCAAAATGCCCTGCCTAGTGCCGCTCGCAAAACTCATCTCACCGATCCGATCATCTTGATTGAGAGCATGGACTTTTCTTTGAATTTACATTGCTCAATGACAGAGCGTCATGATGCCGATAGACTCTTGACATCAGCACGCGCTTGCCCCGCAGAATTTCTTGAAATCTGACGATAGGTTTTTAGCATTATACCTTGCTTTGACGTGTTCAACAATGTCCGCCGTCTTCCAGAACGTTCCTTTTCGGCATTCTGAATAGTCCCAGCTCCTTCAAACATCTCTAATTCCAATAATGGTAAGACGCGACGGTGGCTCTATTTGAAACTCTTTCCTGAAATATCTTTGCACTTCATCTGTGTTATGAAATTTCCAGCAGTAATTTAGGAAAATTAATATCTTCAAAGCGTCACCTGTCTACCGACATTATTTCTAATGGTTAAACTTTAGACGAAATGGCAATTAAATGAAACACCAGGTTTTAAATTTTTAACAATTTTGGGGGGCATCAAAAGATATTGCAAATTTAGCATACAAAAATCTGAATCTTTCTTCCTAAATGGATTTTCAAGCAACTGCAACGACAAATCAAGTCCCTTTAAGTAGAAATGGTATCGCCTGTTATAATTAGACAAGTACAAGATGTAATGACAAAAGTACGCAAATGTAGGCTTTAAGAAAGCTTTATTCCACTGAAAATACAAGGTTTGCGTACAGTGTCCTTTTATAAACAGAAATAGCATGCCTATAGAGAAGAGTAAATAAAACAAGGGGAGACCACACTTGATTATTCATAACACCAGTTACCCAATGTAGGTCGAAGTAAAATTGCTGAAACTTTATAACAGAAAAAAAAAGCAATAATCATTGTATAAATAATTTAGATTTTAAACGTTTCTCTTTATCATATTTAGTTCAATGTGGTAATTCAGTTGTTTTTTTATATCTTTAGCCAATGTTCTTAATATTCAGCATTTTTACCGCTGTCTATATTTACAACACGAGATTCAAATATTTTCTTGTTGTCCACTTTTCTTCATTATCATCTTCTTAGTTTTTTTTCTTTCTTTGATCTGCTTCTATAACACTCTTAAAGATTCTCCATTGTTCACGTCTTGCTAATGTTTTCATTTCCTCTTTCCTTTTGTTCCGTTATCACTGTTCAAAGCCATTCACACTTTCCAATAAATGTACAATAACTTGATTTTCCTTTGGGTTCATATTTTTCCTGCACTCCATAGCAATATTTATATCACTGAAATTAAAATTATAAATCTCAATAATATATATATATATATATATATATATATATATATATATATATATGTGTGTGTGTATGTATCACATGCACACACACACACACGCACAAACACACGTTTGTGCGTGTGTGTGTGTGTGTATATGATGCATATATATATATATATATATATATATATATATATATATATATATATACTTATATATATATGTATCACATGCACACACACACGCGCACAAACACACGTTTGTGCGTGTGTGTGTGTATGTGATGCATATATATATATATATATATATATATATATATATATATATATACTTATATATATATGTATCACATGCACACACACACGCGCACAAACACACGTTTGTGCGTGTGTATGTGATGCATATATATATATATATATATATATATATATATATATATATATATATATATATATATATATATCTGTGTGTGTGTATGGGATGCATATATATATATATATATATATATATATATATATATATGTATTATTGAGATTTATAATTTTAATTTCAGTGATATAAATATTGCTATGGAGTGCAGGAAAAATATGAACCGAAAGGAAAATCAAGTTATTGTACATTTATTGGAAAGTGTGAATGGCTTTGTGTGTGTCAGTTATGTGCCATGCGTGATACACGCTTAGGGGATCAAGTATCTTTCGATACATGACTAACAAGGCAGATTGTTTTTCCCGCAGTACGTTGCCATTTCTTTCTGCGATAGGCTAGTTGCCATCCAAGACTATAGAACTCGGTCCGTCCTGCTATTTACCCATAATGGTGAGAAAAGAAGAGAATTCATACCTTTCCAAAGTGTATTAGGACATAAGTGAATGTAATGGATTCCACTGAAATTCAAACTTCAATCCGAGCCGCTATCCATTACTCCACCTATCTATCTATCTATCTATCTATCTATCTATCTATCTATCTATCTATATATATATATATATATATATATATATATATATATATATATATATATATATATATTACATCCCTATCAACGTTTTATTCATACGCGGCCAAATACATTTTTGTAAATATTTCTAAGAAAAATATATATTATAATCAGAAATTGATATACTAAATTTATCGTATGAATATATCAGGAAAATATTCTCCACACTAAAAGCTTAATAGCATCTTCATATTGTAAACTTCGACTTACATAATCTCTTACATATTCAGAAACAAGCATTCTATTTCATATTTTAGATAACTATCCCTGCTTCTCTGGTTTGCATAAGAAATGCGCAAGTCGTTTTTGAATCTGTCTCTTTCGACTATTTGTTCAGAGTTTATCAAACTCCGTTGCCGTAATGGACAGAGACCTAAACTACGATTATACACGTTAATTTGCCTATATTTCTGAGATGAGGTATTATGTATATTATTGACATTATTCGGACTATTGTCCTCATCTTTGTCGCCATATTTATTACAACTTTTCGGCTGTTGTATGCTCCGGCCTTCTTCATAAGGTTGGAATGTCGAGCTGAAGCCTTTATTTCGCTTACTGGGGCAAACATTTCTCTTTTAAAGACGGGATTTGTGAAGTTTCGTTTTCTAAGTGGCGCCCACTTCAACGAAAAGAAATAAGAGAATACGTAAGTAAAATGAAGCGTTTGAAGTCAAGCGACAACAAACTAGATACTGATGATTTCTGTTTTCTGGTCTATATTAACAAAGTTGGGATTGATATGGTCAGTTCAGGTCAGCCCTTGGTGGAGGATTATCATTTGAATAGTTCCCATGTTGCCAATACATACTGCCAGTCACACGGAGAGAGCAGAACTTCTAAATGTAACTTATAAACCTATCCAGGCCGAGCAAGTGAAGCTCCGAATAAAGCACCTAATTATATTAGTAACAGAGTTTCAGTTGTCATTTCGTGCATTGGCGTTTGTTTGATTTTTGTTTCTTTGTGAACGTGCAGTGGGTATTTCCCAGTTTTTGGCACGCACCGACGTAAATGGGAATGGAAGAGAGTTGTCATTAGGCGGTCAATGGAGGTGTGTGTGGGCCCCGTTTTATCCTTACAGCAGCACCTAAGGAAAAATCTCCCCTCATCTGAATGTATCGCCCAATTATTATACGTATTCCCAGAATGCCATTATTGAAAATAATCTTATGTAGTTGGTATATTTTAGTATTTAAAACGTGTGTTACTTGTATCAATACTATTTGCCGAATTTGTACTAATTAAGTGAAGTCAATATCATTTCTCTCTATATCTCTGAGATGAGGTATTATGATTACTTGCATTATTTACATTGTTCGGACTGTTATCCTCATCTTCATTGCCATATTCACGACGTTTCGGCCATTATACGCCTCGGCCTTTTTCAAGTGATTTGAATTTCGAATCGAACACTTTAATTCATACACTGTGGTAGATTATTCTAGTTCCACGTTCCACGTCTCTTCTAAATGTCTCAGTTATTTCCCTTTAACTTAACTCCCCAAATTGTGGCTTGGTATTGATCTCACAATTCTTTCGGTCTAGTCACTGGATCTAACCAACGTCTTTATCCATTCGGCCATGTATCCTAAAAGAGTTGTGACTACAATACCAGTCCAGAGCAGTTGTGAACCAAAACTGGGAAAGTTAAGTTAAAGGGAAATAACATCCGGAAAAGGCATGACATGTGGAACAAGAACAATCTACCCCGGTGGACGAATTAAAGGATTCATTTCGAAATTCCAATCACCTCAAGCATGCCGGATTGTACAAGGGCCGAAATTTTGTGAATATGGTAATGAAGATGAGGATAACAGTTCGAATAATGCAAATAATGCAAGTAACCAATATCGTTCCTTCATCACAGCTCTGATCCTGAGTTTTGTCAGTAACGATTAACAGTCGTATCTCCAACGAAATAATTGCTTTAAACGTCTGTTGGGTTTTTTATTCTCTCCATTACAAAAGATTCTCGGAAAATGGTCTGCACATTCTATCACTTCAGGAAGTATCTGGATTCTTTTACCATATGTTACATTTAGAAGAGTCAGCTTAGACTAAAAATGGACTATTACTGCCAAATCTGTGTAGAAGCTGGGGAATACTCATTTTCCAGTCTTGATAGAACTAAAATTAGTTGACGTGGTTTTGTTAGAGTAAACTTATTCTTCAACCTAAAGCTATTTTCCTGCAAAAGTAACGTCGCAAGCTTATAACTTTTTTGTTGCTATCAAATGTTCAGATGATCTTTAGTTCCACCAGTTAAGGTACTGATATCTCGGACACCTCAGGCTATTTCCACAGAATCGTATCACCCTTATTTATTCCGTATTTAAAATATAAGGAAAAAGTTGCACTCGGACAGTTCCCCCCCCCACAACGACTGCAATTTTGTGAAACAGACTTCCGCATAGTTATTTTCCTGAAAATTATATTTATAATCTCTTCCCGTCAATCGTTATCCAACTTCCTTATCCTCATAATGTTCTCTTTCTAACACTTCAGTTTTTATTCAGGTTACGCACCTAAAACATTATGACAATTTTAATAGTATCACTCTAGCATGAACGGCTCTCAAATTTTGTGACGGGTGAATATTAATATAAAAATTTAGTATAAGAGATTGCACGTACATGTTATTTTAGCTTATTAAGATTCATTTCGCATCAGATAAGTTCAGTTACCGTTCAAAAAGGTCTGAAATTGCGTTTAAGCCCAAAACAGACTGTCACCACATGGTGTTGAATTCAATGTCCACTTTTCTATATATATATATATATATATATATATATATATATATATATATATATATGAGGAAAGTGGTTAAAGGACTGAAGTAGTATCGAAAGTGGTTTTCACATTGAAGCTCTTCTTGCTTAGTTAATATAAATATATCTTCGACGCTGTGGCAAAACATTATTCGTTTAGATTTGATTTTGGTCCGTTCTTATATTTAATTTTCTAAAATTGAGACAATATTCTGAAGTGTGTGTATGTGCATATGCGCGCGTGCTTGAGTGTTGGTTTGCCCGTAATGTAAACAGCGAGGGCGATATGTTAGTTATTTTTGCATTCGAATTGCACTAATAAAAGATTAAAGTGTATTCTTGGATTTAGCCTTACTTGCTTATAGTCAATACTTGATGAATATTAAACAAAACAAACACTAATGGCCAATGGGAAATCTTTTTTCACGTCGGGAAAAAAGAATGATGAAAATTTATAATATAGAAAATTGAATTTTTTTTTACAAAATACGCACACACATAGATAGATAGATAGATATTAAAAAAAATGTCTTAAAATAATTGTCGAACTGCCCATTTCATAATGTCTGACGTCATTTGTTTACATTTGGATACGCATCGAGCATATATAAAGGTACGTGAGATAATCATGGAGAATTGTAGTTTAAAAACAGTAAAATCGACCTTGCTAACCGAAACGCTCATCTGCGGTAAAGGCACTTCAGGCTATATGACGGTTCTGTATAGGATACAGGTTCGATTCCTGTCGGAGGACGCATAATTTTTATAAAAATTTCTCGAACATTCAGGCCGGTAAATGTTGTTAATACTCTTTATTATAAGCAGAGCATTTACTTAAATATTTGTATCTATAAAAGAACTTTCTTAAAATAGATAGAGTTGTGGACGAAAATATTTACTCCCACTTCCATAATTATAAATAAACCTGTAATACCTAAATTTTTCATAGAAACATCAAGTCCATTTTTTCACAAATAAAGAAATAATGAATTTGAAATAATGTGCAATGATGTCACAACGATTTTATTTTTTTTAATGACAAACAATAATACAACAAAACACCAATAAAATTTAGCACATGACAAAATTATCTTTACATGTCCTTAAATTTTCAATGAGATTTAGGTCAGGATTTTGTGCGGTGTACACCTGTACCTTAATTTTGTTGTCATCTAAGTATTTTGTAACATGCATTTAGAGTCATTGTCATATTGTAACGACCAATGGTACCAAAAGACAGCTTTAAGGCGCTTTTTTTTGTAGTGTTTTTAAGAATAACCAAATACTCTCACTAGTTCTACTAGTTCAGAAGCAGCAAAAAGTCCACCAGAACCGAATACTCCCGCCAACATGCATGATTTTAGGGTGGGTATTACTTTGGTCTTTGAGCTTATTTCATTTTCCTCCAAACATAACGGGAGTTCACATGACCAAATAATTCTAGTTTGGTTTCATCTGACCATAAATCAGAGTTCCAATATTTACTCCCATTTTCAAGATGGCTTCCAACATGAACTAATATGCATCTTAGGTGTTTAGCCTTAAACAACGAAGTTTTCCTTGGGCGACAAGCTCAACGACCTACTTGATGAAAGTATCTAGTTACTGTCTTTGTCGATATATTAACCCTAAAGTATTTACCTCATTGGCAATCTCCAACAATTTTCCTTTCCATTATCTCAGAAATGAAGCGATTTCTGTCAGTCCTTATTTTATTCTATACACAAGGAGTCTCGCTGTACTTCTTGATAATGAACGAATTGTCGATCCAGGAATATTTAAACGATTGGAAAGTATTTTTTATCCATCAACTTATTTGTATGTATAAAATAACTTATTTTGGAGATTCCTCTTAAGTACATCCGTCTTCGCTATGGTTTCAGAAACATGAGTTACCGTGGTACGTGGCACTCGCATACTGCCTTCTTCATTGCATTTTAGAATGTTATAGAATCAGGTCAATACTATTTTATTTTGAAGGGGTGGGGTTGTATTAAATATCAAATTAAGAAAAAAATATTACAATTGTCTTAAATATTATTTCATAATTTCCATTAGTGGAGGCGAATAATTTTGGACATCGACAATCTTTAGAAAAAAATCTATAACTATGAATATAATACGTCGAATCTTGTAAAAAATTCACGAATTATTCAAAAGTAAATATTATTCAGTAAGTACTTGCTAATATTCACATTTCCTTATAAAATATGCAAATATTCAGAAGGGGAATAACTCTTCACATCTGTAGATAATTATGTGGATAGATAGATATTGAACAGAATGCAATAGAAAGAAAGAAAGAAAGAAATCAAGAGGCAGAGATTAATAGATATCAACAAGCTGAGATAGAAGATAGACAGATATCAACAGGCTGAGATAGATAGATAGATATTAGGTTGGTGCAAAAATAATATCGTTTTTTGACGTATTTTTTAACTTCAAAAAACCTAATAGATAGATAGATAGATAATGAACAGTATGAGAGAAAGAGAGATTGAAATAAACAAGCTGAAATAGACAGATAGATATATATCAAAAGGCTGGGGTAGAAGATAGACAAGTAGATATCATCAGGCTGCCATAGATAGATAGATAGATAGATAGATAGATAGATAGATACCGTTTTAATTTACTTCTAATACTATTTTATGAATAACCATAATTTAGTAGGCACCCTGTTTATTTCGTAAAAAATAAATTGAATTATGTTTATCGGCCAGTGCAGAAAATTAATAAAGATGTGCTCTCCAGTATTTTATGGCATTTTGTTAGCAAGGGAAACAATATCACCTACAAATTACAAAATATAATATATTATTAATATTTGGAAGGTATTTTAATAGGGGGGGGATGTACGACACTGAAATCCGAAGGCACATTTGCATTAAAAAGTTGTATTCCATAGCTGAGCAAAGCCTTAAATAACAAATAATTCGTTCGAAACAAAGTAATGACTGTCCTCCTATATGGTAGTGAATGCTTAGAAATATCATAGATGAAGAGACATTAAGCAGCAGAAATATAGTTCTACAGAAGGATACCGTAGATCGAACTTGTGACCAAGTGAAGTTTTCGTGAAAATGGAAACAAAGAACTTTTATACATAAAATCAGAGATAGCACACACACACAAATATTTGCATAAATATATATTCTAAGTGAATTTTGTATAATTTTTCTTTACCAACAAAATAACAGAATCTTTTCGTAATCGCTGTAAAGGGACGTAAACTATTGCATAAATAAATTAATTTTTGGCCACTGTAAAATTTCTAGGGCCATAATGAGGAATGGCGTCTTGGAATATTTGATACGGGAAAGACTGAAGGCAAAAGGGACAGAGGAAAATAACGTCGCCAGGTTGAGTCAATGGATGGCGGAACAACGTTTCGGAGAGATAATAAAAAGACAAACTTTATTAAGAGCTTCAAAGGACAGGAAATTGTGGAGATCCATGACGTCAAAGTCCTGAAGGGACACGGCACAGAGAAGAAAATAAGGTAATAATAACAGATTAAAAATCTATTGATTCCTCAAAAACTACTACAGCGTTTTAAATATGCCGATTATTATGACTCTTAAATATATTGTCACATGTTATGTTAACATCTAAGGTTACTTTTAACGTCAGGTGTTACGTCGATAATCAATTCAAAATTTAATTTCATAATTACAATTTCGATTTGAGATTATGCATAAAAAAATTGATTGTCATTTCTAACAGTTTAAAATGTCCAAGGAACATTAATACGGAATAAAAAGAAATAAAAATTATTACTTTAGTAAACTGATTTCTTAGTAATAGGATAGTTCGTTTTCATGGTTCATATTTGCTTGCGCCCTTCGAGTGGCGTTGAGGAATTACGAATATCTCATTATTAAATAGGGAGCTATTATTACCTGACCCATAACTACGTCTGTATACATATGTATGTGTGTGTGCG
This sequence comes from Acanthosepion lycidas, assembly GCA_963932145.1. Taxonomy (NCBI): domain Eukaryota; kingdom Metazoa; phylum Mollusca; class Cephalopoda; order Sepiida; family Sepiidae; genus Acanthosepion; species Acanthosepion lycidas. The sequence continues at coordinate 29,695,687 of OZ010572.1, forward strand.
TGCGGGTGCGCGCTACAGTTCAACCACCACCCTCACGAATTAGCATGGGTTGAACATATCACAGATCGACACATGTATATTCTAAGCGAAGTTCGTAATACTTTTTGTTTACCAATAAAATAACTGAATCTTTTCGGATGTATGATTAATCACTGCAAAGGGAGGTAAGTTATAATATATACAAATTATTTGGGGACTACTGTAAAATCCGCTATTATTTAAAAAAATAAACCTCTTGTAACAATTAGAGGCTTAATTAATGATTAATTATTTTCTCATAAAAAATGTATTATAGTTGTTAAAAAACAATCGAGTTCAGTGGGGAAGTTATGCATATTTCCTTCCATGGGAGAAAATAGCAGAATATGCTATAGCCTTGGTTGGCAACTAGTCAAGGAGAAAAAATCTGAATTAAAACCGGCCTGGAGAGAAAAATGCTCCGTCAGGCTATCTTGCCCAAGGCACACCACTTCTATTGCGGATACAGTACATGTGGTTCTCCTATGATTCTAAGAAGTTACGAGACTTGTGGTCGGGAAAAATCCGGTATTAATTTTAGTTTTCTACCCATAATCCATTAATACTCACCGTCTCATTTTGGGGTGTGGTCATGTATGGGTTTAATGAGGATTCTGAGGAAACAGCCTTCATAGATAGATAGATAGATAGATAGATAGATAGATAGATAGATAGATAGATAGATAGATAGACAATGGTGATTGTGTAGAGCTACGGCAGATGGAATAAATCTACGATTGTTTCAAGACAATGAACAGGAACTGCTGAAATAAACAGGAACTACTGAAGTCACTTTGGCAAAAATAACATTAACATATGTCACTTAGATTTTGGATTCGCTCATATACGTATAAGTGAATGCAGTAAGCTTCCTAATGACATTACCGAAGCTTCTTCGCCTCCAAAAGAAAAGAAAAGAAAAGAAAACGACAAAATGAAGAGTAACCAACAAATGTCGGCCATATATGATTCTTAGAAACTTGGGCTAATGTTTATTTGTTTCTTTTTCTTGTCCATACATTGTAAATGTATCGGAAGACAAATAACTTTCTCTCGCTGCCAGTGTGTAAATAAATTTGAAGTTGGAATATCAAGATTATGTATTTTTGATGAAACAAAGAACAACATTTTGGCAATAAGAACAAACAAAACAAGAAAAAGGGAATAGAAGAGAGAAATTGAAAAAATACGGATAATATAAATAAAAATGATATTTTAATATCATGCCGTAAGGTAGGAGTTATAAATTTCACGATCGTTCGAGAAAAAATAGACAAACAGAAAAAATATAACATATATGCATGCAAAATTGTATATAATGTTTATTGTTTTATCTGAATACATGTACAGATTTTTAAATATATTTATTTGTTTTTATTTTTGATAGCTATATACGAAATACAGTGAATACAAAAACTAAAGGAAATGTTGTATATATATATATATATATATATATATATATATATATATATATATATATATATATGTATGTATGTATTTAAATCTGAGTTTTTGAGGACCTAAAGTAGGTTTTGACTTGATAATCTGCTTAAACTACCTATATATTCCCAGAGTATTCACACACACACACACACACACATATATATATATATATATATATATATATATATATATATATATATATATATATATATGGCTGTAGATGTGAGTTATGGCTCTCTCTCTATCTACCTATCTATCTCTCTGTCTGCCTGTCTGTTTGTCTCTCTCTCTCTCTCTATATATATATATATATATATATATATATATATATACACACACACACATTGGGGAAACAAATATTTGTACCCATACAAATATATTATTTATGGTATTTCCAATAAATAAACAAGCATAATATTCATATAATTAACAGTACACATATGCATAGGAACTAAATACGCAAAGAAAACAAAGAAAAATTCATTTAATAGAAATAAATTCCATTTATTCTATTCGAGGGGTGAAAAAAGTATTCGTACAATACAAAACCTCCATAAACTTCGTTTAATACTTTTGTAGAATAACAATTATTCACTTCTACAGCAATCAATTTCTTGTATTTCTCAATTAATGACTTGCAAATTTTAGTTGGTATTTTGTTCCATTCATATTCGCCTATCGTCTTCAGATCCGGGATATTTCTTGGAGCTATCGATTGGATAATTATATTTTCAGCCAGCCATTGCTTCGTAGATTTTGCAGTGTGCATAGGATTATTATCTTGCTGGAAAATCCAGTCAGGAGAATGTTCAAGATTTTTAACCGAATTCATTATATTTGCTTCCAAAATATTTTGATATGTTGCTGCATTCATTCTATAATCTATTACTGATATATTGCCAGTACCATTTGCAGAGAAACATACCCAAACCATGATGTTGCCACCACTAACTAATTTCACTACTGGAACTGTATTCGTTTAATTAAAGTCATCGCCACGTTTCCTCCATACATGATTTCTAGAATTACGTCCAAACAACTCAATTTTTGGTTTCTTCCGTCCATAATAGGATTTTCCTTACGCTTATGTTCACGAAAGAATTTCAATCATCTCTGTGTCTTTTCAATAGCATATAGTTTTCCGAGAGGAACCTCATTGTTCCTATAAATTTCATTGCTTATTGTCCGTTTAGTGACACAGATTCCCGATGAAAGCAAAATTATCCTGCAACTCTTGACGAGTAACCATTTTGGATTTTGTTTAATTTGACGCATTAGTTTCCTCGAGGACTTTACAGAAATCTTTTGTGGAGCACCAGTTCTTTTGTTTTCAAAAGTTTTGAGTTTTAATTTTTACCTTATTTCCAGAGATTAACAATCAGTTCTTTTTGCGAACTTGCCAATTCTTTACCTCTTGCCATGATGATAACCTTCTTGCATGAATATCAATTAAAATTTTTTCTGTTTGAATTTTTAAGGATAAGAGTAACCACTGATGACATTATTGGAACATTCTAGAATATTACACTCGAATAATCTAGAGTAATAAACAATTTAATTTTTTTTAAATTTGAAATTTGAATTGTATGATTACATTTTCACCCATTAAAATGGATAAATAGAATACAGAAAAAAATGATTTAATAGAATCATTTTTTCTGTATTTAGTTATTATGCATCTGTGTATAGTTAATTACATGAAAGATATGTTTATTCATTAGATGAAAAAATTGTATCTGTACGAAAATTTGTTTCACCCCACTGCGTATATATATATATATATATATATATATATTATTTAAATTATACAGACTATTGTCCTCATCATTTTGTCGCCATATTTATCACAACGTTTCGGCCGTTGTACGCTCCGGCCTTCTTCAGGTGGTTGGAATGTCGAACTGAACACTTTATTTCGATCACTGGGGTAGACTGTTCTAATTCCACGTGCCATGTTTGATGGATGTCAGTTATCAGTTATCTCCTGTTAATTTCCCTCTGAAAGTTCTCCACTGTCTTAAACGTGTAGTGAACTCACATTCTTTGGGTCTTGTCACTGGATCTAACCAACGCCTTTATCCACTGTGCCATGTGTCCTTGAGGTATAAATTTCAGGGTATTATAAATCTAATGTCTTCAGCAACCATTTTACCAGTGCTCATATTGCAATTTTGCTGTTATCATTACATGTTTTACCAGAGCTCATATTGCAACTTTGTTATTATCATTGCTTTTCTCTGGCACTCCTTATTACTGGTTCCCATATTATATTTATTTCTATGCTTGGTCGGCCCGGGAGATTTTTGTGGCCTAGCATACGTGCTGATTCCTAAATTTACGAATTTTCCAATGCTGTTCGTTGTCTATGATCTCAGCATGATCCCACAGAGGGTGGTGATCTCTCTCCATATGTGGTCAGCCACGCCTGATCTGCTACTTCCCCTCGTGTTACAGCTTTCCGGTGTTCTTGATGCCTTTCATTGAGGAGGCCGCTTGTCTCTCGTTTATATTCCTTTCCGCAGCTGCACGGGATAGCGTACACACAGTCTTTAGTCATGTTCTCCTCTATGGGGGGAACTTATTCGGGAGAGATATCTGTGAAGTGTCGTCAAGCTTTTAAAGGTTGTCCTGATGTTATAGGGACAGCAAATCCTTTGTATTTTCTCTGATAACCCCTTCACATAAGCATGCAGACTGTTTTCTGAGTGTTGTTGTCCTCCTCCTCTTGTACCCGCCTATCACAGTTTTGGGGGGCTGCTGCCATGTACCCAGGGTAGTTGTTACGTTGTATTGTACTACTTATACTGACCAATTCTTCTCTAGGTCGCCACTTATGACTTTTGCTCGGTGTTGTAAGCAACGGACGAACCCTTTCTTTACGCTGTATGGATGGTTGGAGTTGAAATTGAGGTACTGCCCAGTGAATGTCGGTTTACGGTATACGGATGTCTTAAACCTATGCTCTGTTCGAGATATTAGAACATCCAGGAATGGGAGTGTGTTGTTACTCTCTTTCTCCATTGTGAACTGTATTTAAGGTCTTATTGAGTTCACATGGTCCAGTAGAACCTGAACATCTTCCTGGTGTGGCCAGAGTATGAAGGTGTCATCTACGTACCATAACCATATAGTTGGCTGGAGAGATATAGATTCTAATGCCATTTCATCAAAGTATTCCATGTATTGCTGGTGATAATGGCGAGCCAATTGCTAAACCCTCATCTTGTTGTATCTCGGGTGTATCATCAGTGATTCACAGGATTGTTACGTGTATTATACGCTTGCGCAAACGATTTAGACTCTCACCATAAGTCTAGCTTGAACTATTGAACTTATTTTCTCTTTCGTTTCCTTTCCTTTCCTTTCTCTCCTAACCAACCCTCAAACCCAGACTCTACACTACCTCCTTGTTTTTATATGGTCTCTTTTCCTTTTCTTTTCCCCTATTTATTCCTTTCTTTCCTTATTTTGTTTGGCCAGTTTATTTCAGTTTGAAAAAAACTTGCACATTTTATATCAGTTTAAAAGGTGAAAATGATCATTAACCTAATATAATCTTAATGCCTATTCTATAATATATATATATATATATATATATATATATATATATGCGTGTGTGTGTGTGCTGAATTGTTCCTTGTTTATATGTATGAGAACACGATACATATAAATACCTACATACAAGCATATGTATGCATATAAAACACGAGTAAATTGTTTCTCATAGATTTAAATATGTACTTTTGAAGCAATTATTTTGTTTATATATAGAAACAAGATTATTTCTAACGAAGTACATATATAAATCTATCAGAAATATTTTAGACGTATTTTACATATATATATATATATATATATATATATAGATAGATAGATAGATAGATAGATAGATAGATTTATAGGGGCGTGAAATTATGAATATATGTGTGTGTGTGGTGTGGGTGTGTGTGAAGGTGTGGGTGGGTGTGTTTTGAGGGGTTGTATTTTTGCTCGCACATAAATATATATTTGTATGTATGAGTGCGCATATAAATATATGTGTTTGTGTATGTGTGTCCACGCGTATATAGCAAGGTCTGTATTTTGGTCTTTCTGGGCTTGAGTCTGTTTTCGTGTGTTTATAGATACATATCTATTTTGCCGGTTCTGCTTCTTTGGATATATATATATATATATCTATATATATATATATATATATATATATATATATATATATATATATATATATATATATGAATTTTTGCACATGCGTGTGTGAATATGGCCACTGTTTTTGTTCGTTCCGAAGCGGAATACAACACGGCACTCATCTCCTGTTTTTTCCTATTTACTTTATATTAAATTTAGATGATATATCTGGCCATTTCAGTTCACAAGAAAGCGCTGAGGCTACAAATGTCTGTGACAACATATCTGCGTATGCAGGCGAAAAAAATATCAGCAGATCCAAATATAACAACAGATATCCTGTTGGCTAGAATAACCGTAAACATGAGAATACCATTTGTAATTTATACAGCGATTTACTAAACGTAGATTAAATGTAGCACGAGATTAAAAGTATGGAGCATCAAGTGAGGATCGAACTCATACCCTGGTCCTATACACAGCACGGCTCTCCACAGTTTCTTTTCCTTAAAGCTTGCTCCGCTATCCCTTCGCTCAATTTAGCTAGGTAGATTACGCGCTGCTTTTCTCTGTCCTTTTTATCTTCACTCTGTCCTGGGAGTATCTAATTTTCCAAACCCTCTTTCCTCATTATGTGCCCAAGAAATTGTATCAGTCTCTTCCTGGTGTTAAGTACGCGTCCTTTTATTTTCATTTTCTCTAAAACGTCTACATTGCCACATCCTCGGTGCATGTTAATCTTATCATCTTTCTGTAGCACCAAATTGTTGTTGCTTCAAGTCTTTTCCATACATGTGAGGAGAATGCCATATAACAGGATTTATATTACATCGTAGTAACTGTTCTAGTGAAACAGGATTGCTAACCACTCCTTCCGAATCCTGTCTAATATATATATATATATATATATATATATATATATATATATATATATATATATATATATATATATTATATATAAAGTATATTTTGCCAGCATGTTTTCATTGAGACATATTTTCTTGAAAATTTACGCATGTTCTGTCTACTTATTTTCAATTGGATCCTTTCATATTCACGAATAATCTTTTTGCTGTCGTTATTGATGGATGAGAGAAAATCACCGTGTTGATACATATTTATTTTATTTCGAGTACTTTCGACATAGCACAATGTCATCATCAACTTATTGTTTATTGCAATACAAATATTATAGTGTTCATTATTGTTGAATACAAATTTTTGTTTTCATTTGAATGTTAAATTTCTTACTTGTGAAGGGAAGAACGCTGAGTCACTAAGAGGAGGTAACTAAGTATGTTTTTAGAGAGATGTTTATGAAATAAATAGTAAAAAAAATCTATTAGTGCAAACCTTGGGATGTCAAACGATCTATTGTACATATTTTAAAACACTCGTGGAGCATCCCTAGATTAACAATGATTTCCCCCACTTTTAATTTTGAACTAGCTAGATGCAACCGGCACTTCTACTATAACAGTTTCTTTTCTCGCACTTCCAACCTGTGAAAATCCCTCCCGATTTTTCGCTTTCCTGATGACTACAATCTTCAATACTTTAAATACAACGCCAATCCTTATCATCATTTGTCTTTTAAAAAAAACAAACAAAAAAAAACAACAACAAAAAACCTGTTCGCTTTTCATCGTTTACTCAATCCTCAACATTCTGAAACATCTTACTCACTTTCACTCCCAATAACCCCTTGCAGTCAATTAGCATTTTTAGAACCAGCCCTTTTTCTAGGGGCCAGAACCTCCCAGATATTATTATTAAAGACCACAAACAAAAAAAGGGCTTATTGATATGGCAGTGCCTGCCGAATGCAATGTATCTTTGAAGATATTCAAAAAGCTGTCAAAATACAAGGACCTTGAAATAGAAATCTCGAAAATGTGGCATATGGGAACATCAAAAATCCCTGTTGTATTTGGAGCCCTACCACTGGTTGGAAAAGATTACAGTAGACTAATTGAAGGGATTCATGGAAGTCCATGCCTCACATTATGAAGGGCTTTATCTATGTATTTTTTTTTTTTTTTTTTTTGTCAGTGGAAAGTGTCATGATGCCATTTCTAACCTTAGGTCCCTGCGCGGGACCCGGAAAGAAACGTGTAAACGCCAGAAATCAAATAATAATAATAATAATAATAATAATAATAATAATAATAATAATAATAATCTTAGTTTTTTTTGTTTTTTGTTTTTTTGTCAGGAAGCCTTTTCTGATCTGAGGTCTCTGGTTGGGACCCGGAAGGAAATGTGTATACAATAAAAAATCAACGATAATAATAATAATAATAATAATAATAATAATGATAATAATAATAATAATAAAGCCAACTGTGAGTGTTGGTGGTGGGGGTAGTATTAGGTTTGTGCAAAAATAATGACGTCACAATGTCGTTTTTTGACGTATTTTTCACGTAAAAAAACGACATTATTACGTCATTATTTTTGCACAAACCTAATAATAAAACATAACTTGATATAAAATAACTAAATTTTATACTAAAAACAAATATAGATTTGCTCCTTGCCTTTCGATGTAAATCTGAGCTTCTTACACATATCAATCATTAGGCATAAATTAAAAACTTACGTTTTGATTTGTGCTTAATGATTATTACGTACATGAGACACAAATATGCACCGTACAGTAGAAGTTCACATATACTGACATCATATTAATACATTGTTTATTCTCCTTTTGTTTTAACACAGACCTATATTTTAGGGCATACATTATATCCTAGAGATTGTGAATACTCTCATATAATGTATCATTCCAAATTACTTGTATCTGTTGAGTCAATGCACAAAGATGGGAGGAATGAACGTGTCATTCGTCATTTCATCATGTCCCTATATATAGTCAATTAAAGACACGTCTGGCGATTGTCTAGCTCTGAAAATGTTAAGACATCTTTCAAAGCATATAGAGTTGCACGGGTGACATATGGGTCCGTACTAACATGTTGAAACAGCACACCACGTTCCTATTAAATGAATGACAGCAGCACGGGTCAAAATAATGTTCCCGGCGTATATAAGGCTGGCAAGCCACTTCATCTTTCCAAGGGCAGCACGAAAGAAGAGTCTACCCTTGTCACTGAAAACAACTGAATGCTATTTAATCGCACAGACGAAACACTCACGGTACGACTGAAGGCGTACAAAATGGTGATGTGTCTTAAGTGGAAATTGGCTTCTGGCACGCGTACCATTAAACCTGCTGCAAATAAATATTCCTGGGTATGACTATAAAATATATCCGGCAGCAAAGCCTCTGATCACGAGATTGGACGTTTTGAGGGGTGTATAACCACCTCTTAATTGTTTTTGTTCCCAGGTCCGCACTGACCCAGGGTAATAGCACCTGTTAGGGTCCCAACTACGGGCAAATAGTGAACTCCCAAAAAAACACCGTCAAAGTATAAAAATAATTTTTAATAGTAATAGTATATATGTTTTTATATGAAAAAAAGCCCGACAATACATTATATCGGTCGTTGATGGCATACAATTGAGTTCACATTATATAGATTTAGGCATTAAATAAACTCAGCCAAACAGCTAACATGAACTTTTTTTTATATATTAATCCATATAATAGCCTACAATATGTCTATATTTCTGACAATATATGGAGAGAAAAGGGAGATCACCGCCCTCTGTGGGATCAGATTGATATCATAGACAAAGTACACCATTGGAAGATTCGTAAACTTAAGGAATCAGCACATATGCTAGGCCACAAAAATCTCCTGAGAAGCATAGAAATGAATACAATATAGGGACAAGTAGTAAGGAGAGCCAGAGAAAAGCGATAACAACAAAAATTGCAATATGAGTTCTGAAAAAAAATCATGCAATGATAACAGCAAAGTAATTGCAATACGGGCACTGGTAAAAATGGTTGCTGAAGACATTAGATTTATAATACCCAAAAATTCATACACAGATATCCTCAAGGACACATGGTACAGTATATAAAGACATTAGTTAGATCCAGTGATAGGACCTAAAGAGTGTGAGTTCAATACCTGTTTAAGGCAGTGGAGAACTTGGAGAAGGGAATTAACAGGACACCCAATAAAAACATGGCAAGACATTCGACAGTTCGACATTCGACTTGATGAAGGCCGAAACGTTGTAATAAATATGGCGACACAGACGAGGACAATAGTCCGAATAATGTAAATAGAATAGCAATTTCTTAAATCATACTGCATTCCAAAATATAACTTCGAAAAATACAACATAAAACGCATATATCACAGCCTCTAATAATTATGTCCACATAAATTCATATATGCACAAAAGTTTAGTATCATCTACCATGTATTCAACTGTGAAAGCAGAATAACATATATTTATTACTTTAAAGCACCAAAGAAAAATAATTTTCAGCATTAAATGAACCGTAAAAAATCAATCAACCACCCAACCTGATGCTAGTAAACAATTCCGTGTTGACTACCCAGATAGAGACTGTTAACGACGTATGATCTGTAGTAATGTCTACCTTTACGTGTCAATCTAGATTAGCAATAACTGATTGGGCGCATCATCTATTTACTATCGCCGTTTTTCATTGCAAGAGTTGATTGTAGGTGAAAGAAAATCAGAATATAAGAAAGTGCTAATGGCGTGTATTTGTTTAAGGTGGACATCAATCTTAACAGGAAGTCAGCCACGCACTTGATTTCATTATATTCCTCTGTGGCATAAAAGGAATGAGACAAGCAGAATTCAGTTATGAAACTGTAACGAGCATCCGCTGACTCTGTTATAACTTCGAGTGAAACCTTCTATAGCATGCGTAGCACTCTTCATCCGCTGGTTGAACC
>OZ010572.1:29711128-29761128 GCA_963932145.1 Acanthosepion lycidas
AGTATTTAAAATAAAACGTAGCATCTACTAGGGCGATCCACTAAAAATTTGAATTAATATATATATTTATATATATAAAATAAAAGAGCTTAGACACTAATATTCCATGGTTATAATTAATTAAATTGGAATCGTAAATACGATCAAATTCACCAGACTTACAAGAAATCGGAAAAAATAACCCCGGGAATAGAAAATAAAATTTGTTGAGAATGTATGTTTAAGAGTGGGGACGAATCTGAGAAGTAAATGAAAACTCTAGAGAGGGGTAACAGACGAAAGAAGCATTTTGAATTTTTGAATTTGTAGGTCTGATGAATTGGATCGTAATTACGACTCCAATATAATAAAATTTAACCATTTTATTATATTTGTAATCTGTCCTGAACATTGAGTTCCACCTGGATTCTATCCTCTTGTGAATTATATATATATATATATATATATATATATATATATATATATATATGAGTGTGTGTGTGTGTGTGTGTGTATTAACCACTAATATTATCAATATATATATATATATATATATATATATATATATATATATATATATATATATATATATATGAAGTAGTGTTAAAATGTCGACATAAAAACTAATTCAAATTTCCATTATATAGGTTTAACTTAATTAGCGACCATTTTTCCATAATATACACCCAGCTCTCACTCTTCAAGTATCGAATATATAATTAATTCTAATTTCTATAATTCCCTCCTCTATAAACTCTTTACACTATATTAATTATAAGTTATAAATTTTCCCCTACTCTAAGATCTCCCTGACTCTATTTTCATTAATTCCTTACATCTTTTTATCTATATATTTCAAATTTATTTTTTAAGCCCTTTTTATTCCTATTTTAATTTTAAATTTATATTTTGTTCTTAATATAACCGAAAATTAATATCATAAATTTAATATTGGGGTTTAATTTTAGGAAACTTCTTTCCTTTAAACAAACATCATCCCCTCCTTTCATGCCTCCTGACTCGTGTCTTTTGTCTCTGACTGAAATGGAGAAATTCTGTATTAGTAATTAGACTGTTTTCTTTTTTTTTAGCACTCACAGTTAAATTCTATTTCCCGCCACTCCTAACTGTATAGAAACGAATTCAGTCCACACTGGGGTTGAAAAGACAGACAACCGATATCTTCGTCTGCCGAAATAGGCTCTTCCCCATTATTTTTTTTATTAATTATATTACTCTGTATTAAAAAATAAAACGACCTCATTTTGTGGATAATTTTAATATTTTATATTACTAACATCCACTTGGATTATATACCAACGGATTTGATACCTTTACAATATATATATATATATATATATATATATATATATATATAGAGAGAGAGAGAGAGGGAGGGGACAGAGAGAGAGGGAGGGGACAGAGAGAGAGAGACAGAGAGCGATACGAGAGAGAGAGAAAAAGGGAAAGTAATGAAGAATTAGGCGAATGTCTACGTTTATAAAATTATGATTTCTACTGGCTTATTTTGATCGATATTTGATATAACATTTTAAGAAACCCATTGAACAATGATTGAAGACGTTATATACTTGTGATGACATTTGAGAAATTTAAAACATTGCCATTAATAAACAGCAAATCCTTGAAATATATTAGATGTGACGACGTGTGCGGCAAATATTCGTATGCACTCGCTTGCATCGAAAAATATCTGGTGTCTGAGGAAATGCTATAATGCTTGTGTTTTTTTCCGACCCAATTAGCTTGCCTAAAAATATAGGTCTTAGGAAGAAATTCAAATTTTGATTTTCGAAATCGGACAAAAACTCTTAACACCCGAGTTCTACTCTTTACAGTCAGTTCCACTTCCAAAATTTATGATATTCGTCGAAGTATTCCATACGAAATACATATTTACCAGTCAGTTTTTCAAACATTTACGTTTTTCCTAAACTTTATTTACTCCAACAAAAACTATTAGTAGAAAGGCAATAAAACTTGAATGTAATTGCTATAGCCTATGAGAATAATTTAAATTAATTGATCTGATTTATATTTTTAAAGTACCGCAAACTCAAGTTAACTGATGATTCTGCCATATATAAGGATTGGGGATATATTAATAATATTATTTTGTTTGGTTTCTTGTACATAGAGGTTCCATATTGTAAATACACATTAGGGTTTAGATTTTTCAAAAATTGTTGTTTTATTTTCCCTTCCTCTACAGATATCGGAAGTAGTTAGAATTTTTCATCGAGATATTGATGTTATTTTGTTGGATGCTTATCAACCTTTTTCAGTTTATTTAGCACCAGAAAATATCTTTAGATCGTAAGAATGTTTTAGAGATTATAACGTTTAACTGATAAAAGACTTACGAATCAACCCAGAGCTGGCGTGGGGGAGATAAGAAGTGAATTCTTCCCTTTCTCGAGGGTATTTTCGCCTAAGTGAATATATCGAACCCAACGCTATCCTATTTGTCAATTCCGAGCCGTTATCTATTACGTCACCTACACAACCAAGCTTACAGCAACAGGCATTCCCAACCTGTCACAGATCCAGGTACTGCGCAGACTCGACTTTGATTAACGTTGGCGATCATATGGGAACCTGTGCTTTAACATGATCTGGCCGTAAGCCCGAAGAATAATTTAAGATCCATCGCATAATATCAGGCGTGCCTTCACTGTTTTTAAATAGAGATACTAACTTAAGAACACCCTACGCCGAGGAAGAGTCACTGACAGATTTTTTTTTTTAACGAGTGTCACTCCATGCAAGGCAGTAAAGTCATTAAGACACAAAGGGTTACAGGGTGTGGAAGAATAAGGATCAAAAACATTAATGATGAGCAGAAAGAGAAGAGAGTGATCAGGAGGACAGTAGATAACGATTGACATTGAATTTAAATTTTTGCAAATTAATGTTGGCTGGAAACCATGGAGCTTGTTTAGGAGTTCCATAAGCGAGAATTAGGATAGAAAAAACTCTTAGCTAACTTAACAGAAAATTTGTTTTTGTTGTATTACGGCATAACAATTTCAATGGGTTATTTAATGCTGACAAGATTTTTATTACTGGTAATATTTTTGAAAAAATGTATTACTACTAATATTTTCTTTTCCTAAAATGTATTGTTGGTTATATTTTTCCCTACAAAAATGTTTTGCTGCTAATTGTTTTTCTACGAAAATGTACTACTGGTAAATTTTTTTTATCAAATGTATTGCTGGTAACATATTTTTCATAAATGTATTGCTGGTAATATTTTTTCCTTCAAAAATTATATTACTAGTAATATTTTTCTTCTCAAAAATATATTGTAGTAACTTTTTTACTTTTTTTTTTTTTTTTTGCAAAACTGTATTGTGTTGGTAATAAATTTTTCTTCAAAATTTCATTGCTGGTAATAATTTTTAAAAAATTGTATTGCTGGTATTAAAACATATTTTTACACTTTCATCGCGCTTTGAACCCAGTTTGGGGGTTAATTGTATACCCATAGCGGGAACCTTAACAGGTGCTACCACCCTGGGTCAGGAGCGATCTGGGAACACCAGCAATTAAGATGTGGTTTCATGCTCCTCAAAACCTACTAATCAGATTCCTGGCTGTTGGATGGAGTTTATCGTTATACCCGAGACGGTCAACTGTAAATTAATGAGATCTCAACGTCAGTCTAGTACTGCGCTTAAATTCAAAAAGTTAAAGCGATCATGGTTCTCCACAATTTCCTGTCCTTTGCAGCTCTTAAAAAATGTTGTCCTTTTATTATCTCTCCTAAGCCTTGACTCGAGATCCATTTTCTCAAGTTCGCTTGGTAGGTTATGCGTTGTTTCTCTCTGTCTGTCTGGCCTTCAGTCTCTCCTGGGAGTATAAAATTTCCCAAGCCCTCTTTCCTCATTATATGCCTGTGAAATCTGAACTCTCGTCCTGATCCTAAGTACAAGTATCCTTTTCGTTTCCATTTTCTCTAAAATTTTGTCGTTTCTTTCATGTTGTGTCCATGATATAATCAGAATCCTTCTGTAGGACTATATGTTGCTTGAAGTCTCTTCTCCATCTTTGAAGACATTGCCCACTTTTTACTGCCATATAGTAGGACCAGTATTATATAACTTTTCAGTACTCTTTGTTTCTAAAGATTTTTTTTTATTTATTCTAATTTCAAAGGAAGGGAATGTAGAATCACGAAACATGTATTTTACTATTATTCTCGACAATTTTAACCTTCACCTGTAATAGTTTTCTTAATTATATATATATATGTGTGTGTGTGTGTGTGTGGTTGTAATTGTTCTATTTCGGTGTCGAGACCTTAGCCTTTAATGTGTGGAGATGTTCATTTCAACAAGGAGCAGGTTGGGGTGTTCTTGACGCTTTTTCAGATCTACCTCATGGGCCATCGGAGAAGATTATACTTCCTCACACACACACCACACACACACACACCTCTACCCGCTCCTTGTTGAAATACATATTGCCTTTTTCTACAGGTTAACTCTGAAAAATTCAAATATATTTATATATATATATATATATATATATAGATTATCCACACATATGATTTCATTATGATTGTACAGAATCAACCAAACTTTTTGGAAGAGCATTTTTCTGACGCTAACCCCCAAAGCTTGAATAAATTAGATGTATTTGTAAAGATAGCTTCTGGTTGAAATCGCAACCAACATGAATAAGAAAACAACAAGTGTGTGTTCACCTCTGCTGTAGTCAGTTATTGAAATCGCATGTCCATGTCTCAAGTTTCTGGATTCAACCAACGCGTTTATCCACAGAGCCACGTGTCTTTTGTTAGTTGGATAAAAGGGGAGATAACTAGTACTGAAACATCCGGAAGAGGCATCGCAAGTGGAACTAGAACATTCCACTCCGGTGGAAGAAATAAAGAGTTTGCTTCGAAATTCCAATCACCTGAAAAAGGCAGGAGGGTACAACGGTCGATACGTCGTGAGTATGGCAAAGAAGATGAGGAGAGCAGCCCGAACAGTGTAAATAGTGTAAATAATTAAAATACCTGATGTCAGAAATCATCATCATCATCATCATCATCACCATTCCCTTAGCTTTTGTAATCGTATCGGGGCGCATCCAAATGCAGAAGCTACACTAAATCTCCTCCACAAAGTTCTATCAAAGGCAGCCATCAGCAAATCTGGTATAGTGTTATGGTCCTGTTCCTTGTACCACGGTGATAGTCCAAGCTAGAACCAATAAATAAGAACTCGAACACGGATATGGAATAACACAGATATATTACAAACAGGAATATATACAGAGAAGTAGAAAATGTTAGTACGAACCATCAGGTTTAGTAGTAATTGTCTGAACGCGACTGTGTTTCGGACTGCCTCTGACTCGATTGACTGCCTCCCCGCTCTGACTGACAGACTTCTGACGGACCTCACTCCAGACTTCAGACTGAACGGTATTTAGTCCCCCCGCCACGAGGGCATCATGTGGCACAAGGCCGGTTTAACGTGGGATCTCCGAGCCCGTGAGTTCGGCCAAAAATATGCCCTTTGAACCCGTATAAATGGGTTCAGGGTCGGTTTACCTCCCCGAAAGAGACTCCGCCCTTCGGCGTAGCCTCGTTCGGGTTCCTCCCTGACCGAAGGCAGAGAGTTCGACCGATCAGCCGATCAGCCGGTCGCCCGACTTCAGACTGAACTCCCTGCTTCCTCTTGAGGCGCAGTATTTATTACGTATAGTCCATTATGTTATTATGGGTAAGGTCCCATAACATATAGTCATACCTGTCCATTGTTTGACATTGTCCAACTAGATTTTATGTTGGTGCCCTCAGCTACGTTCATCTTCAACGATGCCTTGCATGATGGTCTTGAACAGGCTACCCTGCCTTTTAATGTTTCCAAACATTACAAGAAATATAGTCAGATAATTTAGTTGCTTATTATCGCATGTCCGATTTCCTTTCGGTTTCCCCCTATTTTTCGTTCGTGTTTCTATCTGCGTAAATAATCAACACATGGCTTGTACTTGACTTAAGACTTGAACGGCCAAATATGCGTATTCGTTAATGTGCATGCCTTATCTCTGCAAGTATGCCGATGCTTATCAACAGGCTGACGGCAAAAAAATCTTTTTTCTTCGCACATCAATACGTGATGAAATTTTCTTTTTTTTCTATGTGCGTTGAATGAAAATAATTATATAAAAAAAGATTACTTCGACCTTTGTTTTGAACTTTGAAATGACTTAAGCTCAAGCGAAATGATGTGCACCAAAAGTAAACGTGCTGTTACTTGTCAACAAGAAACATGCCGTACTCCATTACAAACTTAAGACGTATACAGCATGAATAAGACCGGAATATTTTTTACCACTCGGTTAATCTTGTACCAACCGATTATTTCTGTTTTTGATCGTTTCAAAAAGCTTTGATGAAGAAAACATTTTTTGTAATGACACCGAACTTAAGTGTTTATCGATAAAAAAAATTTACATAAAAACGGGATTTACTCAAAAGGTATCGAATGATCCTGATAAATAGAAACAATTCAGTGCAAACATTATTGAACATAATACGATGAACAAATAGAAAACGCTAAAGTCTCTTTCCCACTGCCTCTCTATGCCATTTCTATAAATATTTTAATGGCAATTGTTTCAATGAGCTCTTCGCTATTGTATTATTATTCCTTTGATTTCTGTTGTGTACACATTTTTTCCGGGTCTCATAAAGAAACATAAGTTCAGAAATGGCATCATTTCCACTGAGCATTTTTTTGAAAAAAAATATTATCATTAACATGTTGACCATTTTTGCCGTAGTCTCTGAATATGGAATCCAGTGAAGTCCGTAATCTCTTCAATATCAGAGGTTGGCAGTGTAGATTCGGAGAAAGTAGCGACTGTTAATTCTTTAAGTCTTCGATATCAGGTTGGCAGTGGAGATATCTTGGGAGAAAAAACAAAATGGCTGCCTTTGTACACGTCGGATTGAATATTTTGAGCATTCTGATTGGTTAACTCTTCTCTTGGTGGACTAAAAAAGAGTCAGCTCATTTTGGCTAGCTCACTAGTAAATAGGTATATCCAAAAAAACTGTAACATGACTGTTAAATGACGAGCGCGATTTAAGAAAAGAAAAAGAAAAGAAAAAAACAGCGTTTGAAAATCTTAAACAGTATTTCAACGGAATGTCTTTCTACTTCAAGTTATATATAAAAAATATATTTCAACTATAAAAATATATAAAACTACAAAATATAAGTATTTGTACAAACGTTGTTTGCGAATGGACACATGGATGATACAACAATGTGACATCAACGAAGCTTGTAGAATATTTAGTATTTTTTAGTACAAAAAACTGTATTACTTTAGGCCTATTCATTACCAACATACCTCAACATGACCATAAACTTTCAAAAAACCAGCTCTAAATAAATCACCTAAACACTTTAACATAGTTTTAAAATGTTGTTTTATTCCCCTCTCCACACAGACATGAATTGTACATATAGAGATTAGTTATGTTTTTCATAGAGACAAGGTGGTAGTATGGTGACTGGAGTAAGAATGGTAAATAACAATGCGTTTCTTTTGTGTTTGGAATATTGTAGAATATATATCGAATATTGTTTGGGTCAGTGTTTGTAACTAGCTATGTTTAAGACAGAAGAAAACCTTCCTTTTTCCTCATTCCTCATTTTTTCCTTGTGACACATTTTGTATTTTCGCAAATAAATATCACTCTTAGCAATCGTAATAAGAGTTTTTTTTTATTAAATGCAGCAGTATACTGGCATCAGTTTACAGCTAAGTTGGCTAGATGTAGCGGTAAATTTTATACTGTTTCTTCTCTCGCAATTCTCGCCTGTGAAACTACATTCCTGCTCCACGCCTGGCAGCCAATTTTAATCTGCAAAATTTAAATGCAATGTCAATCGCTATCTACTCTGATTACTTTCTTCTCTTTCTGCTCATCATTAATTTTTCTGTTCCTTATTCTTCCACATCTTTTAACCTCTTGTGTTTTAGTGGCATTACTGCCTTGGTTGGGGAGATTTAGATTAAAAATAATAATAATCTTATACGTTTCACTTTTGATAAATCTTCATCACAGAATGAGATATCTCATATCCATATTTCATGCTCTGATGAAGCTTTAATAAAAGCGAAACATGTAAGATTAGGTTTTTATCTTATCATTCTGTCGGATTCTAATGCCTATTGGGTCTATATTTGATCCCAACTCAGTATTGAACATATCATTGGATAAGATGTAATGGTACCTTTTAAGAATAAAGATGCTAAATACATTTTTTAAACGAAATATTTTTTTGTTACTGAAACTAGTAGATCTTTTCCAAAGGAACTGAATTTAAAAATAAACGTTGATGAATGTTTCATGTTATCATTTCGTGCCAAGAAAGGAAATAAAGCCAATATGACGCAAGGGGTGTTAGAGAATATAAGAAAAAACAAGGAGTGTTAGGGAATATAAGAAAAAAACACTATTGATGAGAAAGAACAGCAAAAGAAGAAGGATTAAGAAGTCAAATAATAACGATTGACAATGCATTTAAATTTTTAAAGTTGATTGAGATGCATGAAACCTGAAGAGAGTACCACATTCGAGAAGTGCTAAAGAAGAATCTGTTCACATAGCACTTACGATTACATATTAGATAGATAGATAGATAGATAGATAGATAGATAGATAGATAGATAGATAGATAGATAGTACGCAGGATGACCATGCACACGCACGTACAAGCAGGAAAGATTTAGAAATGCACAACAAGACGGTAATATTCTCTGGATAAAAATATCACTGCACGCACATACACACGCATACGCTTTAGATAGATAGATAGATAGATAGATAGATAGATAGATAGATAGATAGAAACCACGATATGACAGAATGCATCATTATGCACAGTGTAGGATTTGAAAGCATGACAAAATAACTCCGGTAAATATTCACCCAGAATCAGTAACTAAGGTGGACAATATCACATTGTTAAGGGACTTTATTATAAATAGATTAAAAGCAATCAATTTATATACAAAACAATACTGGATGAGAAGAAAGAGACCTGTGTTGTTATTTATATATATATTCCGGTTGATCGACATATTAAAGAAATTAATAAAATATAACGATCCTGAATTTGAAAAAAAAAAAATGTGGCATTGAGAATCGCATGTCTCAGTTGGGCAATAAAGAGGCTATTATATTTTTTTCTTTAACGTTTTTACTCTTGCATCTACAAAATAAAAAAATAATATTGCTTATCAGTAACTGTTATATTTCTGATATATGGTATTATGTACACTATTTACATTATTCGGACTATTGTCCTCATCTTTGTCATCAAAAATAAATATGGCGACAATGATGAGGACAATAGTCTGAATAATGTAAATAGTGTTGCTTATCAGTATTACACAGACATTGAGAAAAGTAATAGCAATGAAATTTTCCATCGGGATTAAGAATATCTATATCTCTTCAACTTTCTTTTGTTCTAAATCATTCTTAATAGCCAGGTTTCCGATTATATCAAACAGAAGCTAAATACATATAATTCATATTATAATTATGCTTTTTTACTTTAGTTAAAAAGTTAGTTAATACGCATGCGATGCACTGTTATTACCTCAGATAAATAATGAATCATTCCGTTTTGATTGTGAGGAAAATCGATAGAAAATGATATATTAGACATGTTGTTTAGTATTAGTTAAAAAAAGAGAAAGCATAAATAATGTTATGCCAATAGTAATATTAGCCTTTTCCCTACAAGGAAACATTTGATATTTACTGCCCGAGTAGCCTGTATTTCTTTTGCTTTAAATTAATAAAATCATTCACTTAAAATATTTTTCACCAGTTTTCTCAAATCCAGCAACCGTTATCTCTCTATCCAGTACAGATGAATGTTTCCTTTCTTTCCTTTTATTTGAAGTGGCGTGGAATTTTCACAAATTATGTCATTATTTTCTCTTCTAATTACTTTTGCTATCTTTTTAAGTTATTTTCTCTTGTTGATAGTCAACAAGTGATGTGTTTTCTGTTATTTGCTACAGTTTTTTGCTTGTGATTCTATAGCACCAGTCCATTATATTCAAAGAAGAATGACCTTTGCCAAAACACTTATGCTTTACTCGCCCAACGCCTTTTTTCATCATTGGTCTTAAAAAGCGGTTGCATACACCTGACAGTTCAAATATGTGTTGGTTGTAATGCATTTAATACAGTACGTTATTTAAGAACATGAATCGAGTATTCAGGTTGATATTTTAGTTTCGTAGCAATGGACAGTGTCTGACTAAGCTCCCTCTGACACAGCTTATTCTATGTAAAGAAAGAAAGAAAGAAAGAAAAAAGAAAGAAAGAAAGAAAATAGTAAAGGAAGTTGGAGGGTGATTACAATGGATAAGGGAAAACCTAGTGAATATACAGGATGATATTTCGAGAAGAGCGGATGCATATGATAGTGAAATGTCTTAGTTGCCAACATGCGTTGAATTTTTAGGTTTCAGTTACTGAAACTATTATTTTTTAAAACTATAATATTCGCTTTTCTCTATCTTTTTTTTTTTTTCGCATCATTCGAGTCAAACTGATGTTGGACATTTGTAGATAAGTTAAACAAAAAAAAATCTTATATATACCGCAGAGTAAGAAAACTTTTTTTTTTCCTCCACAGATTGAAGAACTGAAAATATCATTAATGTAAACAAGAAAAGGAAATACACTGAGTTTATATTCGAAATATATAATCTAACATATCGAAAGAACCTAACATTTTCTTTTATTGCTCTGCTTAGAGAAATTCAAATAGGTATTGCCCTCTCGACGCCTGCCTGGCTATCGTACTTTTGTTGAGAGCTTCTGAACCTTCTATTATATTTAATCTCTGCTCGATGTACATTCTCGCCATTTTCTAGCATCTGTGTCCCACATCACATCAAGCTTTTTCACGTCCCGATCTTTCCAGGAAAGTATACTCTTTGTTTCTTATTCCAGCATTTCTAACCCCTACCTTTACAGCGCATTTTCTGTTATTATGGTCTGTGGCGTCTAAAGTGAACAGAACCCTAATCAATCTTCATAGGTCGAGTGAGAGTATACACGAGACGATCAATCGAGTTAAGGATTATGGGATTGTAAGGGGGGTGAAAGGAAAACCACACGGCAAGGCTGACCAAGTGTAAAATAATACACGTAGAAAACATGAGGGAAGAATGGATTTTGTTGACTGACGTTTTTTGGGAGGGAGTGGCCGGTAGGCTATGGTCCGGCGGACACTGGGTTGAGTGGGTCGAAGTAGGGCATCCAGTATTGGAAGGAAATAATATAGTCGCAATTGATGTTGGAAGCCACTTATTTGAAAACATTAAGCGCTACATTTTAAAAGTGAATTTTCCCGCGAATTGGCACGTCAAATATCCACGTCTTTCTTTCCTGAATATACTTTCTGGGATATAGATTTTCTTCTTTTCGTCTTAATTTTATATTGTACTTACTCTTTTTTTATTTATTCGTACAAGTATGCGTCTATATATACACATATATATAAACTTTCAAACTTCACACTTGATAACGTTTTCCTCCTCATCTCATATTATATTAAAATAGATATTAACCGTGTAATAGTGATTTTCCAGGCTTAGCTTGGATGTGGCACAAGGCCGAAAGTAGAGGCACCTAGTGAGGATCGAACTCACTACTCAGTCGTAATCGTTCCAGCGAGACAAGCTTGCTAACCATTACACCAATGATTTTCTAAGCGTAGCTTAGATTTGGCACAAGGCCGAAAGTATGGGGCACGCGGGGATATGTATGTAATACATCGTATGAACAGTTGATCGCATCTATTCATATGACATAGTAATAGTAATATTAAACGTTTCCTTATAAGGAAACAGTCCGATTTCGTTGATCGAACAGCCAGTACAGGAAGCTGATTGTTAAAATTTATAAAATTTATAAAATCTTTTGTTGTCTTTTTTCTTCAATCCACTGCCATGGTTTTCGCAGTATTGTTTTAACATCTATAATTTTAAATCTAGATGTGTAATGTAAAATATTTTCTGTAT
Organism: Acanthosepion lycidas; assembly: GCA_963932145.1. NCBI lineage: Eukaryota > Metazoa > Mollusca > Cephalopoda > Sepiida > Sepiidae > Acanthosepion > Acanthosepion lycidas. The sequence goes on from OZ010572.1 coordinate 29,723,219, forward strand.
CTTTTACCTGAGCAAACCCGCGCTGAATTTGCCTAAATCATAAATACATATTCACTAGAAGAAAACAGATACTTGTCAGGGAAAATATATTTTAGAAAACTCACTTGCTGCACTTGAAATCACACGGCACCATTTGTTCGGAGAACTACAATAAAGGTTGTAAATTTGCATAAAATTTTGATAGATAGATAGATAGATAGATAGATAGATAGATAGATAGATAGATAGAAACAAATTTAGAATTTAACAGCATTAAGGTCGATAAACAGAATTAGGTCGTAACATAGATATGAAAAATGTAAGATAGATAGATAGATAGATAGATAGATTGTAAAAGAATTAGGTTAAAAAACAGTTTTTTCCTGTTTAAAACAAATTACATAGGAAAGAGAATTTTATTTTTTTCGACACTGACTTTATTGAAAAGCATATTTCATTATCTTTTACAATTTATCAAACAACATGAAAACTTCCGTCTTCTCATACTTCCTTTTATCTTTCTAAGCAAACAACATTTGCGTTCTTACATAGTAACTCCAATATACAATATGTGCTGAATATAGAAGTTGCCTCTTCCCAACGAAGCGGATTCAACTATTTCATTGAGAGAAAAGCGACATTCGGTTTACCGTTATCTTGATTGAATGGCACACTCTTATACATAACAAATTCTGGATGCAGTTTGCCATTTGGTGCTTTGAGCTATTTTAACATGAAAGAATATTGTTTTGTAACCATTTGTTTGTTTCCTTGAGTATCAGTCACAGTAGGGATCTATTTTCCAATAGAACAATTGTAGTGAAGCGAGAATATCGTATCAATAGCTGCATCTACTGCAAGGAAAGTTGCGTGTTGTGCCTGAAAATCTTTCTCGTCAGCATCCATCTTGCACATATCCGTCTGTACATTCAATACTGTTGCAATATCTGATCGGGTGCTCCTGCTATTCATCTCGATCTTCTTGACAAAATCCACAAAGGGAAAGTAATCGATCCTGACATGGCATCTCGACTTCAGTCTCTCACCAAATGTGGCGTGGCTTCTCTCTGTGTTTTCTATAAATATTTTCATGGCAACTGATCTGACGAAATATTTTCCCTGCTGCCCTGAATACATAAACTTAAGTGTGCCACTAGACTGACATCTTGACACCACTCGTTTACTGTGGATATACTTAAACGCAGCAACCATTTCTACTCCAACATTCTCATCTCGTACTTCCAGCCTGTGAAACTCCCTTCTGATTATTTGCTTTCCTGGTAACTACAATCTTCAAAAATTTAAATGTAATGTCAATCGTCATTATCTCTCTTCTTGAATTCAATTCAACTTTTGTCCTTTTCTCAATCCTTCATGTAATCAGCCTTTTCTCTCATTTACACTACCTATAGTTCGCTGCATACTAGTGACATTCCCGCCTTACTATCGGTGAAAAATTAAATCATATATATATATAAAACATCTCTGGATTAAGACTCTTATTCCGTACGATTGGTATTTGTCGATTTCGTTTGTCGTAAGAGCTTTTACATTGTATCATATTGTGGAATAACCGTATTTTACCAAATATTATTTTATTTTTAAATGTCAGTTTTTTTTATGTAGCAGCCACACTTACAACATAAGACATGTAAATGTCACCGTCTTCATGGCAGATATAGAAATAATCTAGTTAAGAAAAAACATGAAGAAAGTCTAACCATCAATTGTAATAATATAGAAACAGATAACCCAGGGATCTTGGCTCTCAGTCTCCACTTGAAGGTTACAAATTCGTATCGGCCATACACGATTACAAATATTCACGCTATGAGCAACTCTTTTATAAAACAAATAGCAGTCTGGACGCGGTCTCAATATTTCATTGTACAAAACCAAGCTACAAAGCTCTGCAAACTGTCATTAATTGAGAAGAATTGAATTTTCTTTCTTTAAAATCCAGTTGTTAGACAATGTCATATGGTTATTAGCAAAAAGGTCGAGCGAAAGAAGGAGCTACAAATTGGGAACTTTAGATTCAAGTACTTTTAGAATCTACCCGGGAAATGTTTTAACAGACAACGGAAAATGTTACACCAAAATCCGAAGGTGAATTTAAATAACGGAAGATGCATTCCCAAAGTTAATCATGTAACAAGAGGCTATTTTTGTAAATAATTACACTCCATCAAGGCAACAAAGCCACTAAAACCAAAGGGTTTATATATTATGTTAATTTAGATACAAAGGCAAAAATGCTAAAATGCTGTACAATATCAATCCTCCTACATTGCAACAAATCCTCGACATCTTAAATGAAGAAGAGAATTGAGGGAACGCAAATATAGGTCTACACAAAGATGCTGATAGTATCACGGACGAAACACGTAAGGAACGAAGATGTTTTAAGAGAAATGAGAAAAGGTACACTTACAATCAGAAGCAGACAGTTGACATGTTTGTGACATATAATGAAGAAAACGACTTCGTAGTATTTAACACAGATGATATTCAGTGGGCAATGGATGTAGAGGATAAAGAAGATGGCGAGTAATCTACTTGATGAGCATGTGTAAATTGATATGGTAAGGGTATAAGGTACAAAGAACAGAAAGTTGTGAACAATTATGTTTATTAAGAGCGTTGTATCCTTCGTCATAGATATCAATTGTGATTGGAGCAAACAGCCAACACCGACATGATGTTTATGAGTCTGTTTTTGCAGATTACATCTTCATATCAGCCATACACGATTTTTCAAAATATTCAGGATATGAGCAACTCTTATAAAAAAAATAAAGATTATATTCAGTCTCAATAATTCGCTGAAAAAAAAACGACCGACGGAGATCTGCAAACTGTCATTAATTGTATGGAATTGGATTTCCTTTCTTAAATCGAGATAATCTATGTTTTTTCTTATATTGTCTTTTATCTATTCTGAATTAATGTTCGTTTAGCAATGTCATGCGCATCATTTATATTTTGAACGAGATGATAACTTTAATTCCTGTCAGCTGACAAAGAAGGTAACCGTGGGAGTGTTACTAGAGATGACATATGAAGAAGTTATTAGGTTGGTGCAAAAATAATGACGTAATAAAAAAAAATACATCAAAAAATGACATTATTTTTGCACCAACCTAATATATATTTTCATCTTTTTTATGGTTTTTTCATATTTAATGTAATTGGACTGCATCTAGTTACAGTACAAATGTTTATGATTCATGAGATACTAGAAAGAAATTCATAAATAATAAAAACAACATTAATAGTAATAATCTTCACTTTATTTAATACGAGAATACTGGTCTGGCATATGTGTGAAGCAAGTCTCAAAACAAATCCGTGGCTCCTCACCGAATTTACGTCAGATTTTGGTCAAGAAAGCGACTAATGTCTGATATTCATACTTTAAAACGATTACAATTTGTTTCAATCCTTTTCATTTATATCTCCACTGCGCGTTCAGAGCCAAATAGATTTTAACTAAATCTAAAGGTAAATGTAGTGGATTGCGATATTGTTTTCCATCAGGTGATCTATTGTTTATAAACAGTTTTGTCTTTACTTTAGCTTTGAAATTACCCATCAAAATAGCGTAAGTTTTTCTCTTCGTTTCTAACTTTTCCAAATTTCGTATTTCTGTTTCCTCTTTTAACTTTTCTAAGTTGGTGCATATAGTTAGATTACTTTTTTATAATGGTTATTTTTGCATATTCTGTTTGCTAACCAAGCTACAGTTTCCAATACACGGCCTCAGTCTTCTACGTTGTTCTTTAAAGTCCTTTAGTAGATTAGAAAGCAAAGCGAGATTATCTCCAGATTTATTCAGTTTCTTTGAATCAATGAAGTACAAGTTCTACATGCTTATATTTCCGATTGCACAAAATATTTGTACAGATGTATATGTTTACAGTCTTATTTCCACCATTAAAAATCCCTTAACTCTTTGCCGACAGACATGTACAGACATATGGAACGTATTTACACATGCAATTTTAAGGAAACTTTTCTTTGGTGCCCTTGAGAGCAATCTCTAGAAACAAAATCCAAAGAATAATCAGCAAATGTTTTAAAAGACACTAACTGCTCTTTCTCTTCTGTAGAACTACGCCTTTGGCTCCACATATCTTCTTTCCACCTGTAAGGGAATTTTCCAGAATTCATTGCCATATTAAAAGATTAGTATTACAGAGATATTCAGCACCTTTTTCCTTTGTACCTAAAGAAAAGTTCTTTTTACCTGGCCCACAGTGTCGATTGACCAGTCCCCGATTGTCATTTAAGCCTTCAACAAAACGGCTAAAATTGATAGATATTTTCATAATTTAGCTTTCTTTGACACAAGGCCCCAATAACAGATGACCTAGGGAATGTCGAAACTAACAAGCCATGTCTTGTAAAGACAGCATGTTAAACATCATTTTACAGAATGTGCTCTGGGTTCAAACAAGAAGAAAATAATAATCAGTAGCATGATAAATGAAAAAGATAAAGGCAGATTTCACTAGATTAATCGAAGAATCCAAATGTGGATATGTAGATTATGACATAGATAGTTAAATGGATGGCTTCGTAATATATATATATATATATATATATATATATATATATATATATATATATATATATAGATAGATAGATAGATAGATAGATAGATAGCTATTGGAAATAAGTGTAAAATTATTTGCGGTGAAGCCACTGTTTTATATACGTAGAATATTCGTTGGAAAACCCATCGCTAGTATTATCGATAAATCTAATGAAAATGATATTAACAGAGATAATTTGGAGAAGCTTATGAAATATTCGAACAAAAAAGAAAATATTTTGAAACTCTCACATCTGCGAATAATATGTAATTTCAACGAGTCAAAAGGGACAACTATAAAAGATTAGTGTTGATAACTTTTGGAAATTCAGTTACGATAAAGAAAAATTTCTGAGAAAATATCTCAAAAAACTAAAAAAAAAAACGATGTGTGATACATATCTGTATTTATTTGAAAGGTTAAGTTTTCTTGATCTATAAGTTTTAGGCTCATGAAAAAGAAAGGAACTGTTTATAAAATGTGCTGGTAAATGTGTGTTTTATGTATACCTAAACAATGAAAAAGAATCTAAAAGAGATTCCGATGAACATGTTGCTCGATACTCGCTTGGCCTGCACTTCTACCATAATTATTGAAAAGTAGATGTTTAGCCATTGTTTCCTGTTTAGGATATAGTTTCCTGGTTCATAAGGATTTAACTGTCTTAAATTTTTGATCTGACAAATCCGTGGCTGGAACTCTTCCTTATGAATCTATCGGGTTGGCAGTTTTCTGTTTGCTACATCCGACTGGTAGTAAGGAGCCAGATGCATTGATGGTACCAAGAGAGGCCGCACTGATCAAGAGTAACATACTATCTGAGTATTTGTAGTGTTAAGTCAGACACGGGTTGGTGTCCCTATGTGTATTGCAGGTGGAGAAATTTGAGAGCATATTATGCTTTAGTCATAGCCACTTTCTGGCCAGTACATATTGGCATCGACAACAAAGAGTGACAATTATTTTGAACCCGCTTTCTTTTTCGTCTTCTCCAAAAAAATATTTTTTCTAATTCTTTCACACTCATTAACACCTTGCGTAGTGGTGGCTTTAATGCCTTGCTTGAGGTGAAATAATTAAAAAATTATAATAATAAAATTATTGCTAAGACAGAAGATTGCGAAATGCGAATTCTTATTTCAATACTCTTACAATTTAAGAATATTCAAAATTACATAATTTTAAATTTAAATCAGTCGCGCATCTATGCAAGGAATACATATATATATATATATATATATATATATATATATATATATATATATAGAGAGAGAGAGAGAGAGAGAGAGATAGATAGATAGATAGATAGATAGATAGATAGATAGATAGATAGATAGATAGATAGATTATACTACTAGAACTACTCGGTTGGTAAAAAACACGGATAGCACAACTTGTAAGTCTATCAAAACAAATTGGTACCGGAGGAAAACTTGGTAAAAGAAAAGAAAGAACTAGAAACATCCGAACAGGGCGAAACAAATCGTCCAGTGGCTTACGTTTTTAGTCCCCCCCCCCAACAAAAAACCAAGCGAGTAATAAATCGAAAACGTAAAGTGCTCAATACGCTAAGAAGAGCGGGGATAAATGAAATAAATCCTAAAGAGCTAGAAACAACCTACCTGGGTTTCATCTAAACGTATCTTCAAGGTAAGTTTTCCCTGAAGATCCGTTCAGGTGAAACGTAGGTAGGTTGTTCCTGGCTCTTTAGGATTTATTTATTTCATTTATATATATATATATATATATATATATATATATATATATATATATATATATATATATCATACGATTAAAATATAGTTTTAATGCTATATTTCTGGGTAAAAGGTAACAATATCAGAGTGAAAGCGTATGTAAATGTAAATATAAAAATAGACACTTAATTCAGCACCAATTGGCGACAGTATGTACCTGGACCTCCTGAGAAAAGGAGTCCTGGGTAAAATCAACAGAACAAGTGACCTAGAAGATCGCCCTACTAGGAATATACCATATACTAAGAAAAGTGCGATCAATTAAATGACAATTCTCCTATAAGAACTAAGGATCATATTTTGGACACGGCAATACGGGATACAAAGCAGGAAACAACATACACAAACAATAATAATAATAATGATAATAAGTAATAGTAGTAGTAATAATATTAGCCATAGGAGTAGTAGTAATGTAAAGTGTTCAAGCTTTTTATGGAGACAAAATAGCAGAAGTGCTGCTAGAAATAATACTAGCGGTAGAACTTATGGTAAGCCTGTTGAATAATTCAATATTTTATAATGATTTTAACAGTATGAAATAAAATGTATGTACATCGGAATATCCGGCACAATCCACTTCTTAAAATCGGAATAAATAGAGAAACAACAATTTAAAAAAAATTTTCAGGTGCAATATCAGACATATGAAGCATAAAAAGAGACCATTTGTACTCAGCAATAGAAAAAAAAATGACTAAGAACCCCAAAGGAAAATATGAGAATTAAAAGAATAGAAACATATGTTAACACAATTTGCATTCAGTCAAATGGAAATCGATGTAGGATTCTGTAATAAAAAAAATGAAATCTATAGAACTATAGAAATGGAAAGTTTATATGAAATAAATGTATATGTCTGTCAGCAAGAAACGACAACGTTGTTATCGGACCTACGACAGAATGTGCGAAGAAAAACATTAACGTAGGATGAGGAAAATAAGCCGGTAACAATATTTTGAAATACGAAAGAGAATCAAGGAAATTAAAACAAAATAGTCAGGGAAACGATAAAACACTATTGTGGAGTAAAATGAACTCATTTAAACATCAACAAGAAATACAGCTGCGAGATTTCCTTTATGACGAGGAATTGTCTCATTTTGTTTTTTGTGGGGGGAAAAATAAAAATGATTTTTTTTTCTGCGAAAGAATGAGGGCTAGTAAAAATGTAACGATAAATTACATCTACCCACGTTGGAAACTTGCGAATACAGTGAGAGTAAAGGATGCCAGGGATTTCTAGGAGGCGCTTATATACTCGTTTTAGTCTCTAGATCGGATATTTCAGATTATCTATCTATCTATTTATCTCACTCTCTCTCTCTATATATATATAATTATCTCTCTCTCTCTATCTCTCTCTCTCTCTATATATATATATATATGTATATATATATATATAATTAAATATATATATATATGTATATATATAATTAACATATATAATTAAATATATATATATATATATGTATGTATATATATATATATATATATATATATATATATATATATATATATATATATATATATAATTAAATTGAAGCTTTTAGCCTCTGTTTTAAAACATGAGACCATTTATGTAGCGATGGAATCATATGTTTAATAATTAATTATAATTTAGGTTCTATTTATGTATAGAGCACCGTTCTTTTTTCTTTTTTTTAATAAAAACAAAATACTAGAGAATTTCGGATTATCAACCTAACGGTTCTTTCGTAATTTTTCTCTATATTTGCACACGCACACACACACACACATATATATATATAGATAGATAGATAGATAGATAGATAGATAGATAGATAGATAGAGTTTTAAAATAAAACATGAGATGGTAACATTTTCTAAATAAACTTATATATTTCCATTTCCGTTGTAAACTCAGTTAACTATATATATATATATATATATATATATATATATATATATATATATATATATATATATATATATGGCCGTATTGTGTAAATGATAGCGATTCGGAATGAGAACCCGGAGAAGCGAATTTGAATTCCAGACAAATTCGTTACATTCATAACTTACGCAAATCCCCTTCGCACCAGCCTCCCCAGCTACGTATGAAATAACAAGACCGATAGTCTTGGAGAAGGAGAAATCTAAAATCGAAACCGGGGGGGGGGGGGCTTTGTGGCACAGTCTGTGGGCGTGTTGTCTGTAATAATCGGTTCTTTCGAAAATTGTGGTGGTTCTACACAAGCCATCAATTGTCAAATCATATAGGGGAGTCAGACTGTTCAGTTATTGGACATAAATTATTGTACATTCATTGACTATATATATATATATATATATATATATATATATATATATATATATATATACTATTTACATTATTCGGACTATTGTCCTCATCTTTGCCGCCATATTTATTACAAAGTTTCGGCCGTTGTACGCACCAGCCTTATTCAGGAGTTTTGGAATGTCGGATTGACCTTTTATTTTGCTCACCCAAGGACACATGGCACAGTGGATAAAGGCGTTGGTTAGATCCAGTGAGAGGACCAAAAGAGTGTGAGATCAATACCCTGTTAAGGAAGTGGAGGACGTGGAGAGGGAGAATTAATAGGAGATAACTGATAACTGACGTCCATTACACATGACACTTGGAACTAGAACAGTCTACCCGAATGAGCGAAATAAAGGGTTCAGATCGAAATTCCAATCACCTGAAGAAGGGCGGAGCGTACAACGGCCGAATCGTTGTAATAATTATGGCGAAAAGATGAGGACAATAGTCCGAATAATGTAAATAGTGTACATAGTACATCATCGCAGAAATATATATATATATATATATATATATATATATATATATATATATATATATATATATATAAGGAATAATAAAATAAAAAAAATGCAGAGCTTTTAACTTTAAAAATCAGGAAGGCATTTAAAATAAGCGACATGGTTTCCACCTGACGGTCTCTTCGGGTGATACTTTTAAAATGACCTCTTTAACGCTTTACTACATCCGTCTACAATACATTTGCCTTCCATTATTTTCTTTTATTCAAACTTTTTCCACCTCCCTTTCTATTAAACTCAATGTCCTCTCTTTTAATCATCATAAGCGTGTTTTTTGTTTTTTTTAATGATTCGTTTTGTGTGCATTTTTTTAAATAAATGGTTAAAGTGGTCATTTCCGAAGGGAATGTCGAGTTGGGTTGAAACTATAGTCGCGTATTTTAATTGATCACCTGATATATATATATATATATATATATATATATATATATATATATATATATATATATATATATATATATATAGTGTTTTCTTATATGTAAAGTAAGTTATATATATTAAACTAAGAATTGATAACTGAAAGACAAAATGGACAAACAACTCGTTTCTTATTTCGAAAGGAATTGTCCAAAATATATAAATTTTTATCAGTGGACGATATGTGTTTCTTGTACTTCCTTCCATTCCCCTACATCGATAAAACATTATTTAGCCTGAAGAAGTCATTTCAAAAGAGGCAACTTGTTACATAGAATTTTTACATACATATGAATATGCGAGTATCTGTGTGTATTTACGCATACATATTAGGTTGGTACAAAAATAATGTCGTTTTCTCACATAGTAAAATATGTGAGAAAACGACATTATTTTTGCACCAACCTAATACATATACACACACACACACACACACACACACATATATATATATATATATATATATATATATATATATATATATATATATATATATATATATATATGTATATATATAGACATGGGATTTAAACAGATGACAAAATTCACATGGTACATTTTGCGTGTAAAAAGAAATAACGAATTATCAATAAAAAAAATTAATAATTGAATTATTATCGATCTCAGGCGAGAAAAGCAATGCAACATTTTAGTCTGAGAAGCACGCCTACAGGGCATAAAGGATGCTTTCCTCCTCGCGCTCCACACCAACACACAAAAGAATTGTCTTCTATCGGCGAATCTTGGTCTTCGTACAAGAAGACGAAGGTCGTTATCAGGACCATGTACTTGTGAAAATCTTCGTTGGTGCTTAAGCATTCTTCTTTTTACTTTTACCACTGAATTTTGTAAATTTAAATCTCGAATAAATATTTTCCAGTTTCCTCACACAGCATGTGTCTTCCAGTGAAATGAAGAAGAAAGAGATTGTCAGCAGTCATATATTAAAAACAAATCCTTACTAAGAAAAAAGAATATTGCTTTTATATGTATAAATATCCCAGAAGAGAGAGATGTTGATCCTGACATGAAAAGTAATTACGTTTTAATAGATTTAATCTAAAAACAAATGTAAGTTAAATTTATTTAAATAATATATGTCAAAAACTTAATGACCTTCATTTTCAACGACAGCAGATTAATAGGCATGCAAATTTTCGATTCCTAGTTTAAATAATTTCTTTTTGCACTGAACGTCTGGTAATTGGGAATACAACTCCGGTGGTTGGTATATTCCTTAAGCTTTTCAATTTGTTTAATCTTTACATAATGCGCATCAGGAAGAGAAATATCGACGTAGAGGCATTTTTTGTTATTTTGTTTGTATGAACGATGATGAACACTGGTTTGGAATAATAATAATAATAATAATAATAATAATAATAATAATAATAATAATAATAACAACAATTACTTTGATTTTTGGTGTATGCTCATTTCTTTCCGGGTCCCAGCCAGAGACCTAAAATCAGAAATGGCATCATGACATTTTTCACGGACCATTTTTGGAGACACCGACCACCAGAAAAAAAACAAAAAACAAGTTCACACACATTTTATATAGATAAAGCACTTCGTAAAGTGTGGGCTGTGTGTAAAATGCATTATTATTATTACTATTATTATTCCAGTAGCATTAGGAGAACTGGGAATGTTTAACAAGTATCCTAATACGACATTAAGAAAACTACAGAAAATCTACATTTTTCTCAAAGACACATGATTGTTAATACGCATTCCTCACATACTTGGATCAATGTGCTCAACGTTAGTGAAAGGAATATTTACTGCAGTTCATCCCCGAAACAACATACACGCATATATATCAGATCAGAAAAAAAGAGAGTCATAAATGGTGTCGCACTATATATATATATATATATATATATATATATATATATATATATATATATATATATAATGTCATTCACAGACAGACAGACTGTTTCGCAGTTCATCAGCGCGGCTAGACATCCGGTTGCCTCTAGTTAGGATCGAAACCCGACTGAATTGGTATCAGGCGGATATTCTACCACTAAGCTGTCGGCGGACGATCGGGATGAAGGTGGATTTTTAGCGTAATTTTATTTTTGGAAACAAGCCCAGTGACCGACTGTGTGTGTATATATATATAAATATATATATATATATATATATACATATATATATATATATATATATATATATATATATATATATATATATATATATATATATATATATATATATATATATACAATGATGGCAACACAGACCTTCGCAATCACTGAAATTTTCCTACTGATTTGCGCAATGTAAACAAACTGGCGCCGTATTTGTTATCAGCACGGTGATTTGAGAGTGCCAAATTATTATAATTATAAAAGTGTAAGAATTTAGTGAAAAAATGGGTCGTAAAAGCAGTTTAAGTGATGCTGAAAAGAAAACTATCACCTCAGAACTCTCAAAACGTAAATCTATCCTAGAAATTTCTAAAATGATAGGGAGGTGTCAAAAAAAAAAAGTTCACCGCCCACCCTACACAAGTATGCAAAAGGGCAGATAACGGCAAGCCAAAGGTTATTTCACGTCGTCTCATGTCACGACTTAAACGAGAGGCCACAAAGGACTCTGGACTTACCAGTCAAGAGCTTTTCAGTCGCATTGGGGATCCTATTGTGTCTAAAAGTACTTGGTGTCGGTATCTGAGCGAAATAGCAACAACAGTCAAACCTGTATCGGAACCTCCGTTGACGAGAAATCACATTCAAAATCGATTAAAATGGGCCGAGGACAATATGAACATTGACTTCTCAAAAGTTTTCTTCACAGACGAAACTCGAGTTAATGGGCCAGATAAATGGGGCAAAGGCTGGTTAATGAAGGGACAGAATCGCCATCAGCGTTTGAGACGCCAACAAGGCGGTGGAGGCATAATGATCTGGGGTGGTATTATTGAACAAAATTAGTGGGCCCATGGAGAGTACCAGATGGCGTCATGATGCTTACATAGCCTTTATGAAGAAGCATCTTGAACCGTGGATGAAAAGGCAAAGGGTTGCCTTCAGAAGGGCCATTGTTTTTATGCAAGATAATGCTCCCTCACATGCTTCTCACAAGACTACTGAATATTTGAAACAGTTAGGCTTTGATGGACCTCGAAAAATGAAGTGGCCAGCAAATTCTTCGGATTTGAACCCAATCGAAAACCTTTGGAGCAACATGAAGCGAAGACTGTACGCCAACGGACGACAATTCAGGAGCAACGCTGAGTTGTGGGAAGCAATTCTTGACATATCTCACGTCATTACAGCAGATGACATCCTACAATTAACAAATTCTATGGATCGTAGACTGGGAAAACACATTCCCTATTAATTTGTATATAACTGTGCCTGTGTTTGTATCTGTTATTATTAGTTTGATTATCTTATTAATTAGGTTCTTTTGATCATAAACATTCATGTGCGAATTAATAAAAGTTTTGTTTGCTCAATTCTGGGAATTTTACTAAACCTTTCTAATAACTTTGCACTCTCAAATCACCGTGCTGATAATAAATATGGCGCCAGTTTGTTTACATTGCGCAGATCAGTACGAAAAATTTAATTATTGCGCAGGTCAGTATTGCCAACGTTGTGTGAAAATTTTGTGTGAATTGATTGGACGGTTTTTGAAATATTAGAAAAAAGTTATCTCGATAATAATTTGGCACGCAGTGTATATATATATATATATATATATATATATATATATATATATATATATATATATATATATATATATATATATGTGTGTGTGTGTGTGTGTGTGTGCGTGTTCTTATTCTTATTATTATTTTATTTCTATTTTCTTTGACTTCTAGAGTATACAGTCGGTGAATATGTTGTTTTTGTTATGCATTTCGACAGTCACCAAAATATTGTGGGGTCGTCACACACATCATAGCAACAGAAATTTGCCTTGTGTTTACGGTGATAAAAGCATACTTGACATGCAGAAATAAGAGAAAAACCATGTTAAATTGTATGTTTATATTTTTTCTGTTTATTGCCGTGTGTATTTATAAGATTACATTTGTTTTATGGAACATGTGATAAAAGAAAGAATTTATTACGTATTAATAGAAGCCATATCGCAGGAAAACGTCGGATACGTGTTGAACATATCAAAGTCGGCGGCGAAGAGCTTGAATTTAAAGGACTTTTAAAGGTGAGTTGTCCGTGTTTCCGACGAGAACAGTTTTTGGTCATGCTCGGATTATTCTTAATTTTTATTTAATTTATTTTATTCAACGTTTTTATATTATTGTTGTATTTTATTTTATTTATATTTTTCATTATTATTATTATTATTTTACATTTTATTTTTATTTATTTATAATAATAGTGATATTCTACAATACTCATTTCTTTAAGGGTTCCCTTCAGAGACCTAAGGTCAGAAAAGCCATCATGACATTTTCCACTGTGCATTTTTTAAGGGAAAAAACAACCTAAGATCATAGAAATTTACAAAGATAAAGTCCTTCGTGAAATTTACATGAAAAAATTCCTTTTTTTTTCTATTTATTTAAGTCTCGGCCTACCAAGGATCCCTTCAATGAGTCTATCGGAACATTTTCTAATCAATCCGATGCTTCCAATTACAACTAGAATTGATGTTCTCATATGCTACATTTTTGAGCTTTCGATTTCAAGGTGCAAATAATTTGCTAGTTTTTCTGAATATATTAAAAGATACATTGCAGTCTGCAGGGACTGCTATGTCAATAAGAAGGCACATTTTGTTTCTGCGGTCTCTGATCTCTATGTATTGTAAAATCCCATAAAATTGTTACAGGTCCTATATTTGTGACGGGGTCATGGTGGTGTTCATACCAATTTCTTGCATATTCCTTTCCGTAAAAGTATATATATGTATATTTTCCAATGCAGAGATTGGCCCAATCTATCATGCCGGGTTTTATATTCAGCAGTTGCCAATACTGTGTAGCTTGATACAGAATGGTTAATTGTTTTGGGATATTTATCACAAAATCTGCATTTCGGGCTAACACAATTTTTCAGTGGGTGTGCTTGGAAATTTATAGACATCAATAATTGGCCCTGTGTAGCAAGAATAAAACCTTCGGTTACAGCTTTTGCACCCTGCAACACCTAGCAACTGATAGGTACAGGATATGTCTACATCACCTTGTTTGTTACGGGCAAAATATATTGACAGTGAAGCGGTTTGTTTTGCGATGCTTTCTGGATCTGGTCCATTGCATTTGATTTTGCTTTCTTTGGAGGGGGTTGCAACTTGCGTAGATGTATTATGTTTTACTTGAAATTCCATTTTGAATTTGTTGGCTTCCTTTATTGCTGAATCAAGTCTCTTAGTTCTTTCAATATTCTTTGACACAGATCAGCATCTGGTTTTGTGTAGTTTCCAGGTATCTTTGAAGGCATAGAAAAAAATAGATATGAACCAACACGATCTTTACACATGCACATACACGTACGCACACACACACATACACGTACGCACACACACACACACACATACACACACAAACCACACACATGTGTGTATGTATACATATATATATATATATATATATATATATATATATATATATATATCGACAAAGACATTATGCTTAAATAGACAATGGAATTCAGTTACGGAAAGGTCCGCTGGAAGTGTGGAAAATTTTTTTAAAATAAAAATTAAATTGATATAAAAAAATCAAAAGTAAAAAATTGAAGTGATTATTATTATTATTATTATTATTATTATTATTATTATTGAGTTAGTGGAGGAGAAGTTAAATTGATAAATTATCTCAGAGTTTTTCGAAATATAAATTCTGAACATGTTGGCTTTGCTATGAATCGCCCGATAAACAATACTGGACTTCAACGTAGAACAACAAGGCATTTAAACTCTCGTAAAATAATACACGCAAAAGGTCCATGAACGGAGGCAAAATACTGATATAGATTCAAACGAACAGAAATAACTTTATTTTATTTGTCTACACAAACGCACATAATTACCAATTAGACGGCATATATAGCAATAATAAAATTCGTACTAATGGCATTTAAACAAAACGGAATAATGGTTCCTCTAGTTAAATAAATATCAATTATATTTGGATTTGAAATCATGGTCTCTGTTTTGTATACCATATAAAAACGTTAACAGCGTGAAGATTAGAAGCGCCATTGTTGGAGCGGATATCATAGAATGAAATCTGCATTAATTGCCTTACTAAATCGATTTTTATTACTACATCTACTACTACTACTACTGCAAATACTAGTACCACTAATACTATCAAAGTGTATGTTATACTAATAACAACAATATTATCTTAATCTGTGCTTACAGAAAATAGTTTCTCAAAGACAATTTCATTTTATAAATACTTAATAAAATAAAAAAAATAAATAAATGTAATCTAAATAATGTCTATGTGATATTATTTGACATTTCATGCGTGTACAAGTTTCTGTTCTCATTTTGAACGGGAAATAATAACGTCTGTATTTTCTAATGAATGCCGAAATCATTCGAGATAATAAATGGTGATTCATTAAGACGGATTATATATAAGAGTGTTTCATTAAGACAGATCACTGTCGGCAGTAAATAAATCAGTGTTATTGGTGAAAATTTATTTATTTCTCTGTGGGATCATGTTATTTAAGTCAGGGCAATTATGTGTGAAAAATTATATCGCCCAAATATCCGCCAAATCTGAAAGAAAAAGAAAAAAAAAACAATCACACGCTTAAACTTAATTCACATTTCAAATCGGTCCAAGTTATTGGAACACCATTTTTTTTAATATGATAACTTAAAAATTCGAATAATGTATTCTTAAAATATTAATCACCGAAGAAAAGGTTTTATTTTTATTTTATTTGACAACAGTACAAGACCGAAGGAACACAGAATTTAGAGTTAGATTCTTGAGGGGAAGTGAAAGAATAAAAAGTGCATATCATGAGGAGGTGTGAGAAAGGTAAGAGTCCAGTCACTTTCTCACCTTTGCCTTTTCTACAAATATTTTCATGGCGACCTCTTTGATGGGCTTTTTCTATTCGTGCCCCGATCATACGAATTTAATCATACTACTAGACTGACATCTAGGTCCCCCTTTTTACTGTTGAAATAGCTTATATTCCAACGATTTCGTTTCTCGGACTTGCCACATGTGTAACCCCTTTCCGTTTGGAGTCTGTCTATATTTATGAGATGAGGTATTATGCACATTATTTACATTATTCGGACTATTGTCCTCATCTTTGTCGCCATATTTAACACAACGCTTCGGCCGTTGTACGCTCCGGCCTTCTTCAGGTAGTTGGAATGTCGAACTGAACCCATTATTTCGCTCACTGGGGTAGACTGTTCTAGTTCCACGTGCCATGTTTGATGGATATCAGTTATCAGTTATCCCTCTGAAAGTTCTCCACTGCATTGAACTCACACTCTTTGGATCCTGTCACTGGATCTAACCAACGCCTTTATCCACTGTGCCATGTGTCCTTGAAGACATCTGGGTATGAATTTCTGTGTATTATAAATCTAATGTCTTCAGCAACCATTTTTACCAGTGTTCATATTGCAATTTGCTGTTATCATTACCTGTTTTTACCAAAGCTCATATTGCAACTTTTGTTGTTATCATTGCTTTTCTCTGGTACTCCTTATTACTGGTTCTCATATTGGATGTATTTCTATGCTTGGTCGGCTCAGGAAATTTTTGTGGCCTAGCATATGTGCTGATTCCTTAAGTTTACGAATTTTCCAATGGTGCTCCCTGACTATGATCTCAACATGATCCCACGGTGGGCGATGATCTCACTCCTCTCTACATATGTGGTGAGCCACGTCTGATTTTTCTACTTCCCCTCGTGTTACAGCTTTCTGGTGTTCTTGAAGCCTTACCTTGAGGGGGCGGACTGTCTCTCCTTTATATTTCTTTCCGCAGCTGCACGGAACAGCGTACACACAACCTTTACTCATGTTCTCCTCTATTGGGTGGGGTCTTACTCGGGAGAGATATCTGCGAAGTGTCGTCAAGCTTTTGAAGGTTGTCCTGATGTTATATGGACCGCAAATCCTTTGTATTTTTTACAAAAATAATGTTACGATCATTCATAGCCGTCTTCATAACATAGATAAAACCATATCCCAGCACAGTAACATATTAAACAAATAACAATTATATTAAACATATATATTTCCAACAAAAACAAGGTAAATATTTCTAAAACCAAATTCAAGTGCCGAATATCTGCTGAAAAATCTATTTCGGTTGAACTCTCTCGGGATGAAGTGTGGGTTTGTAAACAGTGACTATTACGGCTAAGATTGCAAGACTCTTCGGTAAATCGAATCGAATTCCCTCAGTCACTGTGTGTTTATCTAAAAATAAATAGGCTCACATTCAACTTCACCCCTGCCGAGCGCAAACGGCTTACTGGTACAATCCCCGACTGAAGCCAATTCAGTCGGTTTTCAATCCTATCTAGAGGCAGCCGAACGTCTCGCCACATTAATGAGCTGTGATACAGAGAAAAAGGCTGTCTGTGAATGGCAAAATTTATTTCGGTTGAGCTCTTTGGGTAGGAAGTGTGGGTTTGTAAATAGTGACTATTACGGCTAATAATGCAACTCGGCAGTGGTCTGGGACGAGTACATTTAACTAGTGCCAATTTTCGAAGGCCTTCGTTTTCCGTAGCCGGACTCCCGTAATGCAACTCTAAAAAAAAATACTTATACAAATGCCAAATATATATTTTTAAATTAGAAAACATTAATACCACTATAATACGCCAAAAATTCGTTAACCGGATATATATTTTTAAATTTAAATTACTTAAGTGCCAGTCTATACTCAGCACCTGAAGACTGCGTTTTGGGTGAAAATCCAAGTCATATTACTTTTGAGCGACAATATATAAACTTATTAATATATATATTTAAGAGCGCTGTTGTATTACATCGAGCACTGTTTTAATAACGCCAACATTATATCTGCAAGGTGCAAGGCATTAATGAGCGTAAGAGAAGTTGAGAAAATATAGTATTTATTTGCGAAAAATGTACTAAGAGAATTTATGAAATATACATTTAAATATAATTAATATATATATATATATATATATATATATATATATATATATATATATATATATATATATATATATATATATATATATATATATACTACGGTTAAAAAAATACGCACACAATGAAAGTGATTAGCCAGCAACCACTGACTAAGGCTTTGTCTACGAACTCACAAACACATGAGAAGGACTGTCATTAAGTAAGTTTGTCCACACATTTCACGCGGCTCGAAGAAGTTTTAATTTTATAAAACTAACTTCACTTCAAGGAAGAATATTGTTGTATATTTCTGAAATGAATACGTTTTAGCATGTTTCATTCAAAAGATGTGTTGTTGTCGTTGTTAAATGTTTGCAACCTCGACACTCAGATAACAATAATGTCCTGAGGAATCCGGATAATAAGAAGTATTTATTTGGGCCCATATTTGCCACGTTCAGTCAGCTGAAGATTGGCGCTTGTTCAAAATGAGTAGTTCAGCCAATAATAACTGCAATTTATCTTTTCAAAAGGATTTCCTTCCTTGTCAAAATACAGAGTTCAATGATGAATATTAATCACAAAGATTGGGAAATGTGCTGTGTAAGTTACAGATAAATTTTTCCCTATTATCTACATGTCAATCTATGGAATTATTAACCTATCCTTGTTTGATTCGTTAAAAGCATACCGTTATGGGAAGTTTTCTTTTTCGTTGAGATCTTGAAAAGTGCTAATTCTACTGGAAGTGTGCGTCACGAGCTTACCTACGCCTAAAGTGGTCTGTCGTGACAGGTTCAAATTCCAGGTGAGGCCATCATTCTTGCTTTCGCACAAACATATTTGGAAATGTAGCGAATGTTTAATTTGTATTTACTCCTGTGGCAGTGGAAACTTCAGGGGTCATTGGCCCTCGTTCGATGGTGTTCTTTCGGAGGATTGGCGCGACGGGGTCTCGATTAAGGTACGAGCCTCGTGAAACGGAGTGGCTCTTGCAGCGTGTCTCACTGGCGATGGTTCGAGGTAATGCTTTCTCCATCATTGCGGCTGGAAGAAGATAGCAAAAAAAATTGTTTATAGTTTCTGGAATTGTCATCATTGGTTAACTTGATTTGTTTTAATAAATTTAATGTTTAATATTACAAATGAAGCAAGAGAACATATGAAACGAATGATGGCGGACAAACGCTAAATTGAAAAAAAAAAGAGTATTAGGCATTTAATGAAGCATAAAGTAAAATATTTCGAATGACGATTTGAAGAACAAACGTACGAGAGTTAATTTCCTCAGACAGCGTTTAATAGAAAGGCAGACTTTTTGCTATGGTTGGCAACCTGTCTAAAGAAAGGAAATCTCTGATTTCAAAACTTGTTGGACACTGGATTAGCCTTGCCATTGCACAAACCAAATTTCTATTGGAAGCACAGCAGTAAGCGCTTGCGTGGCGAAGATGTGGCCGAAGATTCCAGCAGTAGAATATGCAGGCTTAGCATACATTCAATTTTAATGATAATGTAATTTCGTTTCTAGCTTTTCTACGTCTTTTGTATTACTTTTGTTTCAGTATTTCCACAAATCGTCTCACTCTAACTGTAAAGAAAAGCAAAAGAAACCTTAATGGAACAATTACTGATTCCAAAAAAGGGGGACTTTTCTTAAAGCAGTGTGCATATATTAGATCCCCGGATGAACGACACAAGAGTTGCTTATCCTTTGCGAAAATAACAGGAATAAACCGAAGTAGATCGAAAAATAAAGAGACAGCATAGAATCGTTATGTGACGTTGGGAAATATAATGGAGAATTTTGAAAGGAAAGGAAACTCAAGAACGTGGCACATCAAGTTGACAGATTGATAGTTAATATCAAAGCAAGGGGGCCTTTTTTCCCCCGCGCGTTACTGGCGGACGAACGCAAAAATCAATAAAGTATATTTGATTTGACGAATCGACACTGTTCTGCCATTCACGAACACGAAGGGTCATTTCCATATGGAGATGAGTCAATTTTTTTCTTAACAATCTATAAAAAGGATATATGTGATAATACATGTTTACACATTCAGATTCACATATTATCAAAATTCTTCTGCAGCAAGCTATCTTTCCCCTCCTTCTTTCACACACACATTAACACATCTACACACGCATATCTTTATAACTCTCTCGCCATATATATATATATATATATATATATATATATATATATATATATATATATATTTCTGTGAATATCAGAAGATAATCTAGGTATATTAATGTAGATAATGTAAATGTAGAGATGTAGTTATCTACATATCTCTATTAACTTCCGGTATTCACAAGAATAATACACACCCATACATATATACATGCATACTCACATACATACATACTTACATACATATATATATATATATGTGTGTGTGTGTGTGTGTGCACGCGCGTGTGTGTTATTTCTTGTGCATAAAGCAGACATTATTATAAATTATATATATATATAATACGTATATTATCTACATTAATATATCTACATTAACATGTTATTCACATGAGAGAGAAATATCCCCTACACACACACATATATATATATAAAGTTGGTGCAAAAATAATGACGTAATAATGTCGTTTTTTGACGTTAAAAATACGTCAAAAAACGACATTATTGCGTCATTATTTTTCCGCAAACCTAATATATATATATATATATATATATATATATATATATATATATATATATATATATATATATATATATATATATATGAATGAATGAATGATACAATAAAGAAAAGATAGATCTTAATGTAACATGATTCACTTTATTAAACCTTTCTCAGAGTTCAAGTTAGACACAATAAATAAAGGGGAAAATATTAGATTAAGATCTGCTTTCCTACATGTTCTTTATCGTAGGACTTTGTCTCATTACAATCTATACTCGATCTATCTATCTATCTATCTATCTATCTATAATAATAATAATAATAATAATAATAATAATAATAATAATAATAATAAAGTAAGTTAAGGATAGATCAATCCCTGTGACGACTCCCAAAGAATGTGGATAATTCTCCAAATTTAGTAAAATGATTAAGAAAGCAGAAATAGGGAAAAGGGAACACCTTTATTGTAATTAATGAAAATTAGGGAATGCCTGAATCACCAGAACCCTTCGGACCCACACCAGTTTAGGGGCCAAATGCAAATAAGAAGATGACTTTGCGGAGCTCGGAGACTTTGGGCTGAGATCCCGCATTGAGTGCCTCTGAAATTCACGTCAGCTGCCAATCAAATTTCTTGATTCTAAGACTTCGAACCGAGCCCTCCAGAAGCTTAGACATGGCCCAGTGTCACTATAGATGTTGGTGCAGGTAGCGTTAATTTTTACCAAGAGATATATAAACATACCCCCAGAATCTTTCGTTTTATTTTAATTTTTATTTTAATATTTTTTCCTTAATATACCACCATCGCTGCGATATTATAACCTCTGATTTTCCACTGTTCTGAGATCAAGGACATAGTGTGGACAGATTTGGTGTGATTCGAAGCGGCCAGCGACCAACAATGAGCTTGGACCAGTGCTCGCATTGAGTAGCACAGAGTTAGCCCCGTAGTTAAAACGCTTTCTAAGACCCTGGCGATCGGACCACTAAAGCATGGTTATACCACCATCATTAGGCGGCGGCGAAAGGTGTTACACTTTTAACACCAAACGTGAACTGAAGGCAAGAATTATCGTGGAATTCAGCAACTTGAACAAGGACAAAGTTCAGAAAATATGCAGAAGATTCGGATGTCGTCTGGAGTCCGTCGTTGAAGCCAATGACGATTTTATTGAATACATTTGCTCTTTAGTATTTCAAGATAATTTTTTGTAATTTTATTAAATATATCTGTTAAAATGAGATGTCAGTGTTATTTTCATTTTTTGCGTAATTTAGACAACAATTTATCCATCTCACTCTGTATATCTCCATATACATTACACTATATATATGTGTGTATGTGCGTATGTCGGTATAATTTTATGTCTGTGTATATATGCAGGGATATATAAATAAACGCAATCATTTTTACTCGAGAAATGGGGCAAGAATAACAGCTACTGTCTCACGACTATTACACATATGAGAGACAAAAATATATGTAAAAATAACCCCACCTCGTTATCCTAAACGGAAGGCCAGACTGAAAAATAACTGATTCATTTTGATAAAACTTAGAACTGAAAATATGTTCTATTGTGATTGGCTGAAACCCAATATGCAAAAAACTCACCAACGGCTTGCATCGACTTAGGTTGGTCAAGACTTATGGAAACAAGAAATAAATGTTATATTTCCTGCCAAGTAAGGTTTAAAAGAACGGCTACTGTGACAAAAAAATCTAAGATTTTCTCTACTTAAATAAAGGTGACGTCACAGTACAGCGTCTATCGATTCGTGTTTCATATGTGACTGCAATCCCATTAGAATACACCTATATGCCAATCAATACTCATCCTCAAATGCATGTGCCATGACTGGACTTTACATGAACACAAGTCGCCTGAAATGATGTTATTTTTCTCCTCAATATGGTAGGCTGCAGAGTTATAGTTTCAGTGATGTTCTACAATTTTGTATCATTTAGGTGGAGGCTGTTTTGTCGTGTACCTACTGTTACTGCCACATAGACGTCATTCAAGGCAGCAGTTTTCTACAAAATTTCAGCAGAACAATGTTTTCCTGCTACATGGCAATCGTTGCACAGAAATTGTTTCTGGATCATAAAAAATATTAATTGTTGTCATGCTGAATAGACACTCCAGATTTGATTCTGTTTGAGCCATTATAGAGTGCAATTCACAAAGAAGCTTATTCTGTAGAATACAGCCAATTACAATTACATCATTAAAGAACCTGCGGTTTAAATCCTTGTACCGGGCACCGCAGAAAAATTTCAGGTGTCATTAGAGTCCATAACCGAATGGGTAAGAGTTATTTGGCATGTACATGAAAGATTTTGTATAGATGTTCTTTTTTTAGATTTTTTTTTTTTTTTTTTTTTTTAGCGACATATGAACCTCTATGGGTTATTTAATGTGAAACTTTAAATATTTTGTAGACAGTTTTATTTATTTTTTGGATAATAACGGTTTTAGGGATAAAATTCTTACTAATTAACCCATAGTTGGGGGAAAGAGGTGACCTCATACATTTCCAAGCATATTTGCCCGCAATTGAATATAACAAATCTAACTGAAATAGCCGAGTGGTTAGAGCATTCACATTCTGACCATGAGACCCAGGTTCGACTCTCACCTTTGTCGATTTGTCAGGAAGGATGTTATCGGAATGGAGGTGTCGATCTCAGCGTGCGGCACCTTTGGAAAGTGCCTGAAAACCATACCATGGTTTGACCTAAGCTTTGTGAGTGAAATTGGTTAGAGGCGTCATAAGCTGTGCTAGCACCAAGTCACAATTGATAGTGGCCGAGAGCTTGAGCGTTCAAATTGTTGATCACACTAAATAACATGCTATTTCCCAGAAACTGTAACTAAGGTCTGCTCAATATAGTTGCAGTATAAACTACAGGTGGGCTCTGTGGATGTTGAATAAGCACAAACGCGCCTGAGCAAGCGTCTGCTATAGAGATTGACTAGCCACCTTAGTAGACGGGTATATGGGAATACGAGTGGCCACCTAAACATAACTGAAATTAGAACTCGCCTCTCTGATTAAAAATTCCGAGTCATTATCCATTATACCACAAGCACCTCGAAGCTCATAATATTTCTAAACGGCCACCCATCTAGGTATTGAACAGTCTTGAGGTTACTTAACTTCGGAGATTGTATGCAAATCGATGTTTGAACGCGATGTCGCTGTAAGCCACATGAAAGATGATAGCATTAAACGTGGGTGGTCATAGGTGGTTGTTGCTTTGCTTATCGGGTAGATATATACATATGTAAGCATGGGAAAACCATATGTATAATTTTTATATATAAACAACAATTTTAGGAAAAACACAACTACGATGGAAACTAATTTATTAAGCTCAGCATATAATACATAAATTTTTTAAAGTATTTCTAATAATAATAAAATACCTAATTAATACAAAAAATAATAAGCTAAAATTTGAAAGAGGAATTTCCTCTGACACCAATAATAATTAGCACAAGGATTACACAGAAGAATCCCCAAGGAATATAGATAAATTTTGATATGAACATAAATGGGGTCTTTTACGAAACAGCTGTATCTTATACTTTAACAACACTATGTATTAGTTTCCCATCGTAATGAGTCTGAGAATAAATTTGGTTTAAAAATGCTACGCTAATTAAAAAAGAGAAAGCAATTTACTAAGATGAAAATGTATAGAAAGTGCTTTAATCGCTAGATGACCCCAGTAATTTTATGTCCAGGTTTTAATATTTCACCATTCATCTATTATAACAATATGGGATATTTAATAATAAAAGTGATGAAAAATTGTCGAAAATGAAACGAAACTTAAATGAAAGACTATATACCAAG
This sequence comes from Acanthosepion lycidas, assembly GCA_963932145.1. NCBI lineage: Eukaryota > Metazoa > Mollusca > Cephalopoda > Sepiida > Sepiidae > Acanthosepion > Acanthosepion lycidas. The sequence continues at coordinate 29,748,410 of OZ010572.1, forward strand.
AAGATATATATAAAAAATAAATTTATAATGCTCAGCGTTCCCTTCCATTCGTTCGCATTAAATATTATTTTATCTCGATAAAGTCCTAAAGGGAGTTACGCATCACATAAAAGACTTTTACACTTTGTCATAGTTTTTTACATAAAATGTTTTAGTATGGATGGATGGACATGTTGCTGAGTGGTTTAAAATTTTGATTTTTCTACCAAAGGACCATAGTTGGTATCTCACCAAGTGTTAGATGTCAGGAAAGTAATGACTTGTTGTTATCGTGTGACAACTTTGGTAAGTGCCTGAATGATATATCCCGGGTTGATCCAACCTTGGGACTGAAACTAAGTTAACTGCCCTGTTTGAAGGGCGTCAGTGGTTGTACTAGCACGAAATCGCAAGTCATCGTGACCGAAAGTTTGAACCTGCTCTGTCAGTTATTCTTAGGCGATCATGCATGTCTCGATAGATGACTGACGAGGCTATTTTTACCCCGCAGTAGATTGTCATTTCTTTCTGCGGTAGATCAGTTGCTATCCAATGGTTTAGAACCCTCTATGTTCTGCTATTTACCCAAACGAAGGGTAAGCAGTGACAAAATGATATTAATAATATTGTTATTACTATTAATGATAATATTAGGTTGGTGCAAAAATAATGCCGTAGTAATGTCGTTTTTGACATTAAAAAATGACATTATTACGTCATTATTTTTGCACCAATCTAATAACAACAATAATAGGTAATAGTAATATTAAACAACATTAATAATATCAAGTGTAAGATCAAGGGAGAAGTATGTCCATTATTTCCTATTCATCCCAAGGGTATTAGCACGAACGGGGATGTAACGGATTCGACTGGATTTCGAACTCGGTTCTCTGAATCCACAATCCGAGAAGCTATCCATTACACCACCGTGTCTGTTCATATAGTCCAATGTTGATACAAAAGTTTTTTTTTCAAATTACTCCGGACGTCAGACAACTTGCTACACACTAAGATAATTCTAAACAAAAGGTGCAGCAGATATTTCCTTCCCATTTCAATGAAATGCCTAAATATACAATGTGTGGAGTATATGTATGTATATGTGTGTGTATATATATATATATATATATATATATATATATATATATATATATATATATATATATATATATATATATATATATATAAAATTTCGCTTGAAGATGGAACAGAGCCTACCTTAACTCAAGTTAATTCAAATATTATTTTGAAGTTTTCGGCTCTTGTTTTGAAACATGAGACCTCTTATGTAGCGAGTTGGAATCATATTTTTAAATAAATAATTATATTTATGCTCTACTTTCGTATCGAGCACTATTTTTTAAAAATAATTACAAAAATACTAAGGAACTTTGGATTATTTACCAAACCAGTTTCTTTCCTATTTTCTACAATATTTTCACACACATATATATATATATATATATATATATATATATATATATATATATATATATATATATATATATATATATATATATATATCAGGTACCTCCACTAATAGGCTAAAATACGAACCTATCATGATGAAAAAATTACCCAAACTTAATAAAAAGAGAGTTGTTACATTTTTTGTTATTATTATAAGAAAATACCAATGGATATTTTTATTATTAAATTATATTTTCGTAACCTTTTTAGAAAGTTTGAAATTTTGGTTAAATATCTTGTTTTCTTGCCTCAGCGTGGGGAATAAAGATCAGTATAGGAATTTTTAATGTCTTTTTTTGCGGCGAAAAAACATTGATTTGGAAAGTCTTGCAAAGAATCAAATAATTTTCGGGTTATAATGAATCTTTGAGGACTTATTCACAGATAAAGGAAAATATTTCAGAAATTTTGGTAATAAAACATCTTTTACATCTGTTACCCCCTCCATTAAATAATCTCATGAAATTTTGAGATATTCTTTTTTGTAGCGTTTAATGTTTACATTAGTTATACGCAGAACTCCTTGGAGAATTTAAATCATTTTTTTTTTTTTTTTTTGCAACGCAGAACACCCAAAATCTTACCGAAAATCTGCTTTTAATCGCAAATTATAAAATGCAATAAAACTGAGACATTATTTAATTAGAAAAGCTTTTAATTACTTTTATGAATAAGATATATTGTGGGAAATATATGTTTCGGAAAAAATCCAAAAATTATTTGAAAATATCTTAAAAACAATAAAGGTTTTATAAAAAATTAATTCGCTATTTTGCGAAATATGGCTCCGATTCTAGACTTTTACCCTATATACTATTCACGCGAATATATATATATATATATATATATATATATATATATATATATTTATTTATTTATTTATATATATATGAGTGGCAACGGATCTAGAAGAATCTAAATCTGAATTTTTAAGAAACCTGTTGGTGGCGGGGAGCGTTTGGAGACCTAGTGGATCGATATGTTCATAAATTCTCCGTAATAGGCTCTTCGAAAACGCAGGCTTTATTCTGCTCATGTCTTCATTTTAATCAGATCATATGTGTGGATAGTCTGACTGTTCGGTTTTAAGAACTGTTTTGTTGTTCCCTCATACGCCGAAAACGACTGGAGAGTTCAGTATATATGTATATATATATATATATATTAGGTTGGTGCAAAACTAATGACGCAATAATGTCGTTTTTTGACGTTAAAAATACGTCAAAAAACGACATTATTACGTCATTATTTTTGCACCAACCTAATATATATATATATATATATATATATATATATATATATATATATAGTTTATGAAAAACTATGTAATCTGTATGGGTAAACTTAAGGAGGATAAAATCCAGAGGGCTTAATGGAAATCCAGAGCAACTAATTTAAATAAAATCAGACCATTTTAAGGTTCCATGTAATAAATTATTTCATCAGACTTTACTTCCAAACAAAAAAATGAAAAGAAAATTTACACATTTTTGACGGGCCGTATTAAACATATGTAAATTAAGGAAGTGAGGAAGTGAGGGGGGATAGAGAGAAGACATCAGTGAGTTAGCAGATATTGACACATTTAAACGGTTAACTTAACGGAAATATATTGAAATCGAAGGGGTAGAGAAGAAATAAACTCATAGTGAGAAAAAGAGAGAAAGAAGGCAAGAGAGAAGAGAAGAGAAGAAAAGATGTCACTAATTTTCTTTGTAAGAAAATCTAGAAACAGACGCTATTATTTTGCTTTAGTTTGAAAGTATTATTTTGGGGGTTCATAAAGATTATAATCTTTAATATAAATTTGAATGTCTCTAGACTGTTTACAAATAATTTAATTTCATGTTTGTTAGTGATTTAATTTATTTTTATAAAATTTTTGGGATTTTCTATGAAATAGTCGATTAGAAAAATATTCATAGAAAGTACAAAATTTTATTTTAAAATATATGTTTACTTCTAGTAATCATTTTTTGAAATCTTAATATTTTTTTATTGTTTATTAAGTTGACATCTCTATCCGTTTATCCCTTATTCAGACGCTCGCTCAAGCACATTTCCTTTCCTTCCACACTCACAGAGCCCACCTGTGGTTTATACTACACTATAGTGAGCAGAGCTTAGTTACAGTTTCTGGGAGAGAGCGTGTTTTCAAGTGTATTGAACAATATCAAAGGGCAGCACACTAAAACTCTCGGTCACAAAGACTTGTGATTACGTGCTAGCACAGCTATCAACCGTCCCTCTAGTGTTCCGTCTACCCATTTTCACTCACAATGAAGCCATAATTAATCCATGGCGATAGATGATGAACAGAGATAGATAGATAGATAGATAGATGATATAAACTACTCATCTTTATTACCTACATATATAAGCTGAAAAGCTAGATTCATGTAGATATTAAATTTAAATTTCTATTTTTTGCTTCACGAATATCTTTCTGTATGTGCATGTTTCTGTGTTCTTATATTTCGTATTTGATAAACAGAATATATGTAGCAATAATTGTTATTACATAGCGCCAATTTTATAGCCGAGATATGCATATAATCCGATGTGAAAACGTGAAAGTAATGCATTATTTTTGGTCAGAGTCAAATTTCTTAATTTTCGCCACGCTATCTTTCTTTTCTAATGTAGAAGGCATCAAGCAAAGGGAAGTGTCTATATTCGCAAGTCGATGTTCGATCCTCTTTTAAACGGGACCAAAATGAAAACCCCTAAAGTCTTTTTACAGAAGAGACAATTCTAATTCATATTTATAACGTTCTCTTTCTTTCTTTTCTCTTTATCTCTGTCTCTCTTTCTCGCGCGTGCGCATATGCGTTGTCATTCTGCGAGACGAGGTCATCACTGAAGAGAAATATTCTTTGAGGGATGAGTAATGCGATCAGCTGCCAATGGTTCGGGAAAAAATATCTTTTCAGAACAATATAAGCTTCCTCACAACGTCAGTTTCTTTTGTTCCTTACATTTTCAGCATTTATAGTTCTATACTTCTTCTATTTGCAAGACCAACGATGAGGGACATCGTTTCTGTTACATGTAAAACTAGAATTCTTTTTCTATGCGCCATGTCCCTTCAGGACATGAGTGATTATGGCTACCCACAATTTTCTGTCATTTCTACTTCTTGATAAGCTTTGTCTTTTTGCTGTATCTTCTAATCAATTTCCTGCCAATCATATACACAAGCTCATTAGGTTAGGTTGTTCGTTGCTTTCCACTGTCCTTCTTGACTGTCCTATGCGTATCAAATTCTCTAATCCTTCTTTTCTCATTATGTTTCTTTGAAATTTCAATTATCTCTTTCTGATTCTAAGTATAAGTGAAAATTTAATTTTCGTTTTCCGTAAAACTTCGTTGTTACTCACATGTTCAGTCCATGACATCCTCAGCATCCTTATGTAGAACTATATTTATGCTGCTTCATGGTACAGTACTCTTTTCTTTAATTCTAAGGACATTTTACATTTTTCTGTTTCTTAATAATTTGCTTAATTTTGAAAAAAAAAACTTTTTCCTACGCGCCTACGTATTTCGGAGTCTCTTTTTCAATCTCCTGTTATAACACTTCCCAGATATTTAAGTTTTAGCACTTGCTTGATTGTGCCTCACCATTCGCATCTGCTGATTACCATAAACATTTCAAACATCCATGAAGTAACTGGGCATTTGAAAACATAATAATCACTCAAGAATAGGAAGAATACTATAGTATTTTATTGTAAACGACATTACTTCCTTCTGACAATAAAACCAGATCTTTCAATTGTAACATTACTGTTGACTGCGGAACTGATTTCATCATCATCATCGTATCATCTTCATCATCATAATCCGCATCCTTCGAGCTCCCTTTGGTTCGTCAGAACTCCATTAACAACTCCGTTCCGCAGCGCTGGGTCCTACATTGCCGTCTCCAGATCCCCAATGTCCAACCCTGAGTCACGAGCCATGGTATCTGGGAAAGTCAACTTTTGCGAGAAGAAACATCCAGAAGTATGTCAAAGGAGTAAGGATGAGACGACCTCCCCGTCCGCTCGATGGCAGTGTCCGGCAAGAAGCAATGATTTTTTTTTGTTTTTTAGTTTAAGAGAGATTGTTCTCATTTCTCCGTAAATTGTGCTAAGCGTTGCATGGGATCTCATACCGATGATGTGAATTTTTCAAAGTAGATTTGTATACGTTTCATCCATTCGTCTTTCAAGACGAGCAGATAATGTCTAAGTTTCTGATGCATACATTTGGACTGATTCAATCAATGTTCAAAATGTTTGGACTTTTAAGGGGGATGGAAGGTTCGAGCGACAAATCTTGTGAAATTTGTTACACTCATTCCACTGAAAGAGATTTGCGGATGTTGAAGTCTTTTTGGGAATCTATTATGTGAGATCCAAGATATTTGAAGTCCTTTTGATGGATGTATTATTGAGTAACATCAACTCAGATGCTTCAGGGGAGTTTGCAATATATTCTGTCTAAGTCACATTGCAATAGAGACCTACCTGGTTCACTCTTTGCTCGCGTGATTGCAACAATATATAACTGATATAATATCACAAGTGTTGTCGTCTTTTAAAACATGGTCTTAATGCATTGCAAGTATAAAAATATCATTCTGATTCCAAAGAATTCCATAGATTTATTATTTAATTTCGATTAAATTAGATTAGAGAATATAGAAATTATTTATTTGTTTATAAGAGTTTTCGAAATAATTACCATTTTTAAAAGTGGGATTGGTTCATTAAATATAATGTATAATCAGTCCGTTTTTTACTGATATCTAATTACATTTTCCTTGGTATAACGATAAACTATGGCAGATTGGAGGTTTTGAGTGGAATGGAAACCAACTCTTAATTTGTTTTTTTTCCCAGGTCTAACTTAATCCGGAGTGGCAGCAACTGTTAGGGTCCCAGCTATGGGCAAATAATGACCCCCCCACACCAAGTAAAAATGAAAACACTAGGTATATATATATATATATATATATATATATATATATAAAACATTTTCATAGTAAAAATACCAACAATATAGTAAAATGATGAACAATGTAACACAAAAACGTATAAAAATACATTTTATAGTAAGCAATAATTTTTTAGGGAAAAAACACCAACGATGCATTTTTATTATGTGCAAGCTAAATATCTAAAAAAAAAAAAACATGTTTATACTGAAAGTATAAAATTATGTATAAAATATCTGTAGTTAAAAGCACAAAATTGTGATCAAAACATATTTAGCTGAAGTCATAAGAATGCATATAAATTATTTCAATTTTGGCATTAAATAACCTATAACGGTTGACATGGCAGTGAATAAATTGAAACAAACCAAAAAAAAAAAACGGACATAAGATTTGAAAGGAGAGTTAATTTGAACTTTTCGTGTTGTTCATGAAAACTACTATTTATAAGATAAAATGTAATAGCCGAACATAATTGTTTTTTATAGGTTCCTTTTGCTGATGTATACCCTTTCATTATTTTAGAGACTGTCTATGATCGATTCTTGGTATACAGTGGATATTCTATTCCCAGACACTGTTTTTTTTTAAAGATTTAATACAACTGGCATCGAAGCGAACAATCATCGGCACAGGCTTCGGTAGGGAGGCGGTATCATTCGTCTTAAAGACAGCAAATTATTCAAATAAATATTCTACATAGAGTTACTCTACGCTATTTCGACCCAGCATCAAACAAGGAACCGCTTCAATAACTGTTTAAAATAGTCCCTGGCAGCCTGCCATAAAGAAGTTCCGAGATGGGAAACTGCTAATTGTGGTCAAAATAATAGAGACTTACAAATCAGGAAAACACTAATATATTCGAAGAACATCCACTGATATGGGCACATGTCAGGTGTGTAGTTAGGAAAGGAGAAAGCATTGATTCAACAATCCATCAAATTACATGTGATGAATGTGACAGATTATAGCTCTCCAATGAAGCCCTCGTTAACCACAAGAGCTTCGACAAATTACGATGACTACCTCGTTTGGAACAACTTAACTCTGAAGACTTGTAGAAAAGACACGCCTCTTGAAAACCCACGATCAAGCTGAACAGAATTTATAAAACCAGCTACGTCCATAACAAAACATCTTACTTTGCTACGTCTGCGAAAGCCACTGCAAATAATTGTCAATCTCCTGAGAAATAAAATCGTGGTTCAAACTTGCCAGCATTGGCCAACATGTATACATGTAAAATCATATTTTTAAGCTTATTTTGAAACGATCCAACGTTTCAGAAATTAGGATTTTAATATCGAAAATATAGAGAGTATAAGAAAATACTTAGACACAAAACTGAAACGCAATTCAAGATTTTATTCATTGTAAACAGATTATTTTACTTGAGAAATTCCCAACTGATTTACATTGCAAACTTTTCATGTCATTTCCCATATGCTAAAATTCTGTCCTAAAATCGTAATTAATTCGAGCGTAAACGCAACCTTATCCTAATATTAGGTTGGTGCAAAAATAATGACGTAATAATGTCGTTTTTTGACGTTAAAAAATACGTCAAAAACGACATTATTACGTCATTATTTTTGCACCAACCTAATATTAACCTTCCGTTCATCTTATGAATGCCGACATTCAATAGCACAGGTCATTGCAAGGTGGTAATTTGCATCCAGCTATAATCTTTGCTTCATCACGGAATAAATTTGGCTGGTACTTGATACATTAATTTTTCTAATACCATGTCTCTTTAGAACGTAGGCGACCCTGCCTCTACCCAGGTATCTTTAACTGAATATGTGTGAATTCCCAAGAATTCTTAGGGAAGACATGTAGAGTGGTTTAAAAAAATGCGGTAAATTATGACGGATTGTGAATTATATGAAGTCGTTACAATTTGTTTAAAAAAACACATAAAAGCTTCTTCTATGCGTCATGATATTGCTGCTCATGGCACTCCACAACTTCCTATTATTTTTTAGCTTACTAAATTAATCTTTTCATTATCCTTTCAACTACCTGTTTTTTTCATCCTAATTATTTAAGTTACTCGTTGTTTTCCTATGTCAATTTTGCCTTCATTATATGCTATGCGTGTCAAATTCTCCGAGCACTCTTCCTTCCTTAAGTGTCTTAGAAATTTCAGTTGCTTCTTTCTGATTGTAAATATGTGTTTTATTTGTTTCTCTTGTTCTTAAAACTTTCTTGTAGTGACATGTTCCATTCGTGGTATTCTCAGAAGAATTCTGTATAACCACACCTCTGTTCCGTCAATTCTCTTCCTCATCGTTGAGGAGAGCGCCAAGCATTCAATAACATGTAGGAGAAAGGATATTTGCATAGCAGTTAAGCACTCTCGTTTCTTTGTTTCTAACGGAATTTTCCTGTTTTTTTTTGTTTTTTTTTTTGAAGCCATGTTTTTTTTTGTATTTGAATGCACGTTCGAGTTTCAGTGTCACATTTTCAATCTTCTGTTATAAAACTTCTTAGATATGTAAATTTTCGTACTTATTTAATTTTCACATCTCCAATTCGTAATTCCCATCTTTCTTTGCTGACATTCTGTCTTCTTAAAATTCATAGTTATTCCATTCCTCTTGCTTTTCTCTACTATCTTATATCGCTGTTCTTGCAGTTTACTTTTTGCGTCTGATATCAACACTGTGTCTCCGGCTCATTTAATTTTGATTAGATTGTGTTCATCCGTAATAAATTCTGCTCGGACTTCTGGTTCTCTTAGGATCCCTTCGCTGTAAATATTGAATAAATCCGATGAGAAGACACGTCCTTGTTTCACGCATCTTTCTATTTGCTGTATATTTAATGAATTTCTCCCCGTATACAGGTGGCTTGCTTCTAGTATACATTTGAGGCTATTCTAATATATTTCTTAAACAAATCAAGTTTTACTAGCAGTTCAAACAGTATCTTTAGTGTCGTATATTGTTAAATGCGTTTGACCTTATATATAAAATGCAATGTATGTGTGTGTGTGTGTTTTGAGTGTCTGTATGTGTGTGTCCAAGCAATTTCTCAGCTCTTACTGGTCCGACTTCAATGATTTATAGCTCATTCAGAAGACATAGAAAAGTTAGGCGCTTGGGAACGATTTTCGTTGAGCTCAAATTCAGTGTTGCCAGATTATGTGAAATTAAAAATATATATTAATATATTATACTAGCTATTATCGTTCCTTTCATGGTTCAAGAAAAGTAACTCTTATTATACGTTTGTATCCCAAATTGAGCTAAATTTAAATTTTAAGCTAGCTAAAATTTTAAGCGAGATCCAGTGGAATCTTGGTTTGGCCACTATCACAATTGTTAGGTAATAGATGCAATAAACATCAATAAACTACAGAAGAACTCAAAATTGGTCGCTGCATTTAAATATTGAATTAATGTTTAAGCTTACCTTTTAAAAATTCAACGAGAATTCTTCTGCTTCCACTTAGTTTAAAGATGATATGATGTACGTAGATCCTTATTTTTCTTAAAAACAATTATTTTTATTTCATGCGTGACAGAACAGGGAACAATTTATAAAATAAAATTAATATAGTGTAAGATGGTAAAACAGAAATTAGACATTCAACATTTCAAGAGTTAGAGAAACATAATAGCTAATTAACTAAAACCTATATTATAGAATCTATATGAATCAACTAGCAGCATGGCCAGGCGTTGCCTGTGCTTGATTCAAAAATCGTACGACTCATACAACAATCGCTATCACTTGACTTAAAAATATTTTTGCCCTTCCTTGCCTCTAAAAGAGTGCCCTTTGCTGTGCTGATGTTGCTACATGCCTTACTTCTTGCCTATCTCACACTGCGAATTTTTTCTAAGCTCTATACTAAATATTAAATCTGTTACGAAAAAAGAACTAAACAAAATGAACACAAAACGATCAGCTTTAAAAAAGGACTCGTAACTGGAAAAACTGAATGAAAAAAGAATGTTAACAACAAATACTTTTTCACACCCAACCCAGTTCTGCGGAATCAGAATGAACGTTGAGTTTAAGCAAGCGAATGAGATTTAAATTTTTCCCACTTTTCACGAATGCAGCTATCTATTTTTTTTTGCATGCTAGTTAACATTCGTGTCAGTCAGCTATTAGCTCTCACGCTGGCCAATAGAATCTTCTTGCTATTGGCTCTCATACTGGCCAGTAGAAAATAGCCGCAAACTACATGAAAACTGCCGTAAATCATGAAAAAATCGATTATTTCCACTATCGATGGGAGTTGGGAAATGCAAAGTTGGTGTTGGCTTTTCCGCTAACTTGGAGCATGTGCATGTAAATTTTGGTGCAAATCCGTCGAAAATTGTGGCCGTGCATTCGTTACACACGCACACATCCTGCCTTTTATAGATAGAGATGCAGAATTGGAGCTCAATTCACCCACGAATTTCTGCGATTGAAAAGACACAGTTTTACGTTATAGTAATTAGCACACTAGGTATTTACTCTATCTCCCTACTAAGACGAGTTGTGACACAAGTTCTTTTTAAGATGGGTACCCGAACGCGTACACCCGGGCCAGGAACAAAATTGCCTGAAACCCCCGCAACCATCGGTTGTGCAGGCGTCAGTGCGAGTAACGATCCTTCTCTCTGGTGTAATGAGAGAGCATAGCCTTTTTCCCCAGGGCTTGGAAGTTCTCAGTATAATTTTCCTTAGTTATGACTCTCTTCTTTGATGGAGTCGCCAAAGGCAGAGACGCAAACTGAGAGATGATAAATAGGGTGTTAGAAACTACTTAAGAGGGAGTAATTTACACACTAGATATTTACTCTGTCTCCCCACTAAGACGAGTTGTGACTCAAGGTCAGTTTTATGGTGGGGACCTGAGTGTGTACACCCGGGCCAGGAACAAAAAAAAACCCCGCAGCCCCCGCAACGGTTGGTTGCGTTGGCTTCGGTGCGAGCACCGATCCCTCTCTCTGGTTCAATGAGAGGGCGTGGTACAACGGCTGAAAAATGATCTGTATAACTGAATTGAGAATACTAGTCAGCAAGTTAGAGGTAATATAATGGCAGGCATCTGAAGAATGCCAAAGCGTAAAACCTTCGAAACGTTGCATGTATAATAACCAAGACGAACATACTTGTCCAAAAATCTAAGTAATATAATAAAACAGAAATCTGAAGAAGGTGAGACAGTACAACGCCTGAAACATTGCGAGTATAATAATCAAGATGGAGATGTTGGTAGGAATAGCGAGTTTTTGGATAAGACAGACAACGGAAGAAAGCCGGTGGGTGCAACGGCCAAAATGCTGAGACTATAATAATTAAGATGAACATACTGGCCTGAATAGTAAGGTATTATAAATAGCGGGCTAGTCTGCTGTATTCACATCGCAACTGGTGAAGCATATGAACCTGTATTACCGATTATAAGCTATGAAATAAACAGCAGGAGAGAGTAGAAGAACAAGTAATCACTGGCAGCAGATTTGAACGAAGTGGTACTCTGAATTCAATACCATTAAAATGCAACAGACAGCCACACCACTATCCCAGGAATTTATCATAATAAACAAATAAAGAAAAAGATTATGTGGAAAACCTTGGCCGTCTAGAACCTGAAAGAACAGTATTGCTAAGGCAACAGGGAAAGTATTAGGTTGGTGCAAAAATAATGACGTAATAATATCGTTTTTGACGTTAAAAAATACGTCAAAAACGACATTATTATGTCATTATTTTTGCACCAACCTAATAAGTGGTGAAATTAGAACGGAATCGGATACTTGGTGACCATTGTGGTCGTCGATGGCATCTCTCTCTCTCTCTCTCTCTCTCTCTCAACTTGTCAGTATTGACATGAAACGCTGATCTCTGTCTGGAAGGTTTGAATTTGGGTATATATAGTTTTTATTCGGCTCGAAATTAAGGTTTTTGTCGGGGGAGCGAGAGTGGGTCTGACTGGTCATCAAAATCAAAAACAAAAAAGATAATACATTTTTTTTTGTTTTTGATTAAAGTAGATGTATGCGTAAAGCCGATACATTGAAAACGTATTTACATAGCATGCCTTGGGTCTTCGAGCGGTTAACATCCGGTTTTATGGAAAATGTAAGATGCACGTTCGCAGATAATAAAAAAAATCAGAATGCGTGTGGAGATGAACTTTGCCCTGTAAGGACGTGATATTAAATATCTTCTGTGTTTCTTTTCACTATGCTTGCTGATTCTGACACATTTATCGTTTAAATTTTTTCACTTTATTTATTTAATTACATTCGCTTTGTACGGTTTTGAA
>OZ010572.1:29771128-29826128 GCA_963932145.1 Acanthosepion lycidas
CCCACAGTAAACCGGCCTTGTGCCACATAGACCCTCGTTCGGTGGGGACTGTTAAATATTAACAGTCGAATAGATTGAACGCTGGGTCAACTGACACACATTCACTAGTCGTGTAATACTCTTCTGTTGTAATTACTGTTTAATATATGATATATCTGCAACATTTGGTTTGTTATTTCTTTAGCCATTTACTTGATCACAACAGTAAAGCCCATAATGAGTAATGAGTTCTTTGAAAATATGATACTCACAAGACAGTCTGAAGGCAAGAATGACAGAGAAAAATAATGCATAAGTTACTAAATGAGCTTGAGCAAATGGATGACGGAATAAGCTTGAGGAGAGATAATAAAAAGACGACATTTATCACGAGCTATAAAGAACAGGAAGTTGTGGAGAGTCATGATCACATACGTCCTGAGAGGACATGGTAAATAATGAAAAAGGTATAGGATATAGAGTTCTCGTTCCGCTGTCCATATCTAGGGATATATTGTGTAGATTTTATTTTTTAGTTATGCAGAGATATTACATCACGCTTTTCGCAGATTTCAAGTACACACTGCCCGACCCTCGGAATGAACAGACAGTTACCGGGTAACTAAATTCCTGAACATTCGCTTTAATCCACTCGTGGCATAACTCTACATTTGGAACTTCAAGTATTGGACCTAATATACCTAATACGTATGTGCTGAACCAATTCTTTCTGAAAAGATCTACAACTCACACAGAGAATGTATTCCAGGCATCCGTATATCACAAGCCAACCTTCCTCGGACATTACATCAACTTTAATTCCGAGCATCGATACTGTGTAAAAAAAGGGATATTCGATGCTTAAAACAGCCTGCAAAAAATAAGAGGTAACTTGCCGGGTGTAATAGAAAAATTGTCCAAATCGTGTAACAGCAAATGATATTTAATATCTAAAAAACACTACACTAATTGAGTGTCTTTTTTCCAGGTTTTCAGATGACGTTTAACCATCTTGATACCATTTGTCACAAGAATCACTGAAAAACATTTTGAGTTATTCAGCTAGAAAGAGAGCGAGTTAAAACCGTTTTGTGTCAGCCCCACTGTTTTCCCAAATGAGCAGACAGGAAAGATATCATCTAGGCCTTCAATAATGAAACCAACATTCATACTCTGGCTCCCATCTTCAAAGTCCATCCAAGAAGCACCAGGAGAACGTTGAATTTTTGAAAAAGATAGTATTGTAGAGAGGAAATCTGGATGAGGCGATTACGACAGGAATATGGATCATTATTTCAACTTAGAGCTAAAGCGATCAATTTGAAAAGATCCAACTCAATCCATAAGATGTTTTGGCACGTGACAGAGGAGTTTTAGCTATGACAAAGAGCAGTGAACAAAGAGCAGTGAAAAAACATTTAAAATGAAATCGTACATGAAAAGTTTGAGGAAACTTGTTACTCCAGGACAGAAGGTTAGAAGGTTAGAGAAGGCGATGATCATCTTGAATAATTTGGAAAATTATATATATATATATATATATATATATATATATATATATATATATATATATATATATATATAAACATTTTTTTATTGTAGAAGATTTAATAATAGCAAGGAATAAGTGTAATTTACAAGGCATTTTAATGTAATTTTTAATAGCTAAAAAACAACCCGTTTCGTCCCTTTCTTATTAAGTTTATTCCTGGGAATTAAAATAATAAACATGTAAATTAAATTGGAAATGATTAATGAGGAGAAGGAAAAAAATCAAGGAAGACTAGGGCCCAATAACATTCAGACCGAGCAAACAGTTCCTTTGTTTAAATAGGGAAGGCTTGTGGGACTTGATATATAAGAACTCCAGAACCTTGAGATGATATGAAGAGTGGGACCTTGATAAAATAGAAAAAAACGGTTCACACTAAATTCAGAAACACAATTCCTGCTATTTATAATATGCTATGCAATAGACAACCTGAATGTATTAACTTCTTGACTATATATGTATTAGGTTGGTGCAAAAATAATGACGCAATAATGTCGTCTTTTGACGTATTTTTAACGTCAAAAAAACGACATTATTACGTCATTATTTTTGCACTAACCTAATATATATATATATGTGTGTGTGCGTGTGTATGTATTTGAACTTTATATCAATCCTTCATGAGTTTCCAATCCTTAGCTATGATTCATTAATGATGAACATATCATTTTCGTTTATGATCTATTTCATCACGATTCTTCTGTTAAGCGTGGAGAGTAGTAATACATTTTTATTGTTCAAAGTAGAGTCCGAGATGGTTATAAAAACCTCCGAGAATTCCAGTAAGATATCTTTATTCATTCCTAAGGTACAACGGTTCAACTTTTAATCTAACAATTGGACAATTCTGCTGTTACACGATTTGGACAATTTATTACACCCGCATGACACATACATGAAATGATCAGCATCAAGAGTACCTTTCAGAATAGCAACAACATCTGCACACATAAGATCAACATCTGCAGGTGTCAAGGAAGAGAATCAGAACATTATCATCGTCTGTCGACCGTACCCCCAGAGCTTATCGGATAAGATTTTGTAGTTCTGTTATGGTCCAGATTAGGACCAAGGAAGAACAACACGAACACAAGAGTAGAAATAACGAAGGTATATTACACGAAATTATGAAAGTATAAAAAATACATTTTTATAGTAAGAATAGCAGCAATACAATATTGGAGAAGGAAGAGAAAAATTACCAGCAATACATATTTGAATAAATAATTACCAAATCTAATTAATTTCGGCATTAAATGGCCGATATGAAAAAAAAAATACTAAAATAAACTCATGTATTCCAGGGCAAACGCTATGTGGAATTTGTCTTCTAATTAGGAAAACCACCCTTATCTTTGACGAGTATAAATATAAAACGTAATTTAAAATACAATTGTCGATTGAAATACTTTTTTTCATTTTCGATTAAAACCTAAATGCCTTACGATCTAGCTTAGCTTAATTTATTTACGTTTAAATGTTACCTGCACTCTACACGAATATTTTTTGCTCTTACGTTCGTTTTTGTCCGCTAGCATATGTCTTATTGGTGGTCATTACAAATGATTTATTTCTTCTTCTTCTTCTTCTGGCTAAGATTTCATTTCGGGATGGAGATGTTTACTGGAAGTTGCGTTTGTTTGTGTTGTGTTTTGCGGATTAGGAGACTGCAGCCATTATAAAGAAGAAAAGTTGGATACTTTGGTTAATTCTTCGTGGATTATTTTTCTTTCAGCTTCTGGATATTTCCTTCTTTTTTATACTTCATTCTTACCATTTCTGTGATATTTATTTATTTCTCCCTTACTTTCTTTCTTCACCTCCATTGTTAAGATTTCTGCGATATATATATTCATTCTTTCTTTCTTTCTTTCTTTCTTTCTTATGCTCCATTCTTATCATTTCTTTTATATACATGTTCTTCATTTTTATCTCTCTCTATTTCATATATTCCATTCTTATCATTTCTCTGCTACATATTTTCTTTCTTTCCTTCTTTTTTCTCTTTCTTTTTTCTCTATTTATTTCCTTCTCTCTTATACTCTATTCTTATCATTTCTGGGATTCATATTTTCATTCTTTCTTTCTTTCTTTTTTCCTTCCTTCCTTCCTTTCTTTCTTTTATGTCTTTATTTATTCCATGTGTCATATTTTTTGAATTTCATTATAATTTGCCTTTGTTTTTAGATTGTTCACTTTTATTATCTATGATGCATGCCAGATTTTTCTTTTATAAGTTTATTTCCTTCTTATTTTATTATCTTTTGAATTTCGTCCTGCACCCCTTGGGTGGGGGAGTTTCCCCTTAAGAATTTAGTTCCTGTTATTCTTTCTTAACATTTCCATTAAATAAATTTTCTTTTTTTCTCTAATCACTTTCCTTACAATCACTACCTTTCTATTCTAGCTATCTATCTATTAGGTTGGTGCAAAAATAATGTCGGTTTTTGACGTATTTTAACGTCAAAAACCGACATAATTTTGCACCAACCTAATATCTATCTATCTAGCTATCTAACCATCTATCTATCTATCTATCTATCTATCTATCTATCTATCTATCTATCTCATACTATACGTATCTATCTATCTGCACATACGTGCCTAATAGATTTGGCAACTTTAATAAATAGACTTGGAAAATTATTTAAAAAGTAAAATATTTCTAAATTAATATACGAAACGAATAAGCTTGCACGTGGTCGGAAAACATATTTTAAAAAAATAATCTCCGCTTCTAATAGTCACTTATATCTATCTATCTATCTATCTATCTATCTATCTATCTATCTATCTATCTATGCCTCTCTGTAACCATATGAATTCATGATTAAAGTACACATACACACACACACACACACACACACACACACACATATATATATATATATATATATATATATATATATATATATATATATATATATATATATATATACATATATGTATATATCCTCTTTTCGGACCATCTTTAACTTGTCATCATCCAGCAGCACTGTGAAAAGAAGGATTTTCCAATCTTCTCAAGATGCTTTCCTAAAGAAAAAAAATTCAATGAACTGTGTAAAAATCAACGTCATATTCTGAATCGTACATCTATCAAGGAAATCATTTTTACGCCATTCTACACATGACCCACGAAACAGAAAGAGGGCAGCGAAGGTTTATGAACGTTTGACCCCCATTATAAAACTAATGCATACGAAATGACTATGTGCAATTCTATGGATTCGTATTTACCTGAAGATGCTCACTCCTCGGTATCTGTAGACGTGCTGTTCTTCGCCTCTTTGCCTTCTCTTCAGATTTTCCCGCCTCAGCTTTCTTCGTTGAACTCTAATTTTTCTTCTCCAGAGATTCGCACGGTTTCTGTCTTGCATGGTCTCATCTATTTCAACTCGTTTCCGTATACACTTAATAATCTATCAGTTTGTCTAATTCTATCAGCCTGGCGATGCTTAACAGCGTATTCCCAACTAGATGTATCAGTTTAGGTAAATCCTTTGTCTCAATATCTGTTCAATAGTGTTTGTCTTTCTCAATGATGTTTTTGGTTGATAATCAAAATCTTAAGAATTTGTCATTTTCAATTATGCTCGACACTCCACACTTAACATAACGGTAAAAAGTACTTCCTCACTTTCATCAATTAATGTATCATTGAAGATCAGCAGGTATAATCAATAAATTTATATTTATATATATATATATATATATATATATATATATGTGTGTGTGTGTGTGTGTGTGTGTGTGTGTGTGTGTGTGTGTGTGTCCTTTAATCATGAATTCATATATATATATATATATTTACGGCATATCAACCACAACAGTTTATTTAATGCCATCAAGATTTTTATTGCTGGTATTTTTTTTGTTTTTACTAATGTATTACTGGTAATAAATTGTTGCTGTATTTAAAACCTACTTTTAGACAGCCATTCTCTTGGCCCCACTTTGGTTATTAACTATTTGCCCATAGCTGGGATCCTAACAGGTTTTCCCACCGCGGGTTAGGGTGAAGCTGGGAAAAGCAGCAATTAAGATCCGAGGCCTTGCTGCCGTATGTAGTTTATCGTCGTACCCAAGACGCCTGATTTGTCTTACTCCTCTGCAGAAATATTCCAAAAGTCTACCCGACATGGCAAATAATAAATTGATGCCTTAAACCTTTTTCAACGATTCAGCTACAATTCATTCATGATACGCCTCGAAATCACTAATTATCAACTCCAGGTTTCCTGTTTGCATTCATCTAGAAGAGAAAATGGTGTAAAATAGTGCCAAGTTGGTGCAAAGAATGTGCAGTTGTTAATGAAAAGCTTCAATGATTATCATGCTGTTAAAATACTATATAAATATTATACTCACAAGCCTTGGTTCTCTGAGGTAAATATTTACGTGGATTAATGAGATTTCGTCATTTCATTGAGTTTTTGCATGCATATAAATTTGGAAGTATAAGCCAAAGACAATGCTATGTTTGCATACATCTTGATGAGAAAATGGTGCCAACTTGGTGCAAAGAATGTGCATTGTGCATGGAAATCTTAAATAAGTATCAGGCTGTTAAAAATATTAGATTTAAGAATCTATCATTTTTTAATATTTCATTAGTTCTTAATCATATATTCTAAAAAACTTAAAATTAGATTGTACGTTTTGCCGTTAATTAAAGCGAAAAAAGCTTAAAATTAACCATTTCAGAATTAAACTTATAGTTGCTTTCCCATGTGCATTTTATATTCGTACAAACATCTCCACTCTGTAAAGGCCAATGTATAGTGGTCCCCATATTGATGCATTAATAAAATATTCAATACAAGTGTTGTTAAATATAATGGCTATAAAACACTTTATAATTGATTAGTCTATGTATATAGAACTATTACTACCAAAATTTGATAATTTTTGCATGTGCTGAAAACCTGAGAAAATTATCAAACATATTCGATCTCTTTAATCAGCCCTCTTGACACCCTCTAGAGGAAAAACTTTAGTAGGTATAAGATGATCATCCAAAATGTTCTATGTAAGGTGAAATTAAAAGCAAATATCTTAAAATCTGTGTTGTATTTCTCTACCTAAGGTCCATCAAGCAAAGGGCATTTCTCTATGCGATGACACTATTTATATAATACGGAAAGAATTGAAAGACCTGAGGATTTTATCATGTCAAAGCTGCCTTATTTACGTCACTTTAGTTTTAGTTATGTGCCATGCGTGATACACGCTTAAGTGATCATGTAACTTTCGATACATGACTGACGAGGTAGGCTTTTTCCTGAAGTAGGTTTCCATTTCTTTCTGCGGTAAACCGGTTCCTGGTTTTTCCTGCTATTTACCCATAGATGAAGGGAGAAGAAGGTATTAGCACGTAAATGAATGTAATGAATTAGACTGGAATTCGAACTCGGTTCTCCGATTCCTCAATCCTAACCGCTATCCATTGCTCCATGGTGCCTCCTTGACTCTTGAAATGGGTACCATTCAAAATTTCTTATTATTGATTAGGAAATAAGACAATTCAGACCCCTGCTAAATCTAATGAACTTGTGGTGGTGGAAAAGATTGTCGCTATTTGGCTAAATGTGTGGTAATTTTTCTGGTAATAAGCGGCAGTTACATTCATCCCCACCCCTCTAAAATGGCAGTTAGCAAAAGTCCTAGACCTCAGAGAAAACGATTACCATAACCATTTCTTTTGATTGTCTTAGCCTTTTTTTTTTTTTTTTTTGCTAGTACTTTCCACATTTAGATTAAGTGCATTTCTTAGCTTTGTCTTCGGTATCGTACTGGTAAAGTCAAGTTTCATATCCTGTTATAATTCACTATCGAGACTTTGAACCAATTTGTCTAAAGCTTCCGTTGCAATCTTTCAGCTAGTCTGTTGCTGACCTGAGCGCATCAAGTTTGTCTCCAAACCGTTATAATATTTGCTTAACTTTCATATTTAAGATATTTCATGGTTTAAAACAAGATATATTGGGGTTAGTTATAATTTTTGCTATAAATCCTTGCTCAACGTCAATTAAATCTAAAAAACGATCGAATTTCCGCTCACAGACTGAAGATGATGGCATACCAATACATATCGTCTCGACTTTCCTTGAACCGATTTACACATTGCTCATTTTTTTATTTTTTTCGGGACATGTTCTCTATATTTCTCAAAGTATCAATAATTTCCACAGTCTTCCAACCAAAATTGACAGTACTTTTTATGCCAGTTCTTACTTCAATTTTAACAATCTTTCTGGCTGCTCTAAAGAGTGTTGATTTTAAACTGACGCAAAATTCAATATGTTAACTCTAAATACAGTTCCCAAAGCTTATATCACTTGAGACAACGTTTACTTAACAACTAATAAATATCAAAATATGTACAATATTTTACATATACATCAGATGATATTTCTACAAATTTTTTGAATGTCGCTTGTAAAAATAAGGCGTCTTTTTCATACATGTAGGCATTCTAAAGTTTTCATCTAAAATAATATATTGACTTCCAGCACGAGAAGAGATCCTGTTGCGTCATTCTTTCAAATGATGACAGTGAACCTATATTAAAAATCAGATTTCGAAATATTTAAATTTTACTTAGTTTCGACTATACCAGACACCAGGAATACGTAACGGACAAACTTGGAGGCTGTCTTATTTCAAGTTAGTGGAAATACATTATTTCTGCTCATAAGATCTATATCAGCTGCATGCATCCAGTTATGAAAGTAATCTGTGAAATTTCATTCAGACTTCATTTAAGAAAACCTAATGATTAAACGAGATAAATGTGGTTAAAACATTGAATTTCCGACGAACCATAAAATATTCTCACTTATGCTATTTATTGTTCTAAACAAACGACACCGAGTGTGACACTATTTGGCTTGCTAAAAAAAAAGAAAGAAGAAAAAAAAAAAGAAAGGTGAGAATTAAATTTAGGTGATAAGAATCCATCACGAAAAGGACACTAAGCGGTGTTATTTTTCTGACAAAGAAAAGTGGTAATTTTTTTATTTCCATTGTCGAGAAAGGAAGATACTGGATTTAATCTGATTTATGTTACGGGGCGGGTGAAAATTCCAGGCTGATCAAATGACCTACAGGGCAGAAATCTAAATAGATAAAAATTATTTCGGTCGCAGAAAATGTCCGTTGGATCAACCGCAGAATTACAAAAACAAAAGACTGAGCCGTTGGCTATCTACGAAGATCTTTTGAAAAAGGCATCTGTTTTGTACCAGGGCCTGGCTATGATAAGAAAATTATTTTTAATTAACGCCAGAATGCGATCTCATCATATGACCACCCACTTGATGCTGGTGAAAGGCTGGTTGACGAATTCCAGGTGAATCGGTCAAGATAAAGAGTCTAAGGTGTGAGATCTCCTCGAAGAGAAGAAAGAAAAGGAAAAGAAAGAAAAAAAAAGGGAAGATAATTTTTTTTTTCTTTGAGCAAGATTTTTTAAACCGAGACTAGTCTGGCCACACCCACGCTGATGAGGGTCCATTGACTGAATGGTGGCATGAGCGTTAGGCGGAGGTAATCATGTGAAGGAGGGGAGGCCTGTTGGCACGCATTGAGGGGATAAGTGTGAGATGCCACTGTGAGAGAGAGGGGAAACCCGTTGACACCCTCTGAGGATATGGGTGAGATACCAATATGAGAACAGAAGGTGGGAAGACGGAAGACTTCCAAAAATGGAATATAATAAAATTTTCCTGACCGAAAACAAAGAAGTGGATTGTGGATTTAGAATTATCAAGGAACCTCAAACCCCGACAAGCCCACCCCGGTTTTGGTCGGCGTCCATATAAGCAGAGTCGCAGCGAGTTAAGGGCAGTTTAGTTGAGTTCGAGTTCGAGTTCGCAGTTGAGGTTGGAGACAGACAGGCAAGCAGTTGCACCCACCTCGAAGAAGCTGACTAAGATTCGCGCAAATTCTGAACTCAATTTCTAACCAAGAACAATTTATTTTTGAAGAACGATTTAGACTCACACCACCAAAACAAGTTTTACGAATATCACCTGGAGATACACCAAGAATCAGTTTCTTAAAGAACAAACATCTTAAGATGTTAAGACTCGCCTAACAAACACAAAGTGTCACGAATCCACGTTGGGAAGTAGACGCAGTCCTGTATTCAGCAACCATATATAAAATATTGTTATCCTTTTTTAACACATTTGAACTTTTCCAGTTATTATTTTATTTTCTTTTGCATATACTTGTGCAATATCGCCCTTCTTCGAACTCGACTTGCATTACGGCCCGGCGACTGATTGATTTCGTCTGCCTAAGATCAATTCACAACGTGGGTAGGTTAGACTGGAAATCAAAGCAGTTACTTCGGTAACCAGACGTTGGAAGCGAGCTGGGAACGACAAGGCTGATATCTAACCAGATTCCCATTCGAATCACCAAAAGGTTAGAACGTCACATTTGGTGGTGCGACCAATACCAAGCCAGTTGGTCGTCACAGGACAGGATAACACGACGAACGCGGCAAGGCAGACGTCACATTTGGCGCAGCGACACCGGTGGGGACGTCACAGAGGAGTAGATACTAATCAGTACCAGAAGATATTATAGAGCCAACCAGACATGTGTAACTGTATATACTTTCAAATATATAGTTTTTTTTTTCTAGTTTCTATGCGTGTGTGTGCACATGGGTTTTAAATGTCTTAGTAAAATATACGTTTTTATAATATCCTTTTTATATAGATTTTAATATATATAAAATTGAAAAAGATGAAAAAATAAGTTTATTCCATTTAATCAGCTAATAGAATTCTGAGAATGAAAATATCTAATCATTTTCTTCAATGAAAATGGTTTTGCAATTCAAAAGGCTCAAAGAAAAGGATAAGGGTGTTTGTCCTCTATGTATGAAAACCTTTTAGGTAATGTGCTTTTGTTTAGTTTAATGTTTTTTAGTCTCCCATTTTCGGCTTACGGCCATATCATGTCAAAACACCAGTTCCCGTAATCTCTGAATTTAAGAAACGTCACACAAAGTCAGTATCTAGATGGGTGGCCACTTGGGAATATCAAGTTCCGTAACCTTGGGCATTGGTGTAAAGGATAACGGCTCGGAAGTGGAAATCGGGGAGCCGAGTTTCGTGGAATTAACATTGGAGGAGGTATGAATCTATATCTTGACCCCGCCGACGGTGGGTTAATTCGTAATACTTCTATAATTCATTCTTATACCCAAATTCTTACAACATAAAACATATTTTATGGTTTTAAACAACTTGGAAAATGTTGATAAGCCGTAAAAAATAATCTCCACGTTTTCGATTTTTATATCAATGCCTAGTATGAAAGATTCACTTTCTCTCTACCTGATTCTTTCACCCTCTACACGCACACATATATAGTGATTTTCCAAGCGCGGCTTGGAGGTGGCGCAAGGCCAAAAGAAAATGGCACCCAGTGAGGATTGAACTCACTACTCAGTCGTAATTGTTCTAGCGAGACAAGCTTGCTAACCATTACATCATCTCGAGGTGTCCTTATAGTGATTTTCTAAGCGTAGCTAGGGTGTAGCACAAGGCGGAAACTATGGGATACGCAATGAGGATCGAACACACTCTTCCGTGTGTAACTGTTTTAGCAAGACTAGCTTGCTAACCATTACACCAGGCTGAGGCTCCCACACTCGCGTATGTATATATGTAGGTATATATAAATAACGGTATATCTATATTTAAATAGATATAGAGAGGTCTCAGTAGATATAGAATGTCTTTTTAACTGAGATCCTTCAGTTACCCATCATCGTTTGCAGAATTAAATAATTTAAAACTAAATACACCGCAACACGATGTATTTTAGAAGAATCACTCGTACGAAACACGTGCTGGCAAACACGTTTTTATACATAAGCACATATCAGCTGACTTTGAAACATGCGCCCACAGTTGATTACTCGATTTTCGAAATAATGCAAGGCCATGACCACTTTGCTAATTAATCAGCGAATCAATGCGTTAATTTGAATTAATCAACGAATTGCAATTCCGTTTCGCATTTATATAACTGTAATCACAACGGAGAAACCTCATGGATGCAAAATGCAATGTTTGCACCTCTTTTTCTCCCGCTGATGTCAAGGGCGCGTTTTAATTTAGTTTTGTAATCTTAGCCGAAGTGTTGTGAATCCGCTTTTGTACATAATGGCTTCTCTTTAATATTTTGATGCTGATGCAATAGTGGAATTTTCAGTTATAATAATGTTGGTTCCAGAACTTTTGATTGTTTTTGCAAGAAACACATAATGTGTATTATATATATTCAAGATATTTTTCTATAACTTAGAAAAAGCCTTTGATTGCGTTCCAAGAGCTGCTCTGTTGAAAGGTCTTCATCGTTTTGGATGTTCCGACCACTTTATTTCTCTGTTTCAATCAATGCATGCCAATACTCCTGGACGTATATTCCACAAAAAAAAACATTAAGTCAGAAGAATTTCCACTCACGTGCAAAATAGAACAAGGACACGTCTCGACATCTATGGTATTTACGTTAAATTCTTCACGAACGTCCTCCTGACAATCTATAAGTTGACATCAGATATTAATATGATGGAGGACATTACTACCTTAGTAGACTTCGATCTGGTTGTCTAACACACACACACACACATGCTCACATCTCAGAACTTCAACATACTGGAGACAACGTTGCCCTGTCATTCAAAAGAAGAGCTCTAAAAGTCTGTGAATATCTTTGTTATGGTCTACCATCTTTTTGGCCTTACATTAGTCATCAAGAAAATCTAGGTCTTTGTCCAACAAACTGCCAAATACAGTCTTACTGATACAATCTCAAGATCATTTACCATATCTAGGCAGTACTTTATCAAACACATACACCCCCGAAAATGATGTGCAATACAGAATTAGAGCTGCACAGAAGGAATTTGGAAAGCTAATGAAACTCGTCTTTAACAGAAAAAAATCTGAATTTAACAAGAAAAATTATCATCTATAATGCTGCCGTCGGAATCTATATCGTCGCGACCTCCAAAAATTAGAACGCTTTTACCAGCAAAAGGTTCGTTCTACCTTGTACATCATATGGGGATACTATGTGGCAAAGCCTTGGAAAAAACCAGCATTCAAAGCATCGAAACACTAATCATGAAACGAGGGTTCGGACATGTAGCAAGAATGGAAGGATCAAGGTTTCCAACTCAAGTCTTATGAAGCGAGCTCACTTCAAGGAAAAGACAAGTGTTTTGCCATCTTAGAAGATACAAGTCACAACTCAAAACGACACTAAAAGTCCCTAGACCCAAGCGTAAATTGTTTGAAACACATGCCGGATACTGTGTAATAACTGGGGGTTTTCCATCACCATCAGAACCGAAAAATTCAAATCCACCAGAAGAATTAAGGAAGAAGCTAAACAACAAAATCGACCACGTCCTCCATCAACATTATTATGCAGTCAATGCCATCGGCTCTTCCGTGTAAGAATTGGTACACTTAGTCATCAACTCCATTGTTATAAAGGAAGAGATGAGCAAAGAAAAAAATCAGATTCTTGCATACGAGATAAAACTGAAGATATATATATATATATATATATATATATATATATATATATATATATATATATATATATACATATATATATGACGGTACCTACTGGCGATGTTCCATCACCATCGGAACTAGAAGCAAAATGACAAAATCGACATCGTCCTCGACTAATATTACCATGTAGTCAATGCCATCGGCTCTTCTGTGCAAGAATTGGTCGATTTAGTCATCAAGCCCATCGTCATAAAGGACACGATGAGAAAAGAAAAAAAAATATTGGATACGATATATATATAGATATATATATATATATATACCTGTATAGTAATTCTTGTGATATTACAAGTGTAAAAGCTTCTCATTTATTTGGTAAAAACGTTCTTACCTTAAATTTATTTTATTTTCTTCTGATCACCTTAAATTATCTCCTTCTAGCTTGCATGCTATGTGGCCTGAAGAGAAGGTAAGCATCTTTCGTGAATATTGGTAAAAGTAACAACTGTTTATATGTTGTATTCACCAGGAAATGTCCGCCTCAAATTCATATGTGCAATGGAAGCGGTCGCGGAGTTGAGGTAGTTGTAGTCGTACGAGACGAAATTCCACGTAAAAGTGTCGATAGATTCAAAACTAACTTTATTAGCAAAAAATACTATTTAATTAATCACCATTGAATGTGAAAGTGTTAAGGTGAAAGAAAAAAGCTACCATAAGAATTTCAAATCTATCCCTTGCATCTATCTAAGACTTCAATGAAGCATTTGCTCAATTCAAGAACTCTTACGAAGATCAACAAGCTGAATTTATTCAGCAAAAATTGTGGCTCATTAACTCGGCTGCTGCCAGAAAACAATCTGCTCCCGCTTTGAAAACTGTCAACAAGATCGGTGTCAGAAAATCAACCAATAAATATATATTTCTGAGATGAGGTATTGTAATTATTTACACTATTTACATTGTTCGGACTATTGTCATCATCTATGTTGCCACATTCTCGACGTTTCTCGAATAAATGCCAAGATAATTTTTTTTTTACCTATGTTGGAAAATATGCCAGACATTTGAAATACAGAAGTCGAGCAAATCATAAAATATCCTCTTGACATTAAATCTGGAGACTTTACAGATACAGAAATTGATATCCCTTTTAATCAATACCAAAAGATAAGAAAGAAGCGGGACTTGATAAGATTCCGTCGGAGGCTTCGAAGAATCGGTATTTTAACGATATAATGGTGATGCCATGTTATCGGGTGTAACATAAAAATTGGTCCAAATCGTGTAACAACATGGGATAATAGTCCATCCCAAAAAATGTTTAATATCTGAAAAACACTAAGCTAATTGAATTTCTTTTTCCGCGTTTTCAGATAAGACGTTTAGCCATCTTGATACTATTTGTCGTAAGAATAAATGAAAAGGCTTTTGAGTTATTAAGCTAGAAAGAGAACAGGTTAAAATTGTTTTTGTGTCAGCCCCATTATGCCTTCTCAATTGAGCAATCTTGAGAGGGAAAATATTCAGATATTTAATAATAGTACCAACATTCTTATTTTGACTTCCATCTTCAAATTGCATTCCAGAAGCATTAAATAAGTTTATAAAAGATGGAATAGTAAAGACGAATCCTGGATCAGGTTGTCACAACAGCAAGAGGGTTAATCCTTTTAACTTAGAGTTAAAGAGATCAATTAGAAAGGATACAAGTTAATCCATAAAATGTCTGGTACGTGAGAAAAGAGTTGCACCTATGTCCTAAAAGCAGTGAAAATAGAATTGAAAAAGAAATCGTACTTGTGAGGCAACTTTTTACTCCAGGACAGAAAGTTAAAGGTTTATAGAGGCGGAAGTTTACCTTGGGTAAGTTGGGAAACGATGTTGGAATAATATATACATTATTTGGACTTTATTTCAATATTCATGAGCTTCAGATCCTTAGCTATAATTAATTAATAAGAAACATACCATTTTCGTTTACGATTGATTTTATCACGTTTTTTCTGTTAAGCTTGGAGAGTAATCATCCATGATTATTGCTCAAAGCAGAGTCCAATAATATAAAAACATCGAAGAATTCCATCTGTAATTATTTGTAAGATACAACGTTTAAAATATTAATCTATCAATTGAACAATTTTGCTTTACATGATTTTGATAATTTTGCTGTTACAGCCTATATATATATATATATATATATATATATATATATATATATATATATATATATATATATATATATAATATCGTAGAAAGAGGGTCAGAAGGTTACACACTTCCTTTCCCAAATAAATTAAATTTAGGATCCTCAAAAATTACAAAGGAATCACAATCATTTCCATCTCGGCAAGAATTTACAACTCAAAGCTTCTCACCAGAATAGAGACAAAAAGTAGACATGGTACTCTGAAAAAAATCAAAGTCGCTTTATAAAAAATGTATCAACTGTTGGACAAATCCTGACTGTTCGGCGAATTATTGAGTGCGTCAGGGTAAATAATCTACAGGCCATTTTTTTTATTTCTCTGAAAACATCGATTCCGTACATTGGAGGAAAATGAGAAATATCCTTCTACTATATGCCGCCTCCCGAGAAGAAACTGCCATAATGATGCTATATAAACATATCAAATCTTTTTTAGATCACCAGTTGGAGTCACTACCTTCTTCGACATCAAAGCAAATGTTCTTCAGGGTAGCAACCTTGACTACGTATTGAGAACTTCTCTCGAAAAATATCATCATCTAGGTATTAATTTATCACCAAGACTCTCAAGTCGATATCCAGCTAAATTTCCTAGCTATCGTTATGTTGTTTTCCTACATAATCTAGAAAATGCTACCAACGATGTTGTACACAATGTCACTAACTCTAAAACTGAATTCATAGTCTTCAGCCAGCAAGGTTCAATACAGATTTCCACAGGTGAATCCATAAAATTCATATAATGTTTACATACCTAGGAAGAGAGATACATTCTACTGAAAAGGATGTGAAAATTTGCATAGATAAAGCCTGAACCGCCTTGAATGAAATGGATATAATCTGGAAATCTGATATACCGGACATCAAATGGAAAAGGCTTTTGAGCCACTGTAGAGGAGGTGTTAATGTATGGTGCCACTGCCTGAATATAAACTAAAACTTTAAGAGTCTAAGCATGATGGAAATTACCCTTGTCGCTATCACTTGTGATCACTACAAACACCTTCGTAATCACCATCAGCCTCATCCAACTCTTTCCGAATCCTCTGCACTGTCCTCAGATTGACACTCAAACAATCTGAAATGTTTGTATTGTAGCTTCCGGTGCGAATGCCAAGCAGTTCAGTATGGCGTTTGCAAATTTTGGGCGGACTGAAGTGGGTTACGGTGCACTTTTCTAATAGATGGTGCTCATCAAAATGTACTCTACTGTGCAGTCGATAAAATCAAAAACAGACAACGCGCATTCGCTAAATTAAAAATATAAAATAGCGATAATTTACCCATCGCACTCTTCGTGTGTGAGGAATATATATATATATACATATATATATATATATATATATATATATATATATATATATATATATATATATATATATATAATAAGTGGATGTATATAAATATATATATATGAATATATATATGAGTATGTATAATTGTCTAAATATGTTAGTCAATCATATATTGAGATATTGTATTTAGTCTCATATTTGTATGCATATATATATATATATATATATATATATATATATATATATATATATATATATGTGTGTGTGTGTGTGTGTGTGAGTATGTTTGTGAATCATGCCACAAGACATATTTGCAGTTTCAAGTCAGGTGAAATGACAAAGAAAAGAAAATATCGCTGAAAAATTAACAGCTTCTTTCATCAAATGTGTTTATTTCAATCATCCTCAAGGCGATAAATATATGACACACATGAGACACAGCGTAACTTTTGCCTGAAGATGTTCAAGGAAGGAAGTGTAGACATCGCAGTGACGAGGCTTCAGGGAACCATTAAAACAGACAAAAAAAACGGATCTTGTTGAGACCGTCAGACATGCGCCGTAGAATGATGGAAAAATATCACTTCCGGAAAGACCAATCATTCATCTTTAATGTGTCAAGTGAATATTACCACGCCAAGAAATGTCAATAGAATGCATTTTGGGAAAGGGTGAGCGGAAGACATTTTTTTTTTTCAAATATTTCTGTTAAAGTTTTAAAAAAAGGCAAAAGAAAGATAAAACACAAGTCAAGATAAAATTACTAACGAAAAAATTAAACAAATCTGACTCTTAGAAAAAATTTTTCTCTGAAAATATCTAAAATTGGGACAACAGAAATATGTGAAAAGCTGACATTGTACGATAATAACGTGATGAAATGCCCATTATGAAAAAAGTGAATAGATGTATTTTCACTCCTGTTTTGTTATTGCTTTATTAATGCGAAATATATGGAAGCCATTAAACACTTCTTCTGTATTACTTTTATTCTTTATTTTGTCTTTCGTCATATTTGATATATAACACTTGGAAAAGAGTGAATATTTTACTGCCACTGAAAATTATCAAGGCTTACTGCGCAGAAATAGACTTAAGAAAATTTTAAATATTTTCCAGAGGAAACATACACGCTTTTAAAATTATTAACAAAGATCTGAAACGAAATAATAATAATAATAATAATAATAATAATAATAATAATAATAATAATAGTCTTATTCTATATAAAAATTAACCCATTGTTATGCAAAGAGAATTCAAGTTAAATCTTTAAATTAAAACTGATGCAGATACAATTAGTGCAAAATAAATCAAGAAAACTGAAACAAGGGAAGAAAATCTCGAACAAAATCAAACAGAAGAAAGCTGAAAGCAAAAGCTTTTGCATCGTCGTCGGCTTTATCTCGTACCCAAGAATTTAATTTCTTCTTTACACTATGACCCAAGAGTGTGAGTTCAATACTCGGTTAAGGCAGTGGAGAACTTGGAGAGGGGAATTAACAGGAGATAACTGATAACTGACACCCATTAAACATGGCACATGGAACTAGAACTGTCTACACCATTGAGCGAAATAAAGGGTTCAGTTCGACATACCAACCACCGGAAGAAGGCCGGAGCATACAACGGCCGAAACGTTGTAATAAATACGGCGACAAAGATGAGGACAATAGTCCGAATAATGTAAATAGTGTACATAATACCTCATCGCAGAAATATAAACAGATACTGAATTTCTTTGCTGACAATTTCTTTTAAGATGCTGGCTTTGATGACTCCACTCACCACCAACGTGCAGGTTCATATCTAGAAACTTCCAGTTTCAACAAAACCTGCCCCTGTCATCCATTCCCCATCGACGTTTCGCTTTGAGAGTTGTTTGTAGATGTAAGAAAATCAGAGTAGAAGAAAGTGCTGATGACATGAATTTCTTTAAGGTGGATCTCACCTTACCAGGAAGTGATCCACATACTTGATTTCATGACCTCCCTATGCGGTGAATACAGAATGAGACATACAGAATCAAGATCTGAAACTGCAACGGACTGTCGCTGAATCTGTTATAATTTCGAGTGCGCCTTCTGTAGCATATCCGTAATACGTAGCCCTCTTCATCCGCTTGTTCAACCGTTAAGGTCTTTGGAGTTGGTCGCGCTTACTGTGGGTCTTGATAATAATAATAATAATAATAATAATAATAATAATAATAATAATAATAATAATAAGAAGAAGAAGAAGAAGAAGAAGAAGAAGGTGGTATCGGGTGAAACTTTGTTTTTGATTTTTTTTTTCTCTCTTTCCTTCGTTTGCATATGGCTACAGGTGAGCTAATCCCACACTGTTATGCTTTTTGAGTGACATGTCTTTGAGGGAAAAATTTAATTTGTGGGGCTAGGAGATTGAAAAATGATCCCAAATGTAAAATCCATTTTTCCCCTTTGTTTCTGTTCCTTTGTTTAATGTATTTCTTGCTGACCCTTCAGCTAACTTGTAGTGGCGGGGATGATCAACCCTATAAAACCTGATAACTATCACTATCACTGGCTTCGGAAAGTTGAGCATTTGTCAGATCTCGTTTTGTGTCCGCCTTTCAACATGAAAGATACGCTAAAATTTATACAATTTGAAATTACATTTTTTAAGCCTGTTTGACTTTATTTGACTTTTTTGTTGTTGTGATAGCTCTCAATATAAAACAATGTCCACCTCTGAGGTGGTAGAGGTCAATGCGACATATACAAAGTTAAATCTTATAGTCGATAGGATTTCTGTACCCCTATACTACCCGACTGAACACAGTACTAGATGATGAACAATTGTAACCTTGACATCTGGATATCTCATTGGCAAGAGCTCTTCTGTCTCAGTCGACAGTCGTCCTAGAGCTAGTAACCTGAACATAATTGCCCCTTGGCAGTCAAGGATAAAAGACAAAAAATTCCAAATCTCAATGATTAAGAACAAATATTCTTACCGAATCGGCGGTCACCCAGTTCAACAAGGGCCACGGACCCCAGAGAAAGAGCAGTTCGAGGCGGAAAAATCTGTCACTGGAATAAACCCTTCAAACAACGAAGAGACACTTGGTTACAAAACCCGGACTATTTCCAACCTTGGACGAAGTGACTCAGTACCAAATCAACTAATAAAAAGAAAACAAACGAAATAGTCTCACGACGTGTATCAACAAGGCATGACCTCCTATTTCACTGCACTCGAAAATCCACAAAAGAACATCACGGATCAGACATACCAAACATGGAGAACTATGGTAGGAAGTGAAATAAGACTCCAGCTTAACCTAAACAAGCTTGCCAATATCCGGAGGAACTTCGTTCCAAACAAAAGTCTCCGAAATGCCGAAATATATAAGATAAAACTAGATATAAGACAGAATACAATAACCCATCACTGAAAATTTAAAGAGATGAGAGCAGAAATAAATAATATGAGAGATGATGAGGTAAAATCTAAAATAAATGACATACGAAATAATAATCGCTCAGGAAATAAAACCGAAGTATCTCCCTGTGACATAACCTGCACTTATCCAGACTATGTTACTGAAGATGAGTCCAAATACATTGAGGTAGGATTACTTGAAAAAAAAAATCAGATATACATGATCCCAAAAATTCATATGACAAAGACCAATATACAACTTTAAACTGGAAACACTTTTAATGGACAAACTACTGGAAAACATCACAGAAGTAAATAATGCCATATACGCAACAGATTTAGCAGCTACTGGGAAGTTTATGCTCAAGAAAAATGAAAGGATCAAACAACATACAAAGTCAGCCAGCTTGAAAGGCGAAATTGATGTGAGAAATAAAGGAAATCAGATATGAGATATCGATACTAGATGAGATCACAAGAAATCCAAATGAACACACAACTTCAAGATCAAGTGGAGATATTAATTTAAATCAGTAAATGAAATTCCCGCAATCAAGGAAATGCTAAAACTGAAACTACAGCACAATAAACAAAAAAAGGAAAAACACAATGGACCAGACGATACGAAAAACGCTGTAGGTTCTATCGCCAAAATACAATATTCCATATGGACCTTAAGAAATTTTACAGGGAAATTAGAAAAGCAGTTATACACGTCAAAAAGTTACCAGAGCAGAAATTTTGGGAGATTATTTCGTGCTGACCAAAGGAATATAATCCAAATGCACAATGGATCCAACGAGAAGAACGAATGTTGAATAAACCTGTACAAAATGGGAAAATATAACTAAAAATTATGTTAGGCAAGCTCTAACGAACTCCCAGAATGGGAATCCCCAGGAAATGACAGGGTGCCCAATTTTGGCTCTGTTGTCTGTCATCTATCCATAAAACCCTTGCACAAACTCTATTAATGCTTATTAATAATACCAATGAAACCCCAGAAAGAATCAATGAATGTATTACATATCTGATACCAAAAACGAGTGAAACAGGTGAGCCGAAAAATTATAGACCAATAACATGTCTCTCCACCACGTATAAATTTATCACGTCTGTTCTGACGAACCGTACTTATTTCTTGAAGTAAACGACATTATTCCACTGGAACAAAAGGGATGCAGGAAAGGTTCATATGGTAGCAAAGATCAACTACTGATAAATAAAATCATCTTGGAAAACTGCAAGAAAAATTTAGAAATCTAAGCACAGCATAGATAGATAGATTACCATAAAGCCTTTGATAATTTGCCACGCACTTGAATCCAATAAGACTTTGAAAATATACAAAATCTCCTCCTTGATAGTAAATTTCTTTAAACAAAGCATGGAAATGTGGAAAACCACATTATACCTAAATCACACCTGAGGCATTGTCACCTCCAACCGCATGAATATCCGACGAGGAATCTTTCAAGGAGACACCCTGTTCCCACTTCTGTTTTGTATGTCGTTAATACCCCCTTAGGCATGAACTAAACAAATGTGAATAAATACTACACACCTACTCTACATAGACGATCTCAAAATCTTTGCCAAATTCGTCTCCTCAATAATGTAAAATATTTCAGTGATGAAATCTGTATGAATTTTGGATTAGATAGATGTACAAAAGTAACATTCAAGAAAGAGAGAATTACAGAAACACATTCAATAGATTTAGATTAAGTCACAAAAAATAGGGAATTCAAATAAGAAGAGGCCTTTAGGTAACTAGGAATTAGTGAAGCTTACCCAAATGAAGGAGACAGTAAGAAAGGAGAACTACAGGCATGTGCGTCTGGTACTGAATACCGAGCTGAATTGGTTGTATCTCTGGTGCACTAGAGTTGCAACATCCGTAACTGGACCATAGCTGACATTAAGCGAATGGACGCCAAATCGAGTAATCTTCTCACTTGCCAACGCATACATTATCATAAGGCCGAGATTTATCGTCTGTATGTGGTCAGGTCCGAAGGAGGCAGAGAATTAATTCAATTAGGACTGTCTTACAAAACTACAACAATTAGCCTTCAAAAATACCTGGAAACTACAGAAGACCGGATAATGATCTGTGTCAAAGAACATGAAAGATGTAAGAAACTTTATTCAGTAATAAAGGAAGCCAACAGGTTTCAATTGGGCGAAGAAATGCAAATAAAACGTAATACACCGACTGGAGCTGCAAACTCCTTTAAAATGTAGCAAAGGCAAATGCAATAGACCAGGTACAGTAACGATGTCAAGAGAAACAGCATCACGATCAATACTCTCTGACCGGACCAAATAAACTGATGTAGAGAAATCCCGTACCGTTCAGTGGCTTCGTAGTGCAGGGTCAAAAGTTGAAACCGAATATTTTATACTTGCTGCACAAAACTAATACTTGCTAACTAGAAATTCCCAGCCCATATACTGAAAAAAAAAGATGATAAGTATTTCGAAAAAATTGATCATCAGGTTGTATGATATTGGCACCCATTGAAAATAAAACTCGGCATAACAGAGTGGGTCAATATCTGCATTGGAAAATATGCAACTTTTAAAGGAAACTGCAAGAAAATGGCATGAACATCACCCAGGCCCTGCTACGGAGATAAGACCTGTAACAATTTTATGGGATTTTAAAGTACACACAGGCAGAGCAATCAAAGCCAATCACACAAACATCGTGATCAAAGACCACAAAAACAAAACAGAATGTGCGTTCTTATTAATATGGCAGTCCCTGCACACTGCAATGTATCTTTGAAGATCTTCAAAAAACTATCAAAAGGATCTTGAAATCGAAATCTCAAAAATGTGACACATGAGGCCATGAACAATTCCAGTTGTATTTGGAGCTCTCTCGAATTGATTGGAAAATATTCCAATAGACCCATTGAAGGAATCCTTGGTAGCCTATGCCTTAAAGAAATACAAAATATATTCTCACAATATTCTCTTTTGGGTTGTTTTTTTTTTTGTTTTTTTTTTTTCATGTCTAAACGATGAGGCACTCAAGGTGACTTTATAGTCACATATTCTACAACCTCCTCAGTCGGAGACTACTTGGGCAGACAGGGTTGCTTTTTATGAAAACCAACCAGAATATCGGGTGCAACGAACAAAATCTGGAGCAGTGGGCGGAGTTGTGGCAACACTAAATACAATTAGCTCCTTCGCCAGCTGGCCGTAAATTAGCCGAACGTCACTTTACCTACATTAACACTCCGTAGGTTTTCCACTTTTTTATATGCTGGTGTGCTTAAGTAGTTTTGTATGCATCAGTTTCTATAAGCATGTCGTCTGGTGGTAGAACAGAATGGCGGAAACGGGTGGATTTACAGATCGCGACATCTATCAGAGAGATAAAATTGTCTACGAGTTATCTGCCCTTGGTTTAACAATTTTGTTAACTCGCGACATCTATCAGAGAGATGAAATTTAAATTTTTATTATTGCATAATTCCAGATTTTTAACACATCAGATGATAGTTAATTTTGTCAAAAACTGAGCACAAATAGTTATTAATTAAAAAAATAGTAATTAATATATAATATTATCCTATAACTATATGTAGAAGAATGTCGTTTTTGATAAAGGTTAAAAAATAACTATAAATACGTAAAAAATGCGTATAATGTCGAAAATATCTTTGTTAACATCAAGTGCTGTTATAATGTCTCTCACCTGAACAATAATACTGAATAAATTGTTTTTTTTTAAATTAAAGTATATTTAATCACATTTAAATATAGTGTAGATTTACATTGCACAAGTACTTTACGGCGGCAGATTGGATTGCGTGCTTGCTTAAATGAACAGTATTATATTTTTCCTTTATCTTTCGTAATGCAATTGTTGATATTATCCACTACATAATTAGACTTGTTAACTAAGAACAATCGGTATTATCGGACCGATGTTCCCCTCCCCTTATCCGTTGATGACTGGATTTGGTGTCAGACTGGGCGTAGTTGTTCGTATTGTCCTTCGTGCCATTCCTTTAGTCATAGTTCTCTCTCACTCAGTAATACTTATAAAATTACAATAATGTGGTGTTTAAACAACTATATTTCAATTATTAGTAGAAGCATAAAGAAAAATTAACAATATTGATTTCCAGATAAGAAAATCCCAATAAATCACACTTTATCTGAAATACTAGAGATTGTGTTAATGATTATAGCTATATAATTAAAATGATACACATTTAATCCAATAATATCAATGACTTTCTAAATGAAAACGCCACATTTATCATAGGTTTTGTGAAACACTTGATAAATGATAATATCAACTAACAGATAAGAAAAATAGATAATTATTGTAATAAATAATAATTAAAAAGTTAAATAAATGATACTGGCAAATTACAACAAAATTTGTTAAACAATATTAAAAGAACTGAACGATATAGAATCGGCAATAAAAGAAACAAATCTATATATAAATTCTGTGACTTCTGGTAGCCCATGCGTCCGTCACACCCTGTAAAATAGCCGTACATTGACTGATCCAAGCAAATATTCTGAAGAAGTGCACACAGGTAAGCTATACAAAGTACAGTTGGTCTTACTAGCTTAATACAATAAATTTTCATTATTTTTTAATGATTAAAATAACAAATACTTATTTAATAAAAGGCAATATTGTTTTTTGTATATCTTTTCTTTAACTTTTTATAGACCGGATGTAACAGCAAAATTTTCCATTTGTTAGATTTAGCTTTGAACCATTGTAGCTTTAAACATATAATATTTTCCGTCTCACCTCTCACCATTGCTTAGTTGGGAAGACAGTGCGGCTGACACAAAACGAATTTAGCCTGTTCTCTTTCTACCTGAATAATTCACAATGTTTTTTTAGTGATTCTTATGGCAAATGGAGTCAAGATGGCTAAACGTCTTATCTGAAAACCTGCAAAATGGTAACTCAATTAGACTAGTGTTTTTTTTTAGATAATAAACATTTTGTGGGACAATTATGCTGTTACACTATTTGTACAATTTTGCTATTACACCCGCTATATATTCAAATCTGGTAAAATATAATGCACATTAGTTGCACTGTAAATACAAACAGAGTAGGAAGAGTTGTGTTTGAAAATATTGACAAAAATTGGTAGCGATAACTTCAACACTATTAAATATTGTGAGGATTTCAGCATGGGTTAGCATGTTGCGAAGCATTTCTAGTATCTAAAAAGAAATATGGTAGTAAAGAAAAGGTGTTTATTTATACGTTTTCACCTTGGCACATCGGCGGGGGGTAATGGTTATCAAGTGTGTCTCGCTAAAACATTTCCAACTGAATAGTGAAAACGATCTCACTGGACGCTCCAAACTCTTATTCGTGTGCCACACTAAGCTATGCTTAGAAAATCATTTGGCACCTCGGCGTGGTGTAATGTTTAGCAAGGTTGTCTCGCTAAAATATTTACGTTTTGGTTTATTTTCTGTCTTTTTATTTTAGCTTATTTTTCTTTTTTTTTTCAAACTATTTTTCTCTGTTTCTCTGAGTTTTTTTGGTTTTAGGTTCGTGTTTAACTTATTTTTCTTTTTGAAAACCATTTGAATTAACAGTTCTCCTACTTTCTCTCAGTTCTGCCTTCAATGCTTATCGCATTTGTTCTGGTCTCTCTATCACTTCACCTCATTCACTCCCACTACTTCTCTCTCAAAAATATATATTTCCAGGACTTCTATTCTCTGCGGGCTTATATATATATATATATATATATATATATATATATATATATATATATATATATATATATATATATATATATGTGTGTGTGTGTGTTCTCTCATTTTTTCAGACACAGACACAGACACGCCCCCATAAATAAACACATACACACAAAGAGAAAAAACCACACACACACACAACACACACACACGCACATATATATATAGTCTTAAGTTGTACCATATTAATTGGATAAAGTGCTCAATATCAGAGATAGAGCGTATATAAATATAAAAGTGTACATTGAAGTCAACACTCAGAGGCGACAGGCTATTTCATGCTAAACGCAATCGTCAGGCTGCGAATGCTGGATTATGACTCGGCTATTTATATATATGGGTCACTGGTGCATTGTGGGTAATCTATTCTGGCGGTTATTTTTGCGGGGGTGGCTTTTTTGTTTATTTATTTATTTGGGTTAATTTGTTTTGCTTGTTTTTCCTTTTCATTTTGTATTATTTGTTCTTTTCGTTTTTTGATGTTTTATTAACGTAGTAAAAAAATTGCGGGGAGATTTGCTTAGGTCGCTTATTTAATAGTTTGCTTTGGTCAGGGAAGATAATTAAATCTATTTATTCGTTTAGATAGCTTGCCGTAGTCTATTCTGTTATTTTGGCGGGTGGACAGGTTTTAATTTATTTATTTGGATTGATTATTTTTACATGTTTTTTTTGTTTATTTATGCTTATTTTATTAGTTCTAACGGTTATTTTAGCGGGGGCGATTTGTTAAGTTGTGCATTTCTGTTGTTTTTCAGTGGGGTAAAATCACACTCGTCACTGGAAATATTTAATGGCGATATATCTTCATGTGTATCTTGAATAAAATTTACATTTATGATTCTTCATAACATGCTATAATCATTTTCAAATCATGTTGGAATTGTACATCTCGTTCAAAATTGTTATCATTTTTAAGAAAATGATTTCCAACTTTATTTGCTAATTGGGGCCTTCTAGAATTGTAGTTGCAGATAGTAAAACCACTTCTTCAGCGTCACTAATATAAATTAAGATGGAATCATATACATTCTCTGAAATACTATGTACGTACAATGCACAGATACATAGTGTGGGCGATTACTATACGGAAAAATAGATTGGATTCTGTTTTACTTTACTAAATTGTTATTTAATCATCTTACTTAGAGATTCGGCATTTAGTAAATTAAAATATCTAATCCGTATATATAAAATATACAATGTATAATATAAAACGTAAAATTATATATACATATATAATTCGGCATTTAGTAAATTATAATTGATTGATGATACTTAATCGGTTACATGCCACTTGTGTGTGCATGTGTTTGTGTGTGTATGTGTGTGTGTATGTGTGTGTGTTTGTGTGTCTCTGTGAACAATAATAAATGGTAACAATCAAAATTTCAGACATACTAGCCATTGATAAACGCTTAGGCGATCATGTATCTTTCGATACATGACTAACGAGGCAGATTTTTCCACCACAGTAGGTTACCATTTCTTTCTGCGGTAGGTCAGTTGCCACCGAAGGCTATAGAACCCGGTCTGTCTTTATATTTAACCGTAGCTCGGGAGGGAGAAGAAGAGGATTCGTACCTTTCCCAAGGTTATTGGCACGAATGATTCGGCTGGAATTCGAACTCGGAACTCTGTTTCCTCGATCCTAGCCTCTATTCAATACTCCACTGTGCCTCCTCAGACGCACTAAGTTGTATATTTATATTTTATTTTATTTTTTTTAAATTAGGTTCCTCGACTAGTTTCGGCCGGCATAGCCATCGTCATTCCTGCTTGTTAGTAACAATGAACTACAGGCCGAATGACTGTCTCTGAAGAAGGGGAAATTTGCCTGTAGTCTTCATTGGCTTTTTTTTTTCATTTTTTTTTTTTTTTTTTTAAATTTGGTCCGTCTTTGTTCTGGTCAAGTATTGGTACATAATCGTGAAATAATATAAACAATATATATATATATATATATATATATATATATATATATATATATATATATATATATATTATAATATAATATAGTGTATTTGGGCAGCAAGTTTCACTATAAACAACTGTCAAAAAGCTGCGTTTTTTTCTTCTTTTCTTTTTTCTTTAATTTTTTTTGTGTTCTTGTCATTTTCTTCTTTTCTAGACACACATTATGTAGAAATTGCCCGTATATTCTGTATGTCTAATCAAAACATTTGCCATGGAACCAGCTAGAGGCTTGCAACGTTTCGTTTGCGGGAAAGGTATTCTCAGATGGAAAATAATTCATCACAGACATAGCCGAGCAGACGCGTTTGAACTCTATCAAGGCTACAGTTGAGATTAGTTAGTAGCAGTAATGCAATTTTGATTTGATGTGGCTGTTGTAATTAGGACAAGGAATCGGTTAAATCCTGAAGTAGTACAAGAAAGTAACCGTTTTATCAACATCTTTAACTAGCGGTCGATCGACCTCATATTCAAGTATCCCGTTTGAGTGCTTGCAAGCATTCACAATAACATATCGAATTAATTGTTATTCTTACTGACAGAAATTCTATACGGAAGATTATTGTTTTATACGTAATTCAGATGTAGTGCTCTTAACTAACGAATGATCGTATTCACACTTGTCTTAAGGTGATCTGAATGTTGGAACAAAACTTTATGTTATATCAAATATATATGTCTATCTCTCCTATTCCAAATATTACGAGACTGATCTAACCTATTAATCCAAACCCACATATATATCTTAGAAGTATAAAAAAGAATCAACTGAATGACCTGAGCCGGTATCCCGTATCGAAGTTTAAATATTTTTCATGCTCTGAAAACGTTCTCTTTGTCACCTCGACTTTACAAGTTTAAGTTTAATAATAGATTAGCGGTTCTGTCTCATGATTTTACAGATATCATTCATTCAGTGTCAATACTAGACAGCAAACATGCCGGCTTTCAGTTCTTTTTAGGTGGTGTAAGTTCTATGCTAATAGATTCTTCACTCACACTTTTCATTTGTGCAACTATTTCCCAGCCTCTTAATTTCCAGACAACTTTGATCTTCAAAAGATTTAAATGCAATGTCAGTCGTTATCTCGTGTCGTCCCAATTCTTGCACTTTTATAGTTCTCTCGCCTTAATATTGTTTTTCTTTTCCTTATAAATTCCCGCTCAGTAACCACAGCTCGCAACTATTCGGTTCAATCACTGGACTCAACCAACATTTTATCCACTGAGGATAACTAATACTAAGACATCCGGAAGAGGCATGGCACGTAGAACTGGAACAATCTACTCAATCTTTCGGTGGACGAAATAAAGGGTTCGGTTCGAAATTCCAATCACCTGAAGAAGGCCGGAGTCTACAACAGCGGAAATATCGTGATTGAGGCTACGAAGATGAGGACAACAGTCCTAAAAATGTAAATAGTGTAAATACCTCACCAGTGATTCATTCTTAATCGAATAACATATGATATAGGCAGCTTGCAAATATGTTAATGGCTTCCGTACCAATGGAACAAGGATACTTGTTGTTGAGCTCTACATAGTGTTGTGCAAGCTATGAATAACGATAAGAAATTGAGCGGGTAACATTGGGCTTCCACTCGTCCTGTTGGTGGTCGACTTCGTCGAGCGTATGGATAGTTATTATCACTTAAACGAGAAAACTGTGACGGTGGGTTTTAATGGTTCAATAGGAAAGACACAATAGTGTATGACATAGTATTCATTCTTCTATTATTAAAAAAAAAAATCTCTGTTTTTGTTTTATCTCCATCCAATTTAGATATTCACGTTGAGGGAACCCCTAAACCTTGAGGATCTTATCGGCACTACGTGTACTGCATCCATCGAAGCAGTGACGTTTCTTGAGTCCGATAGTCTGAATGTGATCAACCTTCTCCAGGCTGGTTTGAATTCAAAGTTTTCCTTCAACTAAGCTAGCCGCCAACCTGTTCTTTATCTATATCTGGAGTAAAAGAGAAGGATTCATACTTTTCCCAAAGATATTAGCGAATAAGTGAACTTGTGCTGTTATCCATTACTCCATAATGCCACTAATTTAGATTTTAACTTTTTATAAAAAAAGAAGTTGTAGGATTGAATAGCAAGAATGATATACCGTTAAGTTTAATGAGTTAGTATGCAAAACAGCTTGCAAAAGGAACTAATTTAGAGTAGATGAGGGATAAGTGTAAGCGTAATTAAATTTTTATTCGTGGAGATTTTCCGAAATTCTTCGTAGTATCTAATATCCCAAAGACATTAGGTTATCTTATATAATTGTTTTAATCAAATAGCCGACTGACGTCTGTAAGCGTAGAATTCATAATATCTTCTAACAATATTTATCTCAAGTGAGCGAACTGCCGTGATTTTCCCACAAGCTAGCGATCACGTACATGCTACCTAAACGTACTAGACGCTTGTGTGTATGTGTTCTCGTCAGAGTGTGTATAAATACTCTAGAATTAAAATTGAACTCACGTATCGAGGCTTTGCGACCGATACGGTGTAATGAGAGACGACGATGGCCGACTAATATTGAGATTTGGCCCAAGGCGGTGATCGTGATTAGAGGTGCTAATTTCTTATCTCTGCATTTCTAAATCCGCCAAGACAATATATTATATATGGTAGTTTTATACTTGCTGGTTCATATCTGAAAAAAGGCAAAAATAGTTTTGTTTTTTGTAAATTGTTTATTATTGCTAATTATTTTCTTGCTATTCTAAAGATGAGTCTTTAACATGATTTTAGAAGAACTCTTTATCTCGATATTTTTGTTATAAGTGTGGCTAGTGTAACAGATATCGTAGCAGACAGTGGAATCGGAGAGCTGTGTCCACATTCGAGAAATTAACTTTGGAAAGGCGTGAATTTATCTTTCCCCCAGAGCTATGGGTAAAATAACAAGATAGGTAAGATTCTTTATCCTTGTGTAGTAAACATAATAAGGAAAGGAAATTTCTTCATTCCAAACCATGGTAAATGTAACAGGAAACATTTCCCAGTTAATAAAGAAAATAATCAATGGACGAGTAATGATTCCTTATGGCCTGAAAAGTCATGGCATTTAAAAAAAAATTCTATTATCTGATTTATTTCCTTGTGATAATATCTGGCCAACCTAAATGATGTTATGTTTCTGCTATCTGAATTGTTTGTTATGTCGGTTGATCCAAAATTATGCATGTTAACGATTCTCAAGTGTTCCTCTTGGTAATACTGGGGTGATATTTGTTTTTATTTGTGCTGTAGAAGTTGGGGTTTGATTCCACTGCTGCCTTTAATATGCTTCGAAGTTGGCAAGCGCCTGTACGAAGCGACCGAACAGAACCCGGTCTACGCGTGCAGAAATATTCGGACGCTTTCGCCAACAGCACTACTACAAAGAACCTTCACATCCAACATGCGTAGCTATTCTCCGAAGTGACCACCTAGCCTATCAAACGATTCTAATTGAAAAACAAAGGGGCAAGTGAGCATCTGCGACACATAACATTTGCTTACACTGGACGCGTTCAGTACAATGAAATCATTGCCTAAAACTCAGACACTGACAGTAAATTGTTTACTGAATTTCTAAGCGTATAAATGAATGTCATCTATAAAGCATTGTTTGTATTTTTTTTAAATTTTCGCAAACGAAATTATGCTGTGAAAATTGTGTAAAGCCGTGCTTGTTTATTTCAATATCTTACGACCATAAAGGAATTGTTTCTTTATAAATATTGCATTTTTTTCGTGATATTTCCATAAGCATACGCTAAGAAAAAAAGCCAGGAACATCTTTCAATTTACTCAGTAATAAATATACAGAAAAATTATAAGTAAAATTGCATTAAATGATCAAATAAATGCATGCACAGTTTTCAAAATACATAGTCCCTATTTTAATATCCTGTTTTTTAGTGATGCGAAAATCAAAAAAGTACAATAATTAAAATATCTGGGAAATGTTTTAACAGAAAATGTGACACCGACATCCGAAGTCGTATTTCAACGGTGAAAGATGTCTTCCAAAAGCTAATCACATAATTAAAAACATGAAAATATTGCTAGAAAGACAAGTGTACTTAGCACTTACGTCACACTAATATCATATTAGATGCTTTAAAACCTCATCACAGATGAAGAAAATACTTAATGCAACAGTATTGTGGTTCTACAGAAAGCTGCTGGGAATCTGAGCAAAGGAAGAAGTCTTAGAGAAAATGGAAACAAAAAGGACAATTATAATTAACATCAGAAAGATAGTTTG
Organism: Acanthosepion lycidas; assembly: GCA_963932145.1. NCBI lineage: Eukaryota > Metazoa > Mollusca > Cephalopoda > Sepiida > Sepiidae > Acanthosepion > Acanthosepion lycidas. The sequence continues at coordinate 29,803,137 of OZ010572.1, forward strand.
TAAAATTTGACACTGACAAGATATATAAACACCATGGAGACAGAGGAAAAAAAGTGCATAACCGACTTGACGAGATTGTAAATATGGATGGCAGAAGAGGGTTCAGGAGAGAAATCAAAAAGACAAAACTTACTAAAAGTTACAAATGACAGAAAATTGTTTAACGTCACATCAACTCCTTATGCATCATTTAAATCCGAAATTTAACTTTCTTGAGAGCATTAAGAATTTCTTTTACCAAAATATATTGCTAGTAACTTGTTTTCTTGAAAAGTATGTTGCTAGTAATTTTTTTAGCAATTTTTGCCTTTTACAACAATATATTACTGATAATATCTTTTTATAATAGAAATATATTGCTAGTACTATTTCTTTCTTTCTTTTTTTTAAGTTTATTGCTGATAATATTTTTTCCTTACAAAAATATATTGCTGGCAATTTTTTTTTTTTTTTCAAATTGCTAGGAATTTTTGACTTCTTTTTCTAAATGTATTTCTAGTAATTCCTTTGCTATAAAAATGCGTACTTGTACTTCTACTAAAAAATGTATTTTTATATTTTCATTTTGTTTTAACCTCAACAGGTGTTACCACACTGAGTCAGGGTAAACCTGGAAACACCAGCCATTAAGAGGTGGTTCCACGCTCCCCACAAACACCCCGCTCAGAGGCTTTGAAGCCGAATGTAGTTTACCATTATACCCTGGAAGGCAGGAAATTATGGGGGCCTATGATAGCTATTCCATGCTTTTTTTTACCTGCTAATTAAGTACACCTATAATTTTAGATGGTGTAACTGAGCGATTCAGGACATGTCCTATGATTTACCATAAAAGTTTGGAGATCTTACCAGTCAGGGAACATCATTTAGAGGATATATATATATATATATATAATTTTAAAAACAAGGAATGTATTGATTTTAATTTTAAAAGTCTCTAAGGCCCTTTCAACCAACATCTCGTCAGGAGACAATCGTTGGATAATTAATTAACGAAAAGAATAGTAACGACAATAAAGAGCAAAAATGGGGGAACACGTTAAAATAACAAACAAGTGTAAATACTTGTAACAAGGGAAGGGGAAATAACGTGTAAATAAATAAGCGAGGGACAGTTAAAATAAAGTATCCCCCAACAAATTAAGAGACTTTACAAATTACTTCTGCCGGCAGAGAGAAGGTTTCCTTAATCCTATACAGACCGATTCCAAAATCTTCAAATGATTGTTGTAATCGGCTGTATGAATAATTTTAAACCACTCTTTTTTGTACGACTTGGCGCAGGCTATATTCTCAACTAAGTGTTGATCAATAGCCGATTCCATATTCATGGGGGGAAGATAGCATATTTTATCTATCTTACCAAGTCGTATTTTGGAAGGTACATGCTGATTGATTCTAGTTTCCAAATGCAAGGTTGTACGCTCTACATAACCAGCAGCACACTGGCAATTAAACTCATATACTAAATTACTCAATTTGATGTAGGGCAATACATCCTTGCGAAACGACGGAAACACAGACCTAGTTCGAAAAATGCTACGTAAAGCAACTGATGGGAAACAACCGGAAACCGACTTGCTAACTTGCGTAATTATGCCTTGACCCCTATCCCCAATCCAGGGAATCTTCAAATACACCGGACATTTAGAAGGCCCCTGGACTTTAGGGGAATGAAATACCTTAGTCTTCTTACTAATAATAAAGTCAATGAGGGCCTCCGGATAGCCATTACTGAGGAAAATCTCCCTAATGTTCTCGAATTCACGGTCCAATCTAGTAGAACAAATTTTAAGCGCTCTGTACACCAAGGTTTTAACAAGATTGATTTTCCTTGATGCAGGAGCAAATGAACGCCAATTCAAATAGAAACCCGTAAAGGTTGGTTTGCGATAGATGCTTGTTAGAAAACCCCCTCTACTACGCTCTACAAAAACGTCCAAAAAAGGCAGACAATTGTCCTTCTCCACTTCCATAGTGAAGGACAAACCTTTGTGCAAGGAGTTGAGCTCATTGAAGAAATATATATATATTGTAGCACGGGTATCATATTGACGGGTATTATTCTGCTGATTCGTCATATTGCATTTCTGTTGTAAGAATGCTGGGCTATGTTCGTGACGTGCATAACACATTTTACTATTCTGTCCACAAATACTAAGAGCAATAGAATATTTCATTTTTTGTCAATCCAAACCATGTTGCGAGGAGACTGTGTGTCATGGGCTAAAATATTCAGTAATATATAGCAGAAAACAGAATCAAAACTCATCACTGAACAGGCGAAAGCACCATTTGATCCACCAGATGGCCCTCTCGCAAGAGCGTTGCAGATAGGCACGGTGTTTTTGGGGAGTAAATGGAAGTTGCAGCTCATTGTTTCTCCAAGTAAAGAGATGACACTGAATTTGTTCACCACACTGAAACTTGTCGCAACACGGCCATTGTCTAAAGATCAGACACAGGCAGATTGGGGTGGGTTTTACTACATTATAAGATGGCGGAAAACTAAAACTATTACCCAATAATATGCCTTTATTGTACCTACGAAATAAAGCAGGAAAAGCGATTCAAAGATCGTTGAAATGTAAATACTCAACGAGCTACAACACAAAGTACATTCTTCTATTAATATACAGATGCCAGTTTTCTTCCGTAGATATGGTTACCTTGCTTGATAAGTGCTTAGATGTTATACGTTTTCAACATTTTAAGATCATTTTGGCATAATTATATATACACTGCGTGCCAAATTATTATCGAGATAACTTTTTTTCTAATATTTCAAAAACCGCCCAATCAATACACACAATTTTGGGAACACCGAACTGAGCAATAGCGGATATTTTTATACTGATCTGCGCAATGTAAACAAATTGGCGCCATATTTGTTATCAGCACGGTGATTTGAGCGTGCCAAATTATTAGAAAAGTATAAGAATTTTGTGAAAAGATGGGCCGTAAAAGCAGTTTAAGTGACGCTGAAAAGGAAACTATTACCTCAGATCTCTCAAAAAGTAAATCTACCCTAGACATTTTTTAAATGATAGGGAAGTGTCATCAAACAGTGAAAAATTCACTGCCGACCCTACACTTTTCAGTCGTACTGGGGATCCTACTGTGTCTAAAAGTACTCGGTGTCGGTATCTGAGGGAAATAGCAAGAACAGTCAAACCTGTCAATTTTGAATGTGATTTCTCGTTGTCGAGAAATCACATTCAAAATCGATTGAAATGGGCCGAGGAAAATATGAAGGTTGACTTCTCTAAAGTTTTCTTCACAGACGAAACTCGAGCAATACTTGATGGGCCAGATAGATGGTGCAAAGGCTGGGTAATGAACGGACAGAATCGCCATCAGTGTTTGAGACGCCAACAAGGCGGTGGAGACATAATGATCTAGGGTGGTATTATTGGAAACACATTAGTGGGCCCATGGAGAGTACCAGATGGCGTCAAAATGACTGCTGATGCATACATAGCATTTATGAAGGAGCATCTTGAACCGTGGATGAAAAGGCAAAGAGTTGCTTTCAGAAGGGCCATTGATTTTTATGCAAAATAATGCTCCCCCACACGCTGCTCACAAGACTACTGAATATTTGAAACAGTTAGGCTTCGATGGACCTCGAAAAATGAAGTGGCCAGCAAATTCTCCGGATTTTAACCCAATCGAAAACCATTGGAGCATCATGAAGCGAAGACTGTACGCCAACGGACGACAATTCTGGAGCGATGCTGAGTTATGGGAAGCAATTACAGCAGATGACATCCTACAATTAACAAATTCTATGGTTCATCGACTTTTTCAAGTAATTTCAAAACACGGAAAGCACATCCCCTATTAATTTGCTTAAAATTGTGCCTTTATTTGTATCTGTTATTATTTGTTTAATTATCTTATTTGTTAGCTTCTTTTGATCATAAACATTCACATTCACCATTAATAAACGTTTTGTTTGCTCAATTCTGAGAATTTTATTAAACCTTCCTAATAATTTGGCACGCTCAAATCACCGCGCTAATAACAAATATGGCGCCAATTTGTTTGCATTACGCAGATCAGTACTAAAATTTCAGGGATTACGCAGATTAGTGTGGCCAATATTGTGTGAAAATTGTGTGTGAATTGATTGGACGGTTTTTGAAATATTAGAAAAAAGTTATCTCGATAATAATTTGGCACGGAGTGTATATATACAGTAGTTTTTTTTTTATTGTAGAGGTGCGTGTAGTGTGACATGTAAATTGGGACTGGCGTGTCGTGTTCCAAATTTATCATTTGTCTTTACATTCACATTGATATTTTGGAAATGTATAAATCCATCTCTTCTACCAACCTCAGCTTGGATCAATAGCATAGAAATCTGCACTCTTTCCCTATGGCTGTCAACCAGACTAGGTCATATATTAATTCAAAATACAATAGACTGGGGATCATCATATCATTAAAAAAACAAAAAAATAAAAAATAAAACAAAAAAAAAAAAAACAACAACAATGTAGCGTTTAAAGGATATGACTTGATGTTCCACAGAGAAGACTTATAAAAATATTCCCTTGCATGGAGTATTACTGCCATATATGGTCCGGAGTCTCTTCTGTTTGCCTCGGGGTTCTTGATAAGCTCCAGGGGCGGATATGCAATATAATTGGCCCTGTTCTGGCATCTCGTCTGCAGTCACTTTCTCACAGACGCGCCGCCCCTCTCTGTCTGTTCTACAAATACTTTCATCGTAATTGCTCCGAGGAGCTGCATTCGCTGGTTCCCAGACTTCATGAGTTCAAGCGCCCTACGAGGCTGGCATCCCGCTCTCACCCCTTCACTGTCGAAACTCCTAAATGTAGCCGTTTCTTCTATTCCAATAGCTTCATTTCTCGCACCTCTCGCCTGTGGAAGTCTTTTCCTTGTTCCAGTTTCCCTGAGAGCTATAATCTCCAACTATTCAAACGTAATGTCAATCGAAATCTTCAGTTGCCATGATCTATCCACTACCCTTCTCCTCGACCTTTTTTCTATCACTCCTATCTGCTCCAAATCTTCTGTAACCCCTTGCGTCCTAGTGGCTTCCCGCCTTGCTTGTGGTTGAAACGCTTAAAAAAATAAAAAAATAAATAAAAATATTGAAATACCAGTCCCCGTCTGATCCCCGAAGTTGAATAACATCAAGTCTGGTCAGAATCTAGAAGAGCGGTTGCTTCGGAATATCGTCTGGTGTAATGGATAAGGGATCGGAACTGTAGTTTGGAGAGTTAAGTTCCAATTCCATTCTGGATCTTTATATTCGCTTACGCGAAAATAGCCTTGAAACAAGTATGCATGCACCTTTTCTCCTCCATTTAAAGGTTAATTAGTAGACCTTGTATCAGTAAATCATTATTATCTAAAAAGAACTATAATCTTTAAAAAAATGCTGACTTTAAATTACCTGAAAAACAAGGTTGATAAACCGTAAAAACAAAATCAATCAATTGACAACGGACTTCACAGTGTTAACATGCTGTTGTTATTAATAATGAAAAGTATTTATTTAAATATACGAAACAGATATTTTGAGTAAATTCTTATTACATTTGCTTGTTCATATCTGAAAAAAGAAAAAAAATTGTATTTCTTATTGTTTACGAAAATATCCTTCACTTATTATTTTAAAATGAAAATGTTACCTGTTTTTAGATAAGGTTGACATATCAATATTTTTATTTACCTGTTATCTCATGTAATACGTGGCGAGAATTTCTGACGAATGTTATCGATAGATAGCGTTCTTTTATCGGAAATGTTTACTGAATTTTTAAGAATATAAACAGACTCCCGGCAGGATGTTTTTTCTGATCAGTATAATCTTCACTTTTTCAATTCTAGCGTTAACACTTATCTTTCCTACTTAATAGAATAAATAGAATTTCTTGAGTTCTCTAAAGCTCACCCAACACCATAGTGAAACACTCTACCTTGAGTGCCTCTGTAGTCATGTACTGAGTATATATTACTTTGAATATTGCTATATATAACTAGAAAAACTTGAAATCTTTGAAACAAATATTTTTATATGAACATGTCATTCATAAAGTGCCTTGTTATAGTTAAGGAAAGTTTTACAAATAGATGTAAACTTGTTGAATGCCAAGTAAAATGCATATTTCAAGGACTTTTCTGCACTACATAAGACGATATTCCTAAACAGAAATATTTATGATATGAAAATAAAAACAATCTTCGATTTTTTGAAAAGGAATGAAAGACAGTTAAGTAATGAAATAAAGTTTTTAAAATCTCTATGCAAATTAGTTAAACCTGATATCGCCTAGAAGTAGATAATATCTAATACAAACATATTAAGGTTTTAGCGTATAAATTGCTATTTTTGAGTAATTTCACGTCTAATTATCATCTCTGAGTTGCGTCTCTGTTTTGGCCTGAGTGCGCTCAGGAGCTTCTCTGTCAAAGAACAGAGGGGCAACTGAGAAAATTATACTGAGGGGTGCCCGTCACTGGGGAACAGCTGCCCGAGGCCGCGGCCTCAAATTGCACCAAATGGAGGGGTCGGTGCTCGCATCGAGGCTATCGCAACCGATGGTTGAAGGGTGCTGAGGGCAATTTTTCTCCTTGTACCGAGCGTACGCGCTCGGGTCCCCACCTAAAAAGACCTTGTGTCACATCTCGTCAAAGTGGGGGGAAGGAGTTAATACTACGTATAGATTGCTATTTTTGTGTAATTTCACGTCTAATTATCATCTCTCAATTGTGTCTCTGTCTTTGGGCAGAGTGCACTCAGGGGCGATTCCGTCAAAGGACAGAGTCGCAACTGAGGAAAATTATACTGAGAGTTGCCGGCCCTCGGGAGCAGCTGCCCGAGGCCGCACCTTGTCATTGCACTAGAGAGAAGGATCGGTGCACGCACCGAGCCCAGCGCAACCAACAGTTGCGGGGGCTCGGGCAATTTTTGTTCCTTGCCCGGGTGCACACGCTCGAACTCTCCATATTAAACCGACCTTGTGTCACAACCTGACCTCGTGGGAGGGATTTAGTAAATACAAATTACTCTTTTTGAGTAATTACACATCTATTTATCATCTCTCAGTTGCTTCCCTGTCTTTGGTCAGAGTGAACTCAGTGGCTTCTCTGTCAAAGGACAGAGACGCAACTGAGGAAAATAGGGGAATTTTTGTTCCTGTCCTGTGCGTACGCGCTCGGGTCCCCACATAAAAATAAACCTTGTGTCACATCTCTTCCTAGTGGGTGGGACAGAGTAAATAGCCCGTGTATATTAATCATTTTGAGTAAGTTCATGTTTACTTATCATCTCTCAGTTGCGTTTCTGTCTTTGGACAGAGTGCACTCAGGGGCTTCTCCGTCAAAGGACAGAGGGGCAACTGAGGAAAATAATACTGAAGAGGTGCCCAGCCCTGGAAAACAACTGCCCGAGGCCGTTCCCTCCCATTGCACCAGAGGGAGGGATCGCTAATCGCAGCGAGCCAGCGGACCCGACGGTTGCGTGAGGGCTGAGGGGAATTTTTGTTCCTGTCACGTGCGTACGCGCATGGGTGCCCACCTAAAAATAGACCCAATGTCAAATCTCGTCCTACAGCGTGTAAATTACTATAAAGCAGAACTGGGCTTTATAATCGAAGAATTCGTGGGCGAATTGAGCTCCAGTTTTGTATTCATTCATATAGTTTCCATAATATATGCTTTACTTAATTAACTATTATTTTTCTCCAGCTCTTCAAATGTATAACTAATTCTAATTTGTTTTCCCATCTTTACATTATATTAATTTTATCTTATAAATTGTCCCCTGTTCTGTCGCCCATGAAATAAAAATAATTTTTGTACGGAAAATAAGGATCTACGTACATCGAATCGTCAGTAAATTAAATGGGAACAGAAGAATTATCGTTGAACTTTTAAAAGGTAAGCTTAAGCATTAATTCAATACTTAAATGCAGTGATCAATTTTGAGTTCTTCTGTAGTGTATTAATGCCTATAGCATCTACTCCTCCCTACCTATTTTGATGATGACCAAATCAAGAGTCCTCCACAGGAGCTAGCGCAAATGTCGGCCGAGATGAGACAACAAACACTTGGAGAATTATCAAGGTGAATTAGCTAAAATTGATGTATAGAAAGACATTCTACGGGGAATCAGAATAATCTCCCTCCGTAGACTAAATAATGGGTTCCGTTCTAGATTCCAAAACATACCACTTGATGAAAGCCGAAGCGAATAACGTTCGAAAAGCCACAAATACTATATATATATATATATATATATATATATATATATATATATATATATATGCATGCATATATATATACGTTCACAGCATTAATTCAAAAGAGGACTCAAAATCACGCGTAGAGCAATAGTTATTTATTATATTTATCTTTGTTCCACACACGTCAAGATGCTCCCGCATCGAAACAAAAATGCATTTTTGTCGTGAGTGATTGTTTTGTCCGTATATATATATATATATATATATATATATATATATATATATATATATATATATATATATATGATGTAGGATGCCCATGGCTAAGATACAAAGACAAGCTGAAAAGCAACTTGTCAGCAGTTAATATACCACATAACACCGTTGAGAGCTTAGCTTTGGAGCGGGTAGAATGGAGATCAACGTGTTTTAGTGGACTCAGCAATTTTCAATCTGCTTGTCTGAATCATCTTCAAAAAGCGAGAGCAAGATCTAAAATGTCAGTCAATCTAATATTGATCTCATCTCACAATTCTCACCCCTGCTCCATATGTGGCCTCCTTTGTAAATCACTAGCGGGTCTTAAAAGCCACTTAAGATTATCGCATAATATTTCATAACTGAATCAATAAGCTGGCAGATCCTCATACGTCGAAACCGACGGGGAGAGTCCATTATTATTGTTATTATTATTATTATTATTATTATTATTATTATTATATAGCAATTTGCTTTGATAGACTTACAAGTTGTGCTCAATATCAGTGATAGAGCTAACATATCTAGCCATTTTATAGCCATTTTAAAATTGTGGATATTATAATTTATATCCATGTCCCCTTTAAGATTAGAAAGGAAATGTTTTCCTTTCAAATTTCACATTACCCTTAATAATTTGATAGATATGCTCCATGGGATATTAAATTGCAGTATCTTGAATAATCATAATTTTTCATAATAAATAGGACATATTTAATATGTCTATCAACTTTCTATAAATTTATGCAAAGATTCATTACTATTTCGAGTTCAATATTAAAAAAAACTCTTGCTTTGACTCAATAATATTCTCAATATTTCTTCTCTTCCATTGAAGACACAATTAACCGACAAGGAATGCTACATCCTTTGAAAAAAAAAATGTTAATCCGGTAAGGTCAAATCTGTTTTAAAGAAAGAATTTCACAACCTAACGCCATTTGCATTTTTTACGTTGACATTGATGAGGAGAGAAGCGTTATCAGACGACACTATGACTTTCCTGTTTCCTTGTTTTATATATAACTATTTTTGTTCAATTGTAGCTTTCAAACCCCTAAAGTGACTTTTAATTTGTTTTATAACAGACTTGGGATATGAGGCATTTTAAACAGCTGGGCAGAAAACATTATTGCTGTTAATCTTCTTAAATTTGTATCTTTTAAAACTTCAGCTTGCAAGGCTGCTTTCGTCGGTAACAATAATACAATCATCGGACATAAATAGAAGCGAAAAAGAAACAATATGTTACCCTTGGGAAATATCTTTCTTTTATTCTTGCGGACGAATACTACTTATGTTTTATTTACACTTGGCAAAATTTTAAACAAGTTTTGGTACCTGCCCAAAAATAGGAAGCGTTGAAGTCGCACCTAATTAGTTGTTGTTTTTTTAAAATAGTTTCATGCAAATGAAGGTGATAAAGCCCGGAAGACGTTAATGGTTACTAAGAAAGACGGTAACTGTGACTGAGGAGAAAGGACAAAAAGAAGAGGATTCTAGATGATGATGATGATTGACGTTGTATATAATTGTTTGAAGATTTTAGTTGGCAGGAAATATATGAGCCGGAATGAGTTCCACATGTGAGCAGTTTGAGAGATTTTTTTTTTTTTTTTTAGAATGGGATATACAGTTAAATATAGCAATTTCAACAATTAAATGATTTAGACTTAACTGCCATTTTATTATACTGTTTAAATTTATGAAGTCTAGATAGCCAAAAGGAAACCTCATCAGAATGATTGCAATGTGCGGGTGGTGTAATAGATAATTGGTCAGAATTGTTAATCGGAGAGCCGAGTTCCATTTCCTGTTGGGATGGCTATATTCACTTACGCGCAAATAACCTTGAGAATGCATGAATCCGTATGTGCTCTCCCCAGCTATGGTATACTTAAGTAAACTTTTATTACTAAAACCATTATTATCTCAAACAATAAAATAAAATTATTTCAATCTGAAGACACTTTGCGGCTTTAAATAACCTGCAAACTGAAGACAAGCCGTTAAAAACGAATCAACATTAATCAAAAAACCGTTGCCATAAAGATATTTATAGAAAAGCATACGAAATATACATTACAGCGGTGGGAAAGTGTTTGAAGCTGACTTGCTACCTCGGGATCCACAATATTGCAGATTGTTTATTTGATTTTATCAACAAAGTCTAGGCACACATCGGAAACAACAGACCAGAGGTGGCAATAATATTCACTGTAGAGACCAAGTGTAGACCTATAAAGCTGTAAAACAGATTAGGATGAAAAATTATTTAGACAGCTATGTTGATGTGCTAAATATTAAAAAGAAAATGTTTCTGTATTGATTTATTGATAGAAGTTTTCATAGATATCAGAAAAAATAATCTGAAGACTAATTTCAGAAACCGAATGAACTTTTATCACCTTATTTACTATACGCTCAAAATGTACAAATATATACACTTTTGTGCAAATTAATTGAAACAAAACAAATAATTCCGTTATTACTTACATTTTTCCTATTTTTTCAACGAAACATGGCCCAGTGCATATGAGTCTGTTCCCCGAAGTCTTTCCTTGCAGATTAACCAGCGATTCTCGATTGGATTTAATCAGGGGTGATTCCAGGTCAGTTTATATTACTTTGATTTGCTGACTAGTAAGGCTTGTAATTTTTATGCAGCGTTACAATTTTCGTACGTTTCCTTGGGGTAACGTCCATAGAAGACAACAGCCGTAGGACAACTAATCGATAGTCGAGAAAATATTGTCTGGACATGGTAAAAATCTAATGCAATCACGGATGACACAATATTTTTCAAGGACAAACAAATTTCATCATACACTCCAAAAATATATTCATATTGCTGCCCATCACAGCAAATGACTTAATCTGAAGAAAAATTAGAAATCGATTACATCCTGTCATCCCAGTGGGTCTAACACTGACCGTATGGTAAAAGAAAGGAAATTAAAGCGATGTTTGAATTAATTTGCACAAGGGTGTATATATAAAACGTTATAGATTTTTAGGCTCTTTGTTCTCGATCCACGAACATCATCAATAAATATCAGTAAAATGGATATGGTGATGTATGGCTTTCCTCGGAACGATTATTCTTTGTCTTGAGAGGATGTATGAGATATCCTTTTGATCTTTCGCTTATATGTCATCTAATTTATCTCACGTGTGAATAACTTGTATATATGTTGGAAGCGGTCACTTATATAGAGTTCAGGCGGAATATGCGATTGGTGGCTTGGAAGCCATCTGTCAGGTCATGTGATGCGCCAGTCTTCGCTCAAGCTTTAGTTTAATAATGCAGGAAATGTCTATTTTGGGAGCACTTGAAGGGAATCACAGGCTACACATGGACACTTTTATTCACGAACAAAATGATAACAAGAAGAGCATTCCGAAGATGATATGAATAAATATCGAAATATTAGAAAAATCTAGGATTATTATTTTTATTTTAATTATTTAATCCCAAGCAAAACAACAGAGCCCCAAGGAATGTGTTACTGAGTGTGAGAGAATATTAAATATAAAGAAGCTATTAAGATAAACAATAAAGGAACAGACATTAAAAATACAAAAAATAACGATTGATATTGCATTTAAAATTTTGTAAATTTCCGTTGGCCGGAAAGCAAGAAGTCGGAAAAATAGCATAGAACTAGCGGTTACATCTAGCTATTTCCATTGCCGGAGAGAAATAGAATTCCTGCCTTTTTGACTGTTCTTTGTAAACTGTAGCGATTGTTGTGTATGGAAAAATTCTAGACCAGAAATTTTTGAAACACTCAAACCCAATAACTAACAAAAATGACCATGTGTCTTTCAAAATCAGTTAGTTAATATTTACATATTTACAATCGATTCTACCTCGTGTATATCTAGATAATTGAACCAAACGATGAGGTCCAAATATATGTATATTCTTAGTATAAATTCTATCTCTGTTATTTTTACATCGAGCACTTTTAGATTACAACCACTGATCACTATATATATATATATATATATATATATATATATATATATATATATATATAGTCATGCACATGCCTGTTTCGTTGTTCGAAACCCAACCGATTTAGCATAAATCAGTGTTTTTACCCCTGAGCTATCAGCGTACGGCAGAGGAAACGGGGAAATGTAGCGTATTATTTTTAATAAATGTAATGTACATATTTTCAGATGGAGTGTATCTGTAGAAGTGAGAAGATGGATAAAGTGAGACAAGAGGAAAATACTTAGCCAACGAGTTTCGTCCTCTGAGAGATTGCCTTAATAACGTCCCTACATATATTTTTCATCATTCTTTTTAATATAAATGAAGAAGTGAACATTGGAGTCAACGATCAGAGAAGACAGGCTGGCCTTACATGAAACAGCCTGTCGCTTTTGAGTGTTGACTTCAATGTTCACTTCTACATTTATATTTACATACGCTCTATCTCTGATATTGAGCACTTTATCCCATAAATATAGCACACATTAAAACTGTATATATATATATATATATATATATATATATATATATATATATAAAAGTGAACATAGAAGGCAACACTTAGAAGCCACAGTCTTTTTCAAGCTAGACGCAATCGTCAGGCCTGACGAATCGTCTAGCATGAAACAGACTTTCGCCTCTAAGTGTTGACGTCTATGTTCACTTTTATATTTAAACACTCTCTGTCTCTGATATTCTTCACTTTATCCCATAAATATAGCACATCTTAAGACTATATTTCTTCATGTATATATATATATATATATATATATATATATAGATATATAGATATATATATTAAAGGCAATAAATCCGTTGGTATGAAACTCAACTGAATCCAAGTAATATAAAATATTAAAAATGATCCACAAAAAGAGCTCAATGTATTTATACAATAAATTCCCAAATCATCTCATATGGGGAATAAGCTTATTTCAAGCAACGAAAATATAAAATCCGCCTGTCTTATTCAACTCCGGTGTATAGACTGAGTTCGTGTTGGAATTAGAAATTTAACTGAGAAAGTTACAAAAAAATGGTCGAAAAATACAGAATTTATCCATTTCAGTGTTTCAATCAGACAAAAGGCACAAGACAATAGTCTAATCTGGTGATCGATGAGGTGTTTAGGAAAGCCATTAACTTCTGTCTGTTTTGCATTGTTGAGTTCTTTAAGGAAAAGTAGACGAGAAGACGAATACTGGCATGTTCATTTAGGAAGCTTTTTTTTTTCATCACTGCTATTTTGTATCTGAGTAGGCATTCACTCTGAAAATGAATGTGGCAAGACATTCTGCTAGTCGGGTTTTTTATACAATGAGGTGGCAAAATTATTGTTACTGTATTCTACGAGAACGTTTAAGAATGAGCGTTTATTTTTGACTAATTCTGTAGGTTAAGGGCAGAGTTTTTCTTAAATGTTGCTTTGAGAATATTTATTTCTTTATTATTTTTCCCTAAAATAAAAATATCGTCTCCGTAGCGGCCATACACTTTAGGTTTACAGACTTGTTTAAATATCATGTTATCTACATGAGACATGTAATAATTAGAGAAGTACGGGCCGAGCGCATCTCCCACACTAACACCATTAGTTGCCATTATGGACGTAGAAGGGAACTTTTCTTGTACATGTATGTAATAATTTTTTGAGGATATTTGGTTTGATGGATGGAGGTGGGATAGAATTGTTTTGCATACACGGAGTGAGGGTATGTCAATGGTTTGATCGACGGGGACGTTTGTGAATAAATGTTCAATGTCGAGTGACGCTATGATCACTTGCGTTGGTTTTTGTACTTTTTAGAATTTGGATGAATTCGTCGGTGGATGTGATGCTGTAATTAGTGGGTAGGTATGAGGTAATGATGTCATTAAGGAATTTTGATAGCTCATAGATTGAGGCTGGGATCTGGGAAATGATTGGTCGTAGGGGAGACCCGGGTTTATATAATTTTATATTTCCGTACAAGTATCCAGGGTGGCAGTCTACGATAATATTTTTGATTTTTCATGGACCCGACTCCAGCGTTTTCTAAATGAGTTTGTTGACGGATCCTTTTAGAGTCTCTGTTTGGTTTCTTTTTAGTTTCGAGAATTTAATGCAGTCATAGATGATGTGTAATTTTTTAAGGTAATCGGCTTTATCCAAAATTACTTATGTGTTAGCTTTTTCGGCTCGTCTGATGAAAATGTTAGGATTGTTTTTTAGGTTGGTTTGCTAGCGAATTTTCCCGTCGTTGTTAGGATATTATTAAAGTTGTTGCACGGAATCGGTATCTCATACCTTCGGCCTTGAAGAGGTTTTTCGGGTCTGCGTAAACTGCTATGTCTCCACAGGCCTTGAGTGATAATGATTAGTGTAGAATTTCAATTTTGGTCTTCTTTGTAAAGAGGTCACATTTAGGTTGGGGATGGTAATTTGGACGTAAATTTAAGAATACTTTTTGGTCATCTGTTAATTTATGACTAGATAGGTTTATATATTTATCACTGCTTTTGGGTAGTAGAATGTTTCCTTGGTATAGTTTAAAGAGTTTTTTTTTAATTATTTATCTGTGTTTAAGTTGGTATTCATTACTGCTAAGTTTGAGGTGGTACTGGGCTTCATTATATTAGATTCGGTCAATGTGTTTTTAGTGTCTCGTTATATTTGTGGATTTCATTAATAAATGTTGTTTGTCACTTTTAGCTGTTTCTATTTTCCGTAAGACGAGGTTTTTCTTAATGTATTATTGTTACTTTTCTTGTTGGTTTCCGGGACGTGTAATTTGATAATAGTGTATTTAGAAAGCAATCCCACATTATACATGTAAAAACAAGATTGAAAATAATGAAAGCCTTAATAATAAAAAAGAAAACACAAACAACACTCAATAAAATTAACAAAAAACACGGCAACAATTTTCTGACTGTTCGGAAAATAAAATATTATTTTAACCCTACACACAAACACACAATCTATACATCCAGTTAATAAGTAAAAATAAAATAATCCTTGATAATGGCCAAAACTAACGCCAAGAGGGCTCAGCATTATATAACACTAACAGGCTTTGCCTGTTCAATATCGCTTCGCAAAGATATATTCGCTATATGGAATCTTTGAAACAAAAATTTTAAATGAAAATTTCATTCATAAATAAATTGGCTTATAGTAGTTAAGGAAAGTTTTACAAATAGATGGCAACTTTCTGAAGGCCAAATGAAATGCAAATTTCAAACATATATCAAAGACGATATTCCTAAAAGAACTATTTTTGATATGAAGATGAAAACAATCTTCAAATAAAAGAATAATAATGAAAGACAGTTAATTAATGAAATAAATGAATGAAATTTTTAAAATCAATATGCAAATTAGTTAAACCTGAAATGTAATAGTGCCTAAAATTAGATAACATATAATACAGATATTGAGCTACTTTTGCGTAAATTGCACTCTCGACTAGTTTGTAACACATTATTTATCATCTCTCAGTTGCGTTTTGTCTTTGGGCAGAGTGCGTTCAGGGGCTACTTTGTCAAAGGACAGAGTGGCAACAGGGGAATATTATACTGTGAGGTACCTAACTCTGGGGAACAGCTGCCCGAGGCCGCGTCCTCTCATGGCACCAGAGAGAGGGATAGGTGCTCACACCGAGGAAAGCACAACCTGCAGTTACGGAGGCTGTCGGCAATTTGTGTTTCTAGCCCAGCCGTTCGCGCTCGGGTTCCCACCTTAAAAAAGACCTTGAGTCGCATCTCGTCTCAGTGAGAAGACAGAGTAAATACCATGTAGTTTGTAACACATTATTTATCATCTCTCAGTTGCGTCTTTGTCTCTGGGCTGAGTGCGCTGACGGGCAGCTCCGTCAAAGGACAGAGTCGCAACTGAGGAAAATTATACTGAGAGGTGTCCAGCCCTGGGGAATTATTGTTGAACTTTTAAAAGGTAATCTTAAACATTATTTCAATACTTAAATGCAGCGATTAAATATATATATATATATATATATATATATATATATATATATATATAAATGACAGGTAAACCTACCTAGGTTTTACCTACACGAATCGTCAGAGTAAAACTGGCCAAAGAGGTAAAAATGGAACAGAATATTTAGCTTACACCAAAAACAAACATGTGATAAAAAAAGAAGAAAAAAGGGAGAAAAACCAAGTAAAACCAGTAAACACTCAACAACGGTGGGTTAGGGGTTACGTTCTTTATTCCAAAAAAAAAAATCTATTCTAATAACCAGCGTTTCCTATTTCCACACCTACTAAGAATTTCCGATTTTAGATTTATTAAATTATTGGGTTCTTTATAGCTAGCAATAGCTAACTTTTCCGCCGTGCATAGGGAACAAAATTTATCACCTGCTTTATTATACCTGTGACATTTTTTAAGAATATTTCCCATTTCAAAATGGGGTCTTTATTATCCTCTTGTTTGACCTTCCATATATAAGTGGACAAGTTGGTATTGTGTTTGTAAGTTTCGCTATTGAAACTACTATGGTGGTTATAATATTGTGTTTTGGAATTATTCTAGGTTTTTATCAGTATTGTTCGGTTTATTCTCACATATTTTTATTTTGTAAACCACGCACTCCTGCAAGCATTTGCCCTGGAGGGGAAGGCTTCCTTATTCATGCAATTACATTTGGTTAGGGGGTTAAGGTACGGGGTTTGTCTTTAATTTTTTTCCTATTATATCTATTAATTAAACTGGTCATATTAGGCTTGCAGCTATAGCTTAATTTGAAGTAGTTTTTATTAAAGATTTTGTGCAACGTATTTGTTTGTGGGAAATTCTTTTTAAGTATTTTAAAAATATCTTGCCTATATTGATTTTCGCCGCTAAATTATATGGGGAGTTAAACCATAATATTTTTCTACTTCTGGTTTTATCTACTTTGCGTTTTAGGGGAATAATTCATATCGATATATTCTAATTTACTATTAT
The DNA here is from genome assembly GCA_963932145.1 of Acanthosepion lycidas. Classification (NCBI taxonomy): domain Eukaryota; kingdom Metazoa; phylum Mollusca; class Cephalopoda; order Sepiida; family Sepiidae; genus Acanthosepion; species Acanthosepion lycidas. The sequence continues at coordinate 29,820,575 of OZ010572.1, forward strand.
ATCCACAACTCTTTAAGGCTTGTTAGTAGATTAGTTTATTTTGATTAAAAATATTATTATTAGATGAGTTAGTGGACAATTTGTGATTAATACCTTTAGGTATTTGTTTCAAAATATGTGCCGGGTGGTTAGAACCTACGTCGATATATTGTGGGTAACGATTACCTTTTCTATACGGTGAAATCGTACCATCACGTAAGTCTAGCATAATATCTAAGTAATGGGTAACTTTCAAGTTTATTTGCATTTCAAGTTTGAATCCAAACTTTTTGAACAACCAGTGAAGTTTCTTTCGAATTACGTTACATTTTCTAGGGTTACTTTTGTCTATAATAATTAATCCATCGTCCCTATACAGTCCATGATTGCGAGGATCGATATACTTGTTTAAATTGTTAAGTAGGAGGCATCCAACTAACTCACATACTTCTGCACCATCATATACCCCCATGGGATTGTCAAGATTACCCTTTTCTCCTTTTTAATAATTCGTTATTGTGGAATAACAAGGATTTACGGCAATATTTCATAAGATTAATTTCATCGCAAGAAATCGGTAAATAGTCTTTAGCTAACAGTAAGGCTTCATCAACGGTTTTTTTCAGTAATCGATGGATAGAATTCTTTTATATTGTATTTTACGAAAGAACATTTGTTATTTTTATCATAATTCTAAAACCATTTGATACAATCGTAGGTGGAACGCCATTGGTTAATGTTTAAGAAAGTTCTTAACGATTTACATATGCCTTACAAGATTATTTTGCTAACCTTACCCAATTTTGTTGTAGTTCGGTTTATAAGTCAGCATTCGGGATTATTTAAGAAGTTGTCTTTGTGATCTTTAATTGTTATGAAACAATTTTTAATGCTAATTTTTTCAATTCTATTTTCTAAATTAAACTTACTGGCTAATGTACAAGCCTCTTTATTCAGCACAGTTTCTAGATCAGCGTTTTTTTTTTTTTTTATAATACCTGATTACTTCTTTATTAAGCATATTGTTATATTTCTTGGGGATTATCTTGTATAAAAACTTAGATTTGTCAGCTTTGACGAAAACTTTTTGTTATATTTGATATTCTTCAGATCCTTGCTAATTTGCTGTTGTATAGTATTGGTAATCTTTCTGTACCATATTGTTTTAATTAATCCGATTAAGTCGAACTCAAAAATGTCTAGCTCTTTGATATAAGGAGGAGGGAATAGGTTTTAAAACCATACGATTCAATGATTCACTGTATATTCTGGTTATTATTCAAGAAGAAATATGCTTTCCATCTCATATTCGCTATTTTCATCAGTAAAACTAAATCTTATAAGTTTCCTTCAGGTAATGGTATATTTTTTTAAATGAGTAACCTACGTCTACTCGTTCCATAACGGTTAACTCTGTAAAGTGATCAATAGGGTAACGTAGAGCTAAAATTATATAAATAGTGGTACTCGCCTGGAAAAACCTTAGGTATTTCGTCTTGAATTTCAATAAACCAATACCCAAGGAAAAATGGGGGATAAAAAAAGAAAGAATAAAGAACATGAAATTCAGGCGAAGAAAATCGACGAGAATTCAAGTCCAGAGTCCAAAGAAAAAAAAACCCTCCAAAACGAGTAAAAGTAATTACGTAAAGTGCTCAATACACGAAGTAAAGCAAACCTAATATAAAGCTAAAGAGACAGCTAAACCTGCCTAGGTTTCACCTAAGTGATTCGTCAGGGTAAAACTGACCAAAGAGGTTAAAATGGAACAGAATATATAGCTTAAACCAAGAAAAACCATGAAAGTTAAAGTTAATGATATAAAATGACGAAAAGGATTTCGCCACTTGATATCATTAACTTTGCTAATCTCCTTTTTGTATAAATGATTCATTGTAATATATATATATATATATATATATATATATATATATATATATATATATATATATATATATATATATATATATATCTTTAGAACAAATCACCTGTAAAAATAGGTATTTATCTAAGAGTTTTACTGAATAATATTTGAAATAGGTGATTAATATTTAGCAAGGTGTTAACTACATAGACAAAGAAAAACTTTAGATTGGAAAAGGAAAATTTGTTGTGTAAAATAAGTGCTATTTTTCATCATTAAGACGCGGACATGTTTTATTTATGTATATAGATTACCTCTTTGTAAGTATATATATGTGTGTGTGTGTGTAAAATTTATCTCTAAGATTTACATTATGAGTTATCCTTAAAATATTAATTCACACATATATCGAACATCTACATCCATATCCTAACTAACAGAGTGCCAAATCAGTTCACAGGCCTTTAAGTATTTTTTTTTTTTCATAAAATATTTTCCCTCGGGTGAAAAATAGCTTACTTAATAATTCATGAAGTCACTTATCAATTTTGCTATGTAATTTTTCATTCCAAGTCGAAATATTTCTTCACTCTAACTCTGCGTGAATTTATGTATTCTTTATAATGCATATGTATACATTATGTATTCTGCCAATTTATAGGGTGTTTTTTTTCTTATGATTCCACACTTAAATAGTTTAATGAATCTTTCAAAAACGACTATGAAAACATCCGGTATGACTTTGTAAAACGCTTTACACATAATCTATTCAACACTTAACTGTATAAATCGCACAGTCCACTGATCAGTAGATTTTTTTTTTTAAATAATTTCATCCCAAGCAAGGCAATAAAGGAATTACGGCACAAGAAGTTACTGAAAAATAAGAAAAAGAAAGACATTATTAAATTGCGAGAACAATAAATGTACAGGAATAAAGACGACAATAGATCTGAGATTGTGTTTAAATCATTGACGCTGAAAGTTGGCCGGAAAGTAAGAAACCGAAAGGATTTCTACAAGCAAGAAGTGCGAAAAAAGAAACTATTAGCGCAGAAATTACAGTTACATCTAGCCATTGCAACTATAACATGATGAGACTTTTCTGCCAATCTAATACTGCGCTTTCATTCATAATACCTAGGTACCATAGAGGAAGATTAATCAGAACAATTACCATAGAAATATTTATAGAGAATGCACAGAGAAGCTACATTACGGCAGTGAAAATGTGACTGAAACAGGAAGGATAGGTCAGGGTCAATAACATTGAAGTTTATTCTTCTAATTTTATTTAGAATCTTTATGTGGCAGAAAATATTCTTTGCTTGGAGACAAAAAATAGTTATTATTACCTTCCCAGACCAAAATAAATTATTAAATGAACGATCTGAGCTGATCTCAAAATGCAGACGTAAAAACAACTTTTTACTACGTTACTTAAAATTTGAAAACTGAAAAGAATAAATAAAAGTAGCTAGATAATAATAAAAAAAACAAGTAAAATAAATTAACCTAAGCAAATAATAAACAAATTAATAAACCACTCTCGTTAAAATAGACGAAATAGAATAAATAAAAATAGATAAATAAATAAATAAAAACACGTAAAAATAATCAATCCAAATAAATACATAAAGTAAATAATAATCAAATTAACAAACCAATGCCGCCAAAATAACCGTTAGAAATGACTACAATAATAAATCCAAACATTGGACGAAAAAATAGCTATAAGTGCTATATAACGGGAAACAAATTAAAAAATTACTAAGTTACTTAAAAATTGAAAACCAAAAAGAGTAAATAAAAATATACCAAATAAAAAATAAATATGAAAAAAGAAGTAAAATAAATTAATCCAAATTAATAAAGTAACAAACCGCTCCCACTAAAATAACCATTAGTAAAAACAAATAAAAATGATCAATCCAAATAAATATATAAAATAATAATAAATTAAAAACTGTCTCCCCCCCGCCAAAATAACAGAATAGACTACAGCAATCAATCCAAAAATTTGACGAAAAAATAACTTTAATTATCTTCCTAGGCCAAAACAAACCATTAAATAATCGACCTAAACACATCTTAATTTGTTTTACTACATTAGTAAAACATCGAACAACGAAAAAAATAAATAAATAGATAAAATAAAATATATAAAAAAAAGTAAAATAAATTAACCCAAATAGAAAAAATCAAAGCATTCCCGCCAAAATAACCGCCAGAATGGACTACCCACAATGCACCACTGACCCGTATATATAAATAGTCGAGAAAAAAAAAACACCAACAGTTGCGGCCTGATGATTGCGTCTAGCATAAAACATCCTGTCGCCTCTGAGTTTTGAAAACGAGGTCGAGAGATGTAATTCTTCGTGTCATTAATCTGAATATACATTACAGAGCTGTTGGTAAATATATTTTGATGTAAACATATTCAAATCTTTCTTCTGTTATTTTATTGTATATAAACTTGTTGTATCCTGTATCTCAATTTTATATAATTTATCTCTATTGTAATATTCACTTTGATTCCGTTCATATGCATACAGATTCACGCGCGCCCCCATATATAAGATAGAAATTTTGAGGGATTTGAAGTGTCGTAACACTGGACCAATTTACTGAGTAGCTGCGCTTTATTGATTCTAGTTAATTTCTTCTTCCGTAGGTTCAGTGATATGACACCTTCGCTGTATTCAAATGGTTGAGGTTCTATTCTTGTCGGTGGATACGCACTCCTGAGGAGTCCAAAAAAGGACGAAACGGCTGCCAGTGCTTCTTGCATTCTGTCGAGTACTCTTCTGGACTCGATGTATTACTATGAATTCTATCTATCTATCTATCTATCTATCTATCTATCTATGTGTGTGTGTGATAGTAGGAGTCGAAATTTAGTTACAGAAAACGAAAGGCTCTATCCATAAATAAACTCCAACCGCAGACTATTTACCCCGTAATGAGATACCTCACGCCCCACCCTGTCCAGACCCGAACACAAGTCCCTTATCCTAAACAAGGTTTCTCTCGGAGGGGAACTGATCTCTCTCTCGCTCTGTGGCTCATTTTTAATATCCGATATGACTAGGATCCACCTGGATTATATACCAACGGATCTATTATCTATAATATATATATATATATATATATATATATATATATATATATATAATTGTCAAGATGTGTGGGTGTATGCATGAGCGTGTGATCGGATGTTATTTATGCATTTGTACAGTTTTCTTCCGATTTTGATGATTTTTTGGTTGTTTGATAGATAATCCTTCATTGCCTGTTTTGAGTTCAAATTGTTGGCGATAATGGCTCTCCACTACTTCCTGTTCATTATAAATTTATAATATCTGTTATTTCATATCATCATTAGACTCCTTTCCCGGGCCACCCCCATTCAAATTGCTAACCCGCCAATTGGGATGTGCCTCAGTTGCACCCAAATGTTACTAATTTTGACTTTCGTGTGGGCTAACTTTAAATTTAAACTGCTCTAATTGAACGGCAACAATTCCCAGTACTGAAAGACCCGGTCAAATACTGGGTATACTGCTAATATATATATATATATATATGGAGTGATTAGCGTAAAGGATATCGTCTCTCCCTTTCAAATATGGATTCAAAGGAGGGCGCAATAGGGAATGTAAAAATCGTAACTCAAACCAGTTGGGTGTTAAAAAGCCATTCAACGAA
>OZ010572.1:29831128-29923628 GCA_963932145.1 Acanthosepion lycidas
AAAAGGAAGAAAAAGAGAGGCGAGACTTAAACTTAGATGATAAAGGAAAGCCACCCACGACAGGGACATTTGGCGATGTTATTTTGATAAATGAAGAATGGTGAAAATTCTTATGGCCATTGTCATAAAGCTAATTGACGAACACCAGGTGGTTACAGAGTTTTAAATAGATAAAAAATTAACTGTGTCTTGGTGGCAAACAATATTATCGGGAAAGGATTTAATAGGTCATCTGTTAACCGGACACAAAGCCCAAACCTGGGTTAAGTCTTTGTCGTTTGGACAAGACATATGTGTTGTGTTGAAATTCGGCTATGATAATAAAACTATGTTATCAGAAATTGGCACCAAGAATGCAAATAGGGCTAGGATAGTGAAACTGCTTTATCGGGACGAAGAGTTGGCTGTGTTTCGCTAGACGACCACCCACTTGATAATTGGAGAAAATGTCATTGATAGATCCCAGGTGACATTGAGGATAAGAGCTGCGATTAAGGAAAGAAAAGGAAAAGAAAAAGATATTTTTTTTTTTTGAGCAAGATATATTTATTTCTTAAAACAAGGCTAGCCTGGTCACACCCACACTGTTGGACGCCCATTGCCCGCATGTTAACGAGAGCCAGGCGGAGGTGATCATGTGACGCAGGTGGGAGGCCCGCCACCGCCCATTGAGAGGATAGGTATGATAAGTTACTGCGAAGAAGTTGGAAAACCGTTGACGCCCCTCTGAAGTATGGTGAGATATCCATACGAGAACAAGAGAAGGTGGGGGTAAGAGAAGACTTCCAAAAATGAAAAGGAGTGGAAAATTCCTGACCGAAAATAAAGAAGTGGATTATGGGTTTAGAATTATCAAGGAACCTCAAACCCCGACGAGCCCACCCCGGTTTGGGTCGGCGTCCATATAAGCAAAGTCCCAGCGAGCGAAAATCAGTTCGAGTTGCAGTTAGTTCGAGTCCAAGTTCCAGAGAGTTCGAGTGAGTTCCAGTTGAGAGCTCTGAAGACCCACCACGAAGAGCTGACCAAGATTCGCGCTAATTCCGAACTCATCTTCTAATCAAGAACAATTTATTTTTGAAGAACGACTTAGACTCACGCCACCAAAACAAGATTTACGGATTTCGCCTGAAGACACACCAAGAACCAGTTTCTTAAAGGACAGACAACTTAGATGTTAAGACTCGCCTAACAAAAACAACGTGTCACGAATCCACATAGCGGGTTGGGAGATAGATGTGGCCCTGTATCCAGCAACCATATATAAAGTATTGTTATCCTTTTTTTTAATAACATTGAACTTTTCGAGTTGTTATTTTATTTTCTCTTACATCTATTTGTGCGATACCACCCTCATTCGAACTCAGCTTGCATTACGGCCCCGACGACTGATTGATTTCCTCTGCCTAAGATCAATTCACAACGTGGGTAAGCAGACTGGAAATCAAAGTAGTTACTTCGGTAACCAGGCGTTGGAGGCGAGTTGGGAACGACGAGGCTGTTATCGGATCTAACCCGATTCCCATCCGAATCACCAAAAGGTTAGAACGTCACACTTGGGAGCCGCGACCAATACCAAGCCAGTTGGTCGTCACAGGACGGGATAGCACGACTGACGCAGACAGGCGGACATCACGTTTGGAGCGACACCCACCCGAACGAACGAACGGAAGTGGCCGACGTCACAATTGGCGCCGTGACTAGAACAAGACCCTGGATCGGCTGATGTCACAAAATACACTCAATGGATTTAGATTTTGTCACAAAGAAGCCTGTAATAACTTGGAGTCACCATATCGAAATGACAGAGAAATTAAGGAAATAATACTACAGGCTTATGCACCTGGTGATAAATACTGAGTTGAATTTACACAAAACTGAATATCAGCCATAATCACTTAAGCTATTCCTATAGTGCAATACAGTTTCAACATCCTTAATTGGCTCATAGCTAACATTAAACGTATGTCAAAACGAAAAAAGCATCTCACTAACCACCGTATGCATCATTCTAAGGCTGATGTCTGTCGTCTCTATGTGCCCAGATCCGAAGGAGGCAGAGGATTAATTCAACTAGAACTGTCTTTAAAAAACCACAAAAATTGATCTTGTAAGATACCTGGAAGCAACAGAAGAGTGTATGATTATCTGTGTCAAAGAACACGTGAGAAATTTATTCAATAATAAGAGAAACCAACAGATTCAAAAGGGAATTTCTGTTGGATGAAGAAGTGCAAATAAACCATAATAAACCCACTGCAGCACCAAAGAACCGAAAAAATAAAGCAAAATCAAATGCAATGTTTCAAATGCAGAAACAATCGGAAACCTCTTCATGTTCTTTAGTCTACCTGTATCAAAAAACTGAAGTAAACAAAGCTCGTATATATTAGTTGTTACGTACTGTAGGGTTAAACACTGAAACCGAAGGTTTTATTCTTCCTGCACATGAGCAATGCTTGCTAATTCTTTATTACCAAGCACATATCCTGAAAAAGTGTTAGCCCAAAACTGAAACTCTTTTATAAATATCCAAAAACAATTGACATATTGTATCAGATTGCACATTATTAGCACCTACTTATTATAAAACTAGGCATGATAGAATAAGCCAATATATGCACTAGAAAATATGCAAACTTTACAGAAAGGAAACTGATATAAACATCACCCAAATCCAGTTACACAGATAGAATGTGTAACGCTTTCATGAGACTTTTCAGTACACATAGACAGAAGAATGAAAGCCAATTTTTCAGACCACAAAAACAAAACAGATTGTGCTTTCTTTTTTATCTTTTTGATTTGGCAGAGTTTACTGAGTGTAATGTTAGTTTGAAGATCTGTAAAAAGGATATTGAAGTGGAAAGCTAAAAATTGTGGAACATGAGGACAACAATAATTCCAGTATTAGTTGGAACATTCGGAGTGATTGGAAAATGTTCCGATAGATTTATTGAAGGTATTCCTGATAGCACAAGCCTTCAAGAAATACAAAAACTAGTGTTCACATGTACAGCGCACACATGAAAAGCTTTATCTATGTAAAATATTTGATCTTGAGTGTTTTTTTGTGGGTGGGTGTTTCAGTGGAAAATGACATTAAGCCATTTCTGACTTTGGCAGTTCTACTTGAGATCGGGTGTTTGTTCTGAGGCCCGACTTTCTTTCAAGGCACGGTACTTCCCCGAGAAAACATTTGTTCATCCAGATTGGTGGTAGCTGGTACTGTTTAAAACATACATTTTTTAAGAGCGCTGAATAACTGGATAGATTTTCGTCGGTACAAACAGTGTGGAAAAATGAATATTGGATGTTGTCTTAATTTTATAAAAATCATTTAAGGCTGTAACCATGTACTGTTGATTTTTATGTCCACGAGCACATGAAAATTTTGGAAAGTTAGCAATGTCTGGTTTGGGTTGAACATTTCTTCCACTGTTACCCGCTGTATATATCACTGTTTTCTGGGATTAAGGTCTCCGAATTTCTATGTTCCTGTGTGGATATTCTGAAGCAAGAAGCAGTTAGATCTTTCTCTGGATTTCGTCTAATCTAACAAAAGCAGTGTTTTCAAACATTTTCATGTATATATATATATATATATATATATATATATATATATATATATATATATATATATATATATATATATTTATATATATATGTATATATTTTCATATATATATATATATTCATATATATATATATTTTCATATATATATATATATATATATATATAAAGAAATATAGTCTTAAGGTGTGCTATATTTATGGAATAAAGTGCTCAATATCAGAGATAGAGCGTGTGTAAATATAAAAGTGAACATAGAAGTCAACACTTAGAGGCGACAGTCTGTTTCATGCTATATACAATCGTCAGGCCTGACGAGTGCATGTAGCATGAAACAGACTGTCGCCTCTAAGTGTTGACTTCTATGTTCACTTTTATATTTATATATATATATATATATATATATATATATATATATATATATATTTATGCTCTACTTTTGTATCGATCATTTTTTTTTTAAATAATAACAAAAATACTAAAGAACTTTGGATTATTTACCTAACCAGTTCTTTCCTATTTTCTATATATTTTCACATATATATATATATATATATATATATATATATATATATATATATATATATATTACTTAAGTAAACGTACCAGATAAAGAATGTTATACAAAGTCTCCCAAGGAATTACATAGATAACAGATAGATTATAGTAAAATATTTTATTACAGATAAACGATGCATTATAGAAAACATTAATTAATATTCGTAATAAAGAAAAGTATTATTATAGATAACTGATATATTAGGGAAAAATCGATAGATTCATTTCCTGTAATCCAGCCTTGTGACATGTACATTTAGTCTACAGTATATATATATATATATATATATATATATATATATATACAAAAAATGTTCCCAATTTTTCTTGAGAACAAGCAGCTAAATTCACATTATTTAAATATCTAAATAATTAAAAATAATGTCTCATTAGATTTTCTCAAATATGTACGGAATTATTTGAACACGTAAAAAACCTTAGTTTTCTTTGTAATTTTGTTAATAATCTTCACCCCCAACCAAATCACTGAAGCCAGTGAACACAAGGGATTTTGGGGTGTTGCATACTTAGAAAACAGAAAAACCACTAAGGATTTTGTACCTAAGAAGTGTAATTAGGAGGCAATTAGATAACGAATGACATTACATTTAAATTTTTAAAGATTAAAGATGACCGAAAGAGAATTCCACAAGCGATCAAAGTTGGCCGACAAGCAAGAAACCGGAAGTGAGAAGTGCGAGAAAGAAGATGTTAGCATAGAACTTTCGGTTGCATATTAGACCTCTTTGTCAGTTTATTACTGCGCTTATATTCATATAGTCTCGGGAACCATAGCGGAGAGCGCATCCGAACAATTACCATGACAGTATTTATAGAAGAGACGCAGGGAGACAACTTTATGGCGGTGGAAAACTGACTGAAGCCAAGATTACAGATCAGGACCAATAATATTGCTGATTTTTCTTTGAATTTTATAAAGGAGTTCTATACAGAGATATGTCAGGAGCATTGGATCATACGTGACAGCAATATTCTAAGCACTGGTGAATGGTAGACATATAGATATGTAAGATAGAATCAGAAAAGAAAAATTGCTTAACACGATGCAGGGAACCAACTTTTTTATAAGCTGACCTAGCAATAGCATCAACCCTGCATAGATACCACGTTAAGACACTATGCTATCGGGAAGGTCATTAAGGAAAATTAAAAACAAGCAAAGTAGGAGCAAGGATAGAGCTCTGGGAGGCATTCGCATTAGTACGAAAGAATCTGGAAGAGAGACCATTCAATCTAATGTTAAATCCTTGATTTTATTTCATGATTTAACACAATAGATTGGAACGTTACAAAAATTGTCTCCGGCTTCATCGTTCTCACCTATAGCTTGATAGACTTTTTTCCGCAATTATCGTCAGTTGAAGGGAGGTGCGGTTCACCTGAATTCTTAAAAAATGGAACAACATATGAAGATTTACAACAGGCAGGGAAACAAGACGCAGCGAGGTATTTATTATACAGTTTAGAGATGACAGAAGCACACTTCTTTGTTATACAGTTTAGAGATAACGGGAGCACACTTCTTAAAGACTATAGCAGGGATACCATGCTTTGATCCCAGAGATCCAAGAATGGGTTATATGTATATTAACCAACAGAGACTCAGTTCTAAGTGAGAATTTAGGCAAGGTCAGTCCTGATGAGTCAAGCCTAACGTTTAAGGAACATTTACAGACCAAAGCCTCACCTTTATCAGCAGAAGATGTTAATACCTCAAATTGACTGAAGAAAGGAGGAATAGAAAGCGTATTCTTATCTAATACTTTATTATATAATCGCCAGTAATCACGAGAGCCATATTTGTTAGGTGCAATACGGTGCCTCATTTTCTCAACAAACATCTGCGCTGTCAGACAGGAATAGCCGGAAATAGTGGTTCCTCTCGGCGATAGCGGCAAAGCATGCCGGTGTGAACCAAGGAGAAAACTGAGGTTTCACCTGGTATTTCCAAGGCGGAATGAAACATCCATGTCGGCTTTGACCCAAGAGCAAAACTCAGCGGCGCAGTTCTCAAACTGAAGATTACAAATGTCTGTCCAAGTGGCTTCTTGGTGAATGAAAATAAATATTTTATTATTATTAACACAAATATTAGAAAATTATTCAAATGTTTCTCTCGTGGCCAGCACTATTTATTTGTACCGAAAGCGTGAAATTTATGACAAAAAGTACTTAAGAAAAGAGATGTAAATTTTCTTCCTTGTGCATTTTCTATAAATACTTTCCTGGTAATTGTTCAGCTGAGATCTTCGTTAAGGTTCCTAAACTTTATGAATGTAAGCACAGCACAAAACTGGCAACAAGATTTCATCACTTTATAGTTTAACTGGCTAGATCTAACCGTAAGTTCTTTGTTAACTTTTTCTTTTATCGCATATGGAAAACTAATTCGGCTGCATGTCCTGTAGCCATCTTTGACCTTCAAAAATTTAAATACGACGTTATAAGTTATCTAGCTACGGAAATTTAAATATATGGGAAGAGTTCTAACAGTAGACGAAAAATGTGACACTGACATCCGAAGAGATATTGGGATGGCCAAAGACTCAGTCCAAAATCTAAGCAGAATATTCCGGGACGGGAAAGTTTCGTTAGAGTAATGAAAAGTAGTGAAACAGAACTGAAATGTTACGTGATATCGGTCCTCTTGTATGGCAGCGAATGCTGGACAATCTCCTCAAAGATGAAGAAGATACTCGAAGCAAAAGAAAGGATGATAGGGATACCAAGGGCCGAACATGTAAGCAATGACAAGATTTTGGAAAGAATGCAAACAATGAGGAAATTTCTACTTGACATCAGGAACAGGCAGCTGAAATTTCTGGGACACATAATGAGGAAAGAGGGCTTGGAAAATCTGATATTCACAAGACGGATAAAGGGAAAGAGGGACAGGGGAAAGCAACGCGTGACATACTTAATGGGCTTGAGCAAGTGGATGGAAGAACAGTGGCTGGGAGAAATAGCAAAAAAAAATTTTTATGACCGAAAGGAGGAGGTGGATGGCCATGATTGCCTACGTCTTGAAGGGATACGGCACATAAAAGAAGATTGTCTTCCTGATCACTTCTCTATTGTTCTTGTTCCTTAATGATTCCGTTTCTAATTATTTCACATTTACTAAACTTGTGTGTCCTTGTGGCTTTATTGAATTGTATGGAGTGAAATGATAAAAAAAACAGTCATTTCATGAATTCATCTGCAGACAAGAATACAGTATAATAAAACTGGAAGTAATCTATATATATAAATATATATATATATATATATATATATATATATATATACACACACACATATATATATATATATATATATATATATATATATATATATATATATATATATATATATATATAATAGCTGGTCAGTCATATTCGTGGATACATGTCTATTAGGGGGCTAGCTCAGGCAAATTGTTTTAGTAGACCTGAGTTACAGTTTCTGAAAGAGAGCATGCTATCTAGCGTGATTGACAATCTGAACAAGACCAGCACACTAAAACCCTCGGTCACGATGACTTGTGATTTCTTCTACCCAATTTCACTCACAAAGATTGGATCAACCGGTGATATGGTTTTCAGACCGATAACATCAGAATGATTACTTCCTAACACATCAACTGTGGTGAGATTCGAACCCTGGTCTCATGGTCAGAAAGCGAACGTTGTAACCACTTCGTCCCGTGCCTATGTATGTATGTATGTATGTATGTATGTATGTATGTATAGATAGATAGATAGATAGATAGATAGATAGATAGATAGATAGATAGATAGATAGATCAAATTTATTTTATTTCTACAAATGTTTCGATGATAGCCGAGTGGGTATTGAATACTGTGTGTGGTGCGAACTCATTAGCTTGAATGTTCTGGAAAGACTATCAAAGAAAATAAATACAGTACCAGTGATCATTGGATCATTGGGGTGTTGTACAAAAACATGGACAAATGTAAAATGTGTGTGAAACTGGAGCTGTTACGTTAGATGTAATAAAGTATTTTTATCAGATATTGCAGACAAAGACTTGATATTTTTTTCGTACTGAAACGGTTATTGTCCGCATAATTTGAACTTCACCACAACCCATGTAGATCTTTTATTTGTGTCTATTAAATAGTGTTTTCTCATTTGTTCCCCTTCGTCTATTCTTCATTTTAATGTTGTTATCGTTTTACATTAAGGTTCACCCTGTACAAGGACTTGGGGACACTCGTGGAAAAGGGTTATGTTAAGTGGTAGATAAAATGTATAAGAGGAAAAGATTAACCCTAGACTTAAACAGGTTAAGATTGTAGTGGTCAGGGAAACTTCCTCATGGGAGTCTGTTCCAAACAGTATTGTTTGGCGCGAAGAAGCTGTTCGAGTGAATCTTATCACCTATTGAATAGAGAGGGAGTGAGAGTTGTTTGCAACAATGTAAGTGTCACAACGGGTCCTAGCCGTGAAGGTCAGACCAGGCAGAAGTAATGTAGTTCATCCGAGCACTTTCAATGGAAGTAGCCATAGAGCAGTGAGAGGTTTGTTACATCTCGCCTGTGTGAGAGAGAGATAGATAGATTGGAGACTAGAAACTAATTCGTCACCGACAAGGACTCGGAAGGCTTTTGAACTCTAACAATACTGCAAAATGAGGACCGGTCGGTTCCCTCCCAAATATGGCAACATTACGCCATGTTCGGCCTATTTATATTTTACTTATTTTCTCTTCTTAATTTCTGATTGTCACTGTTTACATTAATGTCATGCGTATCCTGATGTCCTAGTATGAAGATTAACTAAATCCGACAGTAAGGCCTCTGATCAGGAGGTTTTGAGGAGCGTGGAACGACCTCTTTATTGCTGGTCCACCTTGACCCTGGGTGGTAGCATCTGTTAGCGTCCCAACGATGGGCAAATAGTTAACACCCAAGCTGGGGTCAAAACACTATGAAAGTGTAAAAATATGTTTAAATACCAGCAATAAATTTTTAGAAGAAAAATTATTATAGCAATACATTATTATGAGCAATATATTTTTGAAGGAAATAAATTTTACCAATAATACATTTTTGAGGAAAAAATAATATTAGCAATACATTTTTGTAAATAATTATTAACAACAATGCAACAATAATTTTTTAAAGAAAAAAACTATTATCAGTAAAACATTTTTGAAGAAAAAAATATCACCAGCAATGCATTTTGGAGAAAAATTATTACCAGCAATATATTTTTGGAAAAAATATCACAAGGGAAAAAAATCTCGTAGGCATTAAATAACCCATTTAGCATGATATGGTGTAAAACAAACCAAACCAAACCAACATATGACGAAGGTTGCAGGAGCCACCAAATATTTGTTTATTTTCCCAAACTTTTATTGTACACCCATATGTCATCTAAATAAAACATAAAAAAATAATAAAATTGGTGTCATCAAACACACACATATATATATATATATATATATATATATATATATATATATATATATATATATATATATATATATATATATATATTCTGTTGTATTAATTAAAGAATTAATATTTCTTATGATGACGAAATGTCGCCTTTTTGTTTTCTCAGATGAGAAGCGTTTCGAGTTGGATTCTCTTATCTTCTTTCGTAATATACAAAGATATTATCGTTCTTATCTTGTAGGGATTAAATACGAAGACCGAATGTGAAACGATAAAATAGCTTTTCTTCATGAAGAACAAAAGACTGTAAAATTGCAATAGCTGTTAAAGGAAGCAAAAAAGAGTAAAAAAAATGACGTAGATATAAAATCAAAAGAATTTGCATGCATGAACACATCTAGTGACAAATTAACATTCTGCTAAAAATGTAGCAAATACAATATTATCGAAAATGTGACAGACAAATTTTGATATTTGTCTATTATTGAGTAATATAATGGAGCTTTCGTAAAACTATTGAATAATCACACTAATAATTGTTTTAACAACAGAGACTCATATATACGATTTACATTATTCGGACTATTGTTCACATATTTGTCGCCATATTTATTACAAGGTTTCGGCCATTTTACGCTCCGTCCTTTTTCAGGTGGTTGGAATGTCGAATTGAACCCTAATTTCGCTCACTGGGGTAGACTGTACCATGTGTTCTTGAGAACACATGGAACAGTGGATAAAGGCGTTGGTTAGATCCGGTTACCGGACCAAAAGAGAGTGAGTTCAATACCTGGTTAAGGCAGTGGAGAACTTTCAGAGGGAAATTAACAGGAGATAACTGATAACTGGCATCCATTAAACATGGCACGTGGAACTAGAACAGTCTACCTCAGGGAGCGAAATAAAGGGTTCACTTCGACATTCCAATCACCTGAAGAAGGCTGGAGCGTACAACGGCTGAAACGTTGCAATAAATATGGCAATAAAATGAGGTTAATAATCCGAATAATGTAAATAGTGTACATAATACCTAATCTCAGAAATAGAGACTCTTATATACATACACACACACACACACACACACACACATATATATATATATATATATATATATATATATATATATATGGGGTGTAACAGCAAAACTGTCCAGCATGACATCCAAGAAAATGTTTAATATCTAGAAAAAACACTAAAGTAATTGAGTTTATTTTTCCATGTTTTCAAATGAGACGTTTAGTCATCTTGACACCCCTTGTAAACATTACTTAAAAAAAACTCTTTGAGTTGTTTCGCTAGATAGAGAATAGTTTAAAATTATTTTGTGTCAGCCCAACTATGTTTTTACCAATTGAGAAATGGGGAAACGACAAATATCGTTCAAGCCTTCAGTAATGGTACAAACGTTCATATTCTCGCTTCCATTATCAAAGTTCACTCAAAACAATCAAGAGAACGGTGATAAATTTTAAAAAAAGAGCGAAGTGTAGAAAGTTGATCAGGAAGTCACAACATGAAGAGGGGTCATCATTTAAACTTAGAGTTAGAGCTTAATCTAACAATTGTACAAACTGACGCACGTTTACGCACCATGCTTTGAACGTCTACTGGGCCTCAAGTGAAAATAAGACTTTAAATGGTGTATTGTCCCTGCATTTCCTTACATGTTGTTCGATCATCCCCATAAAAACCTAACAGATTAAAGTTATTTATATAGTCCTGTTATTTATTTCACTGGAAATACTTTCTTACATTTGCAATGTTACAGTCCAGTCACTCTTCGATCGTTATTTGCATGGCAAATGTTCAGAAAAGCTCCATGACAAGTGTTCAGAAGAGCTCCATGGCGAATTTTCATAAGAGCTCCATGGAAAAAGTTTAGCTACGCTCCATGGAAATCTTTTGGAGTAGCTCCATGGCAAATATTTAGAATAGCTCCATGAAAATTGTTTAAAAGAGTTTCATAGCAAATCTTCGGAAATGTTCCATGGAAAATTTTCGGAAGTGCTCCATGAAAATTGATCAGAAGAGTCCCATAGAAATTGATTGAAAAATCTGCACGGAAAATGTTTAGAAAGAGCGTCATGGAAAATTTCTGAAAGTGCTCCATGCAAAAGTTTCGGAAGATCTCCATGAAAAATGGATAAGAGATCAATGGCACATTTTCAGAAGAGATCCATGAACATTGTTAGAGGAACTCCATAGGAAATGTTCAGACGAGCTCCGTGGCAAATGTTCACAGCAGCTCCCTGGAAAATGTTTAGATCTACACGGAAAATGTTCAGGGGAACTCCATGGGCAAATGTTCGGAAGAGCTCCTTGGAAAATGTTCAGAAGTGCACAATAGAAATATTCAGAGGAGCTGCATTAAAATGTTCAAAAGAGCTCCATGGGAAATATTCAGAGGTTCTTGAGAGTAAATGTCTGGATGAGCTCCATGACAGTGTTAAGAATATTTCGTTTGCAAATGTTCGCAGGAGCGCCATTTCAAATGTTCGGTAGATGTCCAATATTTAGAGCAGCTCAATGAAAAATACTCAGAGGACATCCATGGTGAAGAATGTTCAGAATTTTCCATGGCAAATGGTCAGGAATCGATATATTTCTTCTATGTCCCGAATGTTAGATGGAACTTCCTCACAGACAGATTTTCCTAAGAATTACGACTTTGTTGAGCGAACAATCGTGTAAGTGTTTTCTGAAAAACATTTATTTTGATCCCTTAAAATCAAATGTCAGGCTTTGTCTATCCTTCATTTTTTTATAATTCCAAATTCCTTTCACCGTCTCCACACCCATCGTCCATCCATATCCTACATCGTTACCATTTTGACTGTGACCTACTACCCTGAGTATCTCTCGATCTTTACATTTGGTTATACTTCTTAAAGATAAACTACATTTGACTAACTGATCTCTCTCTCTCAATCTCTCTCATTTTATATATATATATATATATATATATAATTCAGAAATTGTGTATAAATGTATAAAGGAAGTATACACAGACACACACACACACACACACATATATATATATATATATATATATATATATATATATATATATATATATATATATATATATATATATATATATAAATAAATTTTACATTTACACACGCTGTTTGATATTAAGCAATTTATCCCATGTTTACACAAGCTCTATCACTGATATTGAGCAATTTATCCCATAAATATACCACAATTAAGATTATATTTCTTCATATATATATATATATATATATACATATATATATATATATATATATATATATATATATATATATATATATATATATATATATAAAATTTAATTGAATGGATCTTAGTAAAATATCTTTTACCACACTGTAACACAAACTTTTATAAAATGTCCTTCGACCAGCACAAAAGTACGCGTTACCTTAATCACAGCCTACATCTACATATATGTAGTTATTTGTTTTTCGTGTTTTTAGAAAAAAAAATCACCGTTTATTGTAGCCTATCATTTTACTCATGAATGTTCAAAGCAATGAAACCAAAAATAAAATTCCCCCTTTTAACACAAAAATGTTCTCCTGCAATGGTAAATAGTTATAGGAAAACATAAGATTCTGATCCTTCCATTTTGTTCTACATTGAAGCTATTCCTGACAGCATAGACGTTCTACATTAAAAGAAAAAAATATGACGCCTTTGATAAAAACAATATGGTTGCCTTTGAATCGAATGTATAGACGTATATATCTTTTAAGTCTAAAAAATAAGCGAATTTGCATAAAGGTTGTATAGAGAATGATAGCATAGATTTTATTGCAGTTTGCTTCTTTATCCTTCATCGTTTCTGTTGTGTTTGTAAATTTTACGTGCAAGAGGATTACTGTCCTTCCATTTCAGATAATGTTTCTTTTGAAAGAAAAGACTGAAAAAAGAAAGAAGAAAAAAGTTACAAATAATACTTTCCATTTTACATATTGAACCCTGACGATCCGTTTAGGTGAAACCTAGGTAGATTTGCCTGGCTATTTAGGTTTATCTTAGATTTGTCTACTTCGTGTATTGAGCACTTTACGTAGTTGCCTTTAGTCTGTTTGGAGTTTTTTTTTCTTTAGCTTGAATTATGGACGTTTTCGCCTTAATTTCATGTTCTTTGTTCTTTCTTTTTTTATTCCCCATTTTTCCTTGGGTACTGGTTTGTTCTGCCACAAGTCGAAATATCAAAGGTTTTTTTTCCAAGCGAGTACCATCACTTATATGTGAACATAGAAGTCAACACTTCAAGGCGACAGTCTGATTCATGCTATATGCAATCGTCATGGCCTGACGATTTCATATAGCATGAAACAGACTTAGTTAGGTTTATCTGTCTCTTTAGGTTCATATATATATATATATATATACCGCGTATATTTTGGCAGCATGTTTTCATTAAGACATGTCGCACTAAATAATTTAGACAAGTTTTTTCTACATATTTTCAATAGGATCCTCTCATATACACGGACAAGCGTTTTAGTATCCTTATTAAGGGTTTTCTCTCTTTTTACATGCACATTTACAAAAATAATTCACAATTAATTAAATTATTTTTCGGTCTTATCAATTCAACCTTGTTTATAATCTTGGCTGAGATTGAAAATACTTGGGAAAATAAAAGAAATGAAGTAAACTAACAAATTGATCTGTGAATTTGCGAGCATTAAATTAAAAATAAATAGACATAATATGTTTATATTATTCGACTAAATATGCCTGAATGAAGATATTCTGTCGAAATATACATACATATATATATATATATATATATATATATATATATATATATATATATATATATATATATATGTAACTTTTGCGTTTTTTGACGCAAACACTTACTTGATCAGAGTTTTGAAAAATGAAAATAAAAAAAAATAAAAATAAAAAACTATTTTTACCATTTAATTGGAAAAATTTGAATCCTGGGAGTTCAGATTAAATAAAAAGTTTAAGAAACGAAGCTTGAATTGGAAAACATACAAGGAAATTTAATAATTTGTGTTCAGGGATTAGCGTAGTCAACATCTCCAACTGGTATTACCTGCATTACATTTAGTAAAATCATGGCAACTGTCAAAAAAGGTGATAGTGTTTGAAAGTGGCAGAATTGTCAAGATACAAAATCAAGGTTTCTCCCGACGTGCTCTCGTTTGTAATTTTGGACTTAGTAAAAGTGCTGATGCCAATTACTTTAAAGAGCCTAAGGGATACGTAACAAGAATTTCAAGTGGTCATCCCAAGAAGATTTCGTCCGCGTTAGCGGATGGATTCGACGCGTTGTCCGGCAAGACACCATCTGATCATTGAGCCTGATTATGGCCCTTACTAATGCAGAATGTAACCCAAGTACAATAAGAAGCCATCTCTTAGAAAATGCCTTTAAAAACCGTAAACGCCTTCAAAATCCACGTCTTTTACAGCACAAAACAGCTCGTTTAAACATTCCTGAGAAGCGCCAAACATGGGACATAGAAAAGTACAAGAAATTTTTTTCTCTGTTGAGAAAAAAATAAACCTGGATTGTTCATATGGCTTCAAACATTAATGTCACGATAATGATATTCGGCTGGAGACATTTTAACACGATAGAGTGGCGGAGGTTCCATTATAACCTGGGGTGGTATCTCCGTCCAATAGCAATAGAACTTCAGGTTATATAGGGACGTCAAACGAAGGCTGGTTATATTGACATGTTAGAGAGAGCATCCTTGTTGACTGAAGTGACCTCGCTTGTGTGGAAATGACTGGATCTTTCATCAGGACAACGCTGGAGTCCATAATGCCGGATAAAGGACATATTTATGTTGAGTAACCTGATTCCTTTGGACCATCCAGTGTTTTTGCCGAACTGAGGCCAAATTAAAATTTTTAAAGGTGAAATTGAATGGAAAATCTGCAGAAATGGACGTCAGTTCCAAACAGAACATGACATTGGTGAAGTCATCTTCCCTACTTGAAATGACAACCCCACTGGCCTTTTGCAGACGCTTATATCAACCATGGGAAACTGTACAAAGCACAACTGAGATGTCTTGTTGGGCATTTCATAGATTGTTTAAGACTTACTTTAGGTATGTTTTTAAACTTTTGATCAGCTAGTATTTATCTAAATTTTCAGGCTTTCGAATTTTCACTATTAAATGCTAAAAAAGTCATCATTTTTTTTTTTTTCATTTTGATTTAAATTATAAGAGGCTCAACTCAAATAGGTGGATGAGTCGAACAACGTAGTAGGTATATTTTGTCTTGATTTCCTTTTGCCTTAATATTTTGGCCAGCAGTACACACACACACACACACACACTCATATATATATATATATATATATATATATATATATATATATATAGGTATGTGTGTGTTTGTGGGAGAGTGTGAGAGAGAGAGAGAGAAAGTGAACGCTAAGCTAAATATAGTTTCGACAATCTGTTTTAAGCATGAAAAAAACTATCCCCATTTTCTGTACACGACAGTTTCACTTCTTAAACTGAGAAACGCTCTATCCAGCATATTGAATTATTTACCCCTCAAATACAGCATAACATAAAATTACATCTTATCATGTATATCTGTGTGCGTTTGTCTATCAGTTTATCTCAGTGCGTGTATGTGATTTCTTACTCGCGTACGCGCACACACACACACACACACATATCCGGAGAACAAACTTTCTTTAAGTCTTTCTAATGCAGACGACAGTAGACTTACTTCATAATGCAGAAAAAATATGTATCCACTCAAACATGACGGAGAAGAACCTTTATATATATATATATATATATATATATATATATATATATATATATATATATATATATATGTGTGTGTGTGTGTGTGTGTGTGTGCGTGCGTGTGTGTGTGTGAAAATATATAGAAAATAGGAAAGAACTGGTTAGGTAAATAATTCAAAGTTCTTTAGTATTTTTGTTATTATTATTAAAAAATAGTGCTCGATAAAAAAGTAGAGCATAAATATGATTATTTATTTAAAAATATGATTCCAACACGCTACATAAAAGTTCTCATGAGAACTCGTATGTAGCGTGTTGGAATCATATTTTTAAATAAATAATTATATATATATATATATATATATATATATAGTGTAACCCGGATATAAGAGAGTTGTCGGTACCGGAGAATAAGTCTCTTATATCCGGGTTTATCTTATATCTGGGTTTCTCTTATATCCGGGTTTGGTCCATTATATATACATTAACACAGGCTCTAATTTGGGACCAGAGAAAATCGCTCTTATATCCAGGTTTCTCTTATATCCGTTTTACACTGATATATATATATATATATATATATATATATATATATATATATATATATATATATATTCTTCCGATTAAGTGTATTTTTATTCAAAAGCGTATATTTATTATAAAATGATTAATTATTTTCCCATAATAAAATTTAAATCAAAAAAACATGTCAGAACAAAATGTCTCTATGTCAAGAGACTACGTATAGGATTATGTTTTATATTGTCTATCCGAAATGCAATGTTTTCTTGGCAATATATATCATTAAAAAAAGCATCTTCAATTCCTTTATGAATTCTGAAATGGTAGTTCTATTACAGAGGTACTGAAATAAACATGCTGTGTAGGCCCCTAAATATCATCTATCGTTTAAAAGGTTTGTAAATCTCGATTATGACGTATCCAAAACAAATCTAACTCAGGAAGACGACCCACTGTGAATCATGTACTTTTGAAAAACGCGATGTAATTGAATCACCGTAATAGGAAAGTAGATTGTGCGCTAAATACAAATGTGTCAATTTTGAATTCTCCGCGAACTTCCGAATTGCGAAAACTTGCAATGAAGGAATTTTGATACTTCATAAACTTTCTCTTGTGAACCGAACACAGGTTTCTACCATCTGTAGCATTCTATTAAATCAGGAATGCCAACCTTTCATTTTTGCATCGTATTTTTACGGGCGATAAAAAAAAAAGTTTTGCATGTCTACAGAAAAAGAAAAAAACGTGTGGTACGTCTGTATTCCGTTGCATAATGATTTACGATTTGATTATAAAGTAAGCGTTTTTATTTCAACTTTCTTCAGACAATTTTTTAATAAGATTATTTTATTTTTTAGTTAAATAGAGACAGAAAGAGAGACCACTCTGCTGTTTCGTTCAGTTGTTTCTAGAGTAATCTTACTTATTATAAAATGCAGATTGTGTGTGTGTGTGTGTGTGTGTGTGTGTGTACGTTTATATATTGGATCGGATTTCCTACATTTTTCAACCGATTTCCACAAATCTTCACAGGACTACATAAAATTACCTTGCGGTGGTTCTAACAGCGCCAAAAATTGGAAAAACACAATTGTTTTTGCCCGAAATCAATTTGAAAACACGATTAAGAGGCATCACGAGAATGAAAGGGAGACAACTCATATCGAGTTATACTTATTATAAAACCCAGGTTGTTTTTGTGTGTGTGTTCGTTTATATATGGGATCGGATTTCATACATTTTTCAACCGATTTCAACAAAACATCACTTTTTGTTTTTGGCAGATAGTGTTTCTTATTGTCTTGCACACTTTTTCTTTATTTTTACATTTAGAATGCTTTAAAAATTCCATCTACAAGACAGTTGTTTATAATAAAATGCTATTCAATCGGTAGACGTATAACGATTGAAAACAATGTTTTTGCTTGAGTTTGGGTTTGACCAATTCGTAAAAAAAAAAAAAAAATAAAATAAATGATTACGACATGCGTGTCCGTCAAACTTAAACAATAATCTTTGTCAATTTTATTTTTCAGTCTTTCTGATGGTCGATACTTGATCTATCTTTCACTGTTACATCTCCGAGCAACGCCGAGCTCTACAGCTAGTTATTTATATTTCAGCTTTCTCTAAACAAACAAATTTTTTAAATATTCAAAGAAAGTATTTTTGGCATATTTAAAAATATTTTCAGTATCATTTTAAAATATTTTTGGCAAGTTAAAAGTAGTTAATCTGATTTAAACTACATCACGGAACTACTTTTCCTATTAAATATTGTAAAGAATCAGTAAAACTTGAACTTGTAAACCAAAGCAATGATGACACGAACGAATTCAAATATTTAACTGAATCATAACATTAACTTTCATTTCAATGATAACGTGGACCGTCAGTGACCCAACGCGTCACGGGTAGTGTAGTTGAACATAAAAATGAGGAATCTGTAGCAATACAAGAATCAGGACTTTTTGCCTGATGTAATAAGAATGTGTCTTTCATTACAAGTAAATGGAACAAGGACGTTTACTGCTAACAACTTGATCTGATAAACGAAGTATTGTTACCGAATTCTTTAATTATAAAAAGAAAGTATTAGGTTGGTGCAAAAATAATGTCGTTTTCTCATATAGTAACATATGTGAGAAAACGTCATTATTTTTGCACCCACCTAATAGTTTTATTCTTCATCATAACAATGCAATGGCAGACTAAAAAACAGACACGAAATAAACACCCCCCCCAAAAAAAAATGATGGCTTTAGGTTGAGAGTTTTTTTCCACTTCACCACACTCACAAGATTAAACTCCATTTGTTTTTATCAGTAGAACATTTCACAAAAACATTCAAGATCGAAGTCGTTGAAAACAGCCTTTTAAACGTTGTTCTTTGAGAAAAATCAGATTTCTTAACACGTGGAGGCGAAAATTTCTCTTCCAATTGAGCAGTTGTTTTTGAAAATGAAATGATTACATTGATGATGAACAATATTTAAACAAGTTATACTCATATTTGTTTTTATATCCATCCTTATAAATGGAATTACTTTCTGAAAGCAATAATATATATGAGAAAGAAAGAAAGAAAGTATGATAATGTAGGTATTGCATAATTTAATGGCTGGGCACTCGTATCCGAGGATACCTGTCTACTAGGACGCCTTGTCAATCCCTGTTGTAGATGTCTGCTCGGGCACATTTGTGTTTGTTTAACACCTACAGAGCCCACCCGTGGATTATACTGCAACTATGCTGAGCGAACCTTTGTTGCAGTTTCTTGGAGAGAGTGCGTTATCTAGCGTGACCAGCAGTCTGAACAAGGCCAGCACGCTGAAACCCTCGGTCACGATGACTTGTGACTTCTTGCTAGCACAAATATCGACGGCTCCCAAATAGTTCCTTCTACCAAATTTCACTCACACGGCTTGGATCAATCATTAGTATGGTTTTCAGGCACTTTCCAAAGGTTTTGCACTCCTTTTGGGATCGCCTTCCCCGACCGATAATTTCAAGAAACCACCTTCCTGACAAAACGACCAACGTGAGATTCGAACCCTGGTGACATTGTTCAGAAAGCAAACGTTCTAACCACTTTGCCACACGCGAAGAATTTAATAGTAAACAAATACACTTATTGATTATGGACTACAAATATCGTGTGCACTAAAAATTCTCATGTGAACTACTTCATTGCTTAAATCGTCCTGGGTATGACGATAAACTACATCCGTCATCAAGGCCTGTGATTGGGAAGTTTTGAGGAACATGGAACCACGTCTTCATTGCTGTTGTTCCCAGGCCCACTCTGATTCGGGGTGGTAGCAGCTGTTATGGTCCCAGTTATGCGTAAATAGTAACCCCTAAACTGGAGCCAAAAACATTACGAAGGTATAAAAATGTAATAATGAATTTTATAGTAAAAATGACAGCAATAAATTTTTGAAAAATAATTACCAGCAATACATTTGACTCGACAAAAAAAAACTTCTTTCCAAAAAAACGTCAATAAAACCTGATCTACAAACTGAGTTCTTAGAAACAATACATATTCTATTCATTCGAACCTATCCAAACCGCCCTCCTTATGACGATATACTACATCCGCGTCCTGGGTAAGATGATAAATTACGTCCGACAGCAAGGCCTCTGGTCATGAGGTTTTGAGGAGCGTGGAACCACATCTTAGTTGCTGGTGTTCCCAGGTCTACCCTAACACGTGGTGGTAGCACATGTTAGGGTACCAGCTATGGGTAAGTAGTTAACCCACAAACTGGGGTTAAAACACTATGAACGTGTAAAAATAGGTGTAAATACCAGAAATACATTGTAAATAATTATTAGCAGCAATAAATTTTTGAAGAAAAATTACCGGAAATATATATTTTTAAAAATATCAGCTATACATTTAAAAAAAATATCAACAATACATTGTTCGAACAAAATATTACCATCAATAAAAATCTTGTCAGCATTAAATATCCAATTGAGGTTGAAATGCCATAAAACAAAAGAAAGCCAACAATACATTTTTGAAAAAAAATTCCCAGCTATACATTTTTCGAAAAAAAATATTACCAGCGATATATTAAGAAAAAATATTACTACACAGGTTTCTGAAGGAAAAAAAACATTACCAGCGATATATTATGAAGAAAAAATATTACTACACAAACTTTGAAGGAAAAATAATATTACCGACGATATATTATGAAGAAAAAAATATTACTACACAGTTTTTCGAAGGAAAAAAATATTAGAAACAATAAAAACTGTCGACATTAAATAACCCACTGTGGTTGAAATGCCGTAAATGAAACCAAACCTTAAACCAGAACCTACCCTAAAAAACTTGTCAGCATTAAATAACCCAGTGAGTTTGATATGCCGTAAAACTAAATAAACCAAACAACGATACCTTAAAAATTTGCTTTCAAATTTCTGACATTTAGCTGGAAGCAAGCAGTAACAACAGGTAGTTGCGGCAAATAAACAAGCATCTAAGTAAGATAGGCAGATAGATAAAAAGCTTTAAGAGCATAGATTAAATTTAGCTAGATTTACTCAGCGGGATGCGAAGAGAACAGAAATCCTTCAACATCGATAAGGACCGGCTTAGTTAATCTGATTACATAAGATAATTCCCACGTGCACATTTTGGTAGTTCTCTCAGAGGAAACAGTTCATTCGGAAAACTCAGCTTGCGTAATTAACTTCAGTGAGTCGACATGAAATAATATTGAAGTTTAGAAATATCGATACCTCTTGTCATTGTTGAGACGATAAAGACGAACTGGGATTTGACAAAGCATTACGTTGAGATGCACCATGATTAAAGTGAGATAGTCAAGCCAGTGACGTGGAAAAGAAATATCCAGCCCTCGTGAAAAATCGTTCATTCTCTTATCTACGATTGGTAATCAACACTAAAATAGTTTTAACGTTGATGATTAGCACAAATAGTTTTGGAATATATGACTTTTATTGTTTTCTTGTTATTAAAACAAATAACTGTAATACTTCGTTGTAAGCCAAAAAGAAAAGAGAAAGAACAAAAAAAAAAAAAATGGACGGATCTGTTTATACTTTTATTCATGTTTCTTTTTTTTTTTTTTTTTTTTTTTTTGTATCTATTTATTTTTTATACGACTGACAATTTACCTCTGTCTTCTTTACTAATAAGAGAAGATTGCCCCAAACTATAATTGCGGAGAAATGTACTAATTACTTTTTCCTTGATAATGATTGCTCTAGAGCCGATGTGATTTAGCTAGATCGTCTGCATGGCGTCAAGACATTGACGTATAATTTCTTTCCTTTTTTATAACTGTTATTAGAGTTGTTTAAGCCTTTTTTCACCTGTTAGATTGTATTTTATTTACTTATTTTTCTTATTTGATTTTGTTTCTAGCTCAAGTATCAATTTCGTATTTTTCTCGTTATGATGTGAATTAAGCGGTCTCCATAGACAATCTCTAAACATGTCCATTGTCTTTTTTAATGCTATTGATACCGGACAAAACCTACTTGAAAAGAAGGCTACGTACGAAGAAGGCTCAAAGTAATCGAACGACCTTACATCCAAGAGTTTGCGATAACTGTAACTAGTTATTGATCAAAATAAAGATTCATATATATATATATATATATATATATATATATATATATATATATACAGTAGCAGCATGGCCCGGCGTTGCCCGTGCTTGATTCAAAAATTGTACGACTCATACAGCAATCGCTATCATTTGACTTAAAATATTTTTGCCCTTCCTGGCCTTTAAAGGAGTGCCCTTTGCCGTGCTGATGTTGCTACATGCCTTACTTCTTGACTATCTCACAGTAAATTTTTTCTAAGCTCTATACTAAACATTAAATCTGTTACGAAAAAAGAACTAAATAAAATGAACACAAAACGATCAGCTTTAAAAAAAAAGGACTCTTAACTGGAAAAACCGAATGAAAAAAGAATGTTAACAAAAAAATACTTTTTCACACCCAACCCAGTTCTGCGGAATCGGAATCAACGTTGAGTTTAAGCAAGCGAATGAGCCAATTGGAGTAAAGTGCCATGCAGATTTAAATTTTTCCCACTTGTGTCGAATGCAGCTATCTATTTTTTGCATGCTAGCATGCTAGTTAAAATTCGTATCAGTCAGCTGTTATCACTCACGCTGGCCAATAGAATCCTTCTGCCTATTCGTGGCAGCCAGCTATAGGCTCTCACTCTGGCCAGTAGAAAATGGTCGCAAGCTACATGAAAACTGCCGTAGAAGCATTAAAAAATCGATTATTTCCACTATCGATGGGAGTTGAGAAATGCAAAGTCGGTGTTGGCCTTTCCGCTAACTTGGAGCATGTGCATGTAAATTTTGGTGCAAATCCGTCGAAAATTGCGGCAGTGCATAGGTTGCACACACGCACCCCGCCTTTTATAGATAGAGATATTAAGACATTATTTATGTTTAAACTTTCTTTTTATAGATACAAATATTTAAGTAAATGCACTGTTTATAATAAACAGAATTAACGACATTTACCGGCCTGAATGTCCGAGAAATTTTCATAGAAAATTTGCGTCCTCCGACAGGAATCGAACCTGCATCCTATACGGAACCGTCATATAGCCTGACGTGCTTTTACCGATTTAGCCACAGAGGAGCGTTTCGGTTAGCAAGGTCGATTTTATTGTATTTAAACTACAATTCTCCGTGATTTTCTCTCGTATATTCATATCTGCTCGATACGTATACAAATGTAAACAAATGACGTCACATTATAAAATTAGGTACCTCCACTTTTTCGCGGAAAAACAGCATAGCGTAATAAAAAAAATGCCACAAACTTAACGAAAATAAAGTTTTATCGTCAAAACGCTTATGTTATTATTAAGATGAAAGACCAAAGTATTTTTTAAGTATTTTTTGAAATTTTTTAATATTTTCTAAGACGCTCGAAATTTTGGTTAAAATGTTAATTTTTTTACGTCATCGCGGTGCTGTTAAAATAACATTGTTTTTTTTTTTGCGCTTTTTTCCCGTTGAAAACACACTAATTTGGAAATTCTTGTAAAATTAAAGTAATTGTCCGATTTTAATGCCATTTTCAGGACTTATTCACAAATGAATGAAATTATTTTTGAAATATTTCTTTTTAGTAAATTTTAGTAAAAATTTTTTTTTTTCAATATGTTACACCCCACTTACTTATTGTCCTGAAATTTCGTTCAATCCTTTTTTATTTCTTTACAATTTTTTTTTGTTTAAACTAAGAGTCATTGGAGATGGTAAATCACCTACTTTTTTTTTTCAAATTTGTGCTAACTATCTGAAAATCTGCTCTGAATTGAAAAATAATGAATCCAATAAAATTATGATATTACTTAATTAGAAAAGCTTTTAATTGCTTTTGTAAATAAGTAATATTAAGGTCATTATTGCCTGAAGAAATAAATTTTTTCTGATGAATAATTAAATTTTACGAGAAAGTTTTATTTGTTTTACATTTTAATTATAATAATTTATAATAGTTTAAAAATCGTGCAAAACTCTGTATTAGGCTATTTCCTTGTGATAATTAGAAATTAAGTAGAAACAAAATTTATGAGTTCAAAATTGCAAAGTTTAATAAACTTAGTGGTGCTAATTTTTTTTCAAATGATTTTTTACTTAATGCGTTCCTTATTTCCATGTACGGTAGACTGAAATTGCCATTATTATAAAAAGAGTTTTGTCCCTTTATTCTAATAAATAAACATAACAGTAAAACTAAAAAATAAAAGCGTTCACTCAGATTTCTAGTAATTTTCATTTATGGTCATCCGTAGTAGCTGTCATCACTCGTCAATCAACACATAGATCAAATATTGGATCAAAATTACGGTACCAATCGTTAGTAATTCGTTGTATATTACTTTTTTATGCTATAATTAAGTAATATTTTTTTTAAATCAGATTAATTGAACAGTAAATTTTCTAATTTTACTAAAATAATGTGTCAGAAATTTTTTTAAATATTTTTAAAATCGATAAATTTGTGTTTGTTTACAAATTACATAAAATTAAGAAAATGGCGGTTTTTAAGAAAATTTAAAAAATTTGAAATTAAATTTGACATTCCAATGTATATAGTTTCTATCTGAAATACACCATAATTGTTTACTTAATGGAAATAATAAATTTAATGATTCAACTTTCAAGTAAAGCTAAAATGAAATCTTCAAGCATGTTATTTCATTTTAAAAAATGCATTTTAAACATAGGTATCGAAATTTATGCCGAAAAAGTGGAGGTACCTATATAAAATGGACAAAGTCCGACAATAATATATATATATATATATATATATATATATATATATATATATATATATATATATATATATAATTCTACCACGTAGTCACAAGTCTTTGTGGCGGAGGGCTTGAGCGTTCAGAACTTGTTCAAATTGTTGCACACGCTAGATAACATGTTCTTTCCCAGAACCTGTAACAAAGATCTGCTCAGCATAGTTGCAGGACAAACCACCAGTGGGCTGTGTGGGTGTTGAACAAACACAAAAATGCGTCTGAGCAAGTGTCTGCAATAAGGATTGAATAACCTCCGTAGTAGACAGGTATCCTCGTATACGAGTGGCTATATATATATATATATATATATATATATATATATATATATATATTGTATGAATGATTCAAGCTAATATATATATATATATATATATATATATATATATATATATATAGATAGATAGATAGTTAGATAGATAGATAGATAGATATATAGATATATATAATAACAATGCTTAAACACTAATATTCCATGGTCATAATTTATTCCACTGGAATCGTAAATACGATCCAATTCATCAGACCTACAAATTCAAAAAGAAAACAGAAAAAACCTACTCCGGAAAAAAAATAGAATTTAGAGAGAGTGTAAGTATGAGAGGGTGGGACGAATGTTAGTTCATAAGAGAGGGGTTTAACAGAGAGGGTTATTTAAAAACTAGGTGTGAGTGGAAGTGGGAAAAATGATTGTGGTCGGATGTCTAATACAATAAAGATACATTTCGTGGTGACATACACACACCATGGCCGATCAAATCTTAAAGAAGGAGGGAGAGGTAAGGAAAGAAGTGGTGGGGAAGAAAGATGGGGCGGGTGAAATTAAAATTAAAAGGGACGCTGTGTAATTGAGAAAATTTAGAAAATTTGACAAAAATAATATCGACTACAGGTTACAAATCAAATATAAACAAAAAATATGACGATTATCTAATCTAGCTAGGACCTATATTTTTATGTTCAAAACGCATGCAAATACACACATACACAATAACTTATACGCGTATATACATACACATCGCCGTGTACCTACATACACACATACATATACCCATGTACACATACACATATATCCACATATTCACACAAATACACACATACATATACATACACACACACATATATGCACATATACATATATCTGATTCAATATCTCTGATACTAAGCGCTTTCTAATAATTACCGCGCATATGATATACAAATAATTACACCTACATATACATATACACATACACATATACACATACACACACACCTCCATATATATATATATACACATACACACATACATACATATATATGTACATATACAAACATACACATACATACATATACATACATATATATATATATATATACATATACACAAACATCTACACACATACATACATGTATATACCACACATACATACATACATATATATATATATATATACATATATATATATATATATATATATATACATACACACATACATATACATGTACACACACATACACATATATATACATACACACATACACATTCATATACATATATATATACATACACACACACATATATATACACATATATCCACCTATACCATATACACACATTTTCCACATACATATACATAAATACACATGCACACACATACACGTATATACATGCACACACACACACAAAAAAACAGATATATATACATATATATATATATATATATATATACATACAAAAATGCACACAAACATATACCTACATATACACACATACATCCATACGCATCCACTCCTTACACATTTACCCACACATGTACATATGAGCATACGCATACATGCGCATAAACATATATACCTAAAACCTTACATTTCTATACAATTACATACACCCAATTAAACAAAAAAACTATGTATCCCTGTATCTATCCGTCTAGCTATACATACATACACATATACACGCACATATATACCCACATTCACACATATATATACACATACATATATACATATACATATATATGGGTACATATATACCAAAACATACGCACACATATGCATATATACATATACATATACACACATCCCTGCATATGTATCCATCTACATATACCTACATCCATATACGTATACATGAATATATACATATACACACATACGCATGCATATACACATACATCCATACATATACATACATATACCAATACACACACACCTAAATATATACCTATATATACACGTAGCCAAGTACATACATACATACATATATACATACACATACATGCATACACACACACACACACACACACACACATATATATATATATATATATATATATATATATATATATATATATACACATAAACCCACATACATACAAATACGTACATATACATACATATAAATTAGAATTTAAGAACTAAATAAGTAAAATTTCAACAATTTGGGGGTAAAAAAAAATACACATAGCGGAATCACAAAAACATACACAATGATCTATATAGAGATAAACAAAATAAACATAATAGACATTCCGTTAAAATGTCATGCCCGATGTTTTGAACCAAGATGGAACTGACATAAGTGACAGAAAGTTACAAAACGGTGTTTATGTTTTGAATCTTTTCTTATGTCTACATTTAGAAAATATCTCATTACGAAGATTCAACAGTTCATCTTGATTCTTATCTTTGATAATAAATTTTTTTTCCGCCAAGCACAGATCACACCAATCGCGGAAGTTATTAGGTGTTTTGGCTCTTGATAGGTATCTCCATTTCAAAAGTTGGGTTAACCCCTTATCCACCAGATCCCAGTAGTGTTTGGATAAGGAAGTTTGACTTCTGAGGCATCTATATCTAAAAGAGTGTCTATGGTTGTATAGACGCTGCTTCCAATCACCGGCGGATATAACTATATATCTTTTTTTCTCGTTTATATTTTCCTCGGGAAAGATTGTTGCCTCGTATATTACATTTTTATAGTTACATTTACCCCCGATTGGACAATGATCTTTATTCCTACAATTGCAGGTAGGGTTACTTGATTGAGTTACATTACAATGGTAGTTTCTAAGTATTCTGCAATTATGGGAAGATATGATTTTCTCCATATTTCTAACGCATGAGTAACTAATTTTCAGAGTCTTCCTATTGAAAATTTTACGTAATGGATGTTTACTGTGAAAATGTTTATCAATTAATTTCAGAAAAAACTTCCTATATCAATGTTAGAGAGCTTGCAATATGGTGGGTTGAACCATATTACCTTCCTCTTTCTATTTTTAGATCTGTTATTATTCTGATTTACAAGTTCTCCGTTATAGTTTAATTCCTGTCTAAAACCACTATTTTTGAGGGCCTGATTGTATATAAATTTATTATCATTAAAGATTTTTTGGCTAGAAGTTAGCTTATTTATTCTCGTATTCACAGTTTTAGGGATGTGGTCTATCACATGTTTAGGGTGGTTAGAGTGGACGTTGATATACAGGGGTGTTTGATCAACTTTATGAAAGGGTTTAAAGGTATCATTCGATAGATTGAGTGTAATATCCAAAAAGTTGACTATTTTCAGGTTCGAAGATATTTCAATTTTAAGGCCTAAATATTTGAAGGCCATAATTATCTTCTTATGTAAGCTGGAAGTCAAGGGACCATTGGTACTTGGGACAATGATTAGGCAGTCATCTCTATAAATTCCAACTTGGCTAAGGTTAACTACTCTACTCAAGGTGTCGAGAATATATATGCCCACCAGATCTACAATTTGGGCGGAATCAAAGGCCCCTATAGGTACATCGAAACTACCATTATTCTTCTTCACCCAAGTAGCGTCATTGTATATAAGTATTGATCTTCTTGACGCTAAAATGATGTTCAGATCATTATCCGTTATTTCGGTATATCCTTTGTATATATATATATATATATATATATATATATATATATATATATATATATTATCCACATACAAAACTGTTTAGATGCATCACTGCTTATCAGTGTGGCTAGACATTCGATTGCTTCAAGTCGGGTACAAGATTCCACCCATTTGTAAAGTCACACACACACACACACACACACATATATATATATATATATACACACACACAGATATATATATATATATATATATATATATATATATATATATATATATATATATATATGTGGATAATCTAATCTGCATCTTAGGTGCTTAGCCTTTAGCAACATTGTTTTTCTCCGGCGACATGCTCGAGGTCCTTTACAGTTAAAAGCTTTAGTGGCTGGCTTCGTCGATATATACAACCTTGATGTCTTTACATCGTTGACAATATAGTTTGTCGTTAAGCGAGGATTCTTCGAGATATCTCTAATAAGTTTCCTTTCTAACGTCTCAGAAAGTATATGTTTTCTACCAGTCCTCAATTTATTTTCAATGAGTTACGTTCTACTCCTTGATAATGCTACGAATTCTCGATTTAAGAAAGTTCCATCCTTTCGAACATGTTATATATCCATCACCTTATTTGTACGCATCAACTACCTCTTCATTCAGAGCTTCTTGTCAAGTTCAGCCATCTTTGGTATGGTTGCAGAACGAATGAGTTATCGCGGTACGTGGCACGCACATAATGTCTTCCTTATCATATTTTAGAGTCTAATAGAATCAAGTCAGTACTATTTCATTTATGTATTAAATATCGAATTAAAAAATAAACATTACAATTGGTACAGAGAAATTATATTTCATAATAAAATCGGTAGCGAATAATTTTGGACTGCACAAGTTTTTAGAAAAATCTATAATTATGAATAAAATAGATGCAAACTACTAAGAATTTCAAGAATTATTCAATACTAGATACGGAATCAATTATTTATGGTAAATTCAGTTAGTCCTTGTAAATATTCGTATTTTCTTAGAAAATAAATATTAAGTGGGAGTGAATAATTCTATCTACATCTGTATATATATATATATATATATATATATATATATATATATATATATATATATATATGTGTGTGTGTGTGTGTGTGTGTGTGTGTGTCTGTGTCTGTGTCTGTGTCTGTCTGAGTGTGTGTGTGTTAATTATGTGGTGCAGTTTAATTTATATTAGAATGAGTCATTCATACAAAAAATGAATTAGTAATGTTAATGAGATGAAATGGCGAATTCACTTCGCTAACTAAATTTTAAAAATGCATTAACCCACTAACCACTAGATAAATGTTATGATCCTTGTTTGTTTGTTTTTTAATTATGAACTGTATTACGTCTTTCTTAAATATACAAGTAATTTCGACAGGTTCTCCTTTCATCATCAGGCATGGAAACTATTTTCTTTTTGGGAAAATTCAGGCGGCATCCGAGATGAAAAAATATATTGCAAATCGAAATATGTTTTTGTGAAGTGTGTTATTGATAACAGATACAAACACGTGGATCATGCAATCGCAACGCAAAAGTTGATTTTTTTGAAAATTTAAGTGAGAGTGTTTTTTTATTATTATGGCAATTTAAGAAGTTTTTTTGTGTTGTAGGTGTTTATCAGGCATGAATTATGTAGTTCAATATCCAGAGCAATGTCTCAGTTGTTATTCCGAAAGTTTGTACATCGGATCAGTTCTTTTAAATCAATTACGTGGTGCAATTTAATTTATATTACAGTGAGGTATTCATACAAAAAGTAAATTAGGTAAGTTAATGAAATAAAATGGTGAATTCACTTTTTGTATGAATGATTCAAGCTAATATATATATATATATATATATATATATATATAATAAAAAGACGTAAACACTAATATTCCATGGTCATAATTTATTCCATTGGAATCTAAATACGATCTAATTCATCAGACCGACAAATTCAAAAAGAAAACAGCAAAAACAATTTCGGAAATAAAAACAGATTTTAGAGAGAGTGTAAGTATGAGAGTGTTGGACGAATGTTAGTGCTAAAGAGAGGGGTAACAGACGAGAGAAGGAGGGAGATTAATCCTTAACTGAGAGAATCTTAGGAGAGATGAGTGTAAGGGGTTTAAGTAAGAGAAATATGAATGTTGTCGGAAATATGAATGTTGTCTCTCTCTCTCTCTCTCTATATATATATATATATATATATATATATATATATATATATATAGATAGATAGATAGATAGATAGAGAGTGAGAGAGAGTAATCATTTCACCGCAAGCAAACCCAGAATGCCACCAGCAGGCAGGGGTTTACAGACAGTGGAAGAAAATACTGGATACAGAGGATTGTAGTTTTAAAGAAAGCAAGTAAACGGAAGGGAGCTCCACTGTCGGAAAGTGCAAGAAAATAAACTGTTGGAAGTAACAAGTAACAAGAAGAAGAAGTATAGTTGTTAGATGTAATTTACATTTATCTATTTCAAAAGTAAAAGGGTCGGGCCTAGATTCCAATCTAGTAGCATGCTTAAAAAAGGGAAAAAAGCACATCAGAGTGGTTGCCATTTGTAGAAAAGACACGAGGAAGCAACACCATGTCAATGAGAAAGCGACTGAAGTTTAGATGCCTGATCATGATCGATTACTTTACAAATCTTTCTTTGGATTTTGTCAAAAAATATCAAGATGTAGAGCAGGAGTACCAGGTCAGATATGCAAACTTTATTCAATGCACGGCCGGATGGTAGATTTGTAAATGTGAAAAATGGATTCTGACAAGAAAAACGTTCTATAATGATACAATGAATCAAAATTTCCTTGCAGTATATGCAGCTTTTGATTCTCTGTAGCTGTCCCACTTCAAGTCATTTGAAAGCGCGTTCTTAAAAGAGGAACTACAGAGGGGAACTGGAAAGCAGTGGCACAATAGTTGTAGAGTTTGGTGAGATCTGGAACCAGCTCGGGAGTACAACGGCTGGTATTCCGTCCCCTTCACTTGCCTTATGTGAATATAATTTTTAATAAGATATCCAAGACCAGTGACGGGTTCTGCGCAGTGGGGGGTTCTTTTTAGTGTTTTCTGTCCTCTGGAATGTCTTAATCGGATCAAATATATCTCTCAGTAGAGCCTCAGTTTCAGGGGATAATCAGGTGTGTGTGTA
The DNA here is from genome assembly GCA_963932145.1 of Acanthosepion lycidas. NCBI lineage: Eukaryota > Metazoa > Mollusca > Cephalopoda > Sepiida > Sepiidae > Acanthosepion > Acanthosepion lycidas. Next base: position 29,863,356 of record OZ010572.1, read on the forward strand.
CTCCAGTGAGTTGGGAAGATAAATCATGGTTATCTGTAGATACCAGACGATTTCCTGTTGTTCAGTATTCTCCTGCAGAGGCGCCAATAATCTTGCTGTTCGTTCTATCAACAGACATCGCTTACCAGTGTAATGATTTACAATTTCAGCAATTATGCAAATGATAGATGGAAAAGGTACTCCGAAAATCCTACACAAGACAGAATGCAAGGTTATTTATGTTATTAGGACTTTGTCGCCATATTTATTACAACGTTTCGGCCTTTGTACGCTCCGAACTGAACCCTTTATTTTCGCTCACTGGGGTAGACTGTTCTAGTTCCACGTGCCATGTTTAATGACACGTGGAAATAGAACAGTTTTTAATGTCAGTTATCAGGATGTCAGTTATCTCCTGTTAATTCCCTCTGAAAGTTCTACACTGCCTTAACCGGATATTGAACTCACACTCTTTGGGTCCTGTGATCTAACTAACGTCTTCATCCATTGTGCCATATGTCCTTGAGGACATCTGTGTATGAGTTTCTGGGCATTATAAACCTAATGTCTTCAGCAACCATTTTTACCAGTGCTCATACAGACGGATGCAAAATGCACGGTTGTAGGCAAAAGGAACAGCCGAACATACACATTATGAAGTGGTAATACCAAATCAAACAAGAACAAAATCTAGATAACTGCGAAGTGTTTTAACAGAGGAAAGAAAGTGCGGAACTGAAATCCGAAGGCGCATTGAGATAGACAAAGATGCCTTCCGAAAGATAAGCAGAGTATTAAGAACCAAAAATGTACGTTAGATACAAAGAAAAGAGTACTGAACTATATGGCAGTGATTGCTTGACAATCTCTTTACAGGTGTAGAAGAGACTTGAAGCACAATATATTTTGTCCAACAGAAGGTTTCTGAGAATGTCATGGACCTAACATGTGAGCAACGACGAAGCACACATAATTAACATGAGAAATAGACAGTTGAAATATCAAGGGCACATAATGAGGTAAGAGGTCTCGAAAATGTGATGTCCACAGGACAAACTGAAGGCAAGGACAGGAAAACAACGCAAAACCTAGCTAGAGAGCTTGAGTAAATGGATGTTGGAACAAGGTTTAGGAGAGATAAAAAGAACACATTTTATTAAGACCTAAAAAGGAGAGGACATATTCGAGAGCCATGATTACCAATGTCCGTAAGGAACACGGCACGAAGAAGAAGAAGAAGAAGAAGAAGAAGAAGAAGAAGAAGAAGAAGAATTCGAGTCATGGTTGCCAATGTTCTCAAGGTCCACGACACAAAAAAGAAGTATACTTGTTCAGCAAGAAGAAGAAGAAGAAGAAATATTCGAGAGCTATGGTTGCCAATATTCTGAAGGTACACGACACAAAGAAGAAGAAGAAGAAGAAGAAGAAGAAGAAGAAGAAGAAATATACTTGTTCAACCGGAAATTTTCTTTATTCCACGCCCGTGAAGCTGTATTTCAAGTTAGGTATATATTTATATTTTTGCCAAAGTGTTTAATTATCTTTGTAACTAAAGAGTTCCACAACATTTTCGATTGTATCCAGTGTCGATATGAATATACACGTAATTGTTTGAAGGATGTGTATTCTGTCATTTATGTCTGTACATATACAAAGAGTTACTGATGATAATTGTATCCTTTTCATAGTTTTTGATCTGCGTATAGATGTCTTTGTAAGCGCGAAGGCCATTCCTTATGTGACGTATGAGAAGGTTTCCATCTGTTGCTGTTTCCTATCAGAACAATCGCAGACGACAAAGAAAAAACCTTCTTTTAATTTCACAAGAAACAGTATGCACCTGATTGCCGTCACATCATTATTAGATATTAATAAACTGAACGAATCTGATATACAAGAAAAACATCAACGGAACTCGAAACGACAATGATAATGGACAGTTTCTACATAGTCTTGAACGAACCGTTCGTTCCCTGGTATGGATACAAGAGAAAATATATAAAAGACATTAACGAAATATTGGCTGTCAAATTGAATGGGTTGGAACAAAGATTTGCTCAGTTTTTTTTAATAGGTACCGTTTAAACAAGTAGTTTCAGTTTATATACAGTACGAGAAAAAAATATGGACGCACCCATAGAAAGTCAATTTTGTATTTTTACCAAGACAATTGAGTAATAGAATTCGTTTCTTAATACAGGGTATTAAGACAAATGTATATATGTACATTATACAAGTCAAATACGATTTAGTAACAATAACTGTGCTAAGCATAATGCCTTAAAGGATTAAGGTTAGCTAACGGGTAAATTGCAACTCTTCCAATGGCCTAATCAGAGTTTTGACCATAACCCAATTGAAAACCCTTGGCCAATAATCGACAAGCGTTCCTGTAATAGGAAAACGTTAACACAGATGAACTTTTTCGCGAATCAAAGGAATGCTGGAGAAATCTGTCGAATAACTTTGACTGACTAAATAAATTTAGTCTATAAAATTTCACAAAGAATTAAGGCCGTTACCCAACAAAATTCTAAATCATATTTTGATTTGTATAATGTACATATGTCCACTTGTATTATAATAGCATGTATAATAAAGGAATTCTATTAATCACTTGTCTTGGGAAAAATAAAAAATTGTCTTTCTATAGGCGCGTCCATATTTTGCTTCGTACTGGACATATTCTGGAAGGGGATCATTCAACGCCTACGTCTATATGATTCATTTGTGAATTGCGAATTTTAGAAGGTTTTACGTAAAAATGTAAATCTGAGGGAAATTAGATGCATTTTCGTCATTTGTTGCTTTTTTTTATTTCCAGAAATCAAAAAAAAAACTTCTTCTACGTGACGGATCCCTTCAGGACGTTGACGATCATGGCTTTTCAAATGCCAACTCCTTTATGATTCTTAATAAATTTTCTCTTTCGCTATCTCTTTTAAATCTTGTTCTGCCATCCATTTACTAAAGCTCGCTAAATAGGTTATGTTTTTTTTTTTGTTTTTTTTTTACATTTCTCTCTTGCCTTTAATCTATCTTGTGAGTATCAAATTTTCCAGTGAAAAGTATTCACTATATGCTCTAGAAATTTCAACTGTTTCCTCTTGAAGCAGTAAAAAAGATATGTTCCATTAATGGATATTATACTTTTTAATCTTTTCGTTTTTTTTTGTCTTTTTTTTTTCACAAAGCAATCGATGAAATTTGACTTAGCTGATTTGTTTGGAGAAGTATACTTTAACAAAATCCCTACTTCGGGGTTTAATAATATCTTTAAACTTCATAGGATTCACGGTAAACAATATTTTTACAGGATTTTTTTTTTGTTTTTACTTTTTAACAGCGAAGTGTAAATTCTTAGGATTTCTTACTCTTGAGCATGCAATATACAAGTGTCCATGCATAAATATTTGTTTCTAGAGACAAATTCCAACATTTTGAAGCGTTTGGTTTTGTGATGGGCGAACTGGGAACTGGACTTTTTTTTCTATAAAAACTTAAAAATATATGCAAAGAACAATATTACATTCTTATTAAATAAGTATTTGTTACTGTAATCATTAATTGTTTTTAATATAGTGGAAGTATTTTGTGTGTTGAATAATAAAATTTTCCACATTAGTAAAACAGTCTGTACTTTCTAACTCCTTAGCAGTTTGCCCATCTCACCAAAACTTGGTTTCGATCGGTCAATGTATGGCTACTTTTAGAGTGTGTTATGGATGGACTAACAGAAGTTTTTATATAGATTGTGCGATAGCTGAGAGTAGTGTTCGGAAGTGGTTTTACTTCTTCTATGTGCTGTGTGCGTTCAATTTCATGTACTGCACCAGAAGTGGAAATTTTGATCTGGAACAGTGAGAATATTCCGACCGGTCCGTGTTCTTTCATGATGACAAAATCGAAACAATGATTAAGAAGTAGCCAGTTACCATGTCATGAGACAAGATGAAGAGAGTCTACATATAGTCTCATGAAGATAGACAACATATAGTCTCATGAAGAGAGTCCATATGTAAGCGATCAGCTTTCCAGTAACCTGATACTCTTTATCTATTGGAAATGAAAAATTATTGTACATTAAAAACGTTTACAAAACAGACGTTGAATTCAAACATGTTACTCCAAATGGAACTAATGACAAGACAGTAATCGATTGAAAACATCCGAAATTAACCAAATGAAAGTTTTTCAACTTCCTTCTGTATGACAAACTTTAAACGATATATATTGGATAAGATGTTAGGTAACCGTCATGGAATTTCAGAACTATGGACCTAAACTATGAAAAGGGTGAATGAATATATATATATATATATATATATATGTATATATATATATATATATATATATATATATATATATATATATATATATATATATATATATATACCCATTAGAATAGACAAAAATGAATCAATAAATAAAAAATACAAAACTAAATGAATGGGCTCAAATAAATAAAGTAAGTAATAAACAAATTAACAAACCATTATGACTAAAATATTAGTTAGACAAAAACCAAAAATTTGACGAAAACCTAGCTATAACGATAAAAAATACTACGTTACTTAAAAATCGAAAACCTAAAAGAGTAAATACAAATATGCAGTAAACAAGTAAAATAAATTAATCTAAATTCACTCAAATAATTGATAAATAAACAAACTAACAAACCGATCCCGATAAATTAACCGTTAGAAAAAACAAATAAAGGTAATCAATCCAAATAAATACATGAAGTAATAAACAAATTAAAAACTGCTCCCGCTAAAATAATAGTTAAAATAAACTACAAAAATCAACCCCAAAATTGAATAAATAGATTTAATTAACTTCCCAAACCAAAACAAAACTATTAAATAAGCGATATAAAGAAATTTTTTCTACGTTAAAACACCGATTAAAATAAAAAATAAAATAATAAATATATAATAAAAGAAATATAAATAATAAAATATAAAATAAAAATAAATAATGACAATAATTTAACCCAAATAAATAAATAAACAAATATACGACTTCCGTTAAAATAACCGCCAAAATAGACTACCCAAAATGCACCACTGACATGTATATATAAATAGCCGAGAAAAATAACAGCACTCGTGGCCTGACGATTGCGTGCTGCATGAAACAGACTGTCGCCTCTAAGTGTTGACTTCAATGTTCTTTTATATATATATAAATATATATATATATATATATATATATATATATATATATATATATATATATATATATATGGCAGCAAGCAAGGTTCTGTCATTGCCCCTGTCCTTTTTGTCCTTTTCTTCTCGGTGATGCTGAAATATGCATTTGCAGACACAGAGAGTGGCGTCAAGTTTCAGTTTCGAACAACTGGTGGTCTCTTCAATCATCAGCGCTTCAAAGCCAACACGCACCTTCGTACGATTATTATTCGTGATTTGTTGTTTGCTGATGATGCGGCTCTTGTAGCGACATCCTTTGAGGAGGCCCAATATCTAATAAATCGTTTCTCTGCTGCATGTAAAGCATTTGGTTTTACACTTAGCATAAGGAAAACTGAAGTTGTGCAACAACTTTGTCCTACTCCGAAGCAATTGCGTGGTGAGAAACAAAAACCATCAGTCTACAAATTTCCAGAGAGACCATTGAGAGTAGAAGACAAACCCCTGAACTATGTCAAGTCTTTCATTTATCTTGGTAGCAAAGCCAATTACAGTGGAACTTTAGATGATGAAATCATGCATCGGATTGCTAAGGCTACCAGTGCTTTCGGCAAACATCGCCATCGCTTGTGTAATGAGCAGAGTATTCGACTAGATACGAAAATTCGGGTTTACAGAGCTGTTGTACTTGACATCCTTTTGTATGGCTCAGAGTCATGGACTCCATACAGGTACCATTTTTTCTTGAGACTTTTATGATGCAGTCTCAGATACGCTGGACTGGTCATGTCATGAGAATGTCTGATGACAGGATACCCAAGATCCTAATATACAGCCAGTTAGCTCAGGGCTACAGGAATGTAGGACGCCAAGGGCTAAGATATAAAGACAGGCTGAAAAGCACCTTGTCAGCAGTTAATATACCACATAACACCATTGAGCGCTTAGCTTTGAAGCGGGTAGAATGGAGATCAACGTGTTTTAGTGGACAATTTTCAATCTGCTTGTCTGAATCATCTTCAAGAAGCGAGAGCATGATCTAAAATGTCAGCCAATCTAACTGTGATCTCATCTCACAATTCTCACACCTGCTCCATATGTGCCCTCCTTTGTAAATCACTAGCGGGTCTTAAATGCCACTTAAGATTATCGGATAAACTTTCATAACTGAATCAATAAGCTAGCAGATCCTCATACGTCGAAACCGACGAGAGAGTCCATTATATATATATATATATATATATATATATATATATATATATATATATATATATATACACACACACACACACACACATATATATATATATATATATATATATATATATATATATATATATATATATATATATATATATATTCAGCGTGGTGATATAAATTAACACTCTATAATGACTGATATTGAAAGTCTCCACAACATGGTCTGGTGATCGTTTAATGGGTGACACTGCTATTAATTATGCAGTCTTGATTGCTATGTCTATATTGTCAATATCTAGAAACACTTTTCTTCCCATAAAGATGGAAAGATTTATGTAGTATATAAGTGCGTCTTTGTGTGTGTATGCATGTCTCTGTCTATGCATGTCTCTGTGCGTGTGTGTGTGTGAATGTATATATCTATGTGCGCATAATTAATTAACTTTGTATATAGGTGAATGCGTTCATATATGTATGTGTATGTATTCCGCTCTCTATTTCATATAACCATATACAAAGATATTCCCGCCCATTCATATACATACACACACACATTTGCTTATCAATGTGGGACACTTTTATATTAAACTATACCAAGTTTTAATATCTCAGGCAATAAATATCCACACACGTGCTCATGGTCCGATTTACTTTTATATAACACTTTTGTATGAAAGTGTCGACGTATAGTTTATGTGCGGGCCTAAGCCATACAACGAGTTATAGATAATTGATATCTCTGTATTTGAATTGCTGGAGCTGTTAAAAAATAGTCCCTCCCTATTTTTTCTTTCATTTCGATCACGTTATTCGCCATTTTCTTAACCTTTTCCCGACAGCTACGTAAAAAGTGTCCATAAATTAACCTTCCACAGAAACCTTAGAGATATTGAAGCGAGGAGAAAAGAAGACGTTGTTGGCGAAGAAAAAGCCGTCCCGGACCATAAGGACCCATAATTTTTCCTCCCAATTATTTCACAATTCCTTTTATTTATTTATTTATTTATTCATTTATTTATTTATTATTTATATACGTTATAGATTACTACTTGTTTGTTTTGTTGTTGTTGTTTTGTTTTTTTAATTCATAGTTTCCGCTATTCTAGACCGTTATTTTATTATTATTTTTTTTAAGAATCCATTCCTACATTTTTCGTTGTCTCTTTCTAAATTGTAAAAATCTTGACTTTCTTGGGTATTTTTCATTCCTTTCAAATGCAATGAGGAAATTGATATTATAAAAAAAGAAGAGAAAAGATAAAGAATTCGGCTTATGGCTTTCTGCTAAATATTCCTTACGATCCCTCGTTAGATCATAAAAAAAAAAAAAAATTCTCTTCATATCTCCAAGAAGTAAAAATAAACAAGCACCATATTGTGCTACAGTCACATTATTATGATCCTTTATCAGTTTAAGGAATTTAAAAAATGTGCTTTAATTTCTTTTTCTGTAGCTTCAAAGCCCAAAGCATCTTTGGCCACTGCTGTTATAGCTTCTGAATATTTCGATTACCCAAAACGAATAAAGGAATAGATAAAACAAATAATCCTGAATAAATTGATAAAATAATGTGTAAGACGCCTGGGTCTTGGGTGGAGTCATAGGGGATTAAACGTACTAGAAAAAAAGAAAATAAGAAGAAGGAAATGTACACAAAAGAACTGAGTTGAGAAGGAAAGGAATCGAAAACCAAACAATGCGTGCCAGGAAGCGTTACTCGAAATATTAAAATTACCCATAGCTATAAAAATGAGGAATCCATTTCATTCATTAGTTTTTTTTTGTTTTTGTTTTTTTGTTTTGTTTTTTATAAATTTCTTTTTCGATTTTCATTCTTTTCTTCTTCTTTTTTTTTTACTTATTGATTCAATTGTGGTTTCGATATTTTTTTTTTTTCACCGATTATTTTTTTTTTATACACGCGTCGATTTGCCGGGTTGTGTTCTTTTTTAAGGGATAATTCTTGACGTGGCTGTTTTTGGCAGATGACCCTCCATTCCGAATGCGATATGATTTCACAGCAGCATGTGCAATTGAATAACCAAATATCGCTTAAGAGTCTGGGAGGGGATTTTTTTTTTTTTTGGTGGGGATACGATGTGAATATGACCACGCGTAAAAGAAAAACGAATCATCAACAAATAACCTGTTATAAAGCGCTAGTTAAAGTTTGACTGATGAACTTTGGAAAGGGGCATTAAAGAGTATCAAAAGAAAAAAATCTAATTTCCTACTGTAGAACAATACCAAGCCACGCTACCATTAAGCCCAAATTAAAAAGTAAAAACTGTGCTGCAGACAATTCGGGCATTTACTGTCTATCCCAAGGAATGATAGTACATATCCAAAAAACACCGGACACGAAAAAAAAAACTTCCAAAATCGAATCGACATCTGCTGTACATCGATCTTTTGCAGAAGAATATTTGAGGCGATTATAACAATAGAGTCTCTCAACTAATTTGACCTTGTGCCAGACATGCAATCGCATAAAAATCAATTAGCAAATATGAAGACTGAAACTGGCCGCTCCGATGTGGTGTAGCATCCTTGGTATGACGACAAACTACATCCGCATCCTTGGTATGACGATATACTACATCCAATAGCAAGGCCTCTGATCAGGAGGTTTTCAGGAGCATGGAACCACATCTTAATTGTTGGTGTTCCCAGGTCCAACCTGACCGGGATGGTAGCACCTGTTAGGGTCCCAGTTATGGGTAAGTAGTTTAATATTACTATCAATACGTTTTTGAAACGAAAACATTATCAGCTTTACTTTTTTGAAAAAAGAAAATTACCAGCAATACATTTTTGAAGGAAAAATATTACCAGAAACAGATTTTTGATAAAACAAAATATTACCAGCAATAAAAATTTTGTCGACATTAAATAACCCATTGAGGTTGATATGCCGTAAAACAAACCAAATCCAACCGATGTGGTGTAATGTTTATCAAGGTTGTCTCGCTAGATCAATTACCACTGGATAGAGAGTTCGATCCTCACTCGATGCCCCATACTTTCGGCCTTGTGTCACATCTAATATACGCTTAGAAAATCCCTATGAAGCATAAAAGTTAGTTATATACCTCTGGGCAAGTTTTTTGAAAAGCAAATCTTGAAGATTATTCATACCTAATGATTATGATCCTCAACTGAATCTCCAGACATCTGGAGATCCCTTCGCACATATCTGGAGATTACATTCTGGACATGGCACCCATACATTTTGACAATGCTCTCACACAATCGTAGATTGCCCTCTACACATATGTGGAAGTTGTTACCCACACATGTGGACATTGTTCCATACAGATATAGTTATTGTTCTGTACTAAAAGCAGTTCAGCTAATATCACCATTTTACCTAGTTACTTAAAAATAAAACAATTAAACACAAATACCTTGTAAAATAAAAACATGAAGAATGCAAATATAAGCCCCCATACACAACGGAGATAAGATACTTTAGACACAGTCAATAATTGAAACTAAATGAAGTAGATAACGAAAACATCAATAATAATAATAATAATAATAATAATAATAATAATAATAATTATTATTATTATTATTATTATTATTATTATTATTATTACAACATTAACAATAATAAAATCGAAGTCTCAAAAATGTGTTACATGGGAACATCAACATTCTCTGTTGTAGTTGGCGCCTTCACATTGGTTAGAAAAAATTCCAGTAGACTCATCATTGAAGGGATTCCTGGAAGCCCATGCTTTTAAGAAATACAAAGAAATTGTTCCCAGGAGTACAGTTCACACCTTACGAAGGCCTCATCTCTGTAAATTGTGTGCATATATGTGTGTGTGTGTGTGTCTTTTTTAATGAGTCAATGGGAAATATTATAAGGCCATTTCTGACCTTAGGTCTCTGGGCGGTACCCGGAGAGAAATGTATACACACCAGAAAATCAAAGGAAATATAATAATAATAATAATAATAATAATAATAATAATAATAATAATAATAATAATATAAAAAAATAAGCAAAAAGTTAAAATAAACGCATTGTGTAAATTATAAACAAGTTTAAAATCTAGGAATGAACACATAAACACAAATATATGTAAACATAATGAGAAAAAATCAATAATTATGCAATCAATAATAAATAATCAGTAAATGTTAACGAACAACACTATAAACTATCTACAATTAACAGCATTTGGATCCACAATTATTTCTATTCAATAGGAAATATGAGTATAACCGTTACCGCCTACACATATAAAGAGTAGAGCGAACACACAACATACATGGCCTGAAGATTGCATTCAAGCATTTCACAGACAGCTGCCGCCGGGTGTTGACTTCAGAGCCCACTTTTATATTAACATACGCTCTGTTATTGATATTGAGAACTATTACGCATAAATATAGCATAACTTAAAACTATATTTTTACCTACATTATTCAGACTATTGTCCTTATCTTTGTCGACATATGTATTACAACGTTTCGGCCGTTGTACGCTCCGGCCTTCTTCAGGTGGGTGGAATGTCGAACTTAACGCTTTATTTCGCTCACTGGGTAGAGTGTTCCAGTTCCAAGGGCACATAGCACAGTGGATAAAGACGTTGGTTAGATCCAGTGACAGGGCTAAAAGAGTGTGAGTTCAATACCCGGTTAAGGCAGTGGAGAACTTTCAGAGCGAAATTAACAGGAGATAACTGATAACTGACATCCATTAAACATGGCACGTAGAACTAGAACAGTCTACCCCAGGGATCGAAATAAAGGGTTAAGTTCGACATTCCAACCACCTGAAGAAAGCCGGAGCGTGCAACGGCCGGAACGTTTTAATAAATATGGCGACAAAGATGAAGACAGTCGTCCGAATAATGTGAATAATGTACATAATACATTATCTCCGAAATATAGACAGATACAGAAGAAGGCCGAAGCGTACAACAGCCGAAACGCTGTAATAAATATGGCGACAAAGATGAGGACAATAGTCCGAATAATGTAAATAATGTACATAATACCTTATCTCAGAAATATAGACAGATACTGAAGAACTAGAACAGTCTACCCCAGGGATCGAAATAAAGGGTTAAGTTCGACATTCCAACCACCTGAAGAAAGCCGGAGCGTACAACGGCCGGAACGTTTTAATAAATATGGCGACAAAGATGAAGACAGTCGTCCGAATAATGTGAATAATGTACATAATACATTATCTCCGAAATATAGACAGATACAGAAGAAGGCCGAAGCGTACAACAGCCGAAACGCTGTAATAAATATGGCGACAAAGATGAGGACAATAGTCCGAATAATGTAAATAATGTACATAATACCTTATCTCAGAAATATAGACAGATACTGAAGAAGGCTGAAGCGTACAACAGTCGAAACGTTGTAATAAATATGGCGACAAAGATGAAGACAATAGTCCGAATAATGTGAATAATGTACATAATACCATATCTCAGAAATATAGACAGATACTGAAGAAGGCCGAAACGTACAATAGCCGAAACGTTGTAATAAATATGGCGACAAAGATGAGGACAATAGTCCGAAAAATGTGAATAATGTACATAATACCTTATCTCAGAAATATAGACAGATACTGAAGAAGGCCGAAACGTACAACAGTCGAAACGTTGTAATAGATATGGCGATAAAGATGAGGACAATAGTCCGAAAAATGTGAATAATGTACATAATACCTTATCTCAGAAATATAGACAGATACTGAAGAAGGCCGAAACGTACAACAGTCGAAACGTTGTAATAAATATGGCGATAAAGATGAGGACAATAGTCCGAAAAATGTGAATAATGTACATAATACCTTATCTCAGAAATATAGACAGATACTGAAGAAGGCCGAAACGTACAACAGTCGAAACGTTGTAATAAATATGGCTATAAAGATGAGGACAATAGTCCGAAAAATGTGAATAATGTACATAATACCTTATCTCAGAAATATAGACAGATATATTTTTATCATATGTGTGTGTGATAAAATAAGGAACAAATAGGAAACTTTTATAAATTTATCATTTTTTATCTTTTTACTTAAGTTTCTTTTCATCAGAAATGATTTATGGAGGAGAATGTTGTTCAGTGAATTCTTTGTTGTTTGCTTTTCATTAGACAAATTTATATTCCTCGTGGTTTTGTCTTCTGAAATGGGAAATCTGTTCGTGATTTTGTGTATATCAAATTTCTAGTTAATCATGCAGCAGTTAATGCTGTTGGTGCATGAATTGATTGTTATATAGATGACCATTGTTAATGTTGAAGTAACTTTGAAGGTTAAATCAAAATCGAGACATTTATGTGTATATGTCATTATGGTGTTGGTAACTGAACGATAAATATTAACTGCTTACATTATTTACATTATTCGGACCGTTATCCTCATCTTCATTGCCATATTCACAACGTTTCCGCCGTTGTACGCTCCAGCCTTATTCAGGTGATTGGGATTTCAAACTGAGCACCTTATTTCCTCCACGGTAGTAGACCGTTCTAGTTCTAGTTCCACGTGCCATGACTCTTCCGGATCTCTCAGTTAGTTCTCAGGGTTCGGTTTTAAATTCCAATCACCTGAAGCAGGCCGGACCGTACAACGGCCAAAACGTTGTGAAAATGGCAATGAAGTTGAGGATAACAATCCGAATAATATAAATAATGTAAGTAATCTTAGTACCTCATCTCAGATATATAGACAAAAATGTGAACTATTTCTATGCAACGCTTTTCATTTGATAAAATGAAAAGAAATCTAAAATAGAATGTTAATCTACTGAGACGAAAATATATAGAAAGAATAGTGATTTCTGAGACTTCCGTGGTAAATTTGCGTCCAGATGTTCTTTTGACGCTATTTATAAACAGCGTAAAAAAAAGCAAAATAAAAAAAAGCAAAATAAAAAAAAAGCAAAATAAAAAAAAGCAAAATAAAAAAAAAGCAAAATAAAAAAAAAGCAAAATAAAAAAAAAGCAAAATAAAAAAAAAGCAAAATAAAAAAAAAAGCAATAGCGTTTGGAAACCGACAGATATTTTGGACGCCAGAATATTTAAAATTTACCAATCCCTAATCATTAGCGTTTCTATTCGATGAATGTTAATAACTGAAATTTATATATTTTTTCTTCTTCTCCATTATGATGATAATTCCATCAATGAGAGTATTATTTTAATCTGATAAGATCAGATTAGAGGACGTAACGCGATACAAAGAATTATATATATATATATATATATATATATATATATAGTTAAATGTTGTCGATGCGCCTTTGTTAAAATACGTTTGTACGAGATTTAATACAGTACGCATCTTGAATATGATTTTTGAATTCTGAAATACCGTGAAAGTTTGTCACCCTGTCCCTACTTTGCCGGCTTCTGGTGATATCGGACAGAGTTTGAGGGCAAGGAAAAATTGAAAATAAGTGGAAGAGGATAATGGGAAACGAAAGCGTCTTCGGTGAAAAAAAATAATGGCACGATCGGAAAGGTTGGGCGTGATGAGAAAAAATATAGAATCTCTTAACATACTCGAGAAATGTAAGCTGAACAAATATGCATAATTTTTTTGTAAAAATCTAAATATATATATATATATATATATATATATGTATATATAAACAGAAAAAAATAGCCCAATGAAATATCATATATAAATCTAAAAAAATTAAATAAAAATCATTTAGATTTCAGGACGGGGAAAATTGCCCCCAGCATGTGTACGTGATAGAAACAATATTCTTAAATAAATAAATAGACAATATCGGAATAAATAAAATTGAATATGACTTTTTTTATGAAATACCTTCCTCTCCTCAAAATGAAGAAATGACAACAAAATCTTGTGTAGCAAGATATTTTGTTGGAAAACGAGATGAGTAGAGCGTGAATTATCAGCACATCTCTGGGGTCATGGGCAACGACATGGGAAACAAATACTTTTTTATACCAATAAAGGAATCAATATGTCTTAATGCAAAATTAAAGATGCAAACAGTTAGACTATATATATATATATATATATATATATATATATATATATATATATATATATATATATATATATATATAGTAAATATAATATATCCGTTGGTAAATAATACAAGTGGATACTAGTAATATAAAATATATTAAAACTGATCCAAAAAGAGCTCAATTTATTTATTATTACAAAGAAAATAATTAGTACACAATAAAAAATCCGAAATTATCTCCCATCGGTTGTAGGCCTATTTCAACTGACGAAAACTCCGTCAGTTTTATTCAACCGGGGTATAGACTGAGTTTGTGTCGGAATTAAAAATTTTAACTGTGACAGTTACTTAAAAAAACAAAAAAACATCGAAAAGCTAATACAGAATTTACACATTTCAATGTTTTATTTAGACAAATGGCACGAGGCAGTGGTCAGCGGAGGGTGGAAAGTATTTTTCTTAAAAGGAAGAGATTTTATAAAATGAGGTAATATGGGATTTTATTGTGTAGTAACTATATATATATATATATATATATATATATATATATATATATATATATATATATATAGAGAGAGAGAGAGAGAGAGAGATGTGTGTGTGTGTGTATAAACAATTTTATACTATGCTAATCATTTTTTATTCAATTCCAATTCGCCCATTATTTTAAATATATTTGACAAGGATTAAAATCAACCCGGATTTTTGGTTTTGTGACTCTCTTTTGACGATCTGTGGGAGGCAATTAGTGTTGTGATGTTTTCACTGTTAATTCGCATTTTTTTAGTGAATTATTAATAAACGTGGCTTAAGAAAAGTTTTGGTTTTAAAATTTTTATTGTTTTAGGAGCTGTGCTCTTTCAGAGCGTAGGGGATTATGGCTCTCAACAACTTTCTTACATATTTATTAGCTCAAACATTACTATAGTGCATACTTCGTATTTCTAATAGATGCCCATTTTTATTTATTAAACGTAATACATAGTTTAATAAATAAAAATAGCACGTCTATTTCAAATACAATGTAGCCACTATAATAACATTTGCAATAATAATAATAATGTCGGATTAAAAAAGAACCGAATATTCGGAGCGGACAAAACACAACGGATCAAACGACTGTTTCACCTGCAAAGCTGGATGCAGGTTCGAATCCAGCCGTAGGACGAGTTTTTGATATTAAGATTTCACGAATGTTCAGGCCAATAGATGAAATATACTGTTTCAAATGTATGACGTGTATATTTTAAATTCTATTATATTTCTATTCAAATATTTGGCCTACACTAAAATAACATTTAATGTAATAAAAATACGCCGGATTATTAATTAAAAACCATTTATTCTTTAGATATTGCTTTGTTTACGTTTCAAATACGAAACTGAACTGTTGTAAACTGCGAAGAAATTTGAACGAGTAATTTGTGCTTTAACCTAGAACACTAACCATGGGTATAGGGTACCCAGCGCAAATTTTCCTATTTTTAGTTACAATTTTCAGTACCTGATTTTCTTACCTAAATAATATGTTTTTGAGTTCCTATTAATGTTAACTCAAAGTACAAAGTTTGAAGTGCCTGCATGTAAAATATTTCAAATAAAGATTTATATTTAATTTTTTTTTTTTGATATTTTCAAAATCGGGTTTTAACATACCCATGGTAAGTAGTGGTGTAACTTTAATTGATGGTTAGTGTTCTATGGTTAAAGTCAAATAGAACCTCCCATGATTGAGAAACTCTTCGTAGACGAGTGGTCAAAAGCACGTCGGATCAAACGACTGTTTCTCCTGCTGGAAGCATGTCTGAATTCCACCGAATGAGTGCATTTTCTTTAATATCATACCTTAAATACATTACAGTAAATAAAAGGTGTTCCAAGAACTTGGCCCGATTTTAAATATGAATTAAGTTTAAGCGTCTAAAGATTTTTTTCTTTGTCTTTCAGATTTAGCAACTTAAACCTTTGGCAATTTCAGTTTGAATTGAATGCTATGGATGTTGAAGATTTGTGGTTCCAACAGGACGGTACCACATGCTACACAGCCAATGCAACAATGACTTTATTAAATGAGAAATTCCCAAGTCGCATCATCTCTCAAGACAAAGAAGTCACATCGCGATCGTGCGACTTGACGCCTTTAGATTTCTTCCTTTGCAGTCATCTCAAAAGTAACGTCTATGCCAACAAGCCAACAATAATTCAACAGCTGAAGGATGAGATAATAAGGCATATTGGTGAGATCGAGGAACAACTATGCAGAGACATCATCAAAAACTTTGAGCATCGAATGGACGTGTGCAGCCGAAGCCTTGGCGGACGTGTCGGTGATATATTTTTTCACAGATAATTGCCATGATTTAAATTTTCACGAATAATACTGATTTATTTATTGCTGACTTTGATCCGTCTTAATGAAACACCTTTTATATTTTAATTTCTTTTATTCAGTCGATTTATCTCGGGCAATCATGAGATTATCACACCAACAATCACGATTCTGCATGAAGATCGGAAGGCCATTAGAGAGGAATTCTGTGCCATAACATAGATGGTCAATGTTGGGTGACCAACTCTTCATTCTCCAAGGCTAGCTATCGAGAACAGAAGATTTCGCGAATCCTTGCTTTGCTCGACAACTCTGTCCTGCAGAGCTCATTCTGCGTTCGCGTAAGTTTGTAGAAATATCAAGGATGGGCGCATATAGATGTAGTTTAGTTCTATGTTGTCTACAAGTGATGTTAAGTATTGCTCTCAGCATCGTAGTGTATATTTCATTAAGTCTTAGACTGTAGTTGAACTGTTTAAAATATGGGCATCCACTAAAATATCTTCTTTTTTTTACTCATATTCCCCGAATACAAGACACAAAAGCCAGTGAAGGTAGAGGTTACTATGTGGTGTTGGTTGATCGTAAGAAAGGGCAAAAAGTGAAGTTCTGAGGACTCTGCAAGAAAGGTCAACTTTAGACTTGAAGCGGTAAAGATTTAATTAATGAATAACAGAAATCAAAAAATAAACATTTACTACTGTTTAAAAGACCGGGAAGAGTGTGAAGCGGACTATAGGCGAACCTATCTACTCCTATTACATATAAGTTGTATAAAAAGTTTTGAAAATAATACTTCTTAAAAATAAAAAAAATCTGAAAATGAAGTTTTGCTTTATTTTTGTTTAAAGTAATAAAACTATGTTGGATTAATAAATAAAATCCATTAATTCTTTAGCAATTGCTTTATTTACGTCTCAGATATGAAGATTAGGGTCATTAAAGCAATTTTAATTAAAAAAATATATGCAGCTGCATAAATTCACCTTATATTAGTTTACATGCCACAACGTTATCTTAATCTCCATTAGACTTTCATGCATAATTTTCTACTTTGTTGACATTGAGTTTCATAACCTTCCCGGGGATTTTTTTTGTTTTTTTGTCTTTAATATTATTTTCTTTCTCATATACATCTCTTAATATTTTATAATTGACCGACCATCTTTTTATACATGTTTTTTATACAGGTATATTAAACAAGTTTATAAGTTTCATATTCAGTTTTTTCTAATGAACCTACAGTTTTCCTTTTATGCTGCCTTATAACACGGCTGGCCCTGCTTGATCCTGGGCCCTTCGCACGCTGATCAGTACTGCCGCCGCCCAACTGATGGTTATCTGCTTGCCTGCTTCGTTCCTTAATCCGCTTTTGTCCGACGTTGTGTTCCTCGGTCACAAAGTAGTGAATATCGAATTTCGTCCGCACGATTGCTGGGTCGAACCGCGGCAAAACCTTGCTACAAAAGCACAAAGAACGTTTGCGCCGGTGAAAATAAAAATTACACAAAAAAAAAAAAAAAAAAAAAAAAAAAAACGAAGAAGGTCGCCGAGTTAATTTTCAATTAGTTTATATAGTTCTTGATACAACAGAATTAAAGGTGTCATGTGCTATCTCAATAGAATATACATTGTTTTTTATATAAATAAATCCAAAATATATAATTAAGATAAATACATATTTAATAAATATACAGTATCCCATATCGCTGAATAATTGCTTATCTTATTTTTGTGATGTCAATGAACACTCGTTGTCACTTTTGTAATGTTAACGAAAACTCGTTGTTACTTTCGTAATGCTCATTGTATTAGAGACTTTATAATCGCAGATACATCTATAGTAACGCCGTTGAACAATGCTGGTGTCAGACGCCTTCGAATACCACTCGCACTAATAATACTTGCTCGTTAATGCTCGCTCGAATAGTAATCCCATATAGTGATCTGGATAGAGAAAGGTTATAGGGAATAGAGTAGAGAATAGCGGTCCGTATAGTAATAGAAGGATAGAGTAGAAATGACGATCAATTAGACACACAATTAGTCACACCTCCCATATACGCAATTTCCTCTATGGTCACGTGGTCTACTTATTTCAATAATGGAATCGCATGTGTTTGCTCACTGGCGATCTATGTTCAAACTCAAGTGTCGGCGGCGACACTTTATTCCTATATAACACATACCTAATTTTACAAAATCTTTAACAATCTTTCATCCAATAATTCTATTACCTTTTTTAAACTTTCACCTTTAACTCTACTTCCCAGAAATTTTCTTTGTTTAGATATTGTTTTTCTTCTCGGATGTATTACCTTTAATGAGGAAATACAATTTACTATTGTATTACTATCCTAGGAATTTGTAAGCTATCCATTTAATTTGATGTCTTTAGAATCATGATCGCCAAAGCGTGTACCACGTATGGTACATTTGTGATGTCAACGAACACATTTTTGACACTTTTGTAATGTCAAAGAATACTCGTTGTCACTTTTGTAATGCTCGTTGTAGTAGAGACTTTGTAATCGCAGATGCAACTATAGTGACGCCGTTGAACAATATTGTTGTCAGGCGCCTTCGAATGATCTCGCACTAATAGTACTTGCTCGATAGTACTCGCTCGGAAGTAACCACCGTATATTGATCTGAATAGAGAAATATTATAGTGAATAGAGCTAAGAATAGCGGGTCGTATAGTATAGAGGATAGTGTAGAAATGACGATCAATTAAGCACAAACTACCTCCCATATATGCGTTTCCTCTATGGTACGTGTTCTACTTAATTCAATAATGGGGTCATCAGTGTTTGTTCACTGGCGATCTATGTTCAAACTGAAATGTCGGCAGCGACACTTCATTCCTAAATAACATTAATATTTTTTCATCCTAAAATAAGCTCCTTAATATTATAAAATCTTTAACAAGCTTTCATCCAATGATTCTGTTAGCTTTTCTAAACTTTCACCTTTAACATTACTTGTATTATTTTTATTGCTTCCTAGAAGTCTTCTTTGTTCAGATATTGTTTTTTTTTTCTTCTCGGGTATATTTCATTTAATGAAGAACTACAAGTTTTCTATTGGATTACTATGCAAAGAATCTGTAAGCCATTCGTTAATTTGATGTCTTTTGAATCTTTTTTTTTTTTGTCAAAGTAGACAGTAGTCAACTTTGCAGAATATGAATTGTCTTTCATTAACCACTATCCTCACTGGCATCAGTTTAAATCACCGCCTTCTATTTTCCATATATCTACAAAGTAAGTCTGAAATGCAATTCCGGTAAGCGAGAGTTTCACTGTAACATGTTCATATATTTTCAAGTGTTCATCTAAAATCGAGAAATTACGAAAGTAAAGTAAATTGTCTATAATATACGGAAAAAAAGAAGGCATCATTTTAAACTGACACTAGGAATATATTGACTTATATACTCGTTATGACCTATTCAAATAGATGGCCTGTCTTGCTTCAAAAGTAATATTAAATATACTCATACGATTTATACTTGGAGTTGCTGTTTAAGACATGAAGCCCTCTCTAGCAAAGTGTTGGATATTGATCTCTATCAGACGCCAGCACTTTTCAATTCTTTCACTGGATTATCCTATCTTCACAATCATACACCCAGATAATCTTGTGCATTTTGAAAAAATGAACTATAACGATTTTACTTCGTTTAGGACAAAAGTTTATTATTCTTCTTCCGTGGAAGTTTTTAAGGCAAATATGAACAATAAAAAGGACTTATACTTACAATCAGAACGAGAAATTTGAAATTATTGAAACAAAGAAAAGACGAACTAGGTAAGAATTAGCATTGAAATAGAGAGTTATCTACTTAACAAATTTGTAAGAGTCGATGACAGAATAGGTAAAACATTACAGAGGGCAAAAGAAAAGAAAGAAAATTCTGGAGAGTTCTGATCGACCATGTAGGGAAACGGTACTGAAAAGAAGAAAAATGTAAACACTCACAGGATACGCTGAAAATGAAGGAAGTCGCGAAAACAGCGCGTAAACTACTAACATTTTTCTGACCGAATGTATGGCAGAAAAGGGTTGAAGAAGGCTGATAATGGCTAAAAATAATATATTCCTTAATATAACAAAAGACAGGTCATTTTGGAGAGCCATATTCTACTGAGTCTTGAAACTGTTCGATGATAACAGAAGAATTGATTGATTATTAACTATTTACGTATTTAAATTTACATGATCTGTATAACAAAAAAAAATAACTTGAATAAAAATTACTAGCCTAGCACTAAAAAAATGAAAATCAATCCATAGCTATTGTAAAAATATAGAATAAACTTCTCTAAGTTCAACAAAAGGCTAGTGGAATTCATTGAAGTAATTGTGAAGAGAGCAGGAAGCATCCATAATCAGATTCAGAGTTACATTCTTTGCTTCGTTAATAATAAGTATTTTTAAGTTTATT
Organism: Acanthosepion lycidas; assembly: GCA_963932145.1. Classification (NCBI taxonomy): domain Eukaryota; kingdom Metazoa; phylum Mollusca; class Cephalopoda; order Sepiida; family Sepiidae; genus Acanthosepion; species Acanthosepion lycidas. The sequence goes on from OZ010572.1 coordinate 29,884,466, forward strand.
AGTTTTACTTGAAGGAATATGTATTATTGAGGTACTACCAGTTTATATTGTTTATTGACGCACGTGTGATTCGCATTGTTTTTCTTCCTGGACATTTATTTATCTACACTGTAAATTATGTTCTTTGTATATATTTTCCTCATCTTTTGACGTTAATTATAAGTTTTCATTATTTTGTTTTGTTTGTTTTATATTTAGGTTCAAGTGATTGACAAAGTGCGTGTCCTCGACGAACTCATCGGCTTGCTTATATAGTCGTGTTAGAAATTACTATAACCGGTGTATATTTAAACATCAAAAAAAAAAAAGGAGGAAAGAAAAAAGCGATGAGTGAGGGTAAAAAAATGTGTGGAAAAATGTGGATTGACTGGTCATGTTCTTTTTTTGAGTGTGTGGCATGAGGACTCTGTGACACAAGGTTTTTAAGTTCATTTTTCATAGCAGCATATTTTCGGTTTCCCTATAGTGCTGTTTCATTTTTTTTCTATCTGAACTTATAAGTCAAACTTTTACTGAAAAAGTTATATGTATCTTTCATCAGAATATTCTTAAGATATTTAAATGTATATATTTAAATATATATGTATATATATTTGAATATATATGTATATATATTTAAATAGTATTTTATTTTTATGTGAATTTGCGAAAAACTGAGATTTTTTAACATGATGAGGCCGTTTTTTTTTCGCTTAAATCAAATTCTATTCTTCTACAATATTTTACCATCGGTTTTCGAAAGTAAAATAGAAGTCTTCCATATTTTAACTAGTAATTCTTTTCTCAGAAAATAGGTAAAAATAATACAGACTCTCTCTCTCTCTTTCTCTCTCTTTTTCTCTCTCTCTTTGTGTTCTCCCTCGCTGCCTTACTCAGTATTTATCTATGTCTTTTGAGGAAATAGGCGACAATGCTTTCCTCTGTCCTCCTGTATTGCTTCCAATGCTGGGCAATCTCCTTGAAGATGAAAAAGAGACTAAGCAACAGAAATGTAGTTCTACAGAAACATGCTGAGGATCTATGAACCGAACATTTTAGCAACGACGAGATTTTGTAGAAATTGGAAACAAAAAGGAGACATATTAACATCAGAAAGAGCCAGTCGAAATTTCTGGGGGATGTAATGAGGAAGGAGGGCTTGGAAAATCTGATACTCACATGACAGATCGAGTGAAATAGGAACAGAGGAAAGCATCTCGTAACATACTTGATGAGCTTGATTAAATAGATGGTAGAATAGGGTTTGGGGGAAATAACAAAAGGACAAAACGTATTAAGAGCTATCATGGACATGAAGATGTGGAGGGCTATAATCGCCTACACCCTGAAGGGAAACAGCACATAAAAGAAGTAGTTTTCTTTATAAAACTTCTTTGTAGTACTTGTTCTATTAAGTTGGTGCAAAAATAATGACGTAATAATGTCGTTTTTTGACGTATTTTCAACGTCAAAAAACGACATTATTACGTCATTATTTTTGCACCAACCTAATAAACAATCATGACAATTTACAGATGCAGAATTATTATATTTTCTTTGTTTCATTACTCATTTAAATCAGGATTCAACTTAATTTCGATGACAGTTTTTCACCCGATGTACTTTTCAGCTTTTCGAAAAACATTTAGAATGTTGAACATAATATTTATTTTATTCAAGAGCGTGCATTAATATTTCTATAATCTGTCCAGGGCTCTTCACAGAAATTGAACCCATACTCTTTTTCTCTAGCAATTTTGTACATAATTATATTCATTTTCAACGAAACAGTCTATTTCATTAAAACGGGTAGGTTAATCTACCTCTGGTTTTTCCAATGTCGGTTATAGATACTGAACCTAAAATCATATTTCTCTTCTCCTTTTTTTCTGCGATTATATTCATTTGGAAGTGCAGCAAACTTGAATTCCTTGCCAATGAATCGACAGGTTTTCTTTATTTTTTATTGTTATTTCTGTTCTTTTTACTTATTTAATCTAATACTTCTCAATTCTTCATGGATAACATCTCTAAAAATGAGACGATACAAATTTTAGCAGAGGATTGCGACCTCTAATTATATTATACCATTTCGAATGCAACTGAATAACATCACATCACATTCTTGTTTGTGGCAGATCATATAGTTTTTATGTAATTTATTATCCACACAGTATCACTTGGGATGCTGGCCAGTATTGGCCGCTTGATGCCACGGTATTCGACTACTTGATTGAATTCAATTTTGACATATTACTCCAAGGTTTAGGACTTTTAGCGGACGAAATTAAGCTTAGCATATGTGCGTCTTTCCGGTATTAGATTTCGTTTTGCAGTTTGGGAAATATATCCGATTTTAATCATTAGTAAGAAACTTTGACTGCGATGATAATTCAAAACATCATCTCGAAAATGATCATTTACAAAAGTGCAGATACCCATTTAAGATGGATTTTACAAGTGCTGATTATGAGAAAAAAAAACAAATATGAAGGAACTTAAGACACAATGGTCTATTTGAACTCCTTGGAAAACTTTATTTACTTAAGAATCACATGAGAGTAATCAAGAAATTATTTTTGGAGTAAACCGTTTTAAAAATGGATAAAATTTTGAGTTGAGTACTGTTATGATGTTGATTTGGGGTTAGTAGAGACAAACGCCAAATAACACGTAACAAATAAAAGGGTTTTAATAGGTTGGTAAAAAGGTACAGAAATCGCCTGAGTAGTTTTAACTAGCTCAGCTAAGAACTTCTCTGTCTTTCTGTCTCTCTCATGTCAACTGATATGCCACTATTTAAAGTCTTTGTATACAGACGCAGATAAGTTCATCTTCAAGAGGGGTCGTAGGTTTCCGACACAACAAGTACATAAACAAAAAGAAGAAAGACGCACGGATGCATATGTCGTCTCCCTTCAAGACGTGAGTGATCATGGCTCTCCTTCCTATGCAGTTCTTAGCAATGCTTCTCTTTTTACCATCACTCGCGTTCCCTGTTGTGACATCCATTTTTACAAGATCATTAGGATTTAATGGCTGTTTCCATCTGTCTTCTTGCTTTTAGTATCTCTTTAAAAAAAAGCAAATATGCAGCTACTTAAGACACAATGGTCTATATGAACTCCTTTGAAAAGTTTATTTATGTAGGAATGATATGAAAGTAATCCAGGAATTATAATTGGAGCAAACCGCTTTTAAAAGAATAAAATATGAGTTGAGTACATACACAAAAAGATAATGAGGCGCAAGTCATAGATGGGTCTTCTCGTTAAACCTTTACAACGAAACAAGCCTAAGAGAACTATATGTCCTATCAGGATTTATCACTCGCGGGAAGAACGTTTCCTGAATAATACATATGACGCTGTATTGATGGCAGACACAAAAGGGAAATAAACTACAAGACCTCCTAGACAAGCTAGTAAAGGAAAACGGGAGGAAGGCAGTAAACATCAATAGCCAAAATTTATAGGTCATATAATTAAGAAAGAAGGCTTAGAAAATTCTTAATATTGATGTTTAATGTTTTCTTATCGCTTTCCTTTACTAATTTTGTCTAGGAGGTCTTGTAGTTTATTTTCCTTTTGTGTCTGCTATCAATACAGTGTCATATGTATTAATCACTAAAAGTTATTCCCGAGTGTTATAAATCCTGATAGGACATATAGTTCTCTTAGGCTTGTTTCGTTGTAAAGGTTTAACGAGAAGACCCATCCATGTCTTGCGCCTCTTTATCTTTTTGTGTATTTCCTCAACTCATATTTTATTCTTACAAAAGCGGTTTGCTCCAAGTACAATTTCTGGATTACTCTCATATCATTCCTAAATAAAGTTTTCCTAGCAGTTTAAATAGACGTTTGTGCCAGGAAGACAGATGCAAACAGCGATTAAATCCTAATATGCTTGTAGAAATGGATGTCACAACAGGGAACCGGACGGATGGTAAAAAGGGAAGCATTGCTAAGAACTATAGAAGATTGAGAGCCACGATCGCTGACGTCTTGAAGGGACATGACACACAAAAAATATCCAATGAAATGATAAGGTTATTGTTGTAACCTACTGAAGGGTACTGAATAGAATAATCAAACGAAGGTTCGTAATGAACGATAATTCTTACGACAAGAATAACAGATATAAGATAAGCTAGCGGCGCGCAGAAATAGTCAACTGCTAGAAGTCAGTCAAGAGAATTCCACAATGAATCTCCAGCTGTAGGATATCTAGCAACCACCCCACGCGGTCAGATGTAGCACAATCCCGAATTTATTGTGGGATCAAAAATTCCCCGTAGACCCTGTAAAAAAACGCGGCCGGGTAGTTGTTTCCCGAGACGAGCCTTTGCTCTTCGACGTAGCCCTGTCTGGGGATCCTCTCTGCTTGGAGGCAGAGAGTTTGACCAGCACAGCTGGAGATGAATTTCCGACTGCAAGATACTACCAACCACCTCCCGCGGTCAGATGGGGCACAAGGCCGAATTTAATGTGGGGTAACTGAGCGCGTAGGCTCTCCCCCCCAAAAAAAAAATAAACGGGTTCTGGTATCTGTTTCCAGAGACGAAACTCTTCTCTTCGACATAGCCTCGTTTGGGGATCTTCTCTGCCTGGAGGCAGAGAGTTTGACCAGCACAGTTGGAAACGAATCTACGACTGCAGACCAACATACAGTATTTATTAATGTATTCATGTGCATGGGAATTTTCCCGTTATCGTCCGTAGGTATGCTACAACAGTTATACTCATTATCTACTATCTATATTTATCTTGTCTGTCTGTGTGTCTGGCGTTGTTACCTCGCCCAGGCCGCATTTCTCACCCTATTTCGATGTGGTTTTCACCACAACTTTGCAAATGGCTGCCGTAATGACATGACGGAGGCCGATTTTTGAGTTCGGACTCAGGTTCCGAAAAAATCCATAATCGAAAAAATCTCCTTACAGACGGAATGATCGCATTTCAACCAAATTTGACACCCTCTTAGAGTCTATCACTAGAAATGTTACCAGAAGTTTATTGGCCACTGACCCCTAAACAGCGCTGAAAATCGATATAACCCAAAAACAGATACGCTCAGATTGCGCCTGAACCGCGTGTCGGTTTTTAGCGAAAACCGACCGGATTTATGAGGAGGCCATTGGGAGTCAGCATGTGAAGTTTCAACTCTGAGCGCCCTCCCCACCCAAACAGAGTGCAAATCGACGATTGGTCAACCCATAAAAATGTTTTTTTCCGGTTGGGTTTTTTCTTAAATGCAGATTAATTTAAGGTGACGCTATGCGCGGGAAGAAACAAGTCAATGTGTGCAGTGGAGTGGAATAAAACATTTGACCTCAAATTCTGGAATGGGTGCAGGGCCATTGAAATTTGGCTTTTTTATCCCTGCTACCAGGTCTGCCTTTGAGCCACAAATGATATATTTGACTTTGTCAACACTATTGCTTTAATCTTAGTAACATCAGCACGGCAAAGGGCACTCCTTTAAAGGCAAGGAAGGGCAAAAATATTTTAAGTCAAGTGATAGCGATTGCTCTATGAGTCGTACGATATTTAATCTAATACGGGCAACGCCGGGCCATGCTACTAGTGTTACATATTTTCAGACCAGTATCATCTTTGTTATTTTTATTTTTTTTTTATTTGTTATTAATTGATGTGAATTGATATTCAAAATAACACTTTTGAGCAATTAAAGCTGTATTTCATCTGTTGGTGTACAAACGTTGTTGATTTCTTTTTTTTTTACAATCTCTTCACAAATGACAGCATTTGAATTGAGAGAAACATGCTTCGATGGAACATGTTAGAAATGGAGAAGTTTAAAGGAAAAAAGGAAAAATATTCCTGGTAGTAAGGGACCTTCCAGAAAGTAATCAAAATATTGAAAAATAACTAAATGGAGATTAGAAACAAAGAAGAGATTGCTGAATAGCTATGCTATTCTGTCAGGGAATGAGGAACAAACCCCTTACGATTAAAGAAACTTTATGATAGATATATGGGTAAACAAATGAAGAGTAAGATCAGCAGGGTATGATTAGGAATATTTAAATGTGAATGACGGGGAGGTTTTAAAACAAATTGGAGTTACTAGGAAACTAATTCTGACAATTATATTCCTTACACCACCAGCACATCCACTCACATATTAAAGAAAGAGGGCCAGGAAAATTTAACACTCACAAGATATATTTAAGTCAAGAGCACTATGGGAAGCAATAAGTCACTTACTTAACCAGTTTGTGTGTAAACGGATGACAAAATTAAGAAAAAGATTATAAATGGCCAAAATTGACTAATAGCAACAGAAGGCAGGGAATTGTGGAGAGCTGTGATTGCCCAAATCTTGAAGGTGGATATAAGCATACGCTTGCAATGTAAAATGGACGTGGCTCATACAAAAAGGAAGAACCCAGCGTTTAACAATTGTAATACCCGATTCCACGGTCTTTAAAAACATCGGGATGTAAAGATGAAAATAAAAGGCGGGAATGTTGGATATCGTTCTTGTAATAAGAATATCATTTCTTTTCGTGTGCCTTCGTTGGATATACATAAATGCTCATCAGTAAACTACTTCTTTTGATCTGCCTATATATATATATATATATATATATATATATATATATATATATATATATATATGTTTGACTGAATGTTTCAGAAGGATAGAATAAGGCGTTGTATATTCTTGTCGTTTTCTATCTCTTCCATCCCAGGCACCGAGTGCTTGTACAAGTGACTCATGACAATTAGAACCGCTTCGGCGGCACCCTTCAAATAGGAAAGAAACAGATTGCATCATTAAACAGAGTGAAAACATTTCTAACCGATTCTTACGGCGTCTTTGAAATAAATCAGTTTAGAGGCGGGGTGTTTATTATTATTTCTTTGTTGATTTGTTATTTTTCGTCGTCAAAGGCCGGGGTTTGTTTTGAAAGAAAACAAGTAAGGGAAAGAAAAGAATACACGTTACGAATGAAATTGGATAATGAAGAAGAAGAAGAAGAAGAAGAAGAAGAAGAAGAAGAAGAAGAAGAAGAAGAAGAAATGATAAAAATGAGTTGGATGAAACAAAATGGATAAAAAATGATGGAATGAAAATAGAAAATAAAACAAGAACTTGAAGAAAAAAACATCTTTGGTTGTTAAAGAGGAAAATGTTTAATAAACGAACGAAAAAGAAGAAGGGCATCTTATGTTATGTGCGATGCACCTTCGGGATTTGGGCATTCATGGGTACCCACAACGTCCCGTCTTTTGTTGCTCTAAGGAAAATTTCTCTCTTTACAATCATTTTTGCCCTTTTACCGTAGAGCATCTATTAAAAAGGCTGGTATGTAGAACATTCACTGTCTTCGTGATTGCAGTTTTCCCTTTGAGTGTTAAATTTTCCTGGCATTCTTTCCGCATTATATATCCCATAAATTTATTTTGGATTGTAAGTTAACGTTTCCTTGGAGTTCCTATTTTCCATAAAGCATCCTTCTTGTTTATATTATCGATTTGTATCCTCAGCCTTCGTCGGCAGAAGCAAATCTCTGTCGCTTCATCATGTCTTCCTAGTCTCAAAATAAATCGGCAATTATATCTTAGATTTCTTTTCTTTGTTTCTAGCGGCACTTTCCATCTCAATATCTGCTTAGTTTCTGGAAGGCACCTTTTGTCATTCCTATACGTCTTCGGATTTCCGTATATCATTTTTAGTCGTTAGTTGCTAGGCTATACAAATAGTAGACTTCCTGTATCTGCATGATTTCCACTGAGAAAATTATATTTCTTCAAAATTATCATGTTCCTGATTACTGCGCTTCACAGCTTCTTTTTTATTATGATGTGTTTAAAGTATTAGGAAACAGGACAGTTTTGTTAGAAACAAAGACAAGAGTACAAGACTGCTTTGCAATATCGGTCCTTCTATATGGCAGTGAATATTAGACAATTTTCTCATGGATGAAGAGACTTCAGGCAACAGAAATGTGGTTCTACAAAAGGATGCTGAAAATACTATAGACGTAACATATGTGCAACGACGAAGTCTTGAAGAAAATGAAAACAAAATGACTCTTATACATAGCAGCAGGAAGAGAAAGTTGGTATTTCTAGGTCACATAATTAGGAAAACGAACGTAAAAATGTTAACACTGAAAGGACACCATGAGGTAAGAGGATCAAAGAAAACGAGCCAATAACATACCTAACAATCTTGTGCAAATGGTTGGCAGAACAGGATTAGGAGAGATAAGAATAAGACAGACATTGCTGTTTGTTTTTAATAATTTCACTCCAAGAAAACGAATAAGAGTTCCACAAGCGAGAAGTGTGAGAGAAGAAACTGTTAGCATCCAACCCTTATTTTATCCACAGTACTTATAAAGTCTTATATTTTCTTATGAAAGATAATCAGATGCTGTAAATTATTCTCCATGGTAATTTTTTAAATCATTTCATCCCAAGCAAGGCAATAAAGCCACTAAGACGCAAGGAATTATTGATTGTTAGAGAATATGAGGAAAATAAAATATTATCAAGAAGAGAGAACAATAAAAGAACTGAAATTAAAAAGACAGAATATAACGATTGACATAGCATTTACATTTTTGAAGATCAAATTTGACTGGAAAGCATAAATCCGTAAGCTAATTACACAAGCGAGAAGTGTAAGAGAAAATTACTATAAACATTGCTACAAAGGACAAAAAATTGTGGAGAACCGTGATCGCCCATGTCCTAAGGTGACACAGTATATAGGAGAAAAGAAAACTTTGCTTTACGTGATGGTTTTTGAAATGGAGAGAGCTGTGTTTTACCGTTCACGTCTCCATAGTTTTTAATTTAAAGTTGTCTTCTCCGAATTAGAATCGTTGGCAGCCAATGTTATCGAGATCAGTTAACTTTGGTAATTGGGATCTAGCTGGGGGAATAGATCAATTCATGATTTGCCTAAGGGCCTAAGGTACGAAGTGAATATAAAATAGTGCCTTAGGAGGGTTTTGAACCCGGATCCCTCTTCTCTGTTTGATTATTTTAACCCTCTTCACCTCGACTATTAATAATATATAAGAATGAAACTTAAAGCCCTAAAGTATTTTCTTCATTTTCATGATTAATATTCAGAAATTTGTCCACATCAGATTTTATTTTTGTGGGAGGGGGGGGGGGTAAATGTCACTGAGTCTAAATTTATAGCAATTGGTGATAAATCTATCGTATTATTCTCTGTATTGTTATCGATTGTAAATGATCAAATGAGGACCGATTTAAAGTCTATTTCTGCAAACCCGAAATTCCAATTACTATAGTGAATTAAAACATCCACGTTGTCATTAAGGATACGGTGATTATCTAAACGTAGCTTAGATGTGGCACAAGGCCTGAAGTAATGAGTATCTGTTGAGTACCGAACTCACTATTCAGTCGTAACAGATTTATAGAAACGAGCCTGCTAACCATTACACGACGTCGAGGTGCCCTTTTCATTAAGGATATAAATATGATACATTCGCTGTATAATTTTCGATTTATGTTATTAATATCCACATACTAACTGATGGAGAATATGTTAAAAATTATTTATTGTGCAAGTTAAAACTTTGTTTTTTTTTTTTTGTTTGTTTGTGTTTTTTTGTTTTTTTGCGGTGGGGGGTGTCCATATTTGATTGCGAATAAACTGATTTACCAAAGCAAAAGCATTCGTAAAATGGAGGAAAATACCAGGATTTCACGGGTGTTAAGAAAAATATTGAACAATGATTAGATTAATATCTATAATAATTGTCATAAAAAGAACCGGTAGTGGAATATTTCTATGAATTAGTAATATATGCGATTGCACGGACGACGGCATATCTGCAGCAAGACACAAACACTAACCATTAATGCCAATAAGACGTTTGCAATTACCTCGGCTACTCAATGTTATCCATTATCACCAACATAAAAAACGACAGCTACAAATGTTGTCAGTACGTTAGAAAAGATTTTGTTAGCTTCATATTGGCATTAAATTACCATATATGTACGAATATAGTGCGAGCTTTTAGGTGGTCCAACTGTACGTGAGTAAATTTTGAAGAGTTTAAAATTCATGCATTTTCGGTGACCGGAAACACGATACAAAAGAATTTTTTTCCGGAATGATTAAAATTAAGGCAAAAATGCATGACTCGCACTATACATGGAGTTTGGTTATATACGAGTATATACGGTAATAATACTTCACCAGAGATCAAAACATGTTAAAGCCGTTTATGAAATATCCGGTTTGTTTACAACAAACTACATACATTTTTTACCAGTGCCGTCTAGCTCCGGGTTTCTTATATGAAATCACTTAAACGATACGTAAATATTTGAATTAATTTGAATTCCAGGTTTCCAAAAATCTCAGTATGTATCCAAGAATATTTTATCTGGAGAATTGAATATATTGGCTGACACTCAACTTTCTGCGAGAACCACAAACATCTGGTGGGATTATGTACGGACATTGTTGGTATTAATAGTTGTAGAAGCAGTAGTAGGTGGAGAGATTTAAAATCTAAACAAATTAAAAAAAAATTATAGTGAAGCTAGATATAAAAAAAAAAAAAAAAGAATAGCAATTTCGACTTAAAAATCGGAAACGCATGAGCCAATGTTATTTTTTCTCGAAATGAATGAAAGCGGGACGGGGTTGTCGACAAACATTGGAAAGCTTTGTCGGTGACCCACCTCCTTCTGCGCAAAACGATTGAGGATGTTTGCGCAGGTGCAAGCAACTAGTGCTACAATTGGGCGGCGTTCTGTTTATTTGTGTCGAAACAGACAAGACGGAATAATTCTGTTTCTCTAGTGAATTCTCAGCCAGACGAGAAGCATTTTAGTGAAAAGAAAAACTGAAAGACGTAGACTGAAACAATGCAGAAGAGAGTAATCGAACAAAACCAAGGGTCGTTGTCACACCACATAACGCAATATATATATATATATATATATATATATATATATATATATATATATATATATATATATATATAATGTTTACAAAGGGGTGGGGAGTTCAGAATGCATCACTGACTCTGTTGACCAATATGGCCATAATAATTATCTCCCTTTATCCTATATCGATATATTCTCCAATGAATATTGCATATTTAATAACTACATATATATATATATATATATATATATATATATATATATATATATATATATATATGACAGTTACACACAAATACACACACAGACATATATGTAGGTGTGATGCATATTCATGTTTTTATCATATGAGTACAGGCATGTGTAAAAACAATTATTATTATTGTTCTTCGCTCAAATACCGGGTGTAACACCAAAATTGTCCAAATCGTGTAACACCAAAATTGTCCAATTGTTAGATTAATGTTTCAACCGTTGTATCTCAGAAATGACTAAAGATATCTTACTGGAGTTCTCCAAGGTTTTTATAGCACTATTAGACTCTACTTTGAACAGTATGCTTGTATAATCATTCTGCAAGCTTACCAGAGTAATCGTGATAAAATCTATAATAAACGAAAGTGACATATTCATCATTATTTAATCATAGCTAATGATCGGGAGCTCGTGAAGGCTTGAAATAATTCTCAAAAATATCTATATATATTATTCCAGGATAATTTTTCCAACCTATTCAAGATGTTCTTCGCCCTCTCCAGCATTGTGCCCTGGAGTAACACGGTACCTCACATGTTTCACGAACGATTTCATTTTCAAGTCTTTTTTCATTTCAATTTTGACTGTCATAAAAGGTGTCATGAAAGCGTTCTCTCGCGTGCCAGTGTCTTATGAATTGAGTTGGATCTTTTCTAATTGATTCCGTTAGTTTTAAATGATGATCCTGTTAGTTTTAAATGATGATCCCTCTTTCTGTTGTGACCTCCTGATCCAGATTTCCTATCATCTGTTCCATCTTTGTTAAACTTATTCACAGTTTTCTTGATGGTTCTTGAATGGAATTTGAAGAGTATGAAAGTCGGTACCATGCCTGAAGGCCTGAAGGATCTTTTCCCTGTCAAAATTGTTCAGTTGAGAAGCCAGTGGGCTGACACATAACGATTTTAACGTGTCCTATTTCTAACTAAATAACTCAAAGTGTTTTTCAGTGATTCTTACGACAAATGATTTAAGATGGTTAAACGTCATATTTCAACACCTGGAAAAAAAGAAACTCAATTAGTTTAGTAGTTTTCTAATATTAAAGATTATGTGGGATGGACGATTCTGCTATATCTCGATTTGGACAATTTTGCTGTTACACTCATGTAAAATGAACATTGAATTCAACACTCAGAAGTGACAGGCTGTTTCATGCTAGACGCAATATATAAACAGGTCTGTAAACCTAAAATATGTGTCTGCTACGTAGACGATATGTTTATCTTAGTGAATAACGCAAGAGAAATACATACTCTCATGACCACATTTGAAAAAATTCTATCCTTAGCTTTACCTACGAACTTAGTCAAAAAAACAAACTCCCATTATTAGATGTCCTTGTAGAACACAGTAACAGCACATTGTATAAAGAATGAGCAGAAACTCTTGCCACCTTAACTTAAAGAGCGAATTCCCACTCAGATAAAAAATAGCAGTGATAAGAAAACTTCCTTAAACGAACACACCAGAAATCATCCACTCACCTACCTTAATGAACTCAACAATACAAAACGTACAATAATTAACAATGTCTTTCCTAACCACCTTATATACCACAAATTTTTTTCCCAAAGTAAATAAAAATGCTAGTGAACACACAGTTAAAAATAATATAAATATTTTTTTACAAAAGCCAAATGCACGTCAACTACAATCAAGGTAAATCTTCACTTAGAAATATCATAAGGAAATACATTAAACCAGTTGACACGAACGCAAAAAAACGATCTACAAAAAATTTAAAAATGCTAACCGGAAAAATCACCTGCAAAATCAAAACTAGAAAGAACGAACATTATTTACGAGTTCAAATGCCCCTTACGAAACTGTGTTCCTGATCAAACTAAACTCATAAATAATTACATCGGTCACACTACTTCACGCCTATCCAGACGACTTACGTTGCACCTATCCGATCACAGCTACATCAGAACCCATTTAGACGCACACACAAACCTACCAAACTCCATCAAAAACATACTAGAAAAAATACAAGCGTAATTACCTCATCCACATCTAAATAGATAAAAAAATAATGGAAGTCTTGATAATAAAAAAGTAAAAACGACACTCAATAACATTAACTACAAACACAGCCACAATGTGCTGACTGTATTCGGAAAATAAAGCATCCCTGTAACTCTAGACACATACGCACCACCCATACATCCGATTAAAAGGGAATCACAAAATCAGCCTTGATAATGGCTAAAAATATAATCATAAGCGCTCGGAATTATAGAACATTTGGACAGTTTCTATGCGCTCTGTGTCCAGAAAAGAAGAGTACTTGTTCGAATATACGAAAAAATAAATAAAAAATAAATCGCAGTACATTGTATGTTGTTCTTAATGAAACATGTCTAAAAAAAGGTTTGCTGCCTAAATGCACACACACACACACTACATACACACACACACACACATATATATATATATATATATATATATATATATATATATATATATAATATATATATAATAGGAAATAAAACGTGCATTAAAAAAGAGGAGACAAACCGAAAACATCAAGAGACAATTATACATTATCGTCATATGTTAATATCGAATTGCAAATAGGTATCTCCATGAAATCGCTAAAAACAAAGAGCATAGCATGATGAAAAAGACACCACGAAAAAGACACCACGAGGAAAACAAATTTTTGTCATAAAAATGTTTATGTTATTATTAACAGGAAAGAATATGTTTTTTTAATTATTTTTTAAGATTTTTCCGTCTTTTTGAACCATTGATTACAAAAAAAACGTTGTTTCTTTTGTCTCAATCTAAATTTATATGTTATTTAAATAACACATAACATTTTAGCGCGTTTTTTTTTCTGTATGACAGACATTAATTAGGAAAATCTTGCAAAAATAAAAATAATTGTCCAATTTTAATGAAACTTTCAGAAACTATTTACAACTGATGGAAATTATTATAAATATGTTTTTCTTTTTAAAAGTCACGGCAACATTTTTTTTAAATTTATTACCCCCCGCAACTAATTTTATGAAAACTGTAGAAATTCAAAATTGGACAATTTATTGATTATATTAATTAAAAGCACAAGGCTTTCAGGAAAGTAAATAGTTTTTTTTTTTTTTTTTTTTATTTGGGCCAACTCTACCTGAAAATAATCTCTGAATTGTAACATACAAAACTAAATAAGACAAAAATATTTAATTTTAAATACTTTCAGTTGTTTTATTTATTGTTTTTTTTTATGAATATGGATAATATTGTCTGAAAACAAAAAACTTTTTCGATGAAAAATGAATTTTTAAAATATTTTCTTATTTCAAATTATATTTTTTGTTATTATTTATTTTATTATTATTACATTAATGCTGGTAATTATTCTAAAATTAGTGACAAAAATGTACAGTTTAGTAAATGGTGGTAATAAATAGATATATTTTTACAAATTATAAATTGTGAAGCTTATTTCAATCAACGGAACACCGGTGTATTAAAAACTCATTTTTACATGGCTTTTGTGTCCATAAATCGGTTGTAATTCAAATGTACAGAAGACCGTACATGAAAACAATAAAACGTCACGTCATTCCTCTTTGTTACGCCTTTTATTTCTGCAATGTTTTCGGGCGAAACACGGGTGGATAAATTAATTTGATTTTTCAATTTCAACTGAGGATGGTACCTACAATTATTAGGTACCTATCTTATGAAATTCATATGATCTTATATTTATATGATTGTATCTCGTAAGTGACATTATGGTTAAAAGATCACGTGTTTCAAGTCCCTTGACATATAAAGGTCTTCGGCTTATCTCACTCTCAGTTATTAAAGTAAAAATTAAATTGAGATAATAAGATTATCTCATTTATCAATTTAAACAATTAATAACTGAGTTAATTGAATTATTAATATAATAATAATTTTCTTAATTATTATCTCATTTATTAAGTTAAAAATTTAATAGCTGAATGTAATATTAATAAAAAATTTTATTATAATCTTAGCTATTAAATAATGAAATACCATTATACAAGTAACTCAATAATATAAGAAATTGTTATAGTATTCTAAATTATTACAAGAAACAAAAAACACGTTCTTAGAATTCATAAAATTATGTCAATTTTGGTGCACCATGCTAAACCTGTCAACACATTCAGCCATCAGATTATTGCTGGATATGTGAAAATAACAATACACCCAGTTCAAGAAATGTTTGTCTAGAAAATTTTATGCTATAAGTAAGTGATATTTGTTTCAGAACAGACTAATTTAACTTTAAATTCGCTAACCTTATGAAAGTAACGTTTCAGAAATGTGTATCTTATTTAAGCGGGATTTTCAAAACCGAAAAAATAAATTTTATGCACGTTTCTCTAAAATGTTAAAAATGGCCGTTTCGATCGGTTTTTCGGAAGAATCGACTAAAAATCATTTAAATTTCTATTTGAATTAATCCACAGAATTTTTTTTTTTTTTTTTTTGGAATTAGAAAATGTAATCATGTAGATTTCAATTGAAGCTAGAGGAAAGCTTCAAAAAGTATATTCTTTTATGAAAAATACATTGAAACCTTAGGTATACCAAAATATTGGAGGTATCTACAAATACACAACAGTTTATTTGGTGAATCGATCCTCTTTTATCAGAGATCAAATGAAAGTATATGAAATGTGCACACCTATTAGAATAAAAAACGAAGCTATAATTTTATTTAAAAAATATACATACGCATGAAATGTTGATTATATTTATGCGTAATAAACATACCTTATGATTACAGAAGGATGGCTGACAGGACTGAATATAAATTAGTTCTAGCACCTTCAAAGAAAACTTACAATGAACCTTCTTCAATACGGAAAACTTATATTCGTTATAGAACCGCGTTCATTGAAGATTGTTTAATGAATGTTCAGCTATCGCCGAACCGGTCTCGTTAACGTGTAATAGTATTTTTCCAGATCGCACTTCTGAATATTCGTTGGTATATGTTGATTAATCCTTGATTCCAAAATCTGACACATTTAAAGCTTGTTGTCAGCTTCATAATGGTAAGTTCATATTCTATGAGCCTGAACCTTCAAGACGTGAGCGATCATGTGTCTCTACAACTTTGTATGTTTTTTTTTTTGCGCGCGCGGTGAGGGGGGTGCTATCTCTCCTAATCCCTGTTCTGCCAATTAATTACATAAGATCAATACGAAGGATATTCATTGCTTTTCTTCTGGCTTTCTTACCTTCAATATATCCTGCGAATGTAAAATTCCACTTTCCTCATCATGGGACCTAAATATGTCGATTGTGGCTTTTTCATTTCATGAACAATGATCCATTTTTCCCCCCCATTATCCTAAAACTCACATGTTCAGGTCATGGTATTTTCAGCATTTCTGTTTTCTCAAGTCTCTTCTCCATCTCTAAAGAGATTATCCTCCATTCGGCTAACTGAATTAATATTTTGCTTAGCTTTTCGGAGTCATTTTTGTCATTCAAATGAACCATTTGATTTCGGTCTCGCATTTTCCGTTCTGTTATCTGCATTTCTGTACTTGCTTGATTTTGAAATCTGCATTTCGCAGTGAGCATCTTCGGTTGTCTACCTTTTTTTCTTTTTTTTTTTTTTTTTTTGACAACCTCAAATTCTGTCTTCTTACAAATAACGTTTAGTCCTTTCTTCTCGCTTTCCTTTATTACCTTCTATCGTGTAGCTTCTTTTGGGGATCTGCTATCATCACTGTGCCATCTGCATATTTTAATATGTTATGGGTCGCCAATAATAAATCACTATAGAACTTCTGACAGCATCGCCTCACCGTAAGTGTTGAATTCGTACGGTGAGAAAAAAAACAAACAATATTGTCTTATTCCCATTTCTGTTTTTCTATATTTACTGAATTTATTCTATATCTGTAAGAAGGCGGTTTGCTTCAAGTATAAGTTTTGGTTTATTCTAATAGCTTTCAATAAAGCTTACCTAGCAGCTCAAACGGTTCTTTTTATATATCTTATCAAACGCTTTTGCAAAATCTATCAAATACAGGTGTGAATGTAGGACATCCTTTCGGTTCGATTTCAACAATGTTTGGACAGTAAAGATAATGGAAGATAGATAACAGTTTTTCAAACCTAGAGAAATCAGTCTAGGAAACTTGCTATTTATATCAGCAATATACTGTATACGCAGTCGGACAGAACATTTGTAAGGACCATTTTGCTTAAGTTTATTATTGTAACATGGTAGATATCACATTTTTCAGTGGGTATCCTTTTTACTGCATGTCCCTGCTGATATCGTTCTCCAAGAAACATGCTGTGTTTCCTCAGTGGAAAAAATTCGAGAGAAAAGAAATTATGAAAATTGTCTATCTTTCATTCAGTCCGAGATGAATAAAGAATTGATGATAGACAGCATTAAGCCAAAGACAGCATAAAATGCAACAGTAAGTCAAGGAAGTAGGAGGTGAAGTTTCTGAGGATATGGCGAATAGATAACGATTAGTTCTACTATTGAAGTTAAGATTGTAGTTTTCGAGGTAGCATCCACGTGGGAGTCTATTTTGAAATGAGTTTCTTGGGAAGAATCTGTCTACATTGATCATTCTTATTTCCCCTGAAATATGTAAGGACTGAGAATAATTCAAGTATGTGGATATAGCGAGGCTGGGCTTGGTTATAAATGTCTGAACTGGCGGTGCCAAAGAATGGAGTTTGTTTGAACATTTGCCATGGAATTAGCGATAGAGTAATAACAAGAACCACGTAAAGGACATCACATTGAATATAAATGACACTTCCAACAAATATAATTGTAAGCAATATAAGAACTCGCCATGAAATCACGGGACAAATAAATATCCGAAATAAATTTGTTCGTCAGCAGTAAAATGCGGCTTTTTAACGCCTTTTAGTTTTTTATGAGGAGGTGCATAACCTTTCAGCGGGCATACTTGTTGTTACACTGCGAATAAGGTTATTCGTTTAATCGACAACAGTCGTATGGCCGGATCATTTCCCTTTTTTTTAAGCGTTTCACCCCAAGGAAGGTGGGAAGAAAAGGATAGGGGATAGATCAAGGCACCTGGAGACGTCGAATGACATTACATTTGAATAGTTGGAGATTATAGCTATCAGGGTAATAGGAAACGAGGAGTGAGTTCCACAGGCGGGAGGTGCAAGACATGAAGCTATTGGAGTAGAAGAGACGGCTGCATTTAACAATTTCGACAGTGAAAGGGTGAGAGCAAGATTCCAGCCTAGTTGAACGCTTAAATTCATGAAGTCTGGGAACCAGCGAAAGCAATTCATCGGAGCAGTTACCGTAAAAGTATTTGAAAAAAGACAGAGGGAGGTGACGGCACGTCTGTGAGAGCGCGGCTGCAGACGAGATGACAGATCAGGGCCATTTACATTGCATATCCGTCTCTGGATTTTATCAAGGACATTGAGACAAACAGGACGGGCTCCAGGCCATATATGGCAGCAATACTCCATGCAAGGGCGAATGGTTGATTTGTAGATTTGAAGGATCGACTCCGTCGTGCAAAATTTCCTGGCGCGGTACAGGGATCCAACTTTTCTTGCGGTGGACGAAGCTATTGACTCAATGTATTTGTTCCATCTCAGGTCAGCAGACAATGAGACTGGGCAGTCACAAAGAGGTGCTCTCGTGGAGTTGATTAAAATGTTTAGAGAAACATCCACGTAAGAGTGTCCTACAGAGATGTCTAAATGGAATTCCTTTTTATATTTGTAATCTGGATGAAATAAGGATTATTCGAATCTGTTGAAGTTGGGTTGGCTGGTGTGCCCGAGCTGTAGATGTTTGAACTGGTGGAACAAAAGAGTTCAGCGCTTCCGAGCATTTGCCATAGAAATAGTTATAGAATAAGTCTAGACTTACAAAATTGCGTCTGCGGATAAGAGGTTGTATAATAGAAATGAAGTCATACCACACAAGATCGTGTAAATTATTGTGAACTCTATCAATGATGAAAGGTACGGTTTGTACAGTCCTGTTCTAGATATTGCGCCAATACAGGTTGAAAATCATTTATCCGAAATACTTTGAACCGGAAGTGCTTCACTTTTAAGATTTTTCGGATTTTGGAATATAGGTTATTTAATTTGTATATAGCATCAATAAAATAGGGGCAGCTTAGGAATGGAACCCAAACATAAACACCGTATCCCTTTATATTTCATAACTCAGCTTATACATATACCCTGAAGGCAGTTTTATATAAATAACAAGCGCTGAAAGTATTTTTATATAAGATTTTATAAATTTTATGGACATACAGATGCAGGCAATGACGCTAGTCATATAATACTCATACGGATTATTTAGTGGTGAAATTAAGATTTCACGTAATAATAATGTATTGTACTTTCTGTACGTGTACGAAAACCATGATCACTACTTACAAAAAATAAGTGCAGGAGGTTTAACACTATTTACATTATTCGGACTATTGTAGTCATCTTTGACGCCATATTTATCACAACGTTAGATACAGTAACAGAACCCAAAGAGTGTGAGTTCAATACCTGGTTAAGATAGTGGAGAACTTGGAGAGGGGAATTAACAAAAGATAACTGATATCCATTAGACATGGAAGGTGGAACTAGAAGAGTCTACCCTAGTAAGCGAAATAAAGGGTTAAGTTTAACATTCCAACTACCTGAAGAAGACTGGAGCTTACAACGGCCGAAACTTTGTAATAAATATGGCGATAAAGATAAGGACAATAGTTCGAATAATGTAAATAGTGTACATAATACCTCATCTCAGAAATATAGACAGATACAGGAGGTTTAACATTTTGAATAATATATTTACTGAACGGGAAAAACCTGGTAAGTAATTCACGAATGCAGGTCTTTATGTGACAATTGCTAACAAAAAATACAAAAAAAAATGGCGATATTGCAGGCGACAAAGTTGGGCTGGAGAATCCCCACTCAAGGCAGATGAGGTCTCTCACAACTGCACATCACCTAGGAACCTATCCAATGCTTTCTGAAATTTTCCATTTGTGGCAAATAATTTCAGCATCTGAAAAACTTGCGGATTTTTGAGATTCTGGAATTTTGTATAAACTGTCC
Organism: Acanthosepion lycidas; assembly: GCA_963932145.1. Lineage (NCBI taxonomy): Eukaryota > Metazoa > Mollusca > Cephalopoda > Sepiida > Sepiidae > Acanthosepion > Acanthosepion lycidas. The sequence goes on from OZ010572.1 coordinate 29,904,718, forward strand.
TTTAGTTTTTTGTTGCCTAGTCTAGTTGAAAATATCTGGTGGGTGTTGATTTTTTTTACAACATTTTTCGTATCCACAAACCTTTAATGCAGATATTCAGCACACTTCCACTTTCCAAAATATATCAAAATTTAAACAATATATATTCCATGTATAACATTGAAGATCTTAGATTATTTTAGTTTTTATTTTATGGTTTAATTTATTGTTTATAATTGTGTGTGTGTATTCGCGCGCGTGCTACTGGAATGTAACTAGTTTCTATACAAAACTGAGTGCAATTCACAAAACAGAATGCACGTAAGAAATTCTCAATACTTAAAACAACCCAGCGATTATAAGAGATCATTCTGATTAAATTGACTATGGAAATACCTTCAATTGCCAATAAATGTCCGTGTTGAACTATTCATCTCGTCCAGGAACGTTTCTATCTAATTACCTGAAATAGCTTTTCAAATCGAAAACTCTTACATCGTGCACCAATCAGACTTTGTTTCTTCTACTTTATAGAGTTGTTATTAAAAAGAAAGTTTTCAAACGAATTTATAAGCCACTAATGAAATCTTCTTTCGATGAGAACAATGCAGGATAATATTATGAGAAAGCAGACAATGAATTTATATTGCTTAAAATCTAACTGCAATGAGAAATGGTGTCAGTAAATAGCGTTGTTTTATCTAAAGCCTAAGACCGTCGATGCGATTAAAGAAATGATAGCTAAAACCTTCCTGATTAATTGTACTTATGTTGTAAGTTGTATATTCGCGAGATCGCATTAGCATCCAAAACACAGACAGTGTATTTCATATCTGTTTCACCTCCCCCTCTCACTGCTTTTCTGTATATATATATATATATATATGTGTGTGTGTGTGTGTGTGTGTGTGTGTGTGTGTGTGTGTGTGTGTGTGTGTGTATGTGTGTGTATGTATTGGGTTGGTGCATAATTATCAGGCGTTTTTAAACAATATTTATTATGAAAAAAGAAATATAAGAATTCAACAATAACATTTTTAAATGATTATTCCGGTGCGAATAATTATCGCCACGCGTTTTTATAACCTGAAAATAAAATATACTTATGAAAAAAGGTAAACAAAACAACAATTTTTATTAACAATTAACTCGTCTACAAAAACGCCTGATAATTATGCACCAACCCAATATATGTTGCATATTTGGGGAGTGATTTTTCTTTTATACATGTTATATTAAATTTTTACGGACAAAGCCTATGTTCGTAATTTCAGTTTTTCCTAGTTTTTTATTTTTTGGAGACAAAGTGAGTGTATAAACAGTCTCAAGCGTTTCCATCTTATTAATTATCTAAAGGTTCACTACCAAACATCTTCTAGGTCTATTTTTACCCATGAAGGAAAACGTGCAAAAACAAGGAAAACTTAACAAATATTATAAAAAATAAAAGAAACTGAATAAGAAAGTCAAAAATGTTCCTTGTTTGTCACATTCAATAAAATACACACACACACACACACACACTTACACACACACACACACACCAATACATATATACACACACACAATGGCAAATACGATGCCAGGGTTTACTTGGAGTGAAAGAGAATGAGAAGACTTTAGAAGGGACTGGAAAGCCAACCCTTAAAGGAAGAAGAATACACTTCTACTCCTGTTCAATGTACGGAGAATATATATTGCTTAACACTGGCTTAACAAAACCAAACCAGTTAATAAAAAACAACCCAAAACAAGTAATATTTACTTGTAAGAGAAACATAGATAATAAATTTACAAATAATTCCTAAATAAAAAAAAACAGCATATTTCAAAATCCTGACTAAGAAAACAAATTCCTACTACACTACCTACAACGACATCATAATGAACTAGATTAAATAAAATAGCATAAAACTAAATTCAACATATAATATAACCGCTGGTAGCACGTATTTGACTATGCCTGTTATACTAGTTCTGACAGCCAATGCCTGTCGCAGATGCCTTCTCTGACACATTTTTTTTGTACAACGCCCACAGAGATCACATGTGGTCTATACTGCAACTTTGCTGAGCGTACCTTAGCTACAGTTTCCGCAAGAGAACGTATTACTCGGGCCTGGTCAACAATTGGAATAAATCTTGTCAGAAAAATATGTGTACTCAGACAGGATTCGAACCTAACATATTCTGACAAAATATCTCGAATATTCAGGTCGGTAGATGTATTTGGATAAAAAAAAATAGTATTTAATTAAAACAGTTCTGCTTTAATATGGGTATCCATCAAAAATACTGTTTAAACAAAATAAATTTAAACTGAAATTATATATATATATATATATATATATATATATATATATATATATATATATATATATATATACGTGTGTATACATATATATATATATATATATATATATATATATATATATATATATATATATATATATATATATATATATATATATATATGAATATGTATATGCGTGTGTCTTTATATATGTGTGTGCGTGTGTTTTCCGTTATGGATAATTAACAATGTGCTGCAGTATATTTTTCATTTAATTTTACGTGTTTTCGTAGAAGTGGTTTCTTTTTTGGGACACAACGTCTGAAGAAATTGTCTAAAAGTTCTGAATATCCGATTCCTTTTGCTTTTGCTGGTTCTTTTAACCATTACCAAGACAATTTTTTTCAATGAATTTGTGATGTGTTTTATGTATATTTCTGAAGTTATCGGAATTTTTTATTTTACAAACACGGTCAGCACATTGTGTCCGTGTTCGTAGTTAATGTTAGATTTTCCTTTTTTATTATTAGGACTTCCATTATTATTTTTTTCATTTTTTATGTGGATAAGGCTGTTATACTTGAATTTTCTACTAGTGTGTTTCGAATAGATTTTGGTAAGTTTTCATGTGTGTTTAAATATGTTTTTCTTTGTATAATGAAGTAGTCTTTAACAAAACATGTATGAGAAAGATTTATGTTCAAATTCAAAATATATATATGTGTGTGTGTGTGTGCGTGTGTGTGTGTGTGTGTATTAATAACTCTAGACTCAAATGTTTTAAAATTATTTCTTTTAGATAAGCAATATTCATCTTTATTTCCTTGCCAGTGCATTTAACGCCTCAGTATTACCAGCATAAATCGAGCACTATACAGTGAATATTTCAGATCACAATTGCCCTAATAATTCTATCATTTGGTGGTATTAAACTTATATCGTTGTGTGTACACGGACACCTTCAAATCCACATACGCGTTTGTTTAGATCTCTATATAGCATGTTACTCTTATGTTGTATAGGCATCTAATTTTATATGCTAATGATATATATATATATATATATATATATATATATATATATATATATATATATATAGCGTATTTAGGTAGCAATCCGTCTTTTATACCTGTTTCATTAAAGTCAAGTGACAATCTACTGCGATTAAACTTTTTATTTCAGTTTTCTTTTCTGTATATGAAATGTGCAAAAATATCCAAATGTTCTGCATATCCGGGCACTTTTGTTTAGTCTTTACATTTATTAAAGGGCGATTTTTTTTTTCACCACTATATGTATACGTTTTTATTCATGTGCCTAAAGTTATAGGAAGCTATCTTCCAAACAGGTCAGTATGGAAGTCTAATTTTCTATGAAGTTTATGGTCTGATATACACTCTTCGAACCAGCATATATTTTGAGATTGTATGAGTGTAATGGAAGCTTAGGAAATATCTATATTTTCAAATGTTATCATTTCGAAGTAATTCTCGGATTTCCACACGCTGCTATATTAATCAGGGTCATAACCTTATTTCAAAATTACTCTTAAGTGCTTCACGCAAAAAGAATTGCCTATTTCTTCCCAGTAATCGCCTCTTTTTGATAAGACCTCCTATACCAATTACAACCATAAACGAGTTGAGATTTACAGTATTTACGAACCGTGCTGATAGCGGCTAACCTTCAACGAATTTATCCTTTACATTCTAACTGATAACACAAGTCCTAATAAGATGAACGAAAAAATTCTTCTTAAACTATAGTGTTATTCATGTTGATTTGCGTGGGGCATAAAAAAGAAAGAATTCAATGTTTCCTACCATCACAATTGCCGAAGATATATTTCTTTCTTCCAACAATTTTCAGATAACTAATTCAGTAAAGGCGTTGCTTATTTCATAAGATTAGACTAATCGGTGTCAAAGTCAATTCACGAAGATCGAACTCTCAACTCAAATGAAAATATCTTACTAGTTATTACGTTATAGACACATTATTAGGTTCAATGTATGGCACATGAACACAACGGTAGATCAGAGAGTAAGGCTCACATTGACTATAATTTTAATGGTGTCATATATTAGCTTGCTAACCGCTACTCGAAGGAGACCAAGGAGATCTGTTCTAAGTTTAGTCCAAGTGAGGGCCTCATTGAGATTGAACTAGAAGGAAGAGAGCTCACTGCAGCTTTAGCCTATTAAAGCCTACCGTCAAATATTTATCACCATAATCATGGTGACTTTTAGAATGCCAGTGGAAATGTTGTTGATGTTTATGATGTTTCAATGTCATTTCTGTTGGCTAATCTCAACGTTGGATGAGGTCTTCCACCGAGTCTGTTTCTCGTTTGATGATGCCCCCACACTGCGTCATTTTTGATGCAGTCTACTTAAAACACCCCTTAGAGAAACCTATATTAATTAAAAAAGATCAAAATAAAATAAAAAAAACGGTATTATTTAAATGAAAGTAAACATCTGGTATTAATTATAGGTTTCTACCTATACTTTATTCTTGTCGACCCGCCCAAGCAGACATTTATGAGTTTATCACGGAAACTAGCATGCTAATATTTAACCTTACTTTAGGTTCTCACAAGGGTAACATTTTGTAAGTACACATTTAGGATTGAACGCATTCCCAGTAGTAATAGCTTGCGAGGATAGCTTGCGAGGATAGCTTGCTAACTTATACTCAAAAAGTTTGAAAATTCTTGCTTTGAATTTACTTCTAATTGGCACCACTCTGACTTTTATCAGTTTAATACTATTAATGTAATGCAATAAATACCATCTTCTTTTTAGTACATTTCTTATAAATATTAGAAATGTACTAAAAAGAAGATGGTACTTATTGCATCATGCACACATGTAGTGCGTTTGGTCCTCACTTATAACATTTTGCTGGACAATACAACAACAAAAAAATGTACAGGCAGGATATATTCCTTATTTATATTATTAAACGTAGAAATGAACACAAATCAAGTTGTTTATATGTTGTATAGGAGTACAGTGTCGCTGCCGACACTGGAGTTTGAACACAGGCCACCAAAGAGCAAATATAGGCGATCCTATTTTGAATAAGTAGATCACGTGATGGTAAAGGAAATGTTTATATGGGAATTAACGTGGTGTCTGATTGAACATTATTTCTACACTATCCTCTATTATTATACGGATGGTTATTCTCTACACTATTCAATATACTATTTCTCCGTAGAGTTCACTATACGGATTACTATTCAGATGACTCTTCTGTGGTTACTATGTGAGCAAGTATTATTGAGCAAGTACTATTAGTGCAAGTGTTATTCGAAGGTGTCTGACACCAGTATTGTTCAACTGCAATTACAAAGTCTCTACTACAACGAGTATTATGAAAGTGACGACGCGTATTCGTTGACATTACAAAAGTGGCAACGGGGTTTCGTTGACATAAAAAAAAATATGCACTGGGTTTACTCGTTTAATGACATTAAAAATGCTTATATATATTTTTTTTAAATGTATTAGGCACTTAATGTATTAAGAGTGTATTTCTTCAGGGGAAAAATTGAAGAATTATTGTTTATATTTTATTTACTGTTAGTTCATCACGTGATCTACATATTCAAAATAGGATCCCCTATATTTGCTCTCTGGTGATCTGTGTTCAAGGGACACTCAAGATAGAGAGTTACTGATTTATGTTGGTATGAGGTGTAAGAAATGCGTATTATAAGGATATAGATATTGGCTGAACCAGGACTTACAAAGACCAAGATTGTAGTTATCATGGTATCTTTCCAGTAGTTCCACAAAGCAGCAGTTCTGAGGAAGACGCAATCTGACAGGCCTTTACTCTTTATCAAAGGAAGGAGAATGGAATGGGGATGATCTGTCAATGTCAATATGTCATATCGGGCAAAGATGCGAAGGTCTAAAACTGGGGAACTCGTCTATGGGGTAAGGAATGCAGTGTGGAAACTTATTCATCGCCCACAACATCACGTAAGCGCTTTAAAACTGTCGAGGCGGGACAGCGTAAAATGAGCAACACCAGTTGAAATATAGCAGAAATACTCTATTTTTGGTCTTATCTGACCCATGTTAAAATAAAGCATGCCAGTGGGAATTAGGTATTTTCGGGAGTTTTTTTTTTTTTGTTTTTTTACCAGGAACTGACCATTTTTTCAGTATATTTTCCGATATAACGAATATAAGCGTTTCGTTTGAGATCGACATTGAACTTGTAGGCATTCGAGGCAAGGCTTCACTCTGATGGCATGAAAAACTCATTGGGCTTAGTGCAGATTTAGAGTCTGATCAATGATGATGAAATATACTTTTGGATGTATAGAATGTTGACAGCCAATGATTTCCCCATTGAGCTGTAGGTCAGAGGAGAGATCAGTAGCCAGGCTCTTTTCATCAAGAATTTTGGAGGTGCACCAATACTCAATGGCGCCATTCTTTATCTTCTAGTTGCCATATCCCTTCAAGACATGGACGATCATGGCTCTTCAAAGCTTTCTATGTCTTACGTTCATAAGCAGTTTTTCTCCTTTTGCTAATCCATTAGCCTTCCATTCCCACAAGTTGGTCAATCAGGTGTCTCGCTGCCTTCTGTTATCTCTCTTGCCTTCAATGCACCCTGTGAGGGTTGATTCCAAACACTCTTTTCCTCTACTATGTGTTCAAGGAATTTTAGCTTTCGCTTTCTGATTCTGAGTTTCATAAGTTTCATTTTGTTGCCATTTTCTGTAATACTTCCTTGTTGCACATTCTCTCCGTCTATGTAATTCTCTGTATGCTTTTGAAGAATCACAATATCTGTTATCTGTTGCCACCAATTTCCTCTCCATCTGTGGGGAGATTGCCCAGTATTCACTATGATTATTATATAGCAATCCATAATTCTTTTGCTCTGCTTTTCAGCATTTTGCTTAGGTTTAGGAATCCACTTATCGCTATTCAAATTCGTGTTCAGATTTCGTTGTTGCTTTATCTGTTATCTGTCAAAAACCTTCCCATATTACTTAAAGTTCTGTAGTTGCTTGATGCGGACATGGTAATTTTGTAAATCGCATCTTGAGCTTTTACTCTTGCTCAAGGACACATGGCCCAGTGGATAAAAGCGTTGGTTAGATCCAGTGACGTGACCCAAAGAGCTGTGAGTTCAATACCTGGCTACGGCAGGGGTGAACAAAACCACAGAGTTGAATTAAAGGGAAGTAACTAAGATATCCAGAAGACGCATGACACGTGGAACTAGAACAATCTACCCCGGTGGACAAAATAAAGAGTTCAGTTCGAAATTCCAATCATCTAAAGAAAGCCGGAGCGTACAACGACCGAAAGGTCGTGAACATGGCAATAAAGATATGGACAACATGGCAATAAAGATAAGGACAACTTATAGCTTAAACAACGTTCTTGACCAGGACAATTTAAATACTGTAAATAATAAATTCATATCAAAACCCAATGAAAACATGGCGGATATTTTACATATACAGCATATTTCAATTTTCTGTGCAATTTCAGTTGCATATTTGTTATGTTAATCACTTCGGTGTTTCTTTCTTTATTTTTTTTTTCATAAAGTAAGCAAAAAAAAAAATGAAATTATTGCATTTTGTTTAATATTTCGTTATCGGAAAAAATATGACGGCTGATGAAAAGTGAATATTTTAGAGCAATATGGAATGAAAAAAAATCAAAAGTAAAATAAATAAACCACGATAAAATCTACCAAAATCTTGTATTCATGCAAAGAAGGCGAGGCTTTGAAAACGGTTGGATTGTTACTTAATATGATAATGAACAAATCGTTTTACAGAATGGGTCGAATATTTTTACTCACTCACCGTAATTTTTAGATATTCCAACTTTGGTGTAGTATTTATTCAGATTTTTACAGAATTCTATTAATAAAAAAATATTGTTAGAATGCAAAAGGCAACGAGGCAAATTCTTTGTTCGGAGGATTAAGAAATGTGAATGGGATTAGAAAGACATTTCCTGAACGACGTCAGAAGAGAATGGAATAAAATGGCAAATCGGCTTTTCAATAAAATATTCTTCATTATCATGACAAATATTGATTGATATAAAAAGACCTATTCCTGTTTATAATAGATTAACCATAAGAATCCGGTAAGATATGGCATAAAAACCTATTTTAACTGCTAGGTAAGTTCAGTTTATATAAAAATATATTAAGATAATCCGTAACCTCTCGTGAGAACAAACAGCTGAGACGTGGATACGGAACGAGTTAAGCTAGTACACAAAACGCGAGCGAGGATTAAAACTAGGAATACGTTTTCTCGTTGGATTTATTTAGACTATGCAATGAAACGATCATAAAAAAAAACTATAATACCGTTCTGGATTTAATATCGGCAAACATAATCTTTACAACATAAGACACGCGGATAACAGTCTCAGAAGCAGAACTACAAAAAATAATAGAGAATGCAGAGGTTAAAATGGGAAAGCACTAACCATTAACTATGAGATTAAAGAATCAATGGTCGTCAGTAATAGAGGCATTCATAGGAGTCAGTTTTGAACTGAAAAGTTCAAAATTAAGTCCAGAATGCGTGTAGACTCTTGTCTTGTGATTATGTAAGTTTTTCTCCTTGATCTGTATGTACGTAATTAATTTCTAAACTGACTTTTTATTTAATCCTGAAAACATGAAGAATGAGGGGAGCGTTAAATCACGATGAAGAGAACTCCTGTCAGTCCAGTTGTAAATGTCCTAACAAGCGACAACGTGCATTTTGACTCGAGTGATCCGAAGATGATAGAGAACAGAAATCATGCAAAGGGTTTAGAATATTTCGTTAAGAAAAAGAAAAGTATACTTAGTGTGTGGGGGAAAATTAAATAAAACAAATAAAATAATAATAACGAATAAAAAAAGATAATTAATTTTTTCCATGATGCAAATTTTAAAGAAACCGGAAAAGGTTTCTGGTCACATGTGCGATTTTCTGACCCCACTTCCGGAAAGGACAGAATCTTTCTCCACTTAGTTTCAAGATGTCAACCACGCGGTAATAGCGTTCCCTCTGGCCAATGTTAATTTCCCCAGGCTACTGGCGACTGAAATGTTCTACCTTACCAAATTCGAACGTGTTTTAGCAGCCCTTACTCATGAAATACCGCTTCGATCATCCCAACTCAGCACCAACATGAGGTGAACTCGACCAGCTTTGGTAATGTTTTAATTCCGAGAGTCAAATGAATTCCTGTTAATATTTTCTTCAAATATGTATTGCTGGGATTTTTTTTTTTTTCCAAAATGTATTCCTGGTATTTCCACTACAAAAATCCATTTTTATACATTCATAGTGTTTTGACCCCAGTTTGGGTATTAACTATTTTCCTATAACTGGAACAATGACAGGGGCTACCACCCCGGGTCAGTATTTTTACCTGGGAAAAACAGCAATTAAGAGGTGGCACCAGGCTACTCAAAACCTCCTGATCAGAGGTCTTGCTGCCGGATGTAGTTTATCGTCAAATCCAGGACGGATTGCTTTAAGAAGCAGATACAGAAAAAGCAATGCATTTACAACTGGACTGACAGGAGTTCTCTTCATCGTGATTTAACGCTCCCCTCACTCTTCATGTTATCAGGATTAAATATAAGGTCAGTTTAGAAATTAATTTCTAAAAAATGTTGCATAATCCCAAGACAAGTGTCGACATGCATCAATATTTTCAAATCGGACTTGTACTGAGGTGGGGGTGTTGATGCAAAGTGGGAATCATATGTTGTAGACTATGAGGTGTGGTGATGTGCTAGTTTTTTTTCCATGTGTTTTTTTTTAGTTGTATATTCACTATTGCTTTTATAAACAAGGTGATTGTTCCATAAAAATTTGACATTTGAATGCCGCAGATATCTGAACCTGTTTAGAAATGATAACACCCAAAATCTTGTGACTAAATCAAATAAAATTCGATCTCTTGCCAGAACTGAATGCCTGCACCAAATTAATACTTATAATTCACAATTGTTGTAATAAGTTTTTCAAATATTTCATTATAACGTTCATTAATTCCTGTTAGAAAAAGTGCTACAGGCAAAAAGTTTGGGGAAATACTGCATTATTTTTGTATTTTATAAATAAAAGATGAAATTTCAGTATCTACAGAGTATTTGTTTTTATTTTGACAAAAGATAAGAAGTTAAATACAAAACATTTCTTACAACAGCATCATATTTTGTTTTCGTCAATAAAACCATCATCAGCCTCAATTAATGCTTTATAAATTCTTGGCATATATTCCAACTATTTTTTTTTTAAATAAAGTAGTTAGCAGACCTGCCCAAGTATTCTACAAGTAGTGAAAAAGCTCACTCTCATTGTATTATATTAGATCTCTCCTATCCAATTCATCCCATACTTATTCAATGACAGAGGCATTGACGCGGTCATGTTATACTTTCTAAAAGTGTGTTCCTTTTTTGACTCGAGGTAATTTTGTCATAATTTAAAAAAGTATTTTCGGTCGTTGTCTTCTTGAAAGGTAATTTTTTTTCCAGTTATGCCATGATCTCATCTCCAGGCTTTTTGGCAATGTCAAAAAGTCTACTAAAGTGCTAATATCAAAATAAAATAAATAAATAAAATGAAATAAAAAATAAAATAAAATGTTTTTCATACAAATATATATAATTTAGCAAACTGTATTGCGGGCCATCAAATCCAGATTTGAACTATTTGGAATTACAACATTGTGCAAATTAATTGAAACAAAACAAATAATTCAATTATTTTTTTCGTATTTTTCTGATGAAACCTGGCCCAGTGCACAAGTTAGTACTTTGTATGTCCATTTCACGAAGTCGTTCCTTACAGATTGACCACAGATTCTTGATTGGATTTAAATCAGAAGAGTTTCCGAGCCAGTCTATAGTTCTTTGATTTGCTGACTGGTAAGCTTGCCTGTATGTTCGTGCAGCGTTACAATTTTCGTACACCTCCTTGGAGTAACGTCCATCGCTGATCATGGCCATAGGTGAATTAATGACAGTCAAGACAATAGTGTCTGGAAGTGATAAAAATCTGATGTAATCACAGATGACGCAATATTTTTCAAGGCCAAACAAATTTCATCATACACACCGAAAATAGATTCCTATTACTGCACACCATTGCAAATGACCTAATCTGAGGCAAAAATAGAAATTGATTACACCGTGTCACTCCAGTGGGTCAAAAACTGACTGTATGGTGACAGAAAAGAAACTAAAGGGGTTGTTTCAATTAATTTTCAAAAGGTTGAAAGAGGAGGCTGAAGAAAGTCTGAAAATAAAAGAAAACACCCTGCTGTTACTGGAATTTTATATTTTATATTAATAAAAGTATAAAAAATATTTCATATTAAAGTGTTTTTTTTTAAACACAGGTTGACCAAAACATTTTGTCTGCAGTGTAAGTAGTCATTGCTTTTGATCAACTCCGAATTAAAAGAAAACTTCATATATATATATATATATATATATATATATATATATATATATATATATATATATATATATATATATATATATGTGTGTGTGTGTGTGTGTGTGTGTGTGTGTGTGTATGTATACAAATTCATGAATTATTCATACAAAAAACAAATACAAAGGTTAATGATTTCGTTTTCCACTTATTACTGAGAGTAAAAACAAGAACAAAATCTATTCCAAACCGGAAGATGTCTATAGGAACATACGAAAGCTTGTAAAAATAATAATACCTTATACAACTGAAATTTATAAAACAAGGATCTTTTCATTCACAAACAGGTTCGGTGTTTTTGTATATTATTTGAATTATTCGCGAAGATGGATTTCTCGCCAATTAAATCATTAACCTTTATATTTGTTTTTTGTATGAATAATTCATGAATTTGTAAATTAATTGCACCTTTATTGAAATATATATATATATATATATATATATATATATATATATATATATATATATGTGTGTGTGTGTGTGTGTGTGTGTGTGTGTGTATACAAATTCATGAATTATTCATACAAAAAACAAATTCAAAGGTTAATGATTTCGTTTTCCACTTAATCCACAAAATCTATTCCAAACCGGAAGATGTCTGTAGGAACAGATGAAAGCTTGTAAAAATAATAAGACCTTATACAACTGAAATTTATAAAACAAGGATCTTTTCATTCACAAACAGGTTCGGGGTTTTTGTATATTATTTGAATTATTCGCGAAGATGGATTTCTCGCCAATTAAATCATTAACCTTTATATTTGTTTTTTGTATGAATAATTCATGAATTTGTAAATTAATTGCACCTTTATTGAAATATATATATATATATATATATATATATATATATCTTTTCGTTTTTTGATTTCTCTTCTCTTGTTGATATTAACAGAATTAGGTAACTTCTGAAATTATGAGTGAGGCATCTAATCACGAGACAAAATGTTTCACCTCCGTTACCCGTGTCTGATAACGCTGCAGTAAATTCACGATAGCCCATCTCCTTAGAATCACCCGACATCCTTCGCCAGAGAAATTCCGACTTGTCGAATGTTAAAGAGTGCAATATGCTTTTATCTTCGGAAACGATCTGAAGAATTTTAATAGCATGCTTATGACGCAATTTTCTACGACGCTTATCGTGCAACGTCTCCATAGAAAGCCATACGACGGTCGAAGGCTGCTCTGCTGAAATCCGTTTATCAAGCAAGTTTGGTGGGAGGCTGTCAAGACTAAGGTTCTTTATGTTTGTTATAAGCAGGGGAATTGAAGAAGGGTGGGAAAAACACATAGTTAAAGAATTGGATGACTATAAATATTTCTTCAATTAGATCAGAACATTTTCTAAATGCAATTGTTGGCTCATCTTAGGGTGGATGTGAAAAATCATTTAGAAATGGTTCTTTCTTCATTGCAAAAACTGTATTATATTACCAACTGTTTAGGGGTTTTCAAACGAAAAGAAAACATATTAATTCTGGAGATATCGTTGTATATGCAGTATATGCATTTGAAAAAAAAATAGTTATATTTGTGAGGTATTTTGATATTAAATCGAACGTGCAAGGAAACGTTTCGAAGTTGATAAATATGCTTCAATTTCAAACATTTGTCACATTATAGACTTTATTAATAACACTTTTCAGACTATTGTCCTCATTGTTATTACAACCTTTCGGCTGTTGAGCCCTCCGGCCTTCAACAGGTATATGTTGATCTTGGTAACCGACAGGCAAATATAAACTGAACCCTTTATTAAATATACGAGGGGGAGACTGTTCTCATTCCACTGCTCATGTCTAGGGATATCTCGTCTAGTTCTTATTTCAATACGGCTCAGTTATTGCTCAACCGTTTTTACTGAGTTCAAGTACACACTGCCCGGCCCACAGATTGAACTTACAATCACTCTATCATCAAAGTCACGAACCAGTACTTTAAACTACTAGACTATTGTCCGTAGATTAGGACAATAGTTCGAATATGATTGACTGATTTGTTTGTTTAACGACATATCAACACATTATGGGTCATTTAATACTGAAATTTAATTTTCTTGGGAGAATTGATATAATAAAAATTTGATATATGTTATTCTGCTTTCACATTGCTGGGGAAATATATCCGAATAGTCCGCAGCATTTACTGGGATTGAAAAGCCAACAATGGGATAAGAATTAAATAAAAATTTAATGCCACAGAATGTAAAAAAAAAATTAAACACTGTATACAAAATTGTTATGAATAGATAAGTAATATAGAGGAAGATTTCGAATACGACTAAAATATAGGTAAATTCAAAAATTTGTAAATACTCCAACGTGAGTGTAAATTGTGAAAGAAATTAATACTCACGATGATTCATATAAATGAAAGTGACCGAAGAAAATTCTCCTTCTGCTTATAGAAAGAAAGTTGCTGTAATTTAATACATACAGCTCCCAACTCTTGCAAATGGTGTTTGGAACAAGCCTTATGCAAAATAGGGAATGGGTTGATAGTGAATTTGGAAGAGCATAGCCGATTCTTCAGTAGGTGTTGTCCAATCGCATATTGCGGAAAACGAGTGCGATTATGATGATTCTACCAAATAAATGCAGATACGTATTGACCCAACCGAGTTCCCAACCATAGACACGTTCGCCCTATATATTTAGTTGCGCACTGATATTTGAAGTTGTTAATCACAGAACATTTATTCCTATATGTCAAAAGGTCATTAACAAAGTAAGGAAAAAGTCCCGAGGACAAGATGTAACTTGGAAGTAAAAAAGTGAAAGAATTTGAGTTAGAATATCTATAAATCAGAATCTAACATTTTCCTACCGAGCCATGGCAAATTCAAGTAAATTGGACATAGACTAGGACCAAAGACATGGGGCTTTACTGAAGCGTTAAATCTTACGTTCCATCACTGACTTAACGTTATTAGTAGGATAGTCATTCTTACATAAAATGTAATGAGTCTTATCCAACTCTTCTTGGAAATAGCATGAAGAGCATATCATCAAGGCACGAGGGACTAATGTGACTATAAGGTTGACCTACTTAGAACGCGGAACAAAAGAGTTCCAACTAGTGTATAAACCAGTAAAAGTCAGTTTACGATAAATACTAGTAACAAATCTGTTGTCTTTATATTCCACCAAAACATCTAGAAAAAGGAGCGAATTTCCCATTTCAGTCACCATCGTGACTAACAAGGAGGGATGAAGAGAATTTAACTATTGGCGAAAACAAGATGCATCATTGATAGTATCAAACATAGAAAATGTATAATCAATACAACGTATGTATATATACGGCTTCTGATATTTCTCTAACAATAAGCTCTCATAATATCCAACAAAAATGTTGGCAAAAGGAGGAACCATATATATATATATATATATATATATATATTTATATATATATATATATATATTTGTGTGTGTGTGTGTGCGTGTGTGTGTGTATTTTAATGAAAAATCAAACCCAAACAATTTTTTCAAAACATACTGCTACGTCTCACTAACTTTTACACACTTTAGCGTCAAGAATGTTTCTCACACATATCATCTGGTATTTCATTACACATGACATGTATTTAATCGATAAGAGTTAACCAAACTCAAGTTACCATTAATCTGCATATCTTTGCTTTTTTATCATTTTTATCTTATCTATCTTGATCTGTGACGAAGCTTTAATAAAGTGAAACATGTTGGATTAAAATCTGTTTCCTACCCGTTCTTTATCCATTATATATATATATATATATATATATATATATATATATATATATATATATATATATATCATAAAGATATATACTTTTTATATATCAAGTCAAGAAAAATTTAAATGGAAAGAGATATGACGAGAAGTGTGGTTTAATCTCGAGTCATACACATTAAATTTGCTTCCAGTTTCTTACAAACGTTTCGCTACTCTAGAAATATATTCTATTATCACAATGTGGTATATTCAATACTGTCATGAAAACGTAAACAAAAAAAAAATATCTAAATTAAATGGGCTAGATTAGATACCCCAAACAAATAAAAAATATTTGTAAATTTGTATCACTGGTTGCTGTTTCCGACTGGTAGTTAGGAGCCCTAACTCTTGCGTAGCGTCTTGAGCGGCCGCTCTGATCAAAAGTTGTATAATACCGGGGTGTTTGTAGTGCAATGTCGCGCATGGAACGGTGTCCCTGCAGTCAACTCCGGTGGGCAACCCTGAGGCCACATTATGATGCAGGCTGTGCCAACTCCTCTCTGCTCATGTTGCGGTCGATAACCGTCTGCTTCTCTTACTTCAGGCCTTCTCATCCTCCAAATTTTACTCCACATGAAGACTAAGGCCTGAAGTACTTCAGGCCTTCTCATCTTCCAGCAATTACTCCACATGAAGACTCAAATGAACCAAAAAAGAAAACCTAAACCAGCCACTCAAAAATCACCTAAACCCTTCAACATTTCGTTCAGCAACATCCGTGGCATTAGAACAATTTTTTGCAATGTGGAATCTTTCCTCACTGCAAACAGCCCGGATATAATGTGCGAGACAAACCTTGTCCCGTCTATTCCCTCCTCTGATCTCTCAATCCCCGGCTACCTTCCTATCCTCAGGAAAGACTCTCTAACCCACATGCACGGCCTTGGTGTCTATGTCAAGGATCATCTACCCCTTGCCAGAGAGTTGTCTCTCGAATCACCAGACCATTCGTACATGTGTCTTCGACTATCTCTCCTCAATGCTGTAAGCTATCTCTTCTTCCTCTATCGCTCTCCATCCTCTCAAGACTGCGGGATACTCGACAGCATATCGGACATCATAGACAAGGCCCTCTCTCTCCACCCGTTTGCTCACATATTCGTGTTTGGTGACTTTAACGCCCATCATACCAAGTGGCTCGAGAATGCCGGGCTGGCATTCAAACACTTAACTTCTCAATTTCTCACACCCTCACGCAGATAGTCAACTTCTTCACGCGTTTTGCCCCCAACCTGGCAGATAAGGCCTCCCTTCTAGATCTGTGTTTTACTTCCATCCCCGAATCCTGTAGCGCCACACAGCTCTGCCCTCTTGGTAACTCTGACCATGCCGTGGTATCTGTTAACATTTCCTTCAACTCCACATTACTAGAACCTCGGATCGGATTGGGACTCGTTTCGTGACTTCCTCCGCGATGTCCCCTGGGATGTTGTCTTTACACTCCCTGTCCATGAATGTGCTTCTGAGGTCTCATCTTGGGTTAAAGCTGGAATCGACGCTTTCATCCCCTCAAGGAAATTTAAGGTCAAGTCGCACTCCTCCCCTTGCTTCTCCGCTGCTTGCTCAGCCGCCATTGCACATAGGAACCATTTCTTTCACTTATTTCGTAGCGACATGTCGGACTGCAATAGACGTCTCTTTGCCTCCGCTCGTAGCGAGTGCAAGCGTGTCCTCAACGAGTGCAAGCGTGTCCTCAGCTAAGACAATATTTGTTGCTTGGATGAGGGAGCGTATTGCATCTCGCAAATTTGGCTCCAAAGATTATTGGCGGCTCTGCAAGCGTGTCCTGAACAATAGAAAACTCTCCATACCTCCTTTATTCAACCAGTTCGAGGTCTTGACCTCCTCAACCGACAAGGCTGAATGCCTTACTCGGAAGTTCTCGTATAACTCGACGCTTGACTCCACCGGTGTACCCATACCTGACTTCTCAATAGGAACTGAGGCCCTATTGAGCGGCTTACGCATAACCCCGTCATCAGTACTGGGTATTATCTCCAAATTTGACCCCCACAAGGCTAGTGGTGGAGACGGCATACCAGGCATTGTCTTGAAGAAATGCGCGCCTGAGCTAGCACCCGCCCTCTCTAAACTGTATAATTACTGCCTCAAGGAATCCTCCTTTCCTGACTGCTGGAAGTCCTCATCCATTGTTCCTGTCTTTAAGAACTCTGGAGACCACTCTGACCCCGCTAATTACCGTCCTATTAGTCGCCTACCCCTCTTCGGCAGTCTTCGAAGCCCTAATCAACGCAGAAGTGGTTAACCACCTTACCACACGCGACCTTCTCTCAGACAAGCAATACGGTTTCCGCTACGCCCGTTCTACAGCTGACCTGCTTACGGCCATCACTGAAACCGTCTACGAAGCACTTCGAAATAATGGTGGCCCTAGACATTTCTAAAGCGTTCGATAGGGTTTGGCATGCCAGCCTTCTTCGTAAGCTCCAGGGTTACAGTATTACTGGACGACTGTTTGATCTAATGCAATCATTCCTATCAAATCGAGAATTGAAGGTCATTCTCAACGGTTTCTCCTCCAGTTCCTATCCCACGAACGGAGGTGTTCACCAAGGCTCCATCCTTGGCCCCTCACTTTTCCTTATTTTCATCAACGACCTTTCTGACGCCATAGGTTCCCAAGTTGGCATCTACGTGGACGACACTACAATTTACTCCTGCCTCAAAACCAAATCTAGTGTCGCGGTCAGAACTAACCTGGCCGCGCGTCTTGAAATGGACCTCCAATCGGTTGCTAACTGGGGCAACAATTGGATGGTCAAATTTAACGCCTCAAAAACTAAACTACTCTCCATTAACCACCATAGATATCCTTACCTACCACCCATTAGAATGTCTGATAGTCAACTTCTTGAGAGTGACACCCTGCGTCTGCTCGGTCTCACGTTGACTGCTGACCTGAGATGGAACAAATACATTGAGTCAATTGCATCGTCCACCGCGAGGAAAGTTGGCTCTCAGTGCTGCGCCAGGAAATTTTTCTCCCCTGAATCGATACTTCAGATATACAAAACGACCATTCGCCCTTGCATGGAGTATTGCTGCCATATATGGTCTGGGGCACCTTCTGTTTACCTCGGAGTTCTTGACAAGATCCAGAGACGGATATGTAATGTGATTGACCCTGATCTGGCGTCTCGCCTGCAGCCACTATCTCACAGACGCGCCGTCGCCTCTCTCTGTCTCTTCTACAAATACTTTCATGGCAATTGCTCCGATGAGCTGCTTTCCCTGGTCCCCAGTCTCCATGAATACAAGCGCCTTACGAGGCTGACATCCCGCTCTCACCCTTACACTGTAGAAACTTTAAAATGTAGCCGTCTCTTCTACTCCAATAGCTTCATA
>OZ010572.1:29933628-30003628 GCA_963932145.1 Acanthosepion lycidas
CAAGTCTTTTTCGTTTGGCTGGCTCTGTGATCGGTTAACAGACCGTGGAGAGAGAAATGGAAAGAAGACAAAAGAAGCAGGGAAATGATTAGGTTCTTGCATTAGGTAATAGCGGAGGGTCATAACCAGAGTTCTACCTTCCATTAGAATGTCGCCATTAAAATCTTCAGATCCCGGAATGCGCCTTCACGGAAAAGTTGATTTAGGTTTTAATTATAAATAAATTGTAATATCTTTATTATTATTATTATTATTATTATTATTATTATTTGCTTCCAGAACTTACTGCATATATTGTTTGAAGCTGGCTGTTATTCAAATAATTATTTATAGAACGTTATAGTTAAAATGGTCTTCAAGCAAAAGAAGCTTGTAGGGAGGATCATTCACCTTCGAAACTTGTGGACTGGCGCTACATAATAACAAAGAACTGCGCACTATAAGAAGAACCAAATCACTTGAGGAATTTCAACAGCAGCAACAATTAAAATGGTTAACACATGTAGTTCGAAAAGAATATAATGACATAATCAACATTTAACACAACTTCGAACAAAATCTTAGGGAGCCTCTATCAACACTGAGAAGCGCGATAACGGTTAGGGGACTTGAGAAAGCTATTTTCCTGAAAGATTGACTTAATAGAAATAATTTATAAATAACAAGCAACAGTAGCACTGACTACGCGGTCAATGAAAGCCGAATACTTCCACATAAGGAAATCGCTGATAGTACCGTCGCCATTGCCATATCAAACTCAGCGGACCGCACACAGAAAAATGGTTTGTTTGTCATATCAATATACAGTAAAAGGAAACATTTTTCTCCTGATCAAAATAGAAAAGTAGAGGTCAATTTGGTTGATGCGATATGATTTGTAAAGAAAACGCCACACAACAAATGTGTGAGAAACGACAGAATCAGTTCTTCCATTCGAGTGCTGCGTTACGACAAGAGATAAAGATTTTCAAGGGAGGTAACTGCCAGAAATAAGACCTGCTCGTTCAATTATCAGATATCGTTAAGGTACAAGAACCGTTCCAATAATTTTGCAGGACACTGAATTAAAGTCGATTACCTTTAATATCAATTGTAACACGAGAGAATTTTCAGTTTCAGCTAAAGGAACCTCCCAAGATGCGATCTTGGAAATTGAGATGCAGTACAAAAATTTAAATATACGTGATGTGTTTTAAAAAAAACAACGTAAAATGTGTCACTGCAACTCGGCGACGCGCGGAAATAGCGAAAGATGCCTTTCGAAATGTAAGTAATGTGTTAAGAATCAGGAAACTTTCGTTAGAGACAAAAAAGAGTGGTGAACTGTTATGTATCCTAGTATATGAATCTGAATGTCGGACAATTGATCCCAGACGAAGAAAAGCCTTGAGGCAACGAAAATGTAGATCTTTACATTGTTGATGACAATATGCGGGCAGCACATCTTATGTTTAATATAAACAAAAAAGGCGTTTATATTTAGAATCAGGAAGAAAGGGCTGAAATTTCTAGGATACATATGGAGAAATTAGGCCTTGAAGATTTTGGCACTATGAGGAAATAGTGAAGACAAGATGAACAAATGGACTACCAAACAATCATGGGGAATTGAATGGTAGATGGGGATTTTTTTTTTTTATATTCATATCGCCCCAATCAAGGCGATAAAGTTACTGTGACGCAAGAGTTTACTGGGTCTGAAAGTATTATGGGGTCCACCCCTTTTTCATATAAGTGGACTCTACCAAGTGTACCTGGACTGCTGCCGTTAAATACCCAAAGTTACAGTCAGTTCGCAGTCAGTAGTCGTATGGCAGTAGCAGTCGGTGGTCGGAGAGTGTGAGAATATACGAACGGAGATCGTGTGAGATAACCTCTTGTAGAAGTCAGTTACAAGCACTTAGACTCTAAGGAAGTCCTACTTCAAGACTATACAGGGTGTTTCAAAAAGAATACGCAAGAATCATTACGCTGTTTTTTCAGGTCTATAGCATTGTAGTGGACTAAATCAGTGGTTATTTGATAGAGTACTTATCAAAGTTTGATTTGGTGTCAGTTTCACCGCTTCTGGTGCAGCTGAATTGTGGGAAGATCAATCAAAATGGCGACTCCTCAGCAGAAGGCATTATGCGTCCTTGAGTTCGCGAAACCAAACGCCATTGTCACGGTGCAGCGTGCTTTCAGAACAGAATTCGGCATTGATCCGCCCCATCGTGAGAGCATTCGACACTGGGCTAAACAGTTTAAAGAGATTGGGTGCCTGTGCAAAGGAAAGAGTCCTGGAAGACCACGTGTTACAGAGGAGCAAGTGGAGAGGATTCATGATGCATTTGAGAGCAGCCCACGTAAGTCCGTACGTCGAGCAAGTCTTCGAGCAAGAGACGATTACACATGAAACCATACAAACTAAGCCTCGTCCAAGGCGATGCGGAGGACATTCTGTGAGTCAATGCTGGAGATGGAGGAATCTGATGAAACTCTCTTTTCACGTTTAGTTTTTAGTGACGAAGCGAATTTCCATTTGAGAGGCACAGTCAATCGTCACAATGTGTGCATTTGGGGAACAGAGCACCCAAAACTGGCTATTCACTTTACTGCAAGCAGATTCGAATGACTTCATTTTTCAGCAATATGGAGCACCACGCCATTGGCATCTCGGGGTTAGAGCTTATCTGATTGAAAACGTGCCTCAGCAATGGATTGGGAGGAGAGGTGCTAAAGACCTTGCTCTCTGTGTTTGGCCTGCCAGATCCCCGGACCTCACTGTGTGTGACTTTTTCTTGTGGGGGTATGTTAAAGACAAAGTTTATGTTCCAGCACTTCCAGCACTTCCTGCAAGTATCGATGACTTGAAAGATCGATTAACAGCTGTAATCAACACGGTGGACCGTGACATGCTGAGGCGTGTTTGGGAGGAATTCTAATATCGGCTAGATGTTGTCCGCGCTGCCGGTGGTGGACACATTGAGCACTTATAAAACATGAAATGAAACTTGAATGTATATACAACACATGTGTTCATGCTAGAGGTTTGTAAATTTTTTCGTTTTTGACACATCACGTGATGATTTTGGCGTATTCTTTTTGAAACACCTTGTATATATCTATCTGTATTTGCTACTAACCACGTATCTGGACTTACTAACAGTATTACTCTTTGTATGATTGTGTAAATACATTTTATTTTTTTATATTTAATTATTGCGTTTATCATTCCTTGGAGACCGAATTCTTCTCGGAATCCACAACAGAAAGAATAAGAGAAAAATAAAAAAAATATTAAGGAATGTGAACAATAAAATAACTGGAATTAAAATATAGAATATAATAATTGACATTGTATTTAAATTTTTAAAAATCAGCGTTGAATTGGAAACAAGAGAGTTTCACAAGCGAGAAAAAAGACAAAAAAAAATGTTAGTATAGAACATACGATTACAATCTAACCATCTGATCTGAAAATTCCGCTTAAATTCCTAAGGTCCATGTATCGAAGACAAAAGGCCATCAGTACAATTACGAGGAAAATATGAATCTACCTTACGTCGGTGGGAAAGTAACTGAAGCCGAGATGCCAGGCCAGGTCTACCAACATTACATAATATGAAGAGATAGAGAAGAGCCAATTCTTGACAAAGGATACAAATGATAGACAGTTGTGGGGGAGTTATGATTGCCTATTTCTTGAAGGCCCATGGCACATGGATAAAGAATTTAGTGGGCTGACCCAATAGTGTCTTAATAGGCGTTCGTTACATTGCTATTTTCGTTGGAATATATGATCATAGGAAAAGAATATTTTTGTTTCTCTCAGAGATATCATTTATTGTTCCCTTTTTATTAGGTTGGTGCAAAAATAATGTCGTTTTCTCACATACTAAAATATATTTTTGCATCCACCTAATACTTTTATATTATCCGCTTATTGCTTTTTCTGTTTTCCTTTTCTCTTATTTATTTATTTATTTTTAATCACCTTTTATTTGCCAATATTTGTTTTTATTTTCTCCTCTTCGTTAGTTTCATTCTTCATTTTCTACTTCCTTAAGGCTTAATTAATGTTTCTTTTAATTATCTTTACAACGCCATATCTAATGAGGCATAATACAATCAGGGGAAAAATGAAATAATTAAAAAATTAAAAATAAAAAGTAAAAATTTCTATTATTCTACCAATTTTTTTTATAATTTTCTTTCTTCGCTATCAATTCATCTAACACATGATATCACATGTGGTATTTTTTTTTTAAACAGTTGTGTCAATTTTCATCTTTGCTAATAATTATATAGGGTGTTCCAGTGTGGTATAATATTCATCATGTCTTGACATTTATTGATTTGTACCAGACTGCTCTAAGTTTGGAATATGCAGTTTGAACACCAGGGCCAGAATGAGGACTGCTGACACTATGAATTATTTGCGCACCTCCGACAATCATGATAACCAGAGCTTAGCAACATCTCTATACGCAGACCTAGCGTTAATATCTCAGTAGGGAAAGACACTGGTTTGTAACGTTCAATATCTTCAAAACTAAGCTAGTAACAGTTCATCATCACTGAGAAGACCTTGAATTGTTCCCTTCCTTATGAACGGTTGTACTCGCAGTAAGAATCCTTGTTTTGGACGTTTAGTGTGTATCACTCTCACCCAGACCTCAAGTGGAAGTTATATATACGATCTATCATTAAAGAGGTTGGAAAAATTGTCGGTTCCTTGTATGGCTCCAGAAAATATCTGACTCTGATTACCATGCACTTACAAGAGCAAGATAAGACCACAAATCTAATAGTACCGCCTTATCTAGTCTGTAGCAGCTCCCCATCATGTTCAGTCTTAAATTTTAAAAGCATCTCGGCGGCCTTGCGGGTGATTAATTATTTTCCAGGTTACAGCCATATTTTCCCATATATGAAACGTAACAGTTAAATACTATATATAAAAATTATATGACCGGCTACATTCATTATTTCAAACAGTTCAGACATTTACAGATAAGACCTGCCATGTCACGTATACAGAGTGAAATGATCTGCATTCTTTATAGCTTTTTCATTAGTAAGAAAGAAGTTATCAATGAAAAGGTAATAATTGGACAGCCTCATCTCAAGAACCGCTACTTTGTTAAACAGACACCCCTGAAAGGATCCTTCTCCGATTACTACAATTTTAAGCAAGTTTCAGCTCAAGCGTCATCTACTTTCAACCACCTCATTCGGTACCCCCTCTAAATTATAAAATATTTTGTGATAATAATCATCTTCTTAATGCAACATTAGATTTTGCACTGAAAATAAGGCTAACATATTTGTTCCTGAGAAATATCCGGTATATCTGGGATGACGCTGGATTAGCGAAATTGGTGTGAGATTTGCTAAGCAAATCTCGTCCAGTGTTAAGCATTGCTTTTTCCTCGGACCATTCACATATTATATTCTCTTCTCAATCAATTTTGATCTTAATTAAAAAAGACGTCTTGTCTATCTTTTCAAATTAGTTCCATTAAAGATGAATTTATAGGTCAGTGCGATTTTGATTTTATTGGTAGGAATTGAAAATGCCCAGCGAAAATAATTGATCAACATGTCCCATCATTTATTAGTGAGGTTGAAATAATCATTTGCATAGGTAGGCCGACATTTCAGGGTTTGCAATCGGTGGATATCATATAAAAAAAACAAACTCATAGTATTTTTTCAGTATTGATATATTTTCGGTCTTATGCAGATCTCCCACTAGCTTTCATCTGAAAATCCTAGAAACAATATCAATTAAAACTAAAGAGTTATCCCTGTGTAAACAAAAGTATTATTTGTGAGGACTTAATATGTGTATGAAAAGGTATTCTCGTCTCAAGATATGATTCAGGCCGGTGTATTTTCTGGCTGTCTTTACGTTTTCTCTTTAATCACTGTGGATATTTTATTTTACTGGATCGATCTCTGAAGAGTAAAGCGTGAAAGCAGTTGTTTTATTTCTTTGTTTTTCTTTTTTCTTTTTCACTTTCCGTTTTCCTCCTTCATTCTTTTTCTCTTTCCTTCTTTTCCCTTTCTTTTTTGCTCTGTCCTTCTTTTTCTCTTTCCTTTTTCTTTTCCTTCTTTTTCTCTTTCCTTTCACTATCTTTGTTTTTTATCTTTCCTTCTTTTTTTCCCTTTTTCCTTTGTCTTCTCTTCCCTGTTTTTGCCTTTGGTGTGTATCCACTTTCGCACCAACTAAAGTTGTTGTGTATATTTTTCAGTGGTTGACTTTTAATCATGTCTGTTATTATTGCCATAATAAAGTCCAGTACCACAAGCAAGATTTTAAAACTCATCCGTGCAGATTTTCTTATATTCATCTCTTTCTCTTCCTCCTCTTTCTCTTCACTCTTCTTCATCATCATAATCTTTTTCATCATCATAATCTTCTTCATCATCATAATCTTCATCGTCATCTTCACCATAATATAGCTGCGTATCTGTTTTTTTTTTCATATTTGTGCAAATTTTCACGTGTTCAATTTCTCACTATCTCTTCGTTGTTGTTGTTGTCCTTTAATTTCTTCTTTATCATCATTATCATCATCTAATAGAACAGCTGTTCTTTTATTTATGTAGATTTTCTCTTATATAAGTACTCCTTCTTCTTCTTCTTCTTCTTCTTCTTCTTCTTCTTCTTCTTCTTCTTCTTCTTCCAATTGTTCACTTACTTTATCCCCTCATTAATGTAAACGCCATTTTTTCTTTCACCTTTACAATCATTTCTTTCGTAATTTTTTTTTTGTCTCTTCTCTCTCCTATCGTTTCTTTCTCTATTATTCTTCTATTTGTGTAAAGCTCATTTCTTTCGAGTCTTCATTCTGGCCCTCTGGGTCTCTGTCGTATTTTATATATCAACGACGTGAGCCTTTTATATTTTAAGCATGCATGAAATACTTCAGCATCAGCAATATTTCTTCTTCTCTTGTATTTGCTTTCAATTAAAAGTTGTGTCTCGTTTAATAAATGGAATATGCCCTCGGAAAACAGACATGGATGTACCAAGATAATGCGAATGATAAAGATATTTAAAATACAACAAACAACACATTATACAACAATGGCAGTTGATATATTGACAACTATTAAACGAAATCGCAACTTGAAAATACATTAGCAAATTGAAACCCATGCACACACACGGACGGGCATATTACAAATGTACACAAATGGATTACAAAAAGAGTCCAGACGGACATGCATATATACATATATATATATATATATATATATATATATATATATATATATATATATATATATATATATATATATTGTGTGTATTTAGGCAGCATTTTTTCATTCATACATGTCTCATTAAATAATATAGACAAGGGCTGTCTGTTTATTTTATGTAAATTCTGATAAGCTTAATAACATTATCATTAAACGAAGAAAGAAAATCACAATATTGATCCATATTTTTTAATCCAATCTAAGCTTTCGGCTTACATAAGCCATTATCAAAGATGCCAATTACTGTACACAATATTAAGCAGTATACGGACAAGACTATGATGATAGTCTGTTATTGAAATCACCCATGTAATCAATAACAGACTATCATCACTCTCTTGTCCATATGTTGCTTTAATGATAATGTTATTAAGCTTATCAGACGTTATGAAAAAAATTTACATAAAATAAATAGACAACACTTATCTATATTATTTGATGAAACATGTATGAATATATATATATATATATATATATATATATATATATATATATATATATATATATATAATTATCTATTTAAAAAAAATTTTTTAACATAAATATGTTATAAAATCACTACAAAAATAGCCATTTTGTTTCAACACCCTCGGTGTCTTATCAAGTGATGACGTTGAATGTAAAATAAATTATTTATTTTACATTCAACGTCATCACTTGATAATTATTTATTTTACATTCAACGTCATCACTTGATAATTATTTATTTTACATTCAACGTCATCACTTGATAATTATTTATTTTACATTCAACGTCATCACTTGATAAGACACCGAGGGTGTTGAAACAAAATGGCTATTTTTGTAGTGATTTTATAACATATTTACGTTATAAATGTTTTTTTCTTTAAAAATAAATAATTATATCTGCTCTACTTTGTATTGAGCACTCTTTTAAGAATAGTAATTGTTGGTTATTGGAATTCATTCCATATACACCAATCATATACTTGTATATATATATATATATATATATATATATATATATATCTGCGAAAAGGACAAAGTTCGATAATTATTTTAATATATTTTTCTGTTCATATGTTATTTTTATCGACACAAATATTTAAGTAAATACTCTGCTGATAATAAACAGTATTAACAACATATACGTGCTTGAATGTCCGAGAAATTTTCATATAAAATATGGGTCCCCCGGCAGGAATCGAATCTGTAACCTATACAGAAGCTTCATATAGCCTGACGTGCTACACCAATTGAAATACAGAAGAACGTATTGGTCAGCAACGTCGATTTTACTGTTTTTAAACAACAATTTTCCATGCTTTGCCTCGTATATATATCTCTGCTCGATGCATATCGAAACGTAAACGAAATGGACAATGTGCGACAGATATTTTAAGATATTTTCTGTTTATATATTATTTTTTTAGATACAAATATTTAAGTAAATGCAGTGTTTATAATAAACAGTATTAACAACATTTACCGGCCGGAATGCTTCGAGAAATATGAATATACAAGGGAAATCATGAAAAGTTGTAATTTAAAAGCAGTAAAATCGATATTGCCAACAGAGACGTTCTTCTGTAGATAATGGTATAGCATGTCAGGCTATATACCGGTTTAGTGTATGTTACAGTTTCGATTCCCGTCGGAGGAGGCATATTTCTTTGAAAATAATTTGAACAAACAGAGGTCAATAAAACATTAAAAGTTAAGACCGATAAGTAATTCATCATTTCCTTCGGACCAACCTTAATTGTTTTATGACCCTTCGCGCAGAACTATTCACTGCCAGTTCAAGAAAGAAATTCAGATTACTAACACATAGAAAGAGAATGTCTCATATCGAAAATTTTTAACATCGAAAAAAATAAGGAGAAAAACATTAATTATTTTTAATAATATGTGGAAATCTTCACCCTTTACCTGATGACGGTCGCGAGACCAGAAACACGTGTAGTAATATATATATATATATATATATATATATATATATATATATATATATATATATAAGGCACTGTGTAAATATATATATATAAGGCACTGTGTATATATATATATATATATATATATATATATATATATATATATATATATATATATATATATATATATATATAAGGCACTGTGTGAGTACAACAAAAGAAACCTGCGGTTGCGACAACATCATAAAGTATAAAATAGAAAGTACAAAAACGCAAAAACAGAAAGAGAAACATTGTCTGGTTTAATCCACCATACAAAAAAAAACGTTAAAACGGACATAGGCAAGATATTCCTAAACTTAATAGAAAAACACTTCACTGAAACAAACAAATTATCAAAAATATTTAACAAAAATAACGTAAAGATCAGTTACATCTGTACAAAAAAACATAACAGAAATAATCAAAAGCCACAACAAAAAAAATGACAACCTACAAAAATGAAACCAAAGATCCAATATGCAACTGCAGAAATAGAACAACATGTCCACTCCAGGGAAATTGCCAACTTACACAATATACAAGGCCAAGGTAAGTGCAAACTACAACATAATGCACTACATCGGTGCCACCAAAGGTCCATTCAAGATGAGGAATAACAATCACAACCTTACATTCACCAACAGGAAATATTCGAACAGCACTACACTTTCTACATGCATATGGCAGCAAAAAGACAAAAATATCACACCAACAATAAATTGGGAAATATTGAAAAAAGCCCCTGCCTACAGCAACATTACAAAAAAAATGCCTACTTTGCCTACACGAAAAAGTAGCAATAATATCACACAAACCGCAAAAGAATTTACTAAACAAAAAATCAGAGATAATCTCCAAATGTAGGCATGAGAACAAGTACCTATTATTCGAATTCATACCAAACGGATAAAAAGACAAACCACTAACAATCACAATTTAATTTCAAGATACCATCAAAATAATTGCATCTATCGTTATTATCATTGCACCACCATTAGTAATCACTTCTACCACTTTACAATAACTATTAACTAATAATATTACCATTACCACCAACACCCAACACCATCACTTACACATCACACCTACTATTAACATATAAATCCACTATAATCATTAACGTATATTACTCCCCCAGCATATTTAATACATAAAAAAACAAAACAAAACATAATAAGATCAGATATAATTTCCATATGTAACCATGAGAATAAATACTTATTACCAGGATTCATACCAAAATAAACAAATAAATATAGAAAATAAAATAAAATAAAACACCAACAACCATTCTTTAGTTCAAGCTAACACCACAATAATTACATTTATAGGTTTTTATTTTTCTCCCGCCAACATTACTAATCACTACTAACAATTTACAATAAATATTAACCACTTATATTATCATTGTCACCAACCCCCTTACACATTACTATCACACCAAATCTACCATTACCATATAAGCCTTCCATAATTATTAACGTAAACTACCCCCTCTCCCAGCATATTTAATACCATCATAAAAATAACCAATAAGGATTACAAACTGAAATTTCTACCAGTCACATATACACGGTCATCAAAAAACTAAAAGAAAAAAACAAGGAAATAACCAGCTTTAATATAATAACAATAATGTTTTTTTGTAAATTAAAAATAAAAATTATAGCAATCTTCAACTATCATAATTTTACACAGAATACCTATTATCAGGATTTATACAAAAATAAATTAATACATATAACAAAATATAATAAAACACCAAAAACCACTTTTTAGTTCAAGCTACCACCACTATAACTACATTTATGGTTTTATCATTCTCCCACCACCCATTACTAATCACTTCTACCAATTTACAATAACTATTAGCTACTTATATTATCATTGTCACCAATCCCTTTACAACATTACTATCACATCATATCATATAGACCCGCTATAATTATTAACATAAACTACGCTCTCACCCAGCATATTAAATATCACCATATTAAATAAGCAATAAGGATTACAAACCGAAATTTCTACCTGTTACATATACACAGTCATCAAAAACAAACAAATAACCAGCTTTAAATATAACAAATAAACCCCATTTTTTTCAAAAATGTAAAAATAAATATTAATAATTTTTACCTATCAAAATTTTAAACAAACCCCACGACACGTATATGCATAAATGGAAATATTATTCAGTGGAAAAATAAAAAATATGACATGTATACATTCACGAGAAATTTTCGCTACACTTCCAATCTTTGAATTTCAACAGACAAATGCGTATGTATAGACACAACACCACCCGTATACATACATATGTCATATCCGAAACTGCCCAAATATGTTTATATATGTATGAGTCCCGACGGACGACCAAGTATGTATGCGTCTGCGTACTCCATTAGGCATATGAACATACATCGATGTTTGCGTTAGTACGATGACACCACGACGTTGTTTCCCCCACCACTTCCATAATAACACCAATATACGCAATCTACATAAACCCAAAATTTTTAGAAAATTAATCAGTTTGTCTGACGATTCATCTATTCATCTCACATCTATCCAACCAAATATATATATATATATATATATATATATATATATATATATATATATATATATATATATATATATAATGAAATGGACAAAGTCCGACAATTTTTTTAAGACATTTTTATGTTTAACATTCTTTTTATAGATGGTATTTATCAATCCACCCACGGGTATCGAATGTGGCACAAGGCCTTTTTAATGTGGGTATCTCCGAGCCCGTAGGCCCAGCCAAAAATAAATAACCATCTAAACCCGCCGAGGCGGGCCAGTTCCGTCAACGTCCCCCAACGAAAGCAGAGATTTCGACAGACACCCGACCCGGCAGCTCACAAAGCGCAGATACTACACTTTGAGCCACCGGGCCGAGCGGGTATTCTTTTTAGAGATAACGTAAATGCTCTGTTTATAACAAACAGTATTACACAACATTTACCGGCCTGACAGTCCGAGAAATTTTCACAGAAATAAATCCTGTCGGAGCCTGAATATTTTCTGTGAAAATATCTCGGACATTCAGGTCGGTAAATGTTGTTTAATACTGTTTATTATAAACAGAGCATTTACTTAAATATTGGTATGTATAAAAATAATGTTAAACATAAAAATATCTTTATATATATATATATATATACATATATATATATATATGTATATATATATATATTAGGTTGGTGCAAAAATAATGTCGTTTTCTCACATAGTAACATATTTGAGAAAACGACATTAATTTTGCACCAACCTAATCAATATGTATATATATATATATATATATATATATATATATATATATATATAATAGCCGTGTCCAAGTATTCGGATCTGGTATATCATCCAGGAATGCGCATTTTGGTGCATTTAGAAAACTGTAATCGTTGTTAACAGCGCATTTATTGAAAAGTTATATTTAAATTTAGTAGAATACTCCCCAAAACAGGACGATCTATTCCCCACCTTTCACACATCTGATGACGAGTTATTTTTATGCAACTGTGAATGTTAGGATGGAGACTGTAATCATTATTTTTTATTAATTGATGATTCTCTTTGACTGAGGAAGATGGCGTCACTAACAATGTGAAAACGTTAAGATTTCTAATGAATCCGCACTGCAGCTTGTTAAACGTCATCACTGACAGAAGAGGCCTCCAAGAAAGAGATACGTTGAATTATATAACATAAAAACGATGAAAATCTCTCCTCATAAATGAGTTTGGTAGAGTTGCGTCATATTTCCTGGGCGCTAAATCAACCAGGAATGGTCAAGTGAAACTATTGACGGATAAACTAGAGCTTCACCTGCACATGTCTTTATGCATGATGGTAAACCATGTCAGAAAAGCAAAGAAAGCGAAATAATAATTTAGGATGGACAAGATCTGTAGGTTTGAATGATCTGACAACAGCCTTGTCTTCAATCCCATAGACATCTTTTGGCATTACACGAAGAATAAAGTGGAAGAAAACCGAGGTACCAATGCTAAGGCTCATATAAACTCTATCAAAGACATCAACGAGAAGGAAGGTTTAGCAGTATATTTCAGAGTTTTTTAGCCTGAATACCCCGTTTCATTGAAGCAGTTATCAAGTTGAAAGGTGGCTATATAAATACTAGTTTATACAGGAATTAATAAAATAAAAATCTGGTTTTAAAAAAATGAGATGCACTGGAGTGAATTTTATCTTTAATTTTATGTTATTCTAATTAGTGTTCGTTTTTGTTAAGAAAAATCTAGGGTGGTTTTAACTTTTGGCCACAACAATACAATTCCTTTATACAGCTTCATTGAAAAATAACCCACTATTTCATGTATTAGTAACCAGCCAGGATACCTGACTTAACACTCTGTGACTTTTTTCTTTAGGGTTGCTTAAAAGAGCATGTCTACTATACCAAACCAAGAAGAACGTGAAGAGGGGATACAAAAAATTATATCTTCCATACCATAAGAGTTTCTAGAAAAATCAGTTGACGTGATTCTTCGGCAGCTCACAGAAAACTTCACAAACAATTCGACAATGTAGAAAACGAAGGTGAGAATTAAAAACTAACCATCTATTGTAAGAAAATATGGTCGATGGTTATCAGCATGAAGAACAGTTCAAGTTGCTAGACACGAATTAGAGCTATTTAAATACAGAAGTATAATAATTTAAATATCTATTAAGTTGTGACATCGAAAACCAAAGACAATTTGTAATTACAAAAGATGCCTCCATGATCTAAAACCATTAAGAAAAATCAAAAGTTCACCAGAAACAGAGAGAAATGTAGTGAACTGCTAGTTAATATAGTAAAAAAAATAAAGAATTACAAGAGATAGGATGTTGTGGCGAGCTATAAACATCCGCGTCCTGAAAGGACAAGATACACAAAAGAAGAGTACAAAAAAGAAGACAAAAAAATGAAAGTTAGAAAACGTCAAGAAGGAGAAGAAAGAAAGAAAGAAAGAAAGAAAGAAAGAAAGAAAGAAAGAAAGAAAGTAGAAAAAAGAAGACGTTTATTTTTCGGACACTGCTGCATCAATGTAATGAGCCATTTCTACCTTCTGTTCTCTTCATATAATGTATAGATATAATCGCTGAACTTTGTAGTTTTCTTCTTGGCTTATAATGTTTTGGTTTTCTAACAAAGAGAATTGTTAACCAGATTTTAGTTTATAAAAATTCGTAATAATTTATTAAGTATATTCTAGAAAATCCTCACAGTCCCAGTAATTGGTTAGAGCTTAATGTTAATCGAATCTCCAATCATTTCATATTTTGTGTGGTGGGGTACAATTATATCCAAGAACTTTTCCATGGATGCTTATTCCACGAATGTGGTCCAGGCATTGTGTCATTTTAGAGCTTCATTTGTCAATCTTACGTTTGTTAACGTTGTCTACGCCGATTATAAATGCTGGTAAACATCCCTTTGAATAGCATCCCTGTAAATGTTGCAGAAATCTGATGAGAAAAAAATGTAATGTTTGTTATGTGTCCTTTTAAATTTTTGTGTTCTTGTTCATTTTCATTCCGTATATTTTCTCCTAGAATAGCATCTGGATTATTGTAAGATTATTCTCAAATAAATCAGGTTTTCCTAACAGTTAAAGCAGTTAACGTAGAGCCTTGTGCCTTATCTTGTCAAATGCTTTTACGTAATCTATAAAACGTAAATATGCTTCCTTCTGCATTTTTATGTCTCTTTCCGAAAGCATTCTTATGATTTCTTCTTCCTGTTTCTTTGTCAAAATCACACTATTCTTGTTCTATTTACGATTTATTCGTCTTGGCGGGGTATTCTGCTTAGTGATCTATACCTGAGAATTCGGATTACAAGG
The DNA here is from genome assembly GCA_963932145.1 of Acanthosepion lycidas. NCBI lineage: Eukaryota > Metazoa > Mollusca > Cephalopoda > Sepiida > Sepiidae > Acanthosepion > Acanthosepion lycidas. Next base: position 29,948,705 of record OZ010572.1, read on the forward strand.
TTTAAGTGGACTGATTAATTCGGTTGTCCGATCGATCACGCACTTTATTCGTATCGATAAGATTATAGAAATAATAACTGAAATTTACGACAATGGCAATATATAGGAGAATCTTAAAAGATCCATCACCGTAGATCTCCTAAAGAAAAATAGAATGTTCATGAGAGGGAAAAACAAGGGCACACATGACCAACAAGACTGGATGAGAAAGTAAAAAACATAAACATAAACAAGGGGAGATAACTCCTCATTGCACTCATGTGACGAATGAAAGAAACTGGAGAGTAAATGACGTAGACATTGACTGCTAAACAGAACCTGGAAAAGAAAACAATAATAATGGTAGCTCAAGATGTAATGGCGAACTACTTTAAATTTGATATAGATATAACAAAATGTAATATCGAAATTGTCAATAATTTAAATGAGTGTATCAAAAGAACTCAAATGAGTACAAAATCGATATGTAAGAACGACGAATCACTGGATATTACAAAGATTTGTTTCAACAATACGGACAATGGGAATAAGCTAAAACCATGAAGAAATGTGGCATATAGAAATAAAGTGTCGATGCCGAACATATATATATATATATATATATATATATATATATATATATATATATATATATATATATATATATAGGTGAATCAAAATAGAACACACATGACGTGAAGATGGCGTTCAAGCATAAAACAGTTTGTATATCGCTCAGTGTCTACGTTTATAATTACATAAGCCCTATCTCTGATACTGATGACTTTTGCACATGAATATAGCATACCTTATAACTATGTTTTTATAATGATATCTAGGCACACTGATGAGCTGTCATACAGTGAAACAGTCCTTCTGTGGATGAATATATATATATATATATATATATATATATATATATATATATATATATATATATATCCATTACTTTTATAGATATTGTGTGCTATGTTCATGGGCAATATATATATATATATATATATATATATATATATATATATATATATATATATATATAAATATATATATCTTATTCTGAACTTCTTTTCGAATCGTGAAACTGACAGCTAGTAAATTGATTACTATATCAAGACAGTTTATATAATCGACAAACTTTTTTGCTGATATCAACCAATCTCTCCGATAAATATAGCAAACTGTAATATATATATATATATATATATATATATATATATATATGTATAGATAGATAGATATATGTGTGTGTGATGTGCGTATATGTATGTATGTATATATACGTACATGCGTGGATCTGTGTGTGTTATTCTAATATAAATGTCAGCCGAAATATATGTAGTTATACATATATGAAATTTTGCGTATAAAGTTACTTTTAATGAATCAATATAATGCACGCTTTACATATCTGTTTATATGTTTTTACACACACACATACATATCTATATCTATCTAACTCTCTCTCTCTCTCTCTACTTATATATATATATATATATATATATATATATATATATATATATATATATATATATATATATGTATGTATGTATGTATGTATGTATGTATGTATGAAATAATAATATATGTTTACTTGAATAAAATTGCAAACGACTCTTTGGCTCATACGATTCCTGCAGTTTCTACCTTATTTAATCACCCGGCTCATACACTGTCTTCCTAATTTGTGCTATTTTCCATAATTTTCTAAAATACAACAATTTGCGAATCTCCCGATAGGCGAATGTCTGAATATCTTATGACTCTATCCAAACCAGAAATTAACACTTACAATTTGTCTATAATAAGAAGAAATAAAATATTTTTGTAACTCCACAACTGATCTAACAAGTTTGTTAGGAAAACTTTGACATGTCTCTTCCAATTTTAATCAGTGTTTCACAACAGTTCGTCAAAATCATATCGATATTTTGCTGCAAACTTTCCCGATAATAAAAGAGATTTTTCTTTAAATCTAAAAATGTCCAGTCTTCCTCTAAAATGAATTAACATCTTGCATTATAATGAAAATTTATTAAACTATGATACTTCATATCATTCTGCTTCAATCAGAATTGCATATACTGTAGACAACTACATTTGATACACAAACCGTGTGTGGAAATACATTTCAGTGGTTTAAAGTTATCAACACACTTACGATAGTTCGTTTTAATTAATATTTCTACATTGTCAAACATATAAGGAAATATTTTTTCAATGACATTTGTAAGATGTTGGAGTTAAAATCATTAACTATTGAGGTAATTAATAAGAGACGAGAAAGAGTAGTTAAAAATAACCGATGATGACAACATTGATAACACTAGTTTAAAGCAACTTCTATCCACTCATGGCGCACAAGATTTGTGATGTCATTTTAAATTCAGTAAATATCTACAAAGAATAAATGCCCGAATAATATCCCTGACATTATACTTAAGAACGTTAGCCCTGATTTAAAAAAAAAAATTCACTTCACCGCAAGCAAGATAATGTCAAGATAACGTTTGCTAGGATGGAAGAAAATGAGTAGTTTTTAGAAGGTACCTTAAACTCATTACTAAACAGATAACAAATGATAAACCTTTATAGCTGTTCAAAATACCAGGGAGAAGTTTGAATCGAACGATTCAAAATCGGTATATATATATATATATATATATATATATATATATATATATATATATATATACACAATAAATCCTCATTCAGACCGAAAGTGGGCATCCCTACGTAATTCCATTTGAATGTGTCATTTTGGACAATAAGACATTCAGCTCTTCTGTTATATTAAATTCAAATATTAGATTGAATTTTTTGTTAATAAACATATTTCAAAACCGAATAGTTAATAAACATATTTCAAAACCGAATAGTTTTTTGCCCCTAAAAATGAGTTTTCCCCAAAATTACCCAAATTATGAATCACTGAATTAACATGTTGTATGTATGTATGTATATATATATATATATATATATATATATATATATATATATATATATATATATATATATATATATATATATATATATATATACACAGCATGTTAATTCAGTGATTCATCAATATGTGTAGTTTTGGACTCGACTACATAGGGAGGACATCCCAGCGTTTGTATTCGAGAATAAAACAACACTTACCCACAAGATTGAATACGGCTGCCATGAAGAGACAACTAACCAATACTTCTGGCTCTGCTATTTCTGAGCATATAATAAATAGCAGGAAATGTGTAGTTAATATTAGTGCAGACCGTTTTTCGATTTTATCTGGGTCCCACTCCACATTTCACCTCAACGTTCTAGAATCCTTATATATCAGATGCCGTGGTCCTTCCCTTTGTAAACAGAGGGAATGCTTGCTGGGTCTGAATGTTATTGGACTCTAGTTTCTTGAAATTCATTTTTTTTTTATTTCCATTCCATTTCATTCGTTAATTTAATTTACACGCTTTTATATTGTTATTCCCAGAAAAATAAACTTGATAAGTCCTTGGACGAAACAAGTTCTTTAGCCTTTTTAAAAAATGCCTTATAAATTTTGCCTTTTCCGAGCTATTATTAAATTCTGTACAACAAAAAGCTTATATATATATATATATATATATATATATATATATATATATATATATATATATATATATATATATGATGTGAAAAGTTAATTGTCGGCATTTTAAATTTTTAATTTTTCAGAGGCGCGTTGTTTGGTTTTGATTTTGTCGACCACACAGTATATTATTTTCAGTTGGGAATCGTCTCTGAGAAAAACACCACCTTGACGCAATTCACTTCACCATTAATGTCAAAACAGCATGCTGTACTGCTTGGAATTCCCCACGAAAGCTCCAATACGAACATTTTCAATTTTTTGGTTGTTAATCTGAGGACAGCGCTGGGTATTCGGAAAAAGTTGGATGAGTTTCATAGTGATCTCTAAGGCGTTTGGAGGGATCACTAGTGATGACGACGTTATGCCTCCATTCATCTTCCGATAGGGCGTCAGACTCAACACTCTACATTGTATGCTGCTCTGGGTCAAAGGATGGCTGCTGGAAGACCTTATGTCTGAAACAGTATTCTGAACCATGACAAATAAATAAGTGAACCCAGACATGTCTGTCAGACAATTTCTGCGAGCACATAACTACTTACATCTGGCCACCTAACTCCCCAGACTGCAACACTGTTGATTATTATAAGGGAAGTGCAACTGACGAAGAGCCTAACAAAACTTCTTATAACACCAAAGATGAACTGAAGGCAAGGATCATGGCAGCATTCACCAATTTAGACAAGAGAAGGCAACGTGAAACAAAATAAGTATTAGATATAACGGTGTGGAGGGGATAAAGGGATCGTCCAGTAGAGATTCCGAAATCGTCTGGATAACATTAAAAATATTATAATAATATTAAATAAATTTACTGGATAATATTAAATAAATTTACTATTCAATAAAGTTAGTATTTGAATATATTTTTTGTGTAATTTGGGGAAATAAATCTGTTAAAATGAGATGACAGTGTTATATTCATTTTTGCATAAGTCAGACGACAATTTATTCATCGGACTCGTTATAAATCGTATATTTCGGAATGTTAAAGCAACGATGTATATAACATCTATTTTTTTAAAACTCATTTTTAGGGGCAAAAAAACTATTCGGTTTTAAATGATGTTTATTAACCAGAAATTCAATCTAACATTTGAATTTAATATAACAAAAGAGCTGAATGCCTTATTGTCCAAAATGACACATTCAAATGGAATTACGTAGGCATGCCTAGTTTTGGTATGAATGAGGATTTATTACTTATATAAGTCTTATTGACAGGATAACAATCTAATGGATTAAAATGGTTGGTTCATGAATTGTAAGTTCAATCTCTGAGCTTGACATTGTGTACATGAACCCAGTGGAATCAGGCTAACCAATAATTGAGAAGCAATAAATATCTAGATATAATTACACCGAAAATATGAATATCATATAGCTAATCTTGGTAGAAGCGGCGAGTGAAGGACTATAACGTTTGCTATATAAGATTGAAAATGGAAAGTGGCGACCTTATTGCTAAGACCATCTTATAGGCGATGGTCACATGTTTTATGATCCCGTAACGTGGGTCATCGGCTTCGTGATTGTAGGCTTCCTTTTGGTCTTTCCTTCTCAGTAGAAGTAGCAATCGTAGTGTAAACATTTTCGTCAATGAGTATACGGAATGCATAGCTCTAACGGAATATATATTTGTCTTTAATCATATTATCACTAAAATATATTATAACTTACTTATATTTCATTTTTAATATATTTGTTGTTTTAATATTAAGTTTGTATATTATTTTAATATATTTTTTAAATATTAATTTAAATCTTCCCAAGCAGTTTTGTTTTGAAACACACACCTAAATAAAATGGCTGGCCCCTCGCATCCGAGAATGCCCGTCTACTTATGGCGGCTAGCGAATACTCTGTGTGTCCTCAGTGACATTTGTGTTTGTAAACAAATACAAATGTCCCTGCTCCGGGATATTTGGGCTTTTTCAACACACACAGAGCACACTTTCGGTTTATACTGCAACCTTAAATACAGTTTCTGGAATAGAGAGCGTTCATTAGTGTGATCAACAGTCAGAACAAGGTCAGCAAGCTCACCCACCCCCGATCATAGTAATATGCATCGACGGCTCTATGAAGATTTCCGTCGATCCAATTTCACTCACAAGACTTGTGACAAACTGTGATCTGGTTTTCAGTCACGTTCCGAAACGTTACTATCAAGAAGACTCCTTCCTGACAAATCGAGCATGGTGAGATTCAAACCTTTGTCTTATGGTTAGAAAGCGAACCTTCTAACCACTCGGCCACGTGCCCTTAATACACACATAGTTACGTTCATTTTCGACAGCGAAACGTTTAGGAGATAACTGAAAATCTATATGCTTTAAGAGAGCGTGTGTTTGTGGATTATTCACCTGATTAAAGGATAAAATAACTTACAATTGTATATAATGGTAAAGGTACTCATGAATAAATAATTATAAATAAAACGCTTTTGTAGCGTAGATTAATGAAAAGCGTGTTTTCCGACAGATCTCATTTCGTTTCCTCGAAAGAGAATTTGAAATCCATTGTTCTCTACTGAAATATTACGTATGTTGTTTTTTTTTTTTTAAATATTCTTAAGGTCGATCCAACTGGGGCAAATGCTCTTTTTCTCTAGCTTTATTTGCAACACTATTTGTAGGTTAGTCACGTGATTAACCACCAGTAATAAAACAAATAATAGAAAAGAGAAACAATCAGCATTTGCTTTGATATTCAACTGCACACCGAATCTGTTGAGACTGCAACGGGTGAGCTTAGATGAACTTAATTTCCTGTTTTAGTAATATTTACTCTCTTTGTTCTAGAATTTATTTTACGAATTCCGTGTGTGTCTGTTTATCTTTTATCTTCAAGTTTAACAAACCAATATTTTCTTGGCAAAAAATAATTACTTCTTATATAGTAATGTGTTTTCCTTTAGTTACTACTTCGTTAGGTGTTAATAAAACCTATACTATATTAAAACTTAATAATCTATCACTAATACCTAAATAACAAATTTAAATAAATTCGTTTATTCTACAAGTGGTCCGAAAGATTTGTCAGCACGGCATAATATAATTTTCTATTTCAGGTGGCTGACACACGCTTCTATTTTCAGGTGGTTGACACGGTCTTCTATTTTCAGGTGACTGACACGGGCTTCTATTTTCAGGTGGCTGACACGGGCTTCTATTTTCAGATGGCTGACACGAGGTTCTTCAATTTGGGAGAGAGTTAGTGGGTAAGAAAACTTTCAGACGACTCTGTACACTCGCGTTCCACCAAACTGCTTGACCTCAAACAAGCTCCATTAATCCTACAATGACCTGGAAGTTTTGTTCTTTCCAAACAATAAAACTTGTTGAATGGTCAGCGATGAAACTGCCCCCCCAACACCACTTCATCTGACGCAATAAAGGGAATTAGCATCCCTGTATGAGGAAAAATGAGATCTATCGAAGGGTGGAAACACACTCGAAGAGTCAACGGCCTGCTAACTAGAGTTTGTGTCTCAACAAATACACCGTGGAGAAGGCAACGTGAAACAAAATAAGTATTAGAGATAACGGTATGGAGGGGATAAAGTTCACAGGAGGTAACTACTCAATCATTATGGGAGAACGCGTGCTACTAATGTTACCTGACCGTCATCCAGCTTTTGTTATAAAATGTATATAAAGAAGAACAGTATAAAGGGTGATAAGTTTGTTTGCAATCAACCCGCGCCCAGTATGGATAGAGATAATCGACAGGTATCACCGGGCCGTAAACCAGCAATTGTTCCTAAGAAAGATATAAATAAGGAAATGGATCATAAGGACACAACGGCAATGTAACCAGCTAAAAAATGATTTCAAAAAGAAAGGTATAGACTAAATGTTAATATCTTAGGTGTATGTGAAGCTAGGCTGGCAAGTAATCGTGTTTTCTTCAGCGAAGCATATAGGATAATATTTGCAGGCAGAGAGATAAATGAAAGAGGTGTAGGGTGGAGAAATGTGTTTTGGGATACTGCCAACTTTCAAGTAGAATCCTGTTAGTTAAAACGAAGGAGATGCACTTCAACATAGCAATTATTATTGTATATGCACCGACAGCGCTGAACACGGAGGCTGAAACTGATAACATTTACAACTTACTGGACATCGCCAAGGTTCAAAGTAAATCAAAGGAAATCAATATCATCATGTGAGACAATGTCAGAAAAGTACATAAAAGCGAAATAATTGGTATGTTTGGAGGTAATATGTGTTCAGTGGTGCACAGCAAACGATAAAATGATTACCAAAGCCTGATTTCAAGATTATTCAGGACGCCTGTAGAAATGCAGAAATTATGGAGGAGACAGGAAGAACCAGATTGATTATGTAACTATCAACAGTAGATTAAAAAGCGCGGTTATATGCTGCAAAACATACCCAAGTGCCGACTGCAGAAGCTAGCATCTGCCAGTTGTATGTTACGTAAAAGTACAAAAACTAAAAAGAACCAAAGCTACACTTAAGCTGCAACACAATTGATATCCTGAAGGACCCAAGTTGCAAAGAGACGTACTAAAACAGAGTTATGAATAAATATAACCTGAGCGAGAATACAAATTAAAAACGGAACTTACTGTGAGAAACACTAGTAAATGCAGCAAATGAGATCATCCCAATGAAAACGAAACAAGAAAGGAACATGTCGAAGACAGATAACAACAAAAAAAAAACAGTAAACGATGCCAAGAAAAGGAAAAGAGTAATTTAAACAGGCTAAAGAGGAATGCAGCAATGAAAAGTGTGCTGAAATAGAGCGAATGAGCAACACTTACAGCAATTATGCACAACAGAATCAAATAATTACCAGGACGAAGACTGATCCAATCAGCAGGTACTATAAAAATCGAGCAAAATATCAGTGATAACAGAAAAAGAAAAAAAATATTCTAAAGATACAGCCAGATGACTCTTCCACGCTGCGGGAAAGAAACGCTTGGAAAGTGTCGAAAAACTGTACAAGATGAACGTCACCAGGACCAAAAAATCTTAGTCGATTTCCTCATTAAAAAAAATCATAGGAATCAAAGCAAACATACAACAGTGGCGAAATACCAGAGGATCTCATTAAACCATATGCATAACAATACCTAAAAAAAAAAAAAAAAAAAAAAAAAGCAGGTACAACTGAATATGATCTTCATCTGACAATCATTTTAATGAGCCACATAACGAAGCTAATGGGAATCTTGATGGATAGAGTGTGAAACCAAATTAAAAGGGGAATCGGACAAGAACGGTGGGGTTTTGTCAAGGACACTGGGACAAGAATTAAGTTTTATAGAATCTAACATGTACTTCACAAGAGAGTATTCGAACAGTTCGAAAATAGATTTATTTGGGAAGGATGTTAGAATAATGCAGAACATATATTGGGAGTAAACCGCCCGCAGACGAAAAAAATATTAATTTAGTGATTCTACAGAAACAGAAGGGGGAGTTAGACAATGAAACTGGCTTCTTCTCAGCGAGGCTATAATACAGGAGCTGCAGATTGTACTAGGATTTATTATCCGTGTACGTAATCTTAATATACGATATGAATCACCATCAACTACAAGAAGACAGCAAGTAAGAGAAAAGTCCGAAGGTGCGAACTCCGAATTGGAGATGTCGACATCCAACGTGTATAGGGGTTTAAATATCTGGGATATATTTTAACATGGTGTGTAGAATGCGACACCGAAATTCGTACAAGCATTGGATACATTCCAAAAGCTAAGAAAAGTACTAAAAACAGAAAGAATCATTAGAAACAAAGAAAAACGATTCTGGAAGGCTATGAGATATCCATTGTTGTATTGACATTTCATTTAAATTTTTGCAGATTAAAGATGAGTGGAAAGTATGGAGCTGGAACGGAATTCTAAAAGCGACAAGTGCGAGAAAAGAAACTTTTACTATAGAACTGTCGGTTGAATCTAGCAAGTTCAATTGTAAATTGATGAGATCTATACACCAGTCACGTACTGCGCCTAAATTCAAAAAGTCAAGTTAACATAGTAAAGCCCCCCTCCGAACAATTAACATGAAAGAATTTATAGAAAAGACACAGGAAGTCAAGAATACGACGATTAGAAAGTGACTGAAGCGAGGCTGCCAGATCAGGACCGATACTAAGGAAGAAAGTGGGCTAGGAAAACGTGACACTCCCAGGGAATATAGAGCGTAGAAGAAATAGCGGAATGTTTCAAGCCACCTACCTGACGATTTTAGTTGAATGGTTGGTGGGACGGAGACCGGAGGTTTATTAAAATGGCAGAAACTGCTAAGGGATAAGTAATTTGGGAGACCCATAGTCGCCCATCTCCTGAGGTACATTACAGATAGTGGAGCTATAGAGTTCATATGGAACTTATTTTCAACATTATATATATATATATATATATATATATATATATATATATATATATATATATATATATATATATATATATCCTTGTGCAGGTATGCAGAAAATAGAAAAGAACACGTTGGTATACCAATGCACTATCTCATTCATTGAGAGCCCTAACACTGATAGGATATACATAGGATCAACAAAGAATAATTTTAAAATTAGATGGAGACAACACAAGAGCTCTTTCAACAATATTCAAAATAGAAATCAGAAATCTCTATCCCAATATTTCTGGCATCTAAAGGAAACGAATAAAACACCAAAAGTAAAATGGAAAATAGTAAATAGAACAAGAACCTGTAGAACCTGGGATGACCCATGCCTCTTATACTTACAGGAAAAACTACACATCATTAAATTCCTAAATAATGAAAAATTATTAAACCATAGGCAGGAGTTAACGGTTTTTTGCCGACATCAACAGACTTTCGCATTAGATAATTAGCATAAAAAAAAACAAAAAAAAAAACAAAACATAGCTAAGTAAAATTCTAAAAAGCTCAGCCAAACCCTTAAATAGGAAAAACCCTTTTTGTCGTCGTCAAAAAAACTAAAAAAACAAACTGAAATTCAATGCAAAGCGATCTGTATATTAAACACCCACTTAAATAAACAAATAAATAAATAGATAATCAGATAGACAATAATAAAAGACAATTCTCACATAACGACTGTAGGCGCGCCATAAAAATATCCTTCACTGGGAACCAACTAAAGGATGACCGTAAACATTAGCCTTGAAATAGATACCCTACCCAACGTTAGCAAAACCTCTCAGAGGATGATGAATCTACTGATAAGAATTAACTCCCTGACCACTTAAAGAAGGAAAATAGTCTAGCCACTCCCACAATAACAAATTCTGTAAAAATACACGTAAACCGAGAGATAGCTTATTCCTAAAATTTCGCTTGAGGATGAAACGGGACTAAACACCTCAATCCAACTTAATTTTATTAATTATTTGGATGATTTCGGATCTCGTTTTTGAAACATGAGAACTCTTATGTAGCGAAGGAATGATATTTTTAAACAAAAAATATTATTATATTATATATATATATATATATATATATATATATATATATATATATATATATATATATATATATATTCGCAGAACATTCTTATCAAATTGCCATTACAGTACTAAAGAATCATTGTATTATCCTAACCTGTTATGATCTATTTTTGACCACTTACCCGCCGTAAATTTGTATTTCGCCTACTTTATATATGTAGAGAGATATGTGCACTTTTACATGGTATTGTGCATTTGCAAGCGTATTATGAAAACTGCATAAGTAAACAGTGTGCAGACAGATACAGTTCTGTGAATAGTGTACAGGTCTCTGCATTTATGAATTTCGTACACACGCACACACAGAGTAGTTACTCCGATAAGGAAAGGTTAAATTCCAGGACATGGCGCCTCCATCAATTATTAATAAAACTCGCTCAAGGTGCGTAAATAATAAGTTGTTCGCCGACTTTGACCTGTGCAGAAATATGTTCGAACATTTCTTCTTTCAACACATCACACAGGTAAGCATGCTGCTAATAAATTGATGGAGCTAAGTGGTATGAAACATCTATTATGGCAGACAGCTCAGTCACTGCCTTGATCATTGGAAATCACACAATCGATTTAACAATATTTCCTTTTGTCAGCGTCTACGCAGGAAACATTCAACGAGCATATACTGAAATGTCAGTCTGATAGTACGGTATATATATATATATATATATATATATATATATATATATGTGTGTGTGTGTGTGTGTGTGTGTGCGTGCACACTGATGTTTGGATAAGAGTATACCCTTTGATGTCTTTCTTTAATATGGAGTGAGCTAGACGTTGGTCCCCAGTGCGCCGAAGCATATAAACTTTGAATTAAATGTTGTAAATGAGAGTTATGTAGACAAATTATAATATGTTAAATTGCATATATATATATATATATATATATATATATATATATATATATATATATATATGTATGTATGTATGTATGTATGTATGTATGTATATATGCTTTGTTCTACGTATGTGAGTTTGTAACCATTGGTTTCACGCTTTTGCGATTCTCTATCTTGAAAGCTTGCAAAAGGTACGATCCGAAATGCTAGAAATATGAAAGATTGCAAATAATGGTGTAACAAAACACCAAATAATAAAAAAATATATTTTTTTAACTTTTACCTGTTTTTATTTATATGCCTAATCAACCAAATGGAACTTTTGATAGATAGATAGATAGATAGATAGATAGATAGAATGATTGACTGATTGATATATCGATAGATAGATAGATAGATAGATAGAATGATTAACTAAGATAGATAGATAGATAGAATGATTGACTGAGATAGATAGATAGATAGATAGATATAATGATTGACTGATTGATATATCGATAGATATGAAAGATAGATAGATAGATAGATAGAATGATTGACTGATAGATAGATAGATAGATAGATAGATAGATAGAATGATTGACTAAGATAGATAGATAGATAGATAGAATGATTGACTGAGATAGATAGATAGATAGATAGATAGATAGATAGATAGATAGATAGATAGATAGATAGATAGATGGATGGATGTTGATAAAAAATAAGTTCAATATTCACTACAGCCAGATTATACTTTTAAACTTTCTTTATCGGAATCGATGAAGAAAGACAACTTCCTTCTATAATGAATCTATGTTTATTCCGTAATAAGGAAAGCATTATGTGAAATGTCTTCTATCTCTTCTACATGATTGTATCGTTAACATGTATTCATCGAGTACCTCCATAGTGTCTCTTAAAATCATTACAATTTTACCTGCTCACTTTAAGGCCTGTGTAGGTTCTATACTGATTTCTACTAGGACGGCTAGCTATATTTCCCACTAAAAAGTTGACCGGAATACAGAACCCTATATATCTTTATACCCAAATACTAATGAAGGAGAATTATTTAACGGGAATATTGATGTCAGGAACAGAACCATTTCTAAATAGAATGTTTCAAGATAGAATGAAATAGAAATATTTAACATGTCACAGAGCGGCATACAAATCTTGATTCTATTTTACTAATGTACATGAATTAGAAGGCTGAAGAGACACTCAAGGCAGTGGGTTACTGAATGTAAGAGTATAATGTAAGAAATGAAGATTATCAGGATATGGAAGGTAGATAACGAATGACCATTGAAATGTTGAACGCTGTAAAGTTTAGGAGGGATTTCCATACTGGATTCTCCCCTAACACACTAGAAACGTTTCCCTAAAAGGTAAACACTGAAGCAACCGCTTTGTCCCAATAAAACACCGGTTCCAGCGAAAAAGCCTTTCGTGTGGAGCTTCTTCGTTACAAATGGAATATGTAGGGAATGATAGTTTTTCGACAATATGTACAAAGAGAGTATTAGCTGTAATGATCGGAAATCATGGAATTACAAAATGGAACTCATCCGAGTATTTCCATCAAAATATCAATAAAGTAGCGATAGAAGATAGTTTGTTAGCCAAAGTTTGAGCCCAACCGGAAATTGGAACTACCAAAGTCAAACAAGTGTAGAAATTTAAATGAATTGTTTTAACAGAGGACAGAATGTGTGACACTGAAATCTGAGGACGAAAAATGGGATAGTCGAAGGTGCATTCAAAAAGCTAAGCAGAGTAATAAAAAAATAGAAAAATGTCGTAAAAAACAAGAAAATGAGTACTAAAATTTTACGTGATATCTGTTTTCCTGTATCCTCAAAGATTAAGAAACTTGAAGCATTAGTAATGTGGTTCTACAGAATGATGATGAGTATAGTATGGACTGAACATGTGAGCAAGGATAATTATTTCTTAACATCACGAAGAGACAACTGAAATTTCTAGAAAAACCTGATACTCACTGCAAGGACTGAATGCAAGAGGAATAGAAGAAAGCAACACATCATATATTTAGTGGCCTTCAATAAATGGATGGCCGTACAAATTTTAGGAGAAATAACAGAAGGACAAAATTTATTAAGAGAAGCAAGGGACTGGAAATTGTGGAGAGCCATGATGTTTACGTTCCGGGGAAACATGGCGCATAAAGAAGAAGAAGAAATGTAAATGTTCACCCAGATATTATTGGCAGAACGAAATGTTGCTTAACTTAAATAAAAACTGACTCAAGTCGTTAATACAAAATCAACTATTACTTCCAGAAGAGCTTGCAGAAAAAAGCAAACATGAAAACATAAGCTGGAATTGGCTGTGATTTTAATTCGCTTGCACTAGGCTGCCTTCTTTGGTGACCTTTGCACTAACATCGCGAGCCATTAAAGCATCCTGCGCTCTTGTAGTCGGAAGTATTTGAAATATCAGCGAAAGTAACGATCGTATGGGCATGGTTGCCATGATACTTCCGTCATTATGGCTCGTCCGTCTTTTACATGGCTCATTATTCCATAATGGAGACAGGAATGTTTCTGGAAAGTACAATTTTAATATATATATATATATATATATATATATATGTGTGTGTGTGTGTGTGTGCGTGTTTGTGTGTGGTTGTGCGGGCGCGTTTGTGTGTGTGTGTGTGTGAGAGAGAGAGAGAGAGAGATGGGTAGGATGATGAAAAGTTGTTGGATCGACCAATATGTTCTATCATAAGTATCAGGCTACATGATGGGGAGCTCGTTTAGCAGACAAATTTTCAGAATACCTTCGAATATTTAATGCGTATATATAAATACGTTTTGGCTATAAATATAATCAGATAAATTCGGATCATTGTCGCAGCACAATCTTCTTATTTTGTATTATACCTAAGGCAACATTTTCTGGACAAATCTGACCTTTGTAATCTTTCCTATATTCTATCTCAACATATATATATATATATATATATATATATATATATATATACATACACACACGCACACACACACACACATATATATATGATAAATTCTAGTATTAAGGTATGCTATATTTATGAGTTAAAGTGCTCAATATCAAGGATGGATTGCTTGTAAATATAAAATGGACATTGAAGTAAGCACCCAGAGGCCACTGTCTGTTTCGTGCTTAAACGCAATGTCAGGGCATAAGATAACATTTCTGAGGACTGTGTTTAAGCATGAAACAGACTATCGCTACTGGCCGTTGACTTTACTGTACACTTATATATATATATATATATATATATATACAATGTGTAACAGCAAAATTCTCCAAATCGTGTTACAGCATAATCGTCCATCCAACAAAATGTTTAGTATCTAAAAAACTACCAAACTGAGTGTTGTTTTAGGACGTTTTCAGAAAAGACATTTAGCCATCTTGATACCATTTGTCGTAAGAATCACTGAAAACACCCTTTGATTTATTCAGCTAGAAAGATAAGAGTTTAAAATCATTTTGTATCGGTCAGCCATACTATCTTAACTGAGCAGTGTTGAGAAGAAAACGTTCGTTCATGCCTTCCATTATGATGCCAAAATTCATACTCTATCTTCCATCCTCAAAATCAATTCAAGAACAATGAAGAGAACGGTGGATAAGTTTCAGCTTAGGTCAAAAGAGATCAGTTAGAAAA
Source organism: Acanthosepion lycidas (assembly GCA_963932145.1). Taxonomy (NCBI): domain Eukaryota; kingdom Metazoa; phylum Mollusca; class Cephalopoda; order Sepiida; family Sepiidae; genus Acanthosepion; species Acanthosepion lycidas. The sequence goes on from OZ010572.1 coordinate 29,964,304, forward strand.
AGATTCAACTCAATTTATAAGATGTTTGGAACGTGAGAGAATAGTTTCAGCTATGACAGTACAAAAAGCAACGAAAAAAACTTGAAAATTGAATAGTACGTGAAACGTGTGAGGCACCTTCTTACTCCAGGCGAGAAAGTTAGAAAGTTAGTGAGAGCGAAGATAATATTGAATAAGTTGGAAATGATTTTGGAATATATATATATATATATATATATATATATATATATATATATATATATATAAACTTTATATCAATCCTTCATAAACTTTCTACCTTTAGCTCTGATTAATTATTGATGAACATGATATTTTTGTTTATAATCGATTTCATCATGACTCTTGTATTAAACTTGGAGAGTAATTATACGTTCTTATTGCTCAAAGTAGAGTCCAATAGTGTTATAAAAATCACGGGGAATTCCAGTAAGATATCTTTAATCATCTTTCTAAGATGCAACGGTTTAAATCTTAATCTGACATTTTGAACAATTTCGGTATTACACGATTTGGACAATTTTACTGTTACACACGGTATATATATATATATATATATATATATATATATATATATATATATATATATATATATATATATATATATGTGTGTGTGTGCTTCGTGCCAAATTATTATCGAAATTGCAAAAACCGTCCAATCAATTCACACAAAACTTTCGCACAATGTTAGCAACACTGACCTGCGCAATCCCTGAAATGTTTTTACAGATGTGCATAATGTAAACAAACTGGATCTATATTTGTTATCAGCACGGTGATTTGAGCGTGCCAAATTATTAGAAAAGTGTAAGAATTTAGTGAAAAGATGGGCCGTAAAAGTAGTTTAATTGATGCTTAAAAGAAAACTATCTCAGAACTCTCAAAAGGTAAATCTAGCCTAGAAATTTCTAAAATAATAGGGAGGTGTCATCAAACAGTGAAAAAGTTCACCGCCGACCCTACACAAGTACACAAAAGGGCTTATAAAGGCAAGCCGAGGGTTCATGTCACGACTTAAATGAGAGGCCACGAAGGACTCTGGACTTACCAGTCAAGAGCTTTTCAGTCGCATTGAGGATCCTATTGTGTCTAAAAGTACTCGGTGTCGTTATCTGAGGGAAATAGCAACAACAGTCAAACCTGTATCGAAGCCTCTGTTGACAAGAAATGACATTCAAAATTGACTGAAATGGGCCGAGGACAATACGAAGATTGACTTCTCTAAAGTTTTCTTCACAGACGAAACTCGAGCAACACAGATAGATGGTGCAAAGGCTGGATAATGAACGGACAGAATCGCCATCAGCGTTTGAGCAGCCAACAAGGCGGTGAAGGCATAATGATCTGGGGTGATATTATTGGAAAAAAATTAGTAGGCCCATTAAGAGTACCAGATGGCATCAAAATGGCTGCTGATGCATACATAGCATTTATGAAGGAGTATCTTGAACCGTGGATGAAAAGGCAAAGAGTTGCCTTCGGAAGGGCCATTGTTTTTTATGCAAGATAATGCACCCTCACATGCTGCTCACAAGACTACTGAATATTTGAAACAGTTAGGCTTCGATGCATCTCGAAAAATGAAGTGGCCAGCAAATTCTCCGGATTAGAACCGAATCGAAAACCATTGGAGCATCATGAAGCGAAGACTGTACGCCAATGGATGATAATTCAGGAGCAACGCTGAGTTGTGAGAAGCAATTCTTAACATCTCACGGCATTACAGCAGATGACATCCTACAATTAACAAATTCTATGGATCGTCAACTTCTTCAAGTAATTTCAAAACAGGAAAAGCACATTCCATATTAATTTGTTTAAAACTGTGCCTTTGTATGTATCTGTTATTATTTGTTTGATTATCTTATTTATTATCTTCTTTTAAGCATAAACTTTCACGTGAAACGTTAATAAACGTTTGTTTTTTTTGCTCAATTTTGGGAATTTTACTATACCCTTCTAATAATTTGGCACGGGCAAATCACCGTGCTAATAACAAATATGGCCCCAGTTTGTTTACATTGCGCAGATTAGTACAAAAATTTCAGTGCTCGCACAGGTCATTGTCGCCAACGGTGTTTGAAATATTAGAAAAAAGTTATCTCGATAATAATTTGCCACGCAATGTATACACACACACACACATACACACACACACACACACACACATATATATATATATATATATATATATATATATACGTTCATATTTGTGTGTATCAATGCAAGGATTGAGACCGAAAGTAGAAGCGAAAATACGAATCTATTGGTAATAAATAAGGTAATAAAAGAAGGAAAGAAAGAAAAAGAGAATGCAGAAGATGAGCCTTAAAAAAAGAGGGAAATAGAGAAACCTGAAAAGAAAACTGAAGCAAGTAAAAAAAAAAGTAAACTAAAGAAGGAAAATAGCTTATAACAGTATTCATTTAAAACTGAATAAGAAAAAGACAAAAGAAGAAAGAAAGAAAGAAAGAAAGAAAGAAAGAAAGAAAGAGGCGATGATGGAAATATAAACATGAACCCTGAAGACAAACTCATAAAATCAAATGCATGATCTCCTGGTGACTTAGTAACATAAAGCAACTTTCTGACGCACTACATTCTTTAATTCTATTCTTTCGAACCTCGACAGCTAAGACCCGGCATGATACGTTCATTTTAATGAACCATCCCTATTCTATTCGTACATCATTAGTGATAAGTAAGTTCCATTCGGGCGGCTTCTTCCCACGAACCGCTAGTTTGTGGAAAGGACTCCCAAGTGGATGTTTCCGCGACCACTACAATCTTAATATTCTCGTATCTTCTCCATATATCCTCATAAACTTCATCTCTTATTGCTCACAAGACACGCTCCTTCATTAACAACTACCTCGAGTGGAACTTGGTTTTATGAACAGAGAATATTATTAAAAAAAAGAAATATTAAACATAAGGAGATAGACGTGGTCATTGGGAAGAATGACAAGCCAAGTTGTGAAAAACGAATTTAAAGCATCGGAATCAAGCAGAAAAAGAAATTTGACTAGAGAGGTAGAAAAATGTGATGTAAATTGCATTTGAATAGTGAAAGATGTTAACCAGGGATTAGACAATGTATTAAGACGTAGGAAAACGTAATTAAAACAAACAAAATAATGGAACATAATATGTATACTTCTCTATGGCAGAGAATGCTGCATAATAAACACAAAGATGAATGTAAGACGTTAATCGCCAGTGATGTGGTTATACAGAGGACTGAGCAAAAAGGTTGATTTAAGGAAAAGAAAAGGAAAAGGGCACTTATCGTTCCAAAGAGAATAAATATATCTGTTGAAATCTGTGGGGCATAATTTTTTTTAGAAAAACGGTTTTAGAGACTAAGTGGAACAGAGGGAAACATTCCTATCGGGTTCGTGCAAATGGATGGCACAACTGGAATTTGAGGGTGTAAGAGCCCAAATATTACAATTTCTTTTTTGTTTAGTGGCATATAAATAACTCTATGTATTATTTAATACCGAAATCTAAATTTATTTTGTACAAGATATTTTATTTTTGGAGATATTAATTGTTTTAGTGATACAAATCGTACTAATTAACCCATAGGTGGGGGAAATGCGGATCCATACATTTCCCTAGGGTGTTTCCGCTTAAGTGAATATAACGAAGCCAACCGAAATTGGAACTCCCTTCGCCGATTAACAATTCCGAGTCGTATCGTAAATACAAGCTTACAGCACCCGGTATTACAAAGAGGTTACCCACCTAGGTATTGACCAGGCTCGTCGTTGGTTAAGTTCGGTGATTGTGCGAGAACCGTTGTTTGAAAATGATGCAGCTGTAAGACCTATGGAATTCCGTATACAAAAAGAATATTGCAGAGAAATTCTTACATTTGGTAAAATTATACGATTTCAGTCTTGTCTGCTTCCGAATGATTTAATGAATAACGCGTTGAAGGAAAAGGATTTAAGACAGCAAGTCAAGTGTCTCTAATTTTGAAATTAAAAAAAAATCTAAATGAAATCTAATGCAATTGCATCAAGTAAAGTGAATATTTGATGATGACAATACACGCACCATAGAATAGAATATAAGTTCTATATGACTGTGTCTTTGAATTATTCTCTAAATACAGTTAACTTTCATAATGTAGCTGGTCAAGGTTCTCCTCAGTTTACATGTTTTTTTATTATCTGTGAATTCCAATAGATTCTGAGGGAAGATATTGTTGTGCCTTTCTGTTGCCTCCTGCAGAGTTTGGGGTTCAGAGTTTTTTGGGTTTTTTTTCACCTCCCTTAGTTGTCATCCAAGGCTAAAGAGCCCATTTTACCCTTTTCCTTAACACATAACTGGGTTCTCTCATTCAGAGAACAAGAAACAATCATTTTTCTACGGAATCATTCTTATAATTTAGTAATTTAAATTAAATAACAATGCAAATTAAAATTTAAGTAGTTCTTATAATTTATTGCAAAAAACAAATGCCTGCCGTCGTCGAACAACTAGTTATTTCGATATATACAGATATATATATATGTGTGTGTGTGTGTGTGTGATAGAAATTAGGATGAAGAGTTAAGTATAATTAAATAATTCATCGAGTCCAGGAGAAACTTCAAGAGAATGCGTTTCGTCCTCTATATCTATCTATCTATCTATCTATCTATCTATCTATCTATCTATCTATCTATCTATCTCTCTCTCTCTCTCTCTCTCTCTATATATATATATATATATATATATATATATATATATATATATATATATATATATATATATCTGTGAATGTGTGTAGAAATTTTAGATAGAGTATATCGGTAAAAAGACAATATAAATAAAAATGGAATGTATACTTATCTTAGCCGACGCGTTTGGTCCTATGTGTGGCTTTATCAAAGCAAAGTCACGTGTCTTGATAGCGTTCCACAGAAGACAAAACGCATCGGCTAAGTGTCTTTTTTGCCTTTATTCCGATATATATATATATATATATATATATATATATATATATATATATGGTGGCCTGACGATTTCATCTAGCATGAACCAGACTGTTGCCTATAAGTGTTGACTTCTATGTTCACGTTTATATTTACACACGCTCTATCTGTGATATTGGGCACTTTATCCCATAAATATAGCACACCTTAAGACTATATTTCTTCATATATACATACATATATATATATATGTGTGTGTTTGTGTGTGTGTATATATATATATATATATATATATAAGATAGATATATATATATATATATATATATAAGATATATATATATATATATATATATATATATGTATATATAAGACTATTTGAAATTTAGTTGATCGTTGCACATTTCATAGGCAATGAACGTACAGCTAACCCTCTTTGATAGCAAGCTGGCTAACGCTATCAAGTATTGTTCGAAGATTTATTAGTTTTTTTTTTTGGGGGGGGGGCGGAGGGTTGTAAGAAGGAATGCCATCTTTCCTACAAAACCTCATAAACTGCACTTCCTGTCTTCTCTTGCGTTCATACAACACCGAACACTAATCCCTGTAACTTGAGTGGATCTCGGGCCTTGTAATGGCTGAACATTAGTAAAAACAATGTGGAAAGAACGTTTCAAGGCCAGTTGATTATCGACTCAAGATGATTAATGCCCAATACGACCAGAAAACGTGGAATATATTTGAGAAATTATCCACGGGCATTGTCTCCAAAAATATCCATCACATTTCACATAATTGGAAATCATGAAGCCTTCGGTTAACATTCTGATACTACAAATTGGGAGAACTATAAAAAGCCACTTTACGCTTAACGATGAAATAACTGCAGCTGAGAAAGAAAGCAACTATATGCATTTGAATCTGGAAAAAAATCAAGACTGGCCTCAAAATGGACTTATCAACAGATGACAGTCTCCAATGCCAGTGTGCTGACGTGCCTTGTATACGAATATGAGACATGGGTTGTGTAGCGCAGACACTTAGATGCACTGAAGATATTTTTTTTGTGGATAGGCCCGCCTATCGTCCGGTTCATACTCTCCCCTATTTTTAAACAGGATTAGAGGTTAGTCTATGTTTTTAGAATTGGTTTTTCAGTTCCTTCAGCACTGTACTTCTGGCTTCTCCTGAAATCTGTAATTATTATTTTTTTCCTCCCTCAATAGGTGTAGATATGTTTGCCTATCATCCGGATTCTTCTTTCAAACAGGAGAAGAGGTTTTTTCCTTATTTCCTGTTTAGAATTGGGTTTCCAGTTCCTTCTAAAGTCTACTTCAACTCTATATTCTTAACGTCCCCGCATGAACTTTGAAATTTTATTCGTTAATTATATCTTGACCTCTTCATTTCTTGAATTATCTGTTATAATTTGCTATTATCTTGCCCTTTCATAAGATAATACAACTATATACAATAACGTGGAACTTAAACTTTGTATTGATTGAAAATTAGTAAAAAAATACTTTTTAAGAATGATTTTTCGTATCCAGTGCATATCTCACACGCCAGACACTGCCCTCCCAAAGGCTAGTGCAATCAGGATCAAAAAACACATTTATCGCCACATGCATTGCTGGTCAAACAATCATCTTGAAGACAACAGAATACCCAAGCAGATATTTTACGCCAAGCTGGTCTACGGCACTCATCCCTGCATAACACAAGGATGAGCTTCAAGGACTGTTAAGGATTTGCTATATATTAGGTTGGTGCAAAAATAATGACGTAATAATGTCGTTTTTTGACGTATTTTGTAACGTCAAAAAACGACATTATCACGTCATTGTTTTTGCACCAACCTAATAGAAGACCCTTAGAGGACAACTGCTTCTTCTGATCGAAATAAGTGTAGGCGTACAATTCATAAAGGCACTTCTAAGGATATACAATGAGTTGGGAGATTGTCAAGCGTGCAGCTAGAAAAGTTAATCATTGATCCCGCAACCCATCAATTTATATGTGATAAATGTGGCAGAGACTGAATCTCCAATGTAGATTTCGTTAGCCACAAGGATACTGATATTGATATACCTTTGACAACTTAACATCACTACTTAGCTGGGAATAAACATGCGTAGCGTGTCAGAAGCCACGCAGAAAATGTTCCAGTCTCGCCAGTCACAGGAAAATCCACGAGGAACCTGAAAATAGTTTACAAAACAGGCCAGGCTCTGTACACAAAAACTTAGTTTGCTGCATCAGCATTAAGCATTGAAAATCGCTTTCTAGCTTCAAGAACCATTGTCGTTCCTACGAGAACTAAAATCATTGGTCAAACTTATTTAATGAATTGACAGCCATCTTTTATGCATAATTACTTTAAATGTAATTTCGTGAATATAGCTGTTCGAGTAATTATCAATGATTTTTAGTGTAAATTTATATGAACAGACATGTCCTTTCGAGAGTTTTCACGAAGAAAAAATTCGAACCTGCCTCCTCTTATAGAGGAAACGGTCCTCTGGCAAGATCCACTTTAGATCGCTCAACCAATATGTAACCAGCAAATATCTATATATACCATACTGACATGATGCAGCCCTTGACGATCAAATGTGCTTCAAAAATCCTAGGAAAACAATTTTGAATTGGATATGCAACAACTTCAGTATCTCTCTATATTTCTGAGATGTGTTATTATGTAAATTTATTTACAACCACCTGAAGAAGGCCGGAACGTACAACGGCCGAAACGTTGTAATAAATATGGCGTCAAAGATGAGGACAATAGTCCGAATAATGTAAATAATATGCAACAACTTATTCGAAAATTGAAAAACATACTGTCAAAAATTAAATAAGTCGTCGGTTTAACAAAACTTGTTTAATATATAAGGAGATGAAAAAACCGGAAAAAAAACTTCAACATAACAATTCGAGTTTAATAAAAAATATACGTAAGCATACATATATAAGCATGAATAGACAGGTCAAAATCGACTTAGATATATGCGATTCCGCTGATATTGGTAAGAGCAGAGAGTTGTGACCAGAATGCTCTCGATAGACTCTTTAAGTGCATTCACACATTTACGTTGATAAACATTAAAAACCAGGCGATAAAGCCGAGGTACTTCAGAGATTGCAGTATCGAGTAACAATTGGTTGTCTGTCCACTTCCGACATTCGAAATCTCTTCGTCCCGATCCCATTAGTCAGTGACCAGAAAATAGGAAGGCCAGACACCACCATCCGTGACTGTGACATTAGCCTGAGGATGAAATTCACATTTTGTTTGAATTTGTTTTCCCTTCTCCTGCATTCCCGCCCGACGTGATTGCTGCTCGCCCTGAACTGAAGTCACGTTAGCCAGAAGAAGAGACATTGTTGGTTGAAAGTCCAGCAGTGACTTTTCAATAGAAACAGAGTTAAAGTTTACAAAAGGACATTACTTTCTTGGCTGATACATTTAGATTCGATTTCGAAGGACCAGCTAACGCATATTTCATCAGGGTATTGCAGATGTACATATTTACTTTTTACTGTAATTCGTGGACAACTTCTTGACTGCGTATTAAATATAAAAATACCATATTTTTTTTACAAATTGTTTTCACAATGCAATATCCAAGAACCTCTCAAAGTAGAACTTTAATGAATGAGATTGTTATATTAACATTAAGGTGGCAGGTAAAAGGTGCAGATTATGAGGATATGCAGAAATGATAATCATTGACTGTTGTCTTGCAGAGGTTGAAACTGTAGAGATTAGGGAAGCATCCCCTCGGGAGTATGTTTGACAAATTAGTGGCTCTTGGGAAGTAGCTGTTCCAATAGAAACTCCGGTGGAATTTTTCGTGTTATGGCGGGTCTTAGCCGTGAAGTTCTGAACTGGTGGAAATAAAGATTGTACTTTAGTCAGAACACGTGACATGGAAATAGGGATGGCAGAGAAAAGAGATTTGCGAAATTTTGTCTATGAAAAAGGAGAGTGGATTTGAAAAAAATAATCACTCACAAAATATGGCGTCATTACTCGATTTCTTTTACTCTTGCAAATAGATTTTTTTACTTTAACTTGTAAAGATTTGTTACCCTTGTAGATAGGGTTTGACAGGTGGAAACAAGTATTTACTGGATTAGTAGAAGGAATTGGTAATTTTGTCATTATCTTTAGCGATGGATATGAGTTCCACGTGAGTTTTAGGGTAGCCTTGAAATCGAAATGTCTTTTCGGTATTCAAGCCAAAAAGAAATAACGACGATTCTATTTTCCTATAAAATTTAAAGACTGCCGCAATTTGAAGCCATCTCTGGATAATAATACACATTGTACTAGCTCTTAGTAACTGTATATTTCTGAGATGAGGTATTATGTACACTATTTACATTATTCGGACTATTGTCCTCATCTTAGTCGCCATATTTATTACAAAGTTTCCGCGGTTGTAAGATCCGGCCTTTTTCAGGTGGTTGGAATGTTGAACTGAATCATTTATCATTGGGGTAGACTGTTCTAGTTCTACGTGCCGTGTTTAATGGATGTCAGTTATCAGTTATCTCCTCTCTTCAAGGACACATGGCACAGTGGATAAAGGCGTTGGTAAGCTCCAGTGGCAGGTTCCAAAGAGTGTGAGTTCAATATCCGGTTAAAGCCGTTGAGAACTTGGAGAGGTGAATTAACAGGAGATAAGTGATCGGCTGAAACGATGTAATAAATATAGCGACAAAGATAAGGACAATAGTCCGAATAATGTACATCGTGTTCTTGCACGCAGTTATTTAAATGTCATATGCCATACATATTTTGGTGATCATGTCTCTTTCGGTTCATGACTGACTGGGCAGTATATTTGACGTTACTTTCTGCGGTAGACTGGTTACGAAACAAGGCCATCGGACCCAATATATCCTGCTATTAACCTCATATCTGGGTGGAGAAAAGATGGATTCATTCCTCTACCAAGAGTATTTGAGCATGAGTGAATGTAAGGAACCAGACTGAAATAGGAACTCTGCGATTTCTTATTCCGAGCCAATATCCATTCTGACGCATCTACTTGTTCTTATTTTTTCGTTAGCAAATGTGTAGTTGGTAATCCTTGTGCATCAATCCATTGTTAGGAATTGAACAGTGTTGTTTCGTTTTTGGGGATGAAAATGAAACTGAAAATTAATGGCCAACAATGAAATATATACGTTGGAAAATCTTGAGTCAAACACGACATCAATGAAGAAACAAATAATCCCGCTTTTCTAAACGCAAAACCACTGGAGAGAAGTGTCAAAATTCCTGTGAGGGCAAACTGAGACACGAGAGGGGTAAATGACACTGCCCCGCACAGTCTTAATTCTCGGTTAGACTTCTGTCATTTTTCCTTCTGCTGGTGCCAGTTAATTAAATGTCTCGTCCACCACGTCCTTGACCAACGCCGACTCACAACTGGTTCCCGACTCTGGCCTAGTCACGCGGAATCTCAACTGGTTCCCAACTGTGGCCTAGCCCGACTGTGGCCTAGACACGCGGAATCTCAACTGGTTCTCGACTGTGGCCTAGTCAGGCGGACTCTCAACTGGTTCCCGACTGCGGCCTAGTCACGCAGAATCTCAACTGGTTCCCAACTGTGGCCTAGACACGCGGACTCTTAAATAGTTCCCGACTGTGGCCTAGACATACGGACTCTCAGCTGGTTCCCAACTGTGGCCTAGTCACACGGACTCTCAACTGGTTCCCGACTTTGGCCTAGACATGCGGACTGTCACCTGGTTCCCGACTGTGGCCAGGACACGCGGACTCTCAACTGGTTCCCGACTGTGGCCTAGACACACGGACTCTCAACTTGTTCCCGACTGTGGCCTAGTCACATCAACAAATATATTTGTCCTCTCTTAATGTTATTCGACATTATTCCGTTCCTTGTCGGCCATGTAGCAATATTGCCCGCAGCAAACAACGGAGATAGTGACTGTCCTTTGTATGTTATTGATCGTGTTCTACTATACAATCATAGCATTACTTCCGACCATATCCGTTACCGCCACATCTTGACATCGTGATATATTTACCGGGCAAGACCTACATAACTGGTAAATGAGGGGACATCTTTAATTTTTTAAACCGTCAAATTAGTATCTACCGGCCTAGAGACCAAATGTCTTACTAAAGAAAATGTACGTTCAGACAAAAAGAAAAACAGGGACGTCCACCGAAACGCAGGAAACCACTAAATGTAGCGTTTATAGCTACTAAAATTATATCGGATTACACAAAAATTCATCATTTTTTTAAATTACTTTTTTACGACTTAGTTACAAAAATAATGTTAGCCGATATAGAATTCGAAAATTCCCAATAAGAGAAAAACTTTTGCTATATCTGGGCCCGTTATAATTTGCTGCGCTTAATTCCTGTGGCTTAATGGTAAGACACATCTGGATTGAATTTGTTTTTTCAGATTACGTCGGAAAAAGCGATTCCGTTTCTGTGGAGAGGCAAGTTTTCTTTATCAAAACTTTAGATCACATTACTGTTAGACATTGATTTTGCTGTTTTATAAACACAGATGTCTAATATGTGTATCTACTGAATATATTGTACGGCTGCTAGGCTGGCAAGCTAATCCCTCTTACAGATATCTGATCAATCACTTTTGTGATTGTTCAACATCAACGGAGTCAACCTGTGATTTATACTTTAACGATGTTGAGTGAACATTAGTTACAGTTTCCAGGAAAAAAAATGCATAATTTGGATTTATCAAATGTCTGAACAAAACCTGTACTTTCAAACCTGCGGTCATGATGATTTGTGACCTTATGGTAGTACACTAGTTAACGGCTTCTGCTCAGGTTTTCTTTTTCTGCGCAGTTTAGGTCATGAGGTTGGGATCAACCCGTGCTTTCAGCCACTTCCCAATGGTGTAGCACGTTGAGATCGTCTCCAAAAGCGGGTATTCAAGAAGTCATCTCATTAAATCGAACAGAGTGAGATTTGAAACCGGGATTAATATTCGGGACGCTAACTTTCTAACCACGTGGCCACAAGACCATTAAAGATAACACTTATAATTACATCCAGTTTTATCGAAAATTGTAGGTTTATATGGGGATCACTATCATAATGGCTTGCATGTTAGCATGTATGTTTTTTTATCATTTCACCCCATGCAATGTAAAAAGCCACTAAGACGCCGGTGGGGTTTCTGAGTGCGATAGAATATAAGAAGAATAAAACCATGATCAAGGAGGGAGAACGATAAAAGAACAGGAATTAAGAAAACATAATCTAATGATTGACAATTTATTTAAATTGTTGAAGATCAAACTTGACTCCAAAGCATGAAGCAAGAAGAGAGTTCCACAAAAAAAGTACGAGAAAAGAAACAGTTAGCATAGAACTTATGGTTACATCAAGCCATTTCAAATGTAAAATGATGAAACCTTGCTGCCAAGAACTATATGAAAAGTGCAAGGGAAGAAACAGTTAGCATAGAACGTATGGTTACATCTAGCCATTTCAAATGTAAAATGATGAAACCTTGCTGCCAAGAACTATATGAAAAGTGCAAGAGAAGAAACTGTTGGCATAGAACTTATGGTTACATCTAGCCATTTCAATTGTAAAATGATGAGACATTGCCGTCAATCTTGTACTGCGCTTAAATTAATAAAGTCTAGATGTCAGAGATAAAAGTTCGTAAGAACGATTACCATGAAAGTATTTATAGAAAGACTGAGGGAAGCTATTAATTCAGTGAGAAATTGACCGAAGACAAGATGCCAGGTCAGGACAAATGATTTAGCAGATTCTTATTTCGATTATCTCAATGGTCTCTAAATATATAGCATAAGAATCAGGAGGTGGCAGCAATATTCTAAGAATCGACGAATGGTAAACTTGTAACACAGTGAACGACTCAGTGGACCAACTTTCCTAGCAAGTAGACCTAGCAATTAATTCAATATAATCTTTCCACTTCATGTCGGCGGAAAACGTTCAAACGAGAAGGAGCAACGAGTCTCTCTATTGGAGGTTAGCGAAAATATTAAGCCGGGAAAACCTTTTAAAATATAGCAGGTTGTAACTGAACACCAACAAGTTCAAGTGGATGAATTTTATGTATTTATATTCGAGCGTTAATGCCCATAGCTAGATGAAATATATGTTAACTTTATTGAACAATAACCAACGTGCACAGTATAGTTTTCTTTCAGAAATTAGCCAGGGTTCTGTTTAATTGGTTTTATAGTATGATTCGTTTTTAGTAATATAAATAATTAAATTTATTGCAAATAAATACATTCATTACAAAACAAAAAGAGCTCAAAATCGACTAGGTGTTAAATAATATAGATTTATGCGGGGTCTGATTGTTTATCTACAATTCAGTATCAAATATTAAATTAAATATTTCAATAAGAAAAAATTGAATAAAATATTTCCGTAATAAAAATGAAAGTTATGGAATCTTATATCAATTAGAAATTCTAAAAAAAAAAAATAAAACTATGACTATTTGTTTAATTGTTAAAACCTTTTATAATCAGGACCGGATTTCGAGAAATATACGTGACTGTACTTATGGAAAGTATGTCACAAAACACATTTCTGAAAAGAACGACGCATGCGCATATTAGGGACGTATTGATTTGCTAATTGTTTTCGTAGATTGTTTTTGTTGTTTTTCATTAATTACCGTGGTAATTAACAAGAGTTGAAACAAATAAGTCGAAGTAAAAAAACATACAAAAAAAAAATCCCCAACCAAAACTACGAAAAGGACAAAACTGTTTTAGTCTCAACCAGAAGAAATGCTGATTGTCTGCGAGATTAAAAATTAATCTTTCTGATTACGAAATATTAGTGAAAGTTTACCAGCGGACATTTGTCTCTTGAATAAATTGCATTAGTAATCATCAAAAAAAAAAAAAAAAAAAAAAAAAGAAACTACAAGAAAAAAATACGAGACAAATACTGGAGAAGAGAAAACATGAAATTACCCGAGGATAGTTCGTTCTCTTTCTAAGCAACAAGATCTAAGAGATTATTTTTTTTACTAAATGTTCATCTAATGAAAGGCCTAAGAGCCACTTAAGGTAAAGCGTTAGTAAAAGAGTTTATTTTATAGATGTGGGTGGAGGAAAAGAAAGCAAGTACAATGAAATTCGTCTGTCGATATTTCTGAGATGAGGTATTATGTACACTATTTACATTATTCTGACTATTGTCCTCATCTTTGTAGCCATATTTATTAGAACGTTGCGGCCGTTGTACGCTCCGACCTTCTTCAATTGGTTGGAATGTCGAACTGAACCCTTTATTTTGCTAACTGTGGTGGACTGTTCATGTTTAATGGATGTCAGTTATCAGTTATCTCCTATTAATTCCCCTCTCCAAGTTCTCCACTGCCTTAACCGGGTATTGAACCTACACTCTTGAGGACAGATGGCACGGTGGATAAAGGCACTCAATAAAGGCACTCAATAAAGGCACTCTGATCCAATCAAACGCTCAGTACTCTACGATTTCGCAATATTTATTTGTATGTTTCTAATACAAATGGGCACGTGGTTAGAACGTTCGCTTTCTGACAATCAGACCCGGGTTCGAATCTCACCATTGTCGATTTGTTAAGAAGGAGATTTTCTGATTTTATCGGACTGGATTGAGGTCGATCCCAGGGTGCGTCATCTTTGGAAAGTGTCTGAAGACCATACCACGGGTTAACCCAAGCTTTTTGGCTGAAATTGGGTAGACAGAACACGTGGGTGCCGTCGATAGCTGTGCTAGCACGAAGACACCAATCATCGAACCCGAGGGCTTGAGCGTGCCTTGTTCAAATTGCAGATCAAACTAGTTAAGACGCTCTTTCCAAGAAATTGTAACTACGGTCTGCTCAGCATAGTTGCAGTATAAACCATAGGTGGGCTTTCTGGGTGTTGAATAAAAAAAATACACAAATCCGCTGGAAACATACCACAATATTCCTTGCACCAAAACAACGGATTCTTACTTCACATTCTTACTCCATCCAACAAAATAACATCAATATCTCGATGAAAAATTCTAACTACTTCCCATATCTGTAGAGAAAGGGGAAATAAAACAACAATGTTTGAAAAATCTAAACCCTAATGTGTATTTACAATATGGAAACTCTATGTACAAGAAACCAAACAAAATAATATTATTAATACACCCCCAATCCTTATATATGGCAGAATCATCAGTTAACTTGAGTTTGCGGTACTTTAAAAATATAAAACAGTCAGTCATCCCAAGCACCCATTCAAACACAACAACAAATACGAAATTGACACCCGAAAAAAGAAAGGGACTATGCATCCAGCAGAAACCTGACATCACTGACTAACTAACAAGGAAGGGGCTGTGGAATTAAACTAAAGAAAATGGGGACAGAAATAAAATGGACTAATGAGTATATATCTCGTATCTAAGTTATGAAGAAGGATGAAATTAAGGACAAAAACAACCTAAACTAACCTAATTTCGAGCGAGGTTGCCAATGTTCATCACAGTTACAACAATATTCTTAAACCTAACCGGTATCAAAGTGCCACTATAAGTCGGCCCTTCTTACGCGATACAAGCGCGCAAAACTCACCCATCTTATGATGGAGGGAGAGGCCGCCTTTCCGTCCTAATCCTGACTTTAAACAGATGCTTAAAGTACAAGATCAGTTGAGAAGAAGTGAAATCCTCGCCCCCATATAATCCCTTCTAACGTGTCGTCCAAATCACGACTCTCATAAAACCTAGCAAGCGAAAGAACACATTGTTCAGCCTTCGTCATCGGCCTTATCACATTCCTAAAGACAGAACTAGACTCGAGGACGAGAAACTTTCTGCGCAGCATGTGGATCATAATGCCTTCTATAAACTTCCACGACAGGAAACTGCAATGAAAGAAGGCGTGACCCATGGTCTCCAGCTCCAATCAGAGAGAACGCTGCCTGATGATTTCTTCAAACCCGACAAACAAAGCCTTTTGCCTACCCAGAGGGCCCTACGTAACACCAGGCATGTGAGTGATGCCTCATCGTTATTAAGGCATTTCAACCCAGGGTCCTAAGGCCAGGTTGTGTAAATCTTCTGCTTCGTAAGATCGAGCTCGTCAATTAGATCTATTCGTATGAACCCACTAATATAATGCCCTTCGGGACAACGCATGGACATTGGAGAGGGCATACAGATGTCCATAAGAGGCGTTTTAGACCGACATTCACGGGACAGAGGATGAGGTGCCCTGCACCCCCAACAACTTTGGTTTATTAAAGGCACTTAGCGTCAAGAACATCATCATTTTCCACAATTTTCTCCAAACTGGTCTCATTTTTGCTTTTGTATCTCGGATGCTGATGTTTCATACGGGCATCGCCCTTATAGCTGATGGAAAGAATCGGACTATATTTGTTCTTTCCCCTGAGATCATCATGTGACTGATTCCCCGCTGTTCGGCTCTTCCTTCTGCCCCTACAATCGACACGCCATTCCTCTTCTTTCTCTTTCTCCGCACTTGCGGAAGGCGTCGGGTTTTGGGGAATGTGGGATGAGACCCAACCGAGGGATTGTCTGCACCGGCCGTGTCACTGGTGAGCCCATTATCTAAACCGCAGAACTAACAGTATCGGACAGATGAGGATTTTGGTCGCCTGTGGCCGCAACTACAGGGAGTTTATCAGGAAAGGAGAAGGAGAAGTGACCAGTTTCTGCACACCTCCAACAAATAAGTTTTCTACCGGTTACAATGACCGGCATTTTCCGGCTGCAAAAGTCCAAACAGGTGGGGACGAAGACGAAAAGCAACAGATCGAGAATAATGTAAAAGCTCCATCCCCCCATCAGGTTATCGGAAGTAGCACCTAAAATTTAGCCATACTGCAGGAAGAATGCAGCCAGATGCTCTCGGCCACTGACGAGGAACCTCAAATACTGCCATAGTGTCCTTTGCCGACCCATTTGTGATAAGCTCTCTTCTGGACATTTCCAAGCCATCTTCGGCTATTGGTAGCAATACGTCCCACATTAAAAAAAAAACATACTTTTAATTATTCTTTAGGGTTTGACCCCCAGAGATATGAGTGATTTAATCGCATTGTCTTCCGTTTTCATTGCTGACTGGAAATAAAGAATTTGGCAACTTCAAAGGAAATATGGTAGCAATATGTTTATTGTATCTTTTGTCTAATCTGGCTCTTGTAAAAATAGTACATCTCAGTAGGAGTTAAGTTTCATTCATAAATGAATATATATATATATATATATATATATATATATATATATATATATATATATTCAGATACCCACAAAAACACTTAGATACATAGATAGATTGCTGCCGCATGTAGCCAGGTGTCCCTGCCATTTACCTTGAGCTCCTTGATAAAATCCTCTGAAGAATAAGCAATATTACAGAATTGGCGGCTCGGTTTACGTCACATTCTCACTCCGGTAATGTGATCTCTCTGTGTCTTTTCTATTAATAATTTCATATGAATTGTTTGACTGCGTTTTTCGTTGCGGTAGCCAGACTTTTTAATTTAAGCGCGATTCTAAACTGGCGTGATGATCGCAACAGTATACAGTTGAGAGGGCTAGATATAACCGTAATTTCTATGGTAACAGTTTCTGTACTAGAACGAGAAGTGCTTGGAATATCCCCTCCGAGTCCATGCTTTCCAGGCAACTTTAAACTGCAAATTTTTATATGCAATGTCAGTCGCTATCTACCGTCCTCTTGATTACTCTCTCCTCTTCCAGCTCATTATTAATGTTTCTGTCTCTAATTCATCCACACCCTGTAACACCTTGTGTTTTAGTGGCTTTATTGCCTTGCATGGGGTGATACCGATTACAAATTAAACGACATTGGCTTAAAAATAGAATCGGCGAAACGGGTTCGAGTTTCATTTGAGGTGATTGGTATTTTTTTTCATGCTGATAACTTTAGAAAATTCATGTATCTGCTTCTCTCAGCGCATCGACAGATTCCTTGACGACACGTCTTGTTATTTAATAGTGAATAGTGTGCACTTAGCCAAACCAATATTCCATAAAACCATATAATCTAAAGTATGGACTTCGAAAAACGACAGACAACATAAGAAAATTAACTCCATTGATCCTAATGCAATAGAAAACCCCGTAATCCAGCTAACATTTCATATTTCAAAAGGAAAGAAAGTATTAAAAAAAAAACATCAGTCAGGTTTTTGGTGTTCTTGTTTCCTATTGATATTTCATTGTCATTTTATATATTATTTTTCTCTATCTTGTAATTTTCCCATCGCAATATCGTTCGCCCACATTCACACTTCTTTGGCCTGATCGCATGTTTTCCCATAGATCAGCATTATTTTCCATTGATATTTGTATTTACTTCTAGATATTGAGAGGACATTTTTTTCTTGACGTTCATTTCATATTTCTGCGCCCATTCCCTTTGTAGACATTAGCAAAAAAATGAGATGTTTTCTGGCTGCAGCAAGAAGGACTGAGCATAATAAAAAGGCCTTTAATACGACGATAAGTTATTTTTAACCAAGAAAGAGCAGTAATAATGCTCGATTACTTATGTAATACGAAATATTTCACCAAGGGTCAAATTAACCCTAGGACAAAGATATATATATATATATATATATATATATATATATATATATATATATATATATAAGAAGAAAGAACAGTAAGATATATAATCCGGTGTTCTTATAGATATTTTTATTTTTACAAAATAGTGCTCAATGTAAATTTACATAGCATTAATATTATAAATTGATTTATTTAAAATATAGTTTTTTCGCTACACATTCCTAACCATTACAAAATTAAATTCGTAGCTTTTAGCTTATATTTTTTAAACATGGTTAGAACAGTGTAGCGAGAAAAAACATATTTTAAATAAATCAATTTATTATATATATATATATATATATATATATATATATATATATATATATATATATATAAAATAACAAATATATAAGCAAATAATGTTTGGAAACAAAGATATTTATTATAAGTTGGGTTAAAGTTTTTTTAAAAAAAGGTTACTAATAGATATTAAAAATACCAAAGCCTTCATAATAACATGAAAAGTGAAAATTTTTTCAATCGATTATATGAGCAAGTCACGAAGAATTGTTGGAACTGCTCGTTTGATTAGGTTTGTTTAGCAACATATCAACCTTTAGGTGTTATTTAATGGCGTAATATAGGGTGGCCCCAAAAAACGGGAATTTTTGAAGTGCGTATTGCCAGACATGTTTTAAGGTTTCAATTACTATGAATAAAATAGTTTTCTTCCATCACTCTTGGTTTTATTGGATTGTTAAAAAGTTCCCGTTTTTTGGTATCACCCTGTATAAATATTTTGGACGCAGTTGCATGCCTTCAACTACAAATAAAATATATTCGTCATTTTACTATAAATAGTTATTGCTGGTAATTCTTTTATTAAAAAAAAATATATTGCTAGTATTTTTATACTGTCATGGACTTTTGCTGGGAGATTCACTATTTGACCATATTTAGACCCTAATAGGTGAAATCACTCTTTGTCAGGGTGGATCTGGAAACAATAGAAGGAAGAGGTGGTCCCACACTCATCAAAACCTCCAATCAACCAATCAGAAGCCTTGCTGCCGAATGTAGTTTAACGTCATACCAAGGACTAGCAAGAACTGCTAAGTAACCTTGGGGTGAATATTACAATATTTCAGAATCTATACTGGGAACAACCCGCTTTTATACAGAATGAAAAACGAATTCAGTAAATATACAAAAAATAGAAAAGGTTGTAAGACAAGGGTGCGTCTTCTCACCGGACTTCAAACTATACAATAAGGCGATTCTGAGAGAATTAGAAATTCTTCCAGGATTCACTAGTGGCGACCACAATCTTAATAATATGTGATATACAGATGACAAAGCGTTGATAGCAGGAACAAAAAGGAGACTACAAGTATCCAGACGGTAAGTAGTGAAATAAGTGAGAAGAAATGAATAGATATCAATTGCAAGAAAACAGAATAGATGCAAAAGAAACACCCCAACATGCAAATTACAAACAGGAGATACCAAAATCAAGCAAATACAAAAAAAATAATTATCGGGGAAGTGTTCTAACAGAGGACGGAAGGTGTGGCAACAAAATTTGAAGGCGCATAGGGATAGCGAAAGATGCCTTTCAAAAACTATGTATTAAGAAACAGGAAAATTACGTTGGAAACAAAGAAACGAATACTGTGTAATCGTTACCGATTTCTCGCATTCCTGTCAAATAACATCTTCAAAAATTTAAACTCAGCCTCAATCGCCCTCCACTGTAAGTCTCTCGCGGACCTGAAATTTATATTCATTATAAACATCTCACAACAAAACTCTAAGCTGCTGGACGAAACCAAATGGAGTGACCATTGTATATATATATATATATATATATATATATATATATATATATATATATATATAGTAATTTCGTTAAGAAAGGTGAAATGGGGAAAAACCTGGGCGGAGATTAATATTTGGGTAATATTCTATGGCGGCATTCTCTTGAATTTTCCTTCTGGGTGAATTATTTTCTTTTCTTTTTTTTGAGTGTAGCATTTTTACAATCAAAATTATGGTTGTTTTTTGAGAGATCTCTTTTGTGCTCATAAATCCGTTTTTTTTTTTAACTTCTACTTGTTTCTCCAATATATTGGGAGGAACAGATTTGGCAATTTATTTTATAAATGCCCGCTTCAGAAATATTATTGCTATTTGGGTTTGAAGATCTTAGTATATCCATAAATATTTTGGAAATGTTTGTGACTATTTCAAGATTATTTAGATGGGATAGGTTATTCTGGATAGTGGACGTGACAGAGTTGGTCAGTAGTATTATGTATCTGTTTTCATAACAGATTTTCTTAACAAAATTACTGCCCTCACAAACAAATGTACACAACAGATTCATAAAATCAAAAGAAAATGGTTGAATACATCAACACAGATATAATGACAATATTCTCCACACGTGACAAATACTGACGTTATTTTCAGTTAACAATATGCAAATAGCGTTCTCTACATTCCAGTTGCGAGGAACATTCTGTTTTTTGTTTTTATTAGTTACCTTGTTCAATTAAATTCATTTCGTGTTTTGCTTTGATAAAGTCCACGTTGGACGAAACGCATCAGCAATTACTAGTTTTCATATTGTCATTTTTATTCATAAATATTGTCTTCTCTACTGGTTAAATCGGAGAAATTTTCATATATATATATATATATATATATATATATATATATATATATATATACACACACGCACATATATATATATATATATATATATATATATATATATATATATATAGATATATAAGGTTGGTGCAAAAATAATGACGGGTTTTGACGAATTTTTAACATCAAAAACCGTCAGTATTTTTTAACCAACCTAATATATATATATATATATATATATATATATATATATATATACATATGTATATATATATATCCGATGCAATGAGAACGAAAATAATATATAAATTCTAACGTTCACAGCATTAATTCAAAAGAGGGCTCAAATACTGATAGCAAAGCTACAGCACCCAATTAATAAATCAAAAATATGAAACCACCCCTTTTTGTAGACATATTAAAGATCTAACATTACAATTTTGCTAAATTCTTAAATCCATAATTTTAAACGTTTAAAATTATAACTCACCTTCTTTGATATACTTCCTACCTTCTTATATACCTCGCCACTAAATTATCTTAGACTATGATTCTTATATTTTTTGTTTTTTGCGTATATATATTACTAGTAATACTTTCTGATAAATTGTTTTACACCCATACATATTCTACACCTTATACTGTACGGCAATAGGTCAAAATTAGATTATAAAAGTTATATTAATATCCCATACTTTTATATATTTTTCTACTTATTTAATTTATAAATTAAAACTGTTATTTATTTTCTTTTTTAAACCCGAATAACTTATATATTCAGCAAACCAAGAAGAAAACGCCACCTCTAAATTTATTAATTTACAAAACACTTTCATTGATTACAGAATTAGTAGTGATAATTCCATCCTAAATATATACAATTCACCTTTAGCTTGTTTTTTTTAATAACCAAAAAAAAAAAAAAAATTCCCAATAACTACTATAACTATCGTTAGAATTTATCTCTCCTTCCTCTTTCAATCTATTAGTATCTCCTATTCCTAACATTCCTCCCCCACTCCTCCCACTTAGGAGTCTTGGAAATGCTGAGCCTAAACTCTTGACCGTTTTTATCGATAAGGAATTTTTTCCGGCCTGGCCATCACTTTAACACCACACCCATCCTTCACCAAATTGCTATCAGCAAACACTATTGTTTCACTCCGTCACCTTTTTGCTTTATGTATATTTTTTCTCAAACAAATGGCAAAAAGTAAGTGACTTTCACATACGGCTTCTTTGCTAGTAGAATTCTTCATAACCAGTTTTTTTCACCAGCCGAGGAGCAATTGAAATGCACTGAAACAAAGTTGTATCATTGTAGTGAGTAAACTTTTTTGCCTATATGATAAAATTATAACAAATATATATATATATATATATATATATATATATATATATATATATATAGAGAGAGAGAGAGAGAGAGAGAGAGAGAGGCAGCGTGAAGTAATGGATAACCGGTCTAGGAGAAGAAGTTTGAATTCAAAACCTGAGGGGTATCTTTTTTCGGGATGCTATGCACCGTTTTTCTATATTTTGCTATTGTATCATGTCTAGTCGGTTCATCACAAGCCTTCACCAAATATAATCAAATTATATATGCGAGTAATTTGGCAGTCTAGTTCTAAGAACTGAGCTGGGCACTCATTAGTTTATTTTTCTTATCAGCACAGTGATTTGAGCGTGCCAAATTATTAGAAAGGTTTAGTAAAAGTCCCAGAATTGAGCAAACAAAACGTTTATTAATGTTGCACGTGAATGTTTATGATCAAAAGAAGCTAATAAATAAGATAATCAAACAAATAATAACAGATACAAACGAAGGCACAATTTTAAACAAATTAATAGGGAATATGCTTTCGCTGTTTTGAAATTACTTGAAGAAGTCGACGATCCATAGAATTTCTTAATTGCTTCCCACAACTCAGCGTTGCTTCTGAATTGTCGTCCGTTGGCGTACAGTCTTCGACTCAAATTGCACCAAATGTTATCGATTGGGTTCAAATCCGGAGAATTTGTTGGCCACTTCAATTTTCGAGGTCCATCGAAGCCCAACTGTTTCAAATATTCAGTAGTCTTGTGAGCAGCATGTGAGGGAGCATTATCTTGCATAAAAACAATTGCCATTCTGAAGGCAACTCTTTGCCTTTTCATCCACGGTTCAAGATGCTCCTTCATAAATGCTATGGATGCATCAGCAGTCATTTTGACGCCATCTGGTACTCTCCATGGGCCCACTAATGTTTTTCCAATAATACCACCCCAGATCATTATGCCTCCACCGCCTTGTTGGCGTCTCAAACGCTGATGGCGATTCTGTCCGTTCATTACCATCTATCTGGCCCATCAAGTGTTGCTCGAGGTTCGTCTGTGAACAAAACTTAAGAGAACACAATCGTCATATTTTACTTGGCCCATTTCAATCAAATTTGAATGTGATGTCTCGTCAACGGAGGCTTCGATACAGGTTTGACTGTTGTTGCTATTTCCCTCAGATAGCGACACCGAGTACTTTTATACACAGTAGGATCCCCAATACCACTGAAAAGCTCTTGGCTGGTAAGCCCAGGGTTCTTCGTGGCCTCTTATTTAAGTCGTGACATGAAATGACGTGAAATAACCCTCAGCTTACCATTATCTGCCCTTTTGCGTACTTGTGTAGGTTCGGCGGTGAACTTTTTCACTGTTTGATGACACCTCCCTATCATTTTAGAAATTTCTAGGGTAGATTTACCTTTTGAGAGTTCTGAGGTGATAGTTTTCTTTTCAGCATTACTTAAACTGCTTTTACGGCCCATCTTTTCACTAAATTCTTACACTTTCCTAATAATTTGGCACGGTCAAATCATTGTATTGATAACAAATATGGCGTCAGTTTGTTTACATTGCGCAAATCAGTACGTAAATTTCAGTGTTTGCGCAGATCTGTTTTGCAAACATTGTGTGAAAAAATTGTGTGAATTGATTGGACGGTTTTTGAAATATTATAAAAGATATAATCAATAATAATTTGGCACGCAGTGTATATACATTCAAAATCATTATAGTGGACACTTGTATCGGAAATAGACTCCTCACTTTTGTTTTTACTTTAAACTATGTATATTAGGTCTATCATCCTGCGTATTCGAGAAATCTTAATGAAGAAGATACTCTCAAGCAGAAATCGAACCTGCGTCCCACTCTTATATGAGTATCCGCGGTAATACCGATTGAAGAAAAATGTCCGATTAAAAGTACATCTATTAATTTTATATATATTAGGTTGGTGCAAAAATAATGACGGTTTTTGTCGTGAAAAACCGTCATTATTTTTGCACCAACCATATATATATATATATATATATATATATATCGCTCACTCAATTACGCACTCACTCGCATAGTCTCTATCTATATATATATATCTCTCTGTCTCCCCCTCTCTCTCTATCTCTATCTATGTGTATATATATATATACACACGCAGGCACACACAATTATATATATATATATATATATATATATATATATATATATATATATATATATATATATATATATATATATATATATATATACTTTTAGTGAAAAGTGTTTTCGCGCCTATATGTATGTATAATGGGCTTATTGCTTTTTCCTTGCAGCGTGTGTCCTCCTTAGTTTTAGCAACTGTGGATGATTCTATTAATTTACTTTCGGTAAAAACGAGACAGACGTTGCTGTGAGCAAATTGACTCTGGGATTAATTCTGTACAACCAAATTGCTTCGTGATAGAATTGTAACTCAATGAGTCCCGACATCGTTTATAGATATAATAGCAATGAATAACAATATAGACTCGGAAAGAAAGGACTTTGGTTACTTCTCATTACGAAAATGAATTTCATATTTAAATAAGTAGAATAGCAAATATATCACTAACGGCATTGTTTGTACCTATTGCAAGAAAGACTTTTAACCTATAACCTCCTGATATCTGTTTAAATAGAAGTAATTTATATATATATATATATATATATATATATATATATATATATATATATATATATATATATAATTTATGGTAGGGACAGTTAGCCACTGTCTGAGAAAAAAAGATCACCATAACGCAATTCGCTCCACCAGAAATTTGGAGACAGCATGCTGTACTGCTTGGCATTCGCAACGGAATCTCTGATACGAAAATTTCAGAATGTTTGGGTGTCAATCTGAAGACAGTGCTGAAGATTCGGAAATGATTGGATGACATATCCAGTCAACCTCATGCTGCTTGAAGTGATCACTTGCGATGTCGACCTTATGCTCCATTCATCTTCCCACAGGGTTTCAGAATCAACAAAGAGTGTTACGTAGGTCAAGACGGTGACTGCTGAAAGAAACCATTTCTGGCAACAGAACTCCCATGCCACGCAAGCAAGAAAACTCAGTCATATCTGCCAGACAATTCCTGCGACCAGATCACCCTTTACATCTGGCCACTTAACTCCCCAGACTGCAACCCCCTTCATTATTATGTGTGTGGTACAGTTGAACGAAAGACCAACAAAACTCCTTCTAACCCCAAATATGAACTGAAAGCAAGGATTATGCCAGAATCCACCATCTTAAATAAGGAGACCGTCCAGATTAGTTGCAGGAAATTCCAAATTCTTCTGGAGGCCGTGCTTGACATCAATGTCAATTTTATTGAATACATTTACTATTTCGTGTTTCAAGTTATTTTTGTGTAATTTCGGTAAATAAGTTGTCAGTGTACCCATTCTACTCTCTCTCTCTCTTTATTTCTCTCTCTCTCCACACACACACACACACACACATATATATATATATATATATATATATATATATATATATATATATATATATATATATATATATATATATATATATATATATATATATATATATA
Organism: Acanthosepion lycidas; assembly: GCA_963932145.1. Taxonomy (NCBI): domain Eukaryota; kingdom Metazoa; phylum Mollusca; class Cephalopoda; order Sepiida; family Sepiidae; genus Acanthosepion; species Acanthosepion lycidas. Next base: position 29,990,373 of record OZ010572.1, read on the forward strand.
TTGACGTTTGTTTACATTCGTAAAAAGAATACGCTAGAATTAGTTGTTTTCTCTCTGCCGAATGTTGATGGCTTGATAGAAACTCTGACTGACACCAAATCGGTCGGGTTTCGGTCCTGACTTGAGGCATTCGGATTTCTAGTAAGTGGTGGTAATATACTACCTAAGTAGTCCATCACTAGCAGTGGTTTACCTACTTCACGCCGCTGACGCGTATTGTATTTTCATTTCCAACTTCCGTTTTGATTATTCCTCATTCAGTAACATTTTCTAGTTACAATAGAAGCCAAGGACATTTTCCTGATGAAACAAGACATTTTTCATCAGTTTTCCTAGTCGTTTGCTCTTGAGAGCTTTTCATAACTGCCTCAGAAAATTGATACAGAAGGCATACCTTTTTTTAAGAATGTCAATAAAGACAAAGCCTTTTGTATCTAAAGAAAACTGAGGTTATCACATTCCCTGAAGATGAAACTATCTTGGCCTTCTTTGGAGCAGCTGTCAAAGTGTGTTTCCAATGTATCAATTGTCACTGCGGCTCTGGCTCAAAGTGCTGAATCCAAAACTGATCCGGGGTTTAGGAACGTTCATGAAACCCAGTTGTATGTCAGATTTTGCCATAATGTAACCATCCTGGTGCGCTTTTGGCCGGCTGTCAGAAAAGATGGCACAAACTGAGCAAAAATCTTCGTTATGCTAAGTTTATTGTACAAAATAATGTTAACTCTCTCGTGGTATAAGCTAATAGGATTGTCTATTTGATTTATAGTTAATCGCTTGTAATCTATATGCTTATGGTAAAGACGATCAATGTTTTCCTCGATGGTGGCAGTTGCAGTTCATTTTCATGACGCTTCCACTCCCACCTAAATTCAGGCTTCCTACCTTTGCACCTGCTGATAAAGCTGAAGCATAATTTCTAAATGTAGCAACCATGTCAGTATGAATTTCCTTGCGAGCTAAACCCTTTTTCTGCAGGTACTTGATAAAACTAAGATGCCAAATTTACCCATTTTCAAGAGAAGTCATTATTAATTACTTTTGAAGTCTCCTTTAACGAGTTAGATGTCAGTTTACCTGAAAAGAATCAATGTAGTTAATGTAGTTTTTAATTACAGCAGGTAAGTTTTCACATCGCTAGTATGTCTCCTCCACAGTCATCCTGTGAACCTATCAGTCCCTCTCGTAGACTGGAGCTTATAACAAACGGTACCAAATAAAGAAAAGAAACCACATCACTTGAGGACTTTCAATAGCCGCAACAACTAGAACGGTTAGAATATGTAACAAGAGGTGAAAATAATTACATAATAAAGATGTTTATGCTCTTCACTACTTCATACAAATGGTTAGAAGCCTTCATCAATACTGGAAAGACAGATAAGAATTCATGAATTTGAGAAACCTATTTTCCTGAAAAAATTGTTTTAAGACAACGATTTTATACATTTCAAACGGAAGTACACTGAATCTGCGGTCAATGGATGCTGAATCTTTCCTTATCAGGAAACGACGAATATAACTCTTACCCTTATAATAAACAAATGACCTCTAGCGATAAATAAGATTAAAATCCATTCGCTCGTACATGACATTAATGATTCCAATAAATATCTTAGATTTAGTTTAAACCAATTAATCTAATGTCTATCAACATTTCGGAGCCCCCAGAATCCTCCATGTTTTTTAAACAAAGCTGTTTATGGCTTTGGTAGAATGTAGCTGCAGTATCAATAATAAAAAAAAATTAAATCCTTCCATTAAGCAAAAGATTATCTCACAGTTTGAATTGTCACGTATGGATCATCACATCACAAACATGCAACATTTGTCTGTTAAGGTACGACAAACCTTAATATATAATATGAAAATCTTATATAGTCATCATCATTTATTATAATCTCAGGATTAGTCTCATGGCCAAATTTGGTCGTAGAGTCGCTGTGCAGGCAAGAACCAGACGATCTCTTTACTTATATTTCTGTTGCGTGCCATTGTCTCTGTGAATGATTCCCCAGTCGTCTCGGTGACGTTATTACCACTTCCTTTTCACGTTTTAACTTCCTCTTTTAACTAAGGAGGTTCATTATAGGTTGACATGTGGCTCTTACTCATGACGTATCCATAACATTTCAACTTTCAACGTAGGAGATGAATATGATTGGTCGGAAGCATATTATAATTAAATATTCACGTTAAATTTAATACACTCACACACACACACGCATATATATATATATATATATATATATATATATATATATAATGTATATATATATATATATATATTGGCAGCATGTTTTCATAAGACTGAATAATTTAGACAAGTTTTGTCTGCTTATTTTAAATACGATCATCTCATATTCTCGGACAAGCTTATTAAAATACCTATTAAAGGAAGAGGGATAGATTACTACGTTGATACATATTCGCTTATTCCCAGTACACTCGACATTAGAACAATGTCATCATAAGTGTGATGCCTTTTCTCGTTGATTTTTTTTTGTTTTGTTTTTTAAGTATATGGACATTTTAAAACTTAGTTGTCTTCCCTGATGTTTACATCATAAAATTTATATCGTACAGTACATAACCTTAGCGTTTTTCACTCCACAGTTAAACAATTGAACTTTCAGGTGAACACAACAATTTTATCTTAGAAAAAACAACATCCTGATGATGACATAGTGCCAATGTCGAAAGTATTCGCAATAAATGTATATGTATCAACATGCTATTTTTCTCTTTTCCTTAAATAAGTATACTAAGCAGTTTGTCCGTGAATATGAGAGGATCCTATTGAAAAGACATCGACAAAACTTGTTTAAATTATTCAATGATATATATATATATATATATATATATATATATATATATATATATATATATATATATATACATACATACATACATACATACATACAATTATATGGATTAAGTCAGTGAATTATTTCATATATTTTTAGTTTATACGTAATTTTTATAGATACAATTTATTTAATACATGATCAACAATTCCGTAAGCAGATACGATAAATCGAGACAAATCGTTGAAGATTGGGTTTTAAAAAACAGTAATTTGGACTTTGTTAACCAGACGCTTTTCTGTAGTTAAATGGTATCGCACGTCAGATCAAGTGACGGTTTCCGTATAGGAATATAGGTTTGATTCATGTCGGAGGACGCGTATTTTTTACAAAATTACTCGAACATTCAGAATGCTAAATGTAATTAATACTGTTTAATTAAAAGACAGAGCATTCACTTAAATAAATTGTATCTATACAAATAACGTTTAAACAGAAAAAATGTATATAAAGCTAATATTTTGCCTTTAATGGACACTTAATCTTTCAGATCTTTACTCGAAACGCAATAGTTTCAAATGAATTAATTTGTGGATATATTACTGTATAGAACAGGCACTGGACTTATATAACCGAAAGAATACGCAGTAGTAATACGTACAAAATATTGTTAATAGATGACATTTAAACAGGTGAAGTATGCTAGTGACTGAAATTTATAAAGTATGTAAATATTCTGAAAGGAGACATTTTAACGTCTCTTTCTGATGTTAATTATCAATTTTCAATTCTTTTACATTTAAAATTTTCGTCTTTTTATTTTTTTTTATTTTCAGAAACGAAAAAATAAAAACGCTGTATAAACGACAAAAAACAAATTTTGTCGTTCTTGAAAATGCTGTCACAGTTCAGAGTTCTGGTCCTAGGTTAAGAAATTTTTATTTAGAAGACCAGAACATTCCGGTAGTTCTGTAGTCGTTGAGGATGATCAAATCAAAATCATGCTTAAAACGGCAGAAATCCTGTCACGCGACAGAAAACATGGCAGAAGACATCCTGCATATTTCACATGAGCTATATATAAGACCTTTTGAAGACAGATGAATGCATGAATCGTTACGATGTTTGGGGGATTCACGATTTAATGAAAACATTCCTTCTACAATTCTATGCTCAAACGAAACGTTAAAAAGAAGAAATATCACAGGCGATGAAGAGTCAATCATGTGTCGCTGAAAAGGTGATAAAACCGGTCAGCCATCGAATTTGTCGATGATATCTATCCCTAGAGATTGCAATGGCGTTATACATTACGAGTACCTTGAGCAGAGATATGGGCCTACAGTCATAGCACGTTGAAGAACCGTTTCCATCCGATCATTTAAGTCAAGCAACTTCGGGCCATCTAAGTAACGAGATGGATGACCTCTTCGGAATACCAGGTGCTGTAAGCTTGGATGTGCGGGTGGTGCAATGGATAACGGCTCGGAAAGAGAAATTGGAGAGACGAGTTTCAATTCCAATCAGGTTCCAGTCTATATTCACTTATGCACAAATACACTTAGGAAATTTCGGGGCTTGGATCAGAAAATATTTCTTATCTCAAAATAAAATTATTACAATCCAAAAATTTTATTCCGGCTTTGAATAACGTATAGGTTGATAAACCTTAAAAAACAATCAATTATATTATAAAAAAATCAGTCTTGCAATTCAGACAAGTAGTGTTCCAAACTTAAATGCTTAAAGGCAGTAATCCGGAATTGGCCAATTAAAATGTCGTCGTCTTCCATCACGGCAAACGTCTGACTTCATAACAGGAATTGCTGTATTTAATCTGGGATATTTTGTTGTACTCGCTTAATAACTTTACCTTCGAATTACAATAAAACATTCTCTTAATGCGAAGAACTTCTCTTCCCTATAAGCCTGTAGAAATCACCTATAGCCAGAAAAATTATACTTATGGAAGGATTGGATCCTGAATCTTACTCAAAGATGGTGAAAACTAGTTGAAAGAAAATGCTATATATGTGATTGAATAAATCTGTATAATTACTGTGAAATATATAAAAATACGTATAGCATAATAATAATATATTCATCTTCGGTATCATCAAAATATTTGAATCTGAAGTAGTCATGATTTTACTTATTTTTGCACCAACCTAATATATTGAAACTTGAATCTAATAAAATATTTAGATATGAAACTGTCAACACATAGCTCTTGATAAGGTACGGCATAATCGAAAATACTTGAATCAAAATATGACACATACATGAGTTTGGGAAATTTATCAATATTCCCTAGTTTTAACGAGGATATGTAAAAAAAATTATACGACAATTGGGAAAATACAATAACAATTTAAACAAGTAAACTTTATTGAATAACCCTTGTCACTCCCGAAAAATTCAGGCCATTCAATTAGATTTGGGAAATAGAACTGACTGTGAATTTTTCGGCATGCGCAAACGCATACAGTTTTATAGATAGATAGATAGATAGATAGATAGATAGATAGATAGATAGTACGCAGGATAACCATGCACACGCACGTACAAGCAGGAAAGATTTAGAAATACACAAGATGGTAATATTCTGTGGATAAAAATATCACTGCACGCACATACACACGTATACACTTTAGATAGATAGATAGTGAGAGAGTGAGTGTGTGAGAGAGAGAGAGTGGGGAGAGAGAATGCGAGAAAGCGATAGATATAAAGATATAAATGCTTTTAAGTACAGATGACAAGTTTTTGGTTCTCCGTTTGTCTGCTTCTTTCTTCTTTTCCTTTTCTTTCTAGCTGTCTAACTCTTCCTCTCTTTTTGTTTCTTTCTCGCTATTGCTGTGTGTGTTTCAAATACAGTTATATGTGTAGCTATATGCGCATACGAGTACGTATACACACATATATATATATATATATATATATATTCATATAAGAGGTAGATATTACAGTGAAATCGTATTAAGATTTCAGCTTCCTGAATTTCTTAGAAGAATAAAATAGTTGACTACCTTGCGCTATTTTCTGCATGCCTAAATAAAAACCTGTTAACTGGTGCCCTGTACAAGTCCAATGAAGTGTGCGGGCCCTTATGCCTGAGCATGCACGCAGACCTAGGCGCCTTTCAGATTATTTTAAACGGATATGATTCACTCTGATGTTGGAAGACTAGACGCAAAGCATTGTCGACAGCCCATGCGCATATATACCGCTCCAATAGTTCTAGATGAGGAGGCATACCAGCGAGCCAGCCTGGCCGTGTAGATGTGTGTGCTTGTTCAGGGGTTTGTTGAACAAAAGCGTTTATTACTTCGCTGTGTATACTTTTTTATATGCACGGACGAAAAATAATTTTGTTATACCATGAATATGTTTCCATTTATTCAAGATTAAACGGACAGACATATATATAGCGAGATTACTGTTAATTCTGAAATACAAGCTGCTATAGATAAATTGTCATGTAATTTACGCAAAAATGAAATCAACATTGTGACATACGGTGGGCGTTAATAATTAAGTATAACTCAAGACTTCATTGTTAAGATAAAAAGGAATTAATTACGACTCGAAATAAATACTTAACAAGAACAAAGAAATAAAAGTCAACTAAAGATAATTAACCATATCAGTGAAAAACTTGTTAGTAGCGCGGCTTGGCTTAACGTCCGCTAAATCCTAAATCAAAACCCTAATCAACGAAGAACAATAAATCAAACTAATTCGACTGGATAGTTCCACTCAATAGTCACTACAGTCAATAGCCTGACACCGCTATTTATACACTTGGCGATAAATATGTATTCAGAAGCCCAGAGTGTCACGTTCGAACATCGGTGTCGGTAGTTACTCATTTGTCTTCCTATATGACACATTCCCTTCTCAATTTAACAGTATATTTATCAAAATTACACAAAATATCTTGCAATACCAAAGAATAAATTTATTCCATATAGTCGCCATTGGCTTCCACCAGGGCCTCCTCTTCTGGTCGTTCTCCTTGTTTAAGTAGATGAATGCTGCCATAATCCTTGCCTTCAGTTCATCTTTCCTCTTCAAGGAGATGTTTGGGTCTCCTCCACAACTGCGCCCGACAGATAATCATCAAGGGAGTTGCAAGGGATGATGTGGTCGCAAATAATCTCTGACAGCAATAACTGGGTGCTCTTACTTGCGTGACATACTTCAGAGTTCTGTTGCCAGACATAGCGTATTCCAACACCCACCTTCAAAGGCTCTGTGCTGAGTCTGAATCTGTCACAAAAAAATCTAGAATTCTCTTCTCATCGGAACGATCAGAGTGAGTTTTGGGAACTGCCGTATCTACGTAATCACCTTTAGACTCTTCCAACTGTTTCCGAATCCTCTGTACTGTCCTCACATTGAAAACCAAGAATTCTAAATTGTTAGTAACCGGTGCGAATTCCACGTAGTACAGCATGCCGTTTGCAAATTTCTGGTTGAGTGAATTGCGTCAGGGAGCTCTTTGTTTCTCACAGACAGTACCCAACTGACCCTAATATAATTTGCAGCTGATAAAATCAAAAATAAACAACGCGCATACGCGAAATTAAAGATATAAAATGACGACAATTTACCCATCGCGCCCTATATACAACTCAATAAATGCAGAGGTTAATTAGAATGATTACATTAACATTCTTCAAATACCTATCGTGTGTGAGCCATTAAATAAAAACATACTCTCGCTTACATAAAGTTTTACACATGATCAATACTATCCTGCCGTATATTATTCAACACATTTTGAAACTACTGACGTTCTACTGCAAGATTTGTATGTTGGTTAACGGAACGAATCAGGAGTCCATTCATCAAGTGCAATATATGTGCAATGGGAGACCTGTCTGGCGTTGTGGCTGTGCTTACCAGGTAATTTATCGAAATTTTTTAAGTGAATGATTAACAGAGCAGGGACCATGCGGACAAGCTTATCAGAGACATCGTCGAACTTGATTTTAAATTACGGCTTCCCACGCTACCATTTTTAGTGCTGGAGTTGTGTGACACACCTGGAAGATTTCGTTCCCAAGGTATACGTAAACAATAGTCATTTACATAAAACCAGAACCTGTTCCCAATACTGAATATTAAAAAAAAATTTTTTTTGATCCTACTTGTGACAAAGTGGATCATGATCACTGGAGACGTTCACAGAGATTTTGTAAATGTAAGGGAATTCTGGCTTTAGAATTATTCTAGTCGTAAAAATCCTCAAAGTTCAGTGTTGATATTACTGAGATCAAAGTTGTTCTAATCTGTTCTGCCTATGCTATGCGCCTTGAGATTGTTCTATTTACAATTTATCGATGTTGGCTAACAAGTATATCGTCAACCAGAAAATAATAAATGGATGCGGAAATGTTCATTTAAATTCAGTTACAAAAATGGAAGAACAAACGAATGGTTATGTCCAACGGACGCATCATCTCTAGAAATAATCATCCACCATTTCGAACTTCCACAATAAGGATACCATTGAAACGGTTCGAAATGAACAGATAAGCGCGTGCGTTTCCTCATGGCTTCGCATCGGCTTGTACGGTTCCTTTTTACCTACATTGAAACTTTTTTCAATATGCTTCAACCCCTAAAGTTCAGTCATAGACCGTATTCTGTTATGAGTCTTAGTACGCCACATGATAGCCTGAAACATTTAAAAGATTAAAGTATCTGTTCATATCGACCATTCACGTGCCAAGTCAAAATAGATTTCGTCTTTTAAGGTTGCGCAACTTTATTTTCCTTAGAGTATGGACGTGGCCTGAATAGTCCACTCCTTAAAAGAAACAAATATGAAGCCATTTTCGTATACCTCTCTTAAGCGGGCAATATGAATATATGTATTCGTGTGTGTATGTGTGTTTCCGTGTGCATTTGAAATGTATGTATATACATATCGGTACACGGGGTACATCAGTACAGGAAGGTTGTTAGTGTAAGTAGAGAAAATAAAAGTATTTTAAAACCTTCATTAGGTTATGTTTATAGCCACTCACGAGTAAATTTTGTGAGAAAAAAACCATGAAAAAATTCAGTGTCTAAGTCCCTAAGGCATTTGCTGTCTGCATTCATCAAAATGTTAGCATCTCTTGCAACAACGCGGAAATCGTGTGTATCAGGATTTACCTTTCCATTGAACCATTTCAGTGACGTGGGCAGTGGGGACTTTCCGCATGATTAATACCCTGTCTTCCGTACCTTCCCAAACAGGCCTTGTGTAATAACTAGAGGGGAAACAGTATTTTAGATACTCAGCCAGTAAGATCACACAGAGCACAATTACGTAGTCACTAAAGCCTATATCTAATCATATACAAGTTAGAGAAACTAGATATCTATAAACAGATATCTAGTTGTTGTCATTGATGAGTTTGTCCACTTGTGAATATTATAAACGTGATTTTCTATTTACACTTCTCAATATAACCTACATTTCCTACATTTCCTACTTCTTTGCACTTACCAAAATCTATTTAAAATGCATCCATCATATCTAAATTATTCCGTTGAAATTTGGCCATATCTATCTTATTACACTCATGCTTATATATATATATATATATATATATATATATTATTAGTAGCAGTATTCATAATCTTATAAGTATAAGAAATTATACTCGTCTGGAAAACCTTCAGTGTCTTGATTTGCAAATAATCAAACCAATACCGAAGGGGGAAAAAGTTATAAAAAAAGAAAGAACCAAGGACCTGTACGTTAGCCGAAAATAATCGTCTGGCATGCAAGTCCAAAGCCCAACCAAAAAAAACGACACGAGTAAGCAAAATAACTAAATAAAGTGCTCAATACAATAAGTAGAGCAGATCTTGTTAAGCCTAGAGAGCCAGACAAAGCTACCAAGGTTTCACCTAATCGGATCTGCTTAGATGAAACCTTGGTAGGTTTGTCTGGTTCTCTAGTTTTAACTATATATATATATATATATATATATATATATATATATATATATATATATATATATATATATATATCACGCATGGCACAAAACGGACAATATATATATATATATATATATATATATATATATACTTAAGAAGTGCTATATTTATGGGAGAAAGTGCTCAATATCAGAGAGAGAGCGTGTGTAAATATAAAAGTGAACATAGAAGTTTCATGCTAGATACGATTGCATCTAGCATGAAACAGACTGTCGCTTCTAAGTGTTGACTTCTATGTTCACTTATATATATATATATATATATATATATATATATATATATATATATATTTCCCGCAGTAGGTTGTCATTTCTTTCTGCGGTAGACCAGTTGTCATCCAAGGCTATAGAACCCGGTCTGTTCTGCTCTTTACCAGTATCTTGTGGGTGGGGAGAAGAAGAGCATCGCACCATTTCCAAGTGAATAAATTTAGATAATGTCCATAACCATCTTTCTGTTTTTGTGGGTGACAAATTTTATTCAACTCTACAAAGGCTTCCTCACATACTAAACATCGCATGCCCCTTACTGTCCTGTAGCCATTTCGCTGTTTCCTCTTACTCCACCGTGCCTTCTCTTACTCGTTGGAGGAGTAATGGATAGCGGCTCGGATTGAGGAATCAGAGAGCCGAGTTCGAATTCCAGTCGAATCCATTACATTCACTTGCTAATACCCTTGTTACGGCTTCGAGGGCAACTGGTCTAGTGCAGAAAGAAATGGCAACCTACTGCGGGAGAAAAATCTGCCCCGTCAGCCATATATCTAAAGATGCATGATTGCCTAAGCGTGTATTACGTATGGCACATAACTGACTATATATATATATATATATATATATATATATATATATATATATTATTTGTCATATTCACGGCGTTTCGATCACGATACTCTGCGACATTCTTCAAGTTATATATGTTAGAATTTCGAACTAGGTGTAGGATAATATGTATATTTATTAATATATTATTAATAGCTCTGTTTTATTATATCGAGCACTGTTTTATGATCAATATACCCGCGTGTGTGTGTGTGTCCTGATAATTGCTTTCATCATGTAATAGACTGTCACATCATTTATATTTACAAACGCTATATGACTGATATTGAGAATATCATTTGGTCATTTGGGCCACGGATGTCTGGCCGTTAACAAATAACTTCAGGTGTCTACTCGTTATTTGTGTACCTTTGTGTGAGTGCGCGCGAATACGTGCGTGCGTGCATGTGTGTGTGTGTGTACTCACACACGAACGTGTGTAGGAAAAGGGTTCGGTATCGGAGAAATGGACAGTACGATACAGATTGTTTGTTTGAAAACGTGGTAAATGAGTATCATTATAGAGAATTGATTTTTATGTCCATATTTCGTATATATCTATTAATCAATCTATCTTTTTCTTTCGCTTACTTTTCTCTCCCTCTCTCTCCTCCCGCCCTTCTCTCTCTCTCTCTCTCTCTCTCTCTCTCTCTCTCTCTCTCTATATATATATATATATATATATATATATATATATATATATATATATATATATATATATATACCAACTATAGGATTGGTGTATTCGGAATAAATTTCAATAACCAAAAATACTATTCTTAAAAGAGTGGTCCATACAGAGTAGAGCAAATATAATTTATTTGAAAATTATAACATAAATATGTTATAAAATCACTACAAAAATAGCCATTTTGTTTCAAGACTTCTGGTGTCTTATCAACAGAATGTAGAATCTACATTCAACTGCATCACTTGATAAGGCACCAGACGTCTTGAAACAAAATGACAATGGATCCAAGCGTGCGCCACATTTGGAAAGTGCCGGAAAACGATATCACGGTTCGGCCCAAGCCTTGTGAGTGATAGTGGGTAGACGGAACTCTTGTGGGCCGTCGATAGCTGTGCTAGCACAAAAACACAAGTCATGCCAGATAACACGCTCTCTCCCTGAAACTGTTCACCATAGTTGCCGTATAAACAACAAGTGGGCTATGTGGGTGATAAACAAACACAAATGTACCCGAGCCCCTCTGAAATAGGGACTGGTTAGCCTCCCTCGTAGACGAGTATCCTCGAATACGAGTGGCCAACTAAAATTATTATTTATATATGCTGATAAGCAAGCGATATACACACACAAGTACAATATATATATATATATATATATATATATATATATATATATATATATATATATATATATATATACATACATATATATACATACATATATATATATATATATACATATATAAATATATATATATATATACATACATACATATATATACATACATATACATATATAAATATATATATACATACATACATATATATACATACATATATATATATATATACATATATAAATATATATATATATATATACATATATAAATATATATATATATATATACATATATAAATATATATATATATATATATACACATATATAAATATATATATATATATACATATATAAATATATATATATATATATACATATATAAATATATATATATATACATATATAAATATATATATATATATACATATATAAATATGTATATATACATATATAAATATATATATATACATATATAAATATATATATATATACACATATAAATATATATATATATACACATATAAATATATATATATACATATATAAATATATATATATATATATACATATATAAATATATATATATATATATACATATATAAATATATATATATATACATATATAAATATATATATATATATACATATATAAATATATATATATATACATATATAAATATATATATATACATATATAAATATATATATACATATATAAATATATATATATATATACATATATAAATATATATATATACATATATAAATATATATATACATATATAAATATATATATATACATATATAAATATATATATATATATATACATATATAAATATATATATATACATATATAAATATATATATATATATATATATACATATATAAATATATATATATACATATATAAATATATATATATATACATAAATATATATATATATACATATATAAATATATATATATATACATATATAAATATATATATATATATATAAATATATATATATACATATATAAATATATATATATACATATATAAATATATATATACATATATAAATATATATATATATATATAAATATATATATATACATATATATATATACATATATAAATATATATATATACATATATAAATATATATATATACATATATAAATATATATATATACATATATAAATATATATATATATACATATAAATATATATATATATATATACATATATAAATATATATATACATATACATATATAAATATATGAATATATATATATATACATATATAAATATATATATATACATATATAA
>OZ010572.1:30018628-30033628 GCA_963932145.1 Acanthosepion lycidas
TTTTTGATGTATGTTTTTGGGGTTTTTTTTTTTTTCGGAATCTTTTAAAGAAATATGGTGTCTTTTATATATGGCTAAAAAACATGAGATGTGATGTAAAAAAAATGATTAGGAAAAAACACGAAGGACGTAAAGAATACCTAATGGAACTTATTTTATTTTTTTTTTTTTACTTTTTTGTTTTCCATGCGATTGTAATAGAAGATTTGAACATTATTTTGACTCCCCGTCCTTTTCTGTATATTTTCTTTATCTCTACATTTTCGCTGAAGAAGCAATAACGATCGTGCATATACTGATGTCCAATGTGTGAAAAGAATAACAGCTACTGTCTCGTAACAATAAGAGAGATTACATAAGCAGGATGCGAGTACGTCATTTTGATGCGTTGAATGTTACCGGTATTAGCAAGAGCAATGATTTGAATAACATTCGGGAAGGTCAAATCATGTCCAAAAGACCCCATATGGACATTTCTGAAACAGCACAGTATGTAGACGGCTAAAGTAAAGCTTTAACAAGTTCTTATCGACAGTGATCTGAGTAAAGAGACTACTGTCAATAAGGCCAATGTTGGAAATGAGCTGAATATTTCCTGCCAAATAGGAACCACAAGAAAGGATAGAAATTTTAGATCTTTATACTCACTTGAATAAAACAATGCTTCAGAACAGACATTACATTTATCTTTCTTGCTTTAGTTGCCGCAATTAACCGACAATGTGTCTCGCTTTCTCCTGAATAAAGTGTAGGTGTATATCATTATCCTGGAAAGGTGTTGACACCGCGGAACAGTATACTAGAGAATTAAAGTAGTGGTTTGTAATTTGATCGCATAGAAATTATGATTTCAAAACACAAGACTGTGTAGTACAGATTTGTAGTCAGTTGAGACAGAACGAGTAATAACTGAAGATTACTAAAAGAAAGACTAGGTACCCCTGGACTGTTGAATGTGAACAATCTAACGCTATTGATTAAATGAATAATACATTTCGAAATTCCTTTAAGCGAACCTGAATTGACAGATACATATATATGAAAAATTTGTTTAAATATAACTTAAAGAAGACAGACATTCTATTGAAATACTGTTTAATATTGTCAAACACTGTGTTTTTATCTTTTCTTAAATCTCACTCTTGACTTAACTGTTGATAAATATCGGAAGAGTTACGGCAATCATTATTATTATTATTATTATTATTATTATTATTATTATTTACTTTTTTAATAACTTTTTGCTAAACATTTTCTTTGTTCTTGTCATCTGACTTTTGATTATTGCTTTCTTCCTTCTTCAGAATATTTTCGTTGCGTTTTTTTTTCTGTGAATACCAGTAATTTTTATGTTTCCTTCATTTCGTTTTGCTAATGCTGTTTTAACACTTGGGCTTTGTCTGTCTATAAATTCTGCACGCACAATGTCCTTTTTCCTTACATCTGTCTTTTCTACAAATATTTTCATGACAATTGTTCTGATAAGCTTTTCTGTCTTGATTGCATGAATTTAATGATTGGCATTTAGCTTTCCCGGTTTTGCTGTTGAAATCGCAAGATGCAACCGCTAGTTCTATTCTAATAACCTCTTCTCTCGCACTTGGTTTCTTTCGATTTCTTGTTTCCCTACCACCTACGATTTTCCCAAATTTATATGGATCATCAATAGCCATCTTCTGTTTTCCTGAATATGTTGTCTTTATTGTTCGTTTCCTCTCTTCTCCTCACTAAATTATTTTCTTTCCCTTTCACTTCCTGTAATGTCCTGTGTCCTAGAGACATTAGTACCTTCCTTGGGGTGAAATGACTACAAATTATTCACCTTCATCAACTATTTCTTTAAACTTTACTCACCATTCTGATATTATTATAATCTGTCTACTCTTTCTTATTTGTTTCCGGCGGTTCTTCTTTCTTTTCCCATTATTATTATTATTATTATTATTATTATTATTATTATTATTATTATTAATTCTTCTTGTTCTTCTTCTTCTTTGCTCTTCTTCCTGTTTTCCTACTTCCTTTCTGGTACTATACTTTTCTCTTCCTCGTCTTCTTTACACTTCATCTTGTCCTCCCCCTCCTCCTTTTCTGATACTGTACAATTCTATTCCTCCTCCTCGTCATTGCTCTTCTTCCTGTTCCCCACTACATTCCTGGTACTCTATTTTTTCTCTTACTCCTCCTCGTCTTCTCTTCTATTCTTCTTCTTCTCTTCCTCCTTTTCTTGTACTGCACTATTCTCTTCCTTCTCTTCGTCTTCTTTGCTCTTCTTCTTGTTCACGCCCTCCTTTTCTGGTACTGTACTTTTCTCTTCCTCGTCCTGTTTCTCTTCTTCTTCTCCTACTCCTTTTATGGTACTGTACTCTTCTCTTCATTCTCTTCTTCTTCTTTGCTCATCTTCCTGTTCACCTACTCCTTTTCTGGTACTGTAATCTTCTCTTCCTCTACCTCCTCCTCCTCCTTTATAGTCACTGTACTCTTCGTTTCCTTCTATTTTTCTTCTTTTTTTCTGCGGTTCCAACAGGAAGTTTCCCTTATCCAAGGCTAGGGTTAATCGTTATCCCCCTCGCCTATACTCACAAGTGGCCTCCTAACGTAACCCTGTACCTCGAGTGGCTCCCGGGACCTGTAAAGGGTGACCACACTGTAAAAAAAATTAATTGATGAATCATTACGTTTTCTTCCTTTACTTTTATGACTTTAGTTCCTTCCTAAATGATCTTTTTTGTAATTTTTATAAAGCTCCGTTTTATACTTTTTTATGTGTTCTCATTCTTCCTCCCACCTATTTCCTGACTCACATGTTTTTTCTTTTTATTTATTTTCTTTCACTCTCTAACAATTCCTGATCTCTTATTGATAGATTATTATTATTATTATTATTATTAGTAGTAGTAGTAGTTTATTTCCTTTGATTTCTAGTGTGTACACATTAATTTCCGGGTCCCGCCCAGAGATCTAAGTTTAGAAATGGAATCATAACATTTTCCACTGACCAATTAAACACACACACACACACACACATTTTACATAGAAAAATCCCTTCGTAAGGTGGAGGCTGTACTCGTGAGAATATTTTTATGTATTTCTTTAAAGCATGGGCTTCCAGGAATCTCTTCAGTGGGTCTACTGGAATCTTTTGCAACCAATCCGAGGACTCAAATCACAACAGGGATTGTTGATGTTCCCATGTGCCACATTATTATTATTATTATTATTATTATCATTATTATTATTATTATTATTCCTTTGATTTCTAGCGTATATTTCTTGCCTTGTTCCAACTAAATACCTAGAGTCAGAAATAGCATCATGATATTTTCAACTGAGCATTTTTGAGCAATCGCCCTCCCACTCAAAAAAGCTCTTCGTAGGGAATGGGCTGTTCATTTTTTTTTTTTTTTGTATTTTTCTAAGGCTTGGGCTACCAGAAATCCCTTCAATGAGTACAATCAATCCGAGGTTTCCAGCTTCAACTGGTATTGTTATTATTATTATTATTATTATTTCCAAGATTTCGTTTTTCTTTAACGTTTCTTCATTTTTAATATTCACATCATCATCCATGTCTTTGCCTGTGCAATCGCATATTGTTTCATTCTTTTTTTCCTTCATTCTGTAAAAGAAATCGTACCTCTTCGTTTTTTTGTATTACATATCACCTTTTTGATTTTACCCAGACACCATACTTTCCTCATCGGCAGCGACAGCTAATAAGCTTTTCTGAATTACTAGCCGGTTCTTTCTTATTCAATCTTTAAGAGCAATAGGGTGTGTTTCTGCTTGCGTTTTTTCCAGTTATTTGGAAAATATTTTGCCAGTAAAATGTGCGACAACATTTGCAGGTATTTAAATCATGATAATGTGAGTGTTTAACGGAGCAGGTTTTATTTTTCTGTTTCGTTTCATTCGTTGCTATGTGAAGTTGTTTTTTTTATCGGTTTATTTATTTATTCATCCATAGAGTTTGTGAGATATTATCGTCATGTCGAGTTATATCATTTGGTGAGAAGAGCAAATTTACAGTGTGGTGGAGGAAAGTGATGAGGACAAAGGATTAAATGCAAAGGCAGAAGAAGAGGGAAGCGAGACAGGCAAGAATTTTTTGTGGGGGGGTGAAAGAGAAAAGCTTAGAGCAAAGATAGAATAAATAATGAGAATGCATGAAATAAAAACAACAACTTAACGAAAGAAAGGACATTAAAAAGAATGATAAAAGGATAGAGTGAATTGTGGGAGGAGATATAGTAGAATAGACATGAGCTTATGTGGAAAAACAAAGATGAATTAACAAGAAAGTAGAAGTATGAACGATAGGGAAAAAAATGAGGAAAAGTGATAATGAAAAAAGAAAGGAACGACTGAGGAAAAAAGCAAAAGAAAAGAAAGAGTGGATTGATTAAAAACCCGACAAATCAAAAACAGAAAGATGGTTGAAGGGAATAAATGCTGGCTTGTTGGATTTCTAATAGAAAGAAATGTAATACGAAAAGAGGATGCAAAGATGGATAGGATAAAAGAAGGGAAAATACATTTTTACAAAAAGTAACACAGAAGGATAATAAAAAAGATAGGAATGAAAAGAGATCGAAATAAAACGATAATGCAATGAAGGTTAGTTCGGAGAAGTTAGACATTACTTTTTTTTTTCCAGAGAAAATGTTTTCAATATTTAGAAGAAAAGGTAAAAAGAACAAAGAGAAATAGGAATATATTAAAAGGTTTTATTTAAATACCAAAAAAGTAACACAAACAAAAAATAAAATAACAAATAAAGCAAGTAAATGGAAAAAAGCAGAACAAAGTATTTTTTTTTTTAAATAAAGCAACAAATAAAAAGAAATAAGAATACTAGACCTAAATTCGAATTCATAATATTAGTCTGATGCAAAAGTGCCTGTCCCTAGATAGGGATATTATTGACATCTCGGAAATGGCTTTATAGTACACATGACACTGCAGTACATATTTCTCCTGTTGTCAGCAATAATTAAATGATGACGCAAATGTTATCTTATTTCGATGAAAATTATGACTGAATCTAAAAAAATAAAAAATAAATTTAATACTCATTTTTCCTCCGTTTTGTTTTTTTTATATTTTGTATGAGAAATTTCAACTTCCTTTTTTTTTATTCGTCTTAATCGTGCCTTTGTTCAGTTATCAAAACATTATTTCTGGTAATAAAATAAGTATCTCCCATCTCCCCACTTCATAAGTTTTTAATTAGAGTTGTTGCTAAATTGCAATATTATTGTTAGCGTTATTATTATTGCTATTGTTATTATAATTATTATTACACCGATACAAAAAGCATTAACACTATATAATAATTATGGTTGTGTATTTACTTATATCAGTCATGTCACGCTATTTGCAATTAGGACAAAATTAATGAATGCAGCCTATATAGGATTATGCATATAGCGTAAATACGAACTATACTTTATCTGTTGAGAACTAAATACACACACGCACACACACACACACATATATATATATATATATATATATAGTTTGTCCGATGATCGCAAGGTGGTGAAACCCAGTGTCACAATCTAACATAATTACAACTAAGTATGTTAGCTCTATCACAAGATATTGAGCGCTTTCCAATAAGTCCCGCGCATATATAATATATAAATAATATATATTTAGAAATTACGCATACACACACACACACATATATATATATACTAATATATTTATATATACATACATATTGTATATATATATATATATATATATATATACATACATACTAATATATTTATATATACATACATATTGTATATATATATATATACATACATACATACTAATATATTTATATATATATATATATATATATATATATATATATATATATATATATATACAGAGAGAGAAAGATAAAAATGATCAATGGAATGTATCATTCATTGATGACTCTCTCTCTCTCTCTCTCTATATATATATATATATATATATATATCGCTATCTGTATATATATATATATATATATATATATCGATATCTGTTCATATTAATAATTTCATGTGTCTAAAATAACAGTGGCTCGAAATGGAAACACTTCTCAAAAGATAAAGAAAATTTGCAACGGAACGACAAAGACTGCAACGATAAAACCAAGTTGCACCAAGATTATTTGAATGCCTCGGAAGAAAAGCTTGAACAAATAAAACTACCTTCTACTTTTTGCGGCATAATTATTTACCCACTACTTAAGCGTAAATTGAAATATACTTATTCGTAAAAATATTTTCGAATAAGCATAAGGCTTCCTATCATTCTTCTGTTTTAATTGTTTACAATTTAATTATATCGACCCAATAAAAAAAAAAGTTATCAAATTTGATCACGTTTATTTTTTATTTTTATTTATTTATTTATTTTTTTAAAAGAATGATAGGAAAGTCGGTATGAAAAATTTTGGAATGATTTATTATCGGCAATTATTTGCAATTATCATTACTTTCATTTTAATTGATGTATTAGGTGAAACATACGTTATTATTATTTGTTATTAGTATTTACATTCGTCTTTTTTTACTAGATGAAGCCTGGTCAGCCATTATCACTAATTTATCCCTGGTATTTACTTTCACATTCAAACCTTTATTAGATGAAGTATTATTTACCGTTTACATTTAGTTTAAATTTATCTGCTATATATCTCATCTTTACTCAGGTCATCAAACTTTTGTTTATTCTTTAAATTTCATGTATTTGTTACACAGTATGTTTTATTGATATATAGCTCATATGCTATGTAAATGTTTGTGTATCCCTCTGTGTATGAACGAGTGTGTGTGTTTGTGTGTATGTATGTCTGTGTACAGTAAACGCGGTAAATTACACATAAACACTGGTTATAATTATGCACGGAAGTGAAGCGGTGAGAAACTGGAAACGCTAAATTTTTAAATTTTAAGTGTTTTGACATTTTTTATTTAATTTTTATGCCTTTTGTGTCTAGACTGACAGCTGTTTCACTGTGAGTTTTTCTTTTTTTTCTTTTTTTTCTCGCTATTGTTTTTAATTCTCCCACATTTTGAAAAGAAGAACGTCCAAGAAAGGTGAAATGTTGTAAGAACCACGACGCAAATTTATCATTGAGTATTTAGCAATCAGTGCTCTTTCTATATATTTTCGTCTAATTAAAGAACTTTCTTTTTTAACTAAACAAGGATTTTTATATCAAAATTATAGGCAAACTCATTAGGGCGAGCATAGAGTCTGTTGTATTAGAAACAAATCTCTTTTTTGTTCCTATAATCCGTGATTTAACTTATTTAAAGTGTCTCCTGTGTATTATGTATGACGATTATTACAAGTTATGGATTAAATCCGTAATTAAAAAGTTAAGGTTCGTTATTATTTAGTTTTGCATTAATTAAGTTCTTATAGAAAATATTTATTAAAGAGCTATTAAAACATTTTATGTTAGCTTTAGATAAATTCTTTTCAATTGTAGTTGTGGTGTATTTGATAGGTTGTATAATGAAGTAATATTAAGATTTTTGTTTATTTTATTTTGAATAACTTAATGAATTTCCTGTTTCTCATTAAATAAAAAAAAATAGGATATGGGGTGGGCTTAAAATGATTTTCAATATATTTTTCATTATTCATTTAGAAATATAAGGAATATCTATCTATCTATCTATCTATCTATATATATATATTATAAATCAATTGATTTAAAATATGTTTTTTCCGCTACAAAGTTCTAACCATGAAACATATATATATATATATATATATATATATATATATATATATATATATATATATATATATGTATGTATGTATGTATGTATGTATATATTATAAATCAATTGATTTAAAATATGTTTTTCCGCTACAAAGTTCTAACCATGAAACATATATATATACATATGTATATATGTATGTATGTATGTATATATATATTATAAATTAATTGATTTAAAATATGGCTTTTCCGCTACACAGTTCTTACCATGAAACATATTTTAAACAATTAATTTATAATATTAATGCTCTGTAAATTTACATTGAGCACTATTTTGTAAAAATAAAATATCTATAAGAATACCGGATTATATATCTTACTGTTCTTTCTTGACATATATATATATACTTTAAATGTTATTTTTACTGGATATTTTAAACATTATTTATGTCGTCTGTCGACCTGATAAAGTAATAAAAATATGTTGAATTAAAAAACAATAAAAGGCTTAAAACTTTCGAAAAGACATATGTATCTATTTTATAACACTAAAAGTTATTTTAGCGAATACTCATATTTGAGTAGACGTTCCGTTTATTTATTGAATACCAACCTGAATATTAGATAAATTTTATTAATCTTATTGACCGACTACGTGGCCGAGCCGATCTAATGCATGTCAGATCCTTTGCCCAGGAGGACGCAGGTTCTAATCCTACTGAAGAGAGCATATTTTTCTTGGATAAGATTTCTGGAGTATTCGGGCCGGTAGACGAAAAATAAATATAAAAAAAACTCTTTGATAAATAAATAAAGCGCCAATTCAAACATAAGGATCCATTAAAATATCTTTTAAAGTGATAACATATGTCGGATTAATAAAGAAAGTACTTCTTTAGAATTTAAGTGTTTATTTTTTTTAAGCAAGGTTCACATTTTACTAGGCCAGGGGACCCCTCGAGGTAGAGAGTTACGTTTGGAGGCAATTTGTGTGTATAGGAGTGGAAGATATATATATATATATATATATATATATATATATATATATATATATGTGTGTGTGTGTGTGTGTGTGTTTAGGCAGCAACTTCTCTTTTAGACATGTCTGGCTGAATAAATTACAAATATTATGTCTGTTTATTTTGTCATAATCGTTTCATATTTACGAATATTTTTGTGCATATTACAATCAAATGATGCAAGAAATGCATTGTAACAGTAAAACTTCCTTCTATTTCCCAAGTACTTTGCATTTCTTCGTGAGATCTTCCTCAGCGGTAAGGCAAAATCTTGTAAGGAAAAATCTCTGTGTTACTCTATCCACTAATGATTTCTTTTTTCATTTGAGTTGAAATTAAAACTACAGATCCTCGAAGAAATCTACATTAGAAAGTTGAAGCCGACATTGAATAGAATCCTCTACGAATACTGTAATAATGTTCGGAAATGCCTATGAAAAGAACAGTTTTCACAATTTAATGCGCGCTCGACTATGACATCAAACATAAAAGAAATCCATAAGGGATAACTTATCACATTCTAAGGAACGCTAAAGTATAATTGTCAGCCCTCTCATTTAAACGCAGAAGAAAAAAAAACATTAATGTATAGCTGTACATAGTTTTAGACTTACCAGTTACACCACTCATGATGATCTCAAAAGAGATGAAAATTACTTGGGAAATAAAAGTGATTCTCACTGTTACATTGCATTACTTGCCTCCTCATTCAATTGTAATATACGAGAAATATTCGTGAATATCAAAGGATTATGATAAAAATAAGCAGACATAATGTTTGTAATTTATTCAGTCAGAGACACACACACACATATATATATATATATATATATATATATATATATATATATATATGCACACACACACATACTCGACTCTCCCGTCGACGTATGAGGTTCATGCAGATCGGTTCCTAGGAAACCGATAGCCCGACACCAGCACATGAGATTTGATTATAGTGGTGAAGGTTTCCTGCAGGATCATCCACACTTTTTCAAGGGCCAAATACAGAGACTTGGGGCATTACGTGTCACAGAATCCCGAAACGACCCTTCTCAAGTTTTGAATTCAGAGTTGTCCTTCTCGTAGACCAGTTGGCATCCAAGGTTATACCACCCAGTCTGACCTGCTATTTACCCATAGCTGGAGGGAGAAAAAGAAAATATACATGTATATATATATTGATTAATTGTTAGCATAGAACTTGCGGTTTTATCTATAAAATAATTAAACCTAGCAAAATGAAATGATGAGGCCTAGCTGCCAATTTTTAAATTCGAAAAAAATAAAATAATTAAAAATGTGGACTTGGAGACAAAGAAACTGATACCGAATGTAACCTATCTAACGAAATCCATTTTTTGTATGTCTGTCTGTGTGTATGTGTGTTTCATGTGTATGATAAATTATGAATTTGAAACATTTAAGATTTCAACTTTATACAAACCGCGTTCCTTTGTAGGCGTCTTGTTTTCTTCTTCACTGAAATAAGTTTTATTTTAATTTTATTTTAAAACAGAAACTGCTATTCTATCGTAACTTTGGTCAATTAAAAAAGTCACATTGTCAGAAAGTGAAACAGATACAATCCTCGAAATGACAGGAAACCACAATTCAAGAGCAAGAAATAAAAGCGAAAAGCATAAAAAATATACAACCTCTCGGAAGTATTGTGGCTGATGGCAAGTGTCAACGCACCAAAACCGCAAAAGAGACATGCTGAACTTTACAATCTGATAACCTTCAATTTTTGGCGGGAAAGAGTAACAATCAGTAAAGTCTCAACTCACGCGCCATTTTTGCGATCAATTCCTTGGTGTATTTGCTCACATTACTTCTTGACTGCCTCACTGTTGATTTAGGAATTTTCTTTTTTCACAATGTCTGCGGGTGACATTTAGGGAGTGAAAAAATAACTTCTTCCATTCTTCTCGTCACAGGAAAAGAAGTTACAAATACGTGCCCCCAGTGGAAAAGAAAAAAAAAACGTTATACGAAACATCTTACTTATTTGTAGAATAAAGAATATTCTAAATTTTAGGAAATGATCAAAGCTCCCAGTTCTTTGTTTTTTTGTTTGTTTTTTTTTACTAAATCCTCACTTCTTTTGACGTAAGACGAGAAAGTAAGTGCATATTATCAGACTATGTGAGTCATATAAGTGTTGACCCTAGACTTCAAAAGATTAAGATTGTAGAGATGGGGGGGGAAACATCTAGAGTATGTTCTGCAAAACATCACTTCTTGGAAAGAAGATGGGAAAGTAGAACTATTTCCTTACTAATGGAATACAAAGGTGATGATTATTTGACCCTGTACATGTGCCGTTTCCTTTGCTGTGGCGAAACTAAGGCATATAGTTTGTCTGGATAGTTGCCATTGAAATAACAGTATATAGCGATAGGCTTGTGACGAAGCGTACGTGAGAAATGGCCCCAGTGGTAGAAAATAATTCATCGTCTAAAGGACCCGTAAACGCTTTTGAACGTTGTTAGAGCTATCGGAATATATCGAAGAATCCGGAAACATTAGTTTCGGATTTTATCATGTTTTATTTTTAGCGTTCATCTAAGCTAATCTTTTTGCCACAATTGTAGAGGATATTGTACATGCAGTTCATGCAGGTGACGTTTTTGTTCTTTTTCCATTATATACTTCTCTTTGGCGGTTTACGGTAAAAAATGCTACGTTTTATATGGTGCTTTTTATTGCATAGATTACATCACTCGCCTGATAACTGCTACAATAGTTGTAGTATTTTGATTTCTAAATACACGCTTGTAATTACTCATGCTATTATAATCAAAGGTTTGTCGTCACTTTGGAGAGTAGAATGTTTTTCTCATATTTCACTGATATGCGCTGACACGTGGCTGATGACATTATTCTTGTTTCATCATATAGGAAGTGTCAATGAAAACGAAAGAACTCATCTCGACAGCCGCCGTTCAACTGACGCTAATTGGTTAAATTTTAGACCGTCTCTACGCATCACTTCCAAGAAGACATTTTTAAATTTTCTAAAAACATTGTCCAACCAATCAGAAAAGATAAAAGACAGCTCAACCAACAAATCGTTTCCGGGCCACTCCAAAGCTCCATCAAGACGACACCGTGTCAAGAGACTAACACGAGCTATCACATTCATTTGTCTGTACATCAAATACAGCCAAAATAGGCACCCTGTGTCCAATAATAACAGCAGAAATTAAACTCATACACGTGTTTATAGGCTGCAATGGATAAATTGTTGTCAAAATTACGCAAAAATGTAAACAATAACATCTCATTTTAAAAGGTATATTTACCAAAATTATACAAAAAATATCTTGAAATACGAAAGGTTTTTTTTTTATTCAATAAAATCGCCATTGGCTTCCTATACAGCCTCCAGATGACTTCGAAATCTTTTGCAACTATCATGGGCGGTCTTGGTTAATGTCGCCATAATCCTTGCCTTCAGTTAATTTATGGTGTTACACAGAATTTTGTTGGTCTCTCGCGCAACTGCGCCTCGTACGTGATAATCAGGGTGGTTTCAGTTTGGGGAGTTAACAGGCCAAATTTAAGGAATGATGTGGTCGCAGAAATTGTCTGACACCAATGACTGGGTTCTCCTGATTGTGTAGCATGGTGCAGTGTCCTGTTGCCAGACATAGATTCTTCCAGCAGCAACCCTCTCGACCCAGGGCAGCACTACCTCGTCAAAGTGCTTGATGCAGACTTACGTGTTGAGCCCGTGGCCCTGTGGGAAGATGAATGGAACCATAACTTCGCCATCACGAGTGATCACTCCAAACACCATGATGTTGAGCCGTATGTTCATCCGTATATATGTATTTACGTATGTGTGATTTTAGGAAGATTAGTTCGATCATTACACCAGGCATTAAACCTTGGGAATTATTGGCTATTTAGATGAAGACCCGACAAAAACGTGTTTTTGTCATTCGGCTAAGTTTACGTGATCTTTATAAAGATGAAGGTGGCTGTGATATGCAATGGAATGAATGATTTTCTAAAAATCAGTATTTCAATGACTAAACACTAGAATATAATTTCTGTATGAAATTCTGTTGATGAGTATTTCTCGGGGAAATTATACGGGGCAAGAGCCTAGTGAGTTAAATCGTTGGTTCAGGAATTTTAATATCATCGTAATTGACAGTTCAATCCCTAGGTCCGGTATTGTGTAAATGGACAATGACTGAACAGTTTGAAACTGAAAAAGGAACGAGGGCAGTCTACCCTCGTAGATTAAATGAGGGGTTCAGTTCTGAAAAACCTGCAGGTTACCTGGATTGATATACAATAGATAACAGCACCAAAATTGGGGACAATAGTACGGATATAAATAGTATAAATACTATGAGAAAAGGGTTGGCCCGAGAATTTTTTTTTACAACACCCTATATATATATATATATATATATATATATATATATATATATATATAAAGAAATATAGTCTTAAGCTGTGCTATATTTATGGAATAAAGTGCTCAATATCAGAGATAGAGCGTGTGTAAATATAAAAGTGAACATAGAAGTCAACACTTAGAGGCGACAGTCTGTTTCATGCTATATGCAATCGTCAGGCCCCCTTGACGATTGCATATAGCATGAAACAGACTGTCGCCTCTAAGTGTTGACTTCTATGTTCACTTTTATATATATATATATATATATATATATATATATATATATATGTGTATGTGTAGGAAGAACGCTTGTTTACGAAAAACATATTCTATGTTGATAAAAATCAATTCTGCATGGCGACAGTCAGTTTTTTAGCCTGAAACCATTTACAGGTTTGAAACTGAAAGTCCTCGTGCACTGCCAATATATATGACCGCACTGTCTATATCTACCTACCTATCACCCACTCTCTCTCTCTCTCTCTCTCTGTATATATATATATATATATATATATATATATATATATATATATATATATATATACACATGTGTGTGTTTGTGTGTGACGTAATAATAGCCGTTTCTTTATAAGAAAACAGTCAGCATTCTTTGCTCGAGCAGCTTGTACTACTGTCAGTAGAATTCACATTCTCTTAAAACTATTTTTCTCAAATCCAGTAGCTATTATCTTTCTTTCCAGTATTGATGGAGTTTCCTTCATAACCTTTTTTTATTTAATGTCATGTGGTATGCCATGATGTTGATTTTGTTGTTGATTTTCTCTTCCATTTATATGTGATATCCATTTTAGTTATTGCATTTGTTGAATGTCTTCAAATGATTTGATTTCTCTGATCTGGTACAGTAGTTTGTTTGTGCTTCTGTAGCGCCAAATATATTCATTTCTTTTTTATTTTTTCATTCACTTTTTTCTCAAAAAAATTTGTTATTCTTCGTTCTTTTCTTTATTATTTCTCTCATTTTTCTTCTATATTCCTTTCTTCGTTATTTTTTCTCATTTCTGTTTTCCAAACTTTTTTTCTTTTATTTTACACTTGTTGATGCTTATTTTATTTTTTTGTATTTTCTCAATTTACTTCATTCTTTTTTTTCTTTTTTTTTTTTTTACACATATTTTATTTTTTTCTTATTTACTCTACTTCATCTCTTTCTTTTTTAGTTCATCTTTCTTTTTACATATTTCTCCTTAAATCATTTTTGGATTTTCTCTATTATCTGTTTGTAATATCCATCATTTTCATTCTTTAATATTTTCTATCTTTTTGTCATTTTTAATATCTTTTATAGTCTTCTTTTCTTATTTGCTCTTCATCGGTTCTCATTTTTCTATTTTAAGCCTTATTCTTCACCATTTTTTTCTCATTTAGTCAACATCTAAATATATTCGTTGTTTTACTTTTAATTCAATTACTTGTATATTTCATAGACATCATCGTCTTCTCCATTTTCATTTTCCTCTCATTTTTAGGATTTTTAATATTTTTGACTTTGTTCTCTATATTAACGTATTTTTTTGTCTTTTATGTTCTCTTTTCATCGTTTCAAAGACTTATTTTCTTCCTAATTCTCCTCCATCACTCCCCTTCGCTTCCTCTGAAGTTAATCCTCCTCCTCGATTCTCGCCTCGTTCTCTCTTTTCAACCTTGCTTCATTAAAGACTAGAAATATTCCATCTTTTGCTCGTTCATATCAAACATACACTCTTTATTTTATTTTTTTTTTACTTCATTTTAGTTTTCTCTTCTATCTTACATGCCCATCTAAAAACTCCTGTCCACACTGTTATGGAGGTCAAGTCAAAATGAATCCGATCGGTCAG
>OZ010572.1:30041519-30184019 GCA_963932145.1 Acanthosepion lycidas
TTATTAAGTTACAGGATTCTTCTTACCTATGCCTCCGTCTTTCACTGTTAAACTCTATCAGTTATCTCTTCCTCTCATAATTGTTGCTTTCTAGATAAAATTTATATAGATAGAGTCATCTGTCTAACGTCGTTTGTAAATATATTTTGTGTTCGGCAACTTCACTGCCCATCATGTCACTAATATCACTGACCTCACTGGCATCCAAACTTTGAAAGTTTATGTTGTTCAAATTCTCAATTAAATAGTAGATTTCCCTAACAATTGTGACGAACACATTTCTCAACTTGATCGCTTCCTTATTTTCTCTTTGGATCCATGTCGTAATATGTATATCTGTTCTCTTGGGAACTCCGGCCACGCTGTAGTGTGGATAGATATCTTTCCGCATTCCAAGTAGACAAAGCAACCATATTAACAGAACGTTTTCTTTTATCAACGTGTATATATATATATATATATATATATATATATATATATATATATATAGGTAATAATCAGTTGATGTTTAATCCAAGTAAATCCTAATAATATAAAATATTAAAATATTAAAACTGATTTAAAAACTGCTATGAGGTCATTTTAAATTTCTATTGTATGTAATACACACAGAGACACAAGTATAAGAACGTACATAAATTTACTCGGGCTTCTCAATTTATGCCGATTGTTATTAATTTCACAGTTCATAAAAAAACACGATTACCAACTCAATCTCAGTTACCCATTAAAACGCGTATATATATATATATATATATATATATATATATATATATATGCCCTAGTGAAAATTAATTGAAACAGTGGCTTTAGTTTCTTTTCTTTCAAAATACAAACATTTTCAGACCCAATGGGGTGACTGGTGCAATCGGTTTCTATTTTTTGTTTTTTGTTTTACCTCAGATTAGATGATTTGCAATCGTGTGCAGTAATATGAATCTATTTTCGGAGTTTTTGAAGAAATTTGTTTGGCCTTGAATAATATTGCGTCATTGGTGCTTGCGACAGATTTTCATCACACCGGGGCACTGTCGATTAGTTGTCCTACGGCCATTGTCTGCGATGGACGTTACTGCAATGAAGTGTGCGAAAACTGTAACGCTGCACGAACACAATTCCAAGCCTTACCATTATCGACTGTTGGAAACTCTTCTGATTTAAATCCAGTCGTATATCTGTGATCAATTTGCAAAGAAAGAGTTCGTGGAAAGGACATACAAAGTACTGACATGTGCACTGGGTCATGTTTCATTGGAAAAATGACTCGGAATTATTCGCTTTGTTTCAATTAATTAGCACAATATCTCTGATATTGAGCACTTTATCCCATAAATATAGCACACCTGAAGAGTATATTTCTTCATTCATATATATATATATATATATCAGAGATAGAGCGTGTGTAAATATAAATCAACAGACGTGACGATTGCGTCTAGCATGAAACAGCCTGTCACCTCTAGGTGTTGACTTCAATGTCCACTTACATACATATATATATATATATATATATATATATATATACATACATACATACTGGTAACTATAAACATGCATACACTTCTAAATGCATGAACTTATTTTACTGTGCATAAATACCCGCCTACAGGACGATCAGAATGATGCATTTTTGTACAAAAAAAGAAAAGATTCTAAAACCTTCCCAGACACAACTAATAGAGGTTTTACTTGCTTTCACTCTCCTGTCTGTCAGAATATATAGAAATAAATCGACGCACTCCCGGCCACCCATAAATGAACAATGAAAAGAGAAAACTATCATTCGCCGTTTACCTAATCTCAAATGAACGCCATTGCTTATCTAATATCCAAATCCGCTACGACTTAATCACCTCATCGTGATTTCTTCTATTTATTTTGTCCGTTCACCCATCATACCTATGTCTATTTTCCTGTCCTGCAACTTCCTTGGATACCCACTCCCCATTATTGCCCCACCGTCACCGCCCAGAGGAAGAACTTATCTCATAGCCTCACTATCTCTTCCATTGTCAAGTGGTCACTAAGAATGGTCGGTAAGATGCGCCAGAGGACAAGTATCCTTCACAGCTATTATTGTTTATGCATGTATAATGAAGCAAGAAAAATTAGAGTTATTCTTTCAGCTTGTCTTGGACAAGGAGATAGCGTGGGAAAGGCTGGTGATGTCGGTGGTAATGACGATTGTGCATCGGACAAGCAATCATAACATTGCCCGCGCAAAGATATAAATGCAATCAGAAGCTATAATATACCGTAATGGAGGATATGAAAAATGGAACTTCTTTCCTTCGAAGAATGTCTTTTGCTAAATATTAAGTTATTACGAATACATTTTCCCTCTGTATGTCTATTTTGCGTATCTGGCAGTGTGTGTCTTCATATTTCCGTCGATTTTGTGTGATTCCCTTTAAACTGAAGGAATTGAAACGAGACTGTATATATTTAGAATTCTTCTACAGTAATATACATTATAGAGCTAAATATTATTCACATTCACAAAATTACATGATAAACATAAGCAAGAATTGATTCAACATTTATCGAAAATGTTACCAAACAGTTCAGGCAAATGTTAAATAGAATGGACTTCTCTCGCTATCCTTTTTTAATCGGTACAAGAAATCATAATGGAACTATTTGGAAAGAGACCATTCAATAGATATCAGAGTGGGATGATCTACAGTTCAAATAGCCTAATATTTCTGTAATATATTTATCGATATACATACACACACATAACCATATTTATATATATATATATATATATGTTTGTGTGTCTATACATATATTACAGAAATCGAACGTCCAATATATATATATTTCAATAAAGGTGCAATTAATTTACAAATTTATGAATCATTCATACAAAAAACAAATACAAAGGTTAATGATTTAATTGGCGAGAATCCATCGTCGCGAACAATTCAAATAATATACAAAAACCCCGAACCTGTTTATAAATGAAAAGATCCTTGTTTTATAAATTTCAGTTGCATAAGGTCTTATTATACCATACCTGAGGATGTCTGTAGGAACAGAGGAAAGCTTGTAAAAATATAATGTCAACGTCGGACGTTTCCGTCTGATAAACCATCTTCAGGACATATTCATAAAATATAATTAACATTATCAATTCAACATGACAAAGACGATGGACATAAGAACAAGACTTGTCCAAACAGATAACTTAAAGTTTTATAAGATCGGCGTTCCGTTGAATAGAATTCTTTTCATTTTTCATTTGTCATTCAAAATACTCAAATTTTAGGAATACGTTTTCACAGCGTCGCCAACGTGACGACAACGTGACCATGTTTAAACGGAACGCTGATCTTGTTTGGATAAGTCTTGTTCTTATGTCCATCGTCTTTGTCATGTTGAATTGATAATGTTAATTATATTTTATGAATATGTCCTGAAGATGGTTTATCAGACGGAAACGTCCGACGTTGACATTATATTTTTACAAGCTTTCCTCTGTTCCTACAGACATCCTCAGGTATGGTATAATAAGACCTTATGCAACTGAAATTTATAAAACAAGGATCTTTTCATTTATAAACAGGTTCGGGGTTTTTGTATATTATTTGAATTGTTCGCGACGATGGATTCTCGCCAATTAAATCATTAACCTTTGTATTTGTTTTTTGTATGAATGATTCATAAATTTGTAAATTAATTGCACCTTTATTGAAATATATATATATTGGACGTTCGATTTCTGTAATATATGTATAGACACACAAACATATATATATATATATATATAATTATTTATTTAAAAATATGATTCCAACACGCTACATAAGAGGTCTCATGTTTCAAAACAAGAGCCGAAAACTTCAAAATAATATTTGAATTAACTTGAGTTAAAGTAGGCTCTGTTCCATCTTCAAGCGAAAGTTTTTGGGAATGACTTATTTCTGAAGTTTACGAGTTTTAATAGTATGGTCAGAATTGAAATCAAAAATTTCCATGGTAACATCAAGGGCGGATTGTTTGGAATCGGCAGTGGTGGGGTGTTAATAATTTGTATCAGTATAGAGTTACTTTCATAGATGTCGGGTCACGGTAAGGTGGGGGTGGCTAAATTTACGACGGAGGAAGTTTTCGCATAGTCTGGCTTGAGCGTCTACGGAGGTTTATTAATTTATTTTTATTTTATTCTTTAATTATATCTCTTTATGAAAGGGATTTGTGTATATGAAAAGGCCGTAACTTTTGTTATTTGACGACTTCATAAAGGGTTATCAATTGTTGTGGGTAATTAAAACATGTATATGGGCTATGGATTTTAAAATTTATATGCGTGTTTTAGGCTAGTTATTCAGAGCGTAAGTTCGGTTGTGTCGGCAGAAAACCGTTAATTCTTGCCGGTTGTTTAATAGGTTTTTATTGTTTAGGAGCTTAATAATGTGTAGTTTCTCATGGAGGCACAAAGGGCATGGGTCATCCCAAGTTTTGCAAGTTCTAGTTCTGTTAATGATTTTCCATTTTACTTTAGGTGTCCTATTTTTTTCTTTCAGGTGCCAAAAATATTTAGATAGAGAGGTCTGATGTCTAAAGTTTATGTTGTTGAAGGAGCATTTATGCTGCATCCATCTGGTTTTAAAGGCATTTTTCGTGGACCCAATGTATATCATATTATTGTTAGGGTTCTCCGTGGATGATATAGTGCATTGGTATACCACAGATTTGATGCAGCACTTATTTTCTAATGGGCAGTCTACCGGGTTTCTACAATCGCATAATTTTTCCCTATCATTATCTGATTTAAGTGTAGAGTTATTAAAACTGTTCAGGTAAGGGGGTTTGTTCAGGATATTATTATTGTGTCTTCTTATTATACCTTCTAGATTTTCAGTGCAGCAATAACTCAATTTTAGTGTGTTCTTATTGAATATATTACTAAGCCTACTATTGGTGGGAAAGTGTTTATCGATTAGAGCTAAGAACTTCTATCCTAGTTTAATACTTACCATTTGGTTGAACGGAGGTGTATACCAAATGATGTTTCTTTTCCTGTTTTTTTTTCTTTTGGTTATTGCATTTATCCCTATATTTAATGTTAGCATTTTTATAACCACTATTTTTTAGGGCAGTGTTGTAGAAGTCATTATGTTGGTGGAATATTACTTTGTCAGCGGAGTTACTGCTAATTCTATTTTCTATTGATGAGGGTATATGTTTAATTGTGGATGGAGGGTGGTTAAACTTCGGGTGTATATATAAGGGGTTAGCATTTGGTTTTCTATAGGGTTGGTACGTGTTGCTCGGTAAGTCTAGGGTTACGACGAGGAAGTTTACCTTTTTCAATTTAGAAGAGACTGTAATCTTTAAGTTAAGTTTTTTAAATTCACTAAAAATAATTTTACGGATCTTCTCTATCTTAAAGCTAGTGGAACTCCTCACCACCATGAGCCCGTCATCTCTATACAGTCCGATGTCCTGGATATCAATCTCGCGGTGTGCCGTTAGGTTGTACAATATTAAAAGACCAACCAAGTCAGAAGACTCTGCAGAGTCTAGCGATCCCATTGCTTGCAACAACAACATAAACATGGTTGACAACATAAACAGAGTAAGTAAAAAAATAACTGATAAATTTAAAATTAGCGATAGAGTAGGCAAACTTGCAGAAAAGGAATGTTACGTAACACTTAAGGACCATAAGCCTGACTTTCTGGAAAACCCGACCACTAGGATAATTAACCCTACCCGACCCGATATAGGAAAGATCAGCAAAAGGATCCTGGAAAAAATTACTTACCAAATAAAAAAACAACTCAAATTAAAATTATGGATCAATACTAAAGATGCCATCAACTGGCTCAACAATATTGATGATAAAACAAATTGCACCCTACTACAGTTCGATATCGTGGACTACTACCCATCAATTTCGAAGGACCTTTTTACGAATGCCCTGGACTTTGCTGCTGTATATTCTAACCTGACAAAGGAAGAAACCGACATCATCCTCAGCGCAAAAAAAATCCGTCCTCATTCATAATGGGGAACAATGGATAAACAACAATAACGACCTGTTTGACATCACAATTGGATGGCTACAGGTCATAGGAAGAGAATAAGTATAAGAAATATATTCTTGTTTCGCGTGTGTTTTGGCACCTCAGTCCAGGACGAAACCTTTTTTATTCGGCTTTATAAGTGCTCTGCCTCACGTTTTTTAGTGGTAGTGAATTAGTCCGTTTTTGATCACCTTATGTGACCTGAATATTTTGTAATTGATATGGGTAGTCCAGCGTAGAAATTTTCACATGTTTGCTTTAAGTGGGCACGAAGATGAGTATGTTAACTGGGGATAGGAAGATTATGATGCATCAATTATAGAAATAGGGAGGCGTATCTTATTTGAAATATCAGTAGTTTAAATACCATTTCTCCGATCACCTGTGCTAGAACACTGATCACTGTTACCATAGCGTGACAAAAAATATCTCAATCCTAGAATTTTGGTATACAGGTAAGCCTAACTGATCTATCCGTGTAGGCCGCAATGGTTTCTGTGTGGAAATATGCAATTATATCTTATTATGTAATTATATAAGGAAAACCTTTTGACATGTTTCGCCTCATTTGCATTAAAGTTTGATACGTTTCGCTACATTTAATTGCATCAGAATTTTTGTGCGGAATGAGGGATTCGCTATTTTTGAATTCTATACTGTTCATTTTCATTATTTAGTTAGATCTCACGTGTTTCTATTTTGTGGTGTTAGCAGGTACGTATGTATGTTTGAATTTTAGTGTGCAGTTTTTAAGTATGATTGTGTTCAGGTGTATATAAGTTGTTTTTTTCCCCTCTATTTCTTTGTACAAAACTCGTCTTCCTGTGTGACCAGGATTGTTTACAAATAAAAGATGTCTAAGAAACGAAAAGACAGGCAATTCTCACTTTCGGTTGGGCGAGCGAACTTACTACGAAGATTTCTTGCAGAGAATTTATTTAAAAAAGAAAGAAAAACAAAACACGTTCTTCCAATTTGCAGATGCGTCTCTTAAAATAAACACATTTTCTGGGTCATTATTGAGTATGTCTAGATATATGACGTTTATTATTAGACACGTGTTTACTTTGTTTCACCCAAAAACTTTCCTGCCGATGTCAGTATAATGCAATATGGAAAACTGATAATGAGTTATAAATTGCTAATATTTATATTTGCTTGCTTTAACTTTGGACAAAACAACGAGATACATTTTAGACACGTGGTAAGGATCATGTGTGCGTGGGTACAAATGTTTTGCGAGAAAAACGAACTTATGTTTGTCGGAGTGGCTTACTTAAGAAGAATTAATAAGATTTCTAGTGTAAAGTCATTAAAGAGGGTAATCAAAATAACTTTAGCAATAATCATATTGTGATGCTAACCATTACATACTAAGGAAACCAGATCGCTAATGGAATATATAATCAAATCGTTTTATACCATCTATATCTCTTTTTTTCTACATAGAACATGTACAAACGACATTCATTACCTGTAGACAATATATACCAATTACGAAGCCGTCCTGAGTATGATGATAAACTATGTCCGCGTGCTGGATAAGACGATAAACTATGTCCGCGTCCTGGATAAGACGATAAACTACGTCCGCGTGCTGGATAAGACGATAAACTACGTCTGCGTCCTGGATAAGACGATAAACTCCAACAGCAATGACTCTGATAAGGAGGTTTTGGTACCACTTCTTAATTGTTGGTGTTTCCAGGTTCAGCCTGACCCTCGGTCGAAGCACCTGTTATGGTCCCAACTATGGGCAAATATTTATCCTCACACTGGGGTTAAAAACACTATGAAAGTGTAAAATAGATTTTAATATCAGTAATAAACGTTTTTGAAGGAAAAATTATTACCAGAAATGCATTTCTGAAGAAAATAAATATTACCAGCAATAGATTTTTGAGGAAAATATTACAGCAATACACTTTTGAAAGAGAGATATTACCAGCAATGCATTTTTGAGGAAAACGGTATTACCAGAAATAAATTTTTGGAAAAATATTACCACTAATAAAATTCATGTCGGCATTAAAATATCTATTGAGTTTGATAAGCTTTAAACAAAACCAAATCAAACCAATACGGATGAATGAGTTGCATATGCAAACAGTTAAGAATGACCTTTTTAACGATTCATTTGAACTAGGATTTTATCGCTCTTAAGTTTTAATTTTATATTGCAAATTTCTGACATAAAAGTAAGTGTTTCCTTGTTTTGAAAAACTCTGATAAACTATTCAGCAAAAGCGAACACTTATAACGGAAAGGGGTACATAAAAGTTATATTCAATATTACCTATTACAAACATGGCGCAGATCAGTACGAACATTTCCGTGATTGCGCAGGTCAGTTTTGCCAACATTGTGTGAAAATTGGACGGTTTTTGAAATATTAGAAAAAAAGTTATCTCGATAATAATTTGGCACGCAGTGTATATTTGTGTCAAAGTCAATGCTCAAGTTCCACTCTCTATGTCAAATGTTATATTTGCTGTGTTTTTATCTGTCTATCAAACTATATCTGAGATCCTTTGTATGTGTGCTACTTATTATTTTCCTGAAGGTAATATTGAGATCAATATAAACTATATAATGGGAAATAACTCATCATTTGTATGTCATGCACAAACATGGTTACGCATATATTAGGTTGGTGCAAAAATAATATCGTTTTTTGACGTTAAAAATACGTCAAAAAACGATATTATTTTTGCACCAACCTAATATATGCTGGAATTTTTGTATATAAATCCTTTATAATAATGTATATTTACGATATTTTTAATTATTTTTTATTCTAATAATTAATATCGTCGCAGAAAAAAACAGATGGTGTGCCAAGTTCTAATTCCAGTTGGGATTGGTTAAGTCCACCTCTCCCTAATAAAAGAATCGGTCTATGCAAGAAACCATCTATTCTCCGAATCAGAAGTGGTCTAACTATCTGAGTAGAATAGTTTCTCTAGCCTTGGTTGGCAGCCATTTTAGTTGATGGAAAACTTTAACTGAAAAACCGTGGAGACGGCATCGGCAAAGCACGGTACTATATTTGTCAAGATTTCACGGTAATTGTCAGATTAATAATCTGTGAAGAGTTATGATCGGCGAAGGTCTTGAGGGGATTTTGTGTTCTAAAGAAAATAAAATAAATTCTATTACCAGGGATCTCCTTCCTGTATGTATAAGCAAACGACAATATATATTTATCTCTGAAAATACTAGTCAGAATTATCAAATTTTAATAATGTTTCTGGATATTTATCATTATAATTTTAATGACTTTTCGTTCTCTGTATCAGAACCATTTTAAATGCAATAAATCTACATTCACTACCTTAGAGATGATTGGGAGCACATCACCTTCTAAATGAACTCGTCAAATCTTCGATATTTAAGCGGTAAACGATTTCAGTATTTATTTTATTTTTCTATGTGTTTTGCCTGTGCTATTTTGCGGTCTTAAAAGAAATATTTGATATTTGCTATTTGCTTTCGTCTTAAAACAAAGAAAAGAATGAACAAAAAATTCCAATCATCTTTTAAAGAACAGTGATAAGGGTAATAGACATAGAAAACCTGAAAAAAAATATAACGATGGTTTGAGTTGCAAATATTCATTCAAAATGGCTGCTGTATAAACAGCCGTGAGGCGGGACATGAACATGAACAAGTTGTAGAAAAAAGGTCTCCAGCGATGGCGGTTAAGAAAAAAAATCTATTGTATAGAATAGTGTGGTGAAGATTCGTCTGGAAGAGAAAGAAAATGTTGGATAACGACAGAAATATATTTGTAACATGGAGAATAAACATACAATCAAAATAGTCATTAGGAAAAGTGAACATTCCGCCTAATCGAGACTTTTATATTAAAAAATAGTAAGCGAATTCCTTCAACTTTAAATAAGAAAATAAATGAATAAAGATAAGAAAACGCCTTCTGGAAAAGGAAATAATGTCATGAAGAAAAACTCTTATAAAGAAATAGTAACCAAATGTTTTCAAAAAGTTTCAGTTGTTAAGCTAATGTTCCAGTAAG
This sequence comes from Acanthosepion lycidas, assembly GCA_963932145.1. NCBI lineage: Eukaryota > Metazoa > Mollusca > Cephalopoda > Sepiida > Sepiidae > Acanthosepion > Acanthosepion lycidas. The sequence continues at coordinate 30,051,591 of OZ010572.1, forward strand.
TTTACGTTGGTGTGAAAGAAGAAACATTTAACAGCTTCCGTGTCAGTTTTGTGTTTAAAAGTTAAAGTAACACAGAATGTATAGTTGATAGCAAAAGAAACACGTCAAGATAACCATACGAACCGAACCTCTTGCGTTTTCTTAGTTTGGTTTAACAGCATATCAACTCCTTATGGGTCATTTAATAGCGAAATTTAAATTTGTGACATTTTTTTTTCTTTCCTCAAATCCCCACCACAAAAAAAAAATGTATTGCTGGTAATGTTTTATTACTAGAAAAATGTACTGCTGTTTTTTTTTTTTTGTTTTTTTTTTTATTGTATTTTGATATTTTCATGTTTTGATCCCAGTTTGGATGTACACTATTTGTCCATAGCTGGGACACTAACATCTGATACAAGGAATAAATAATGAGGAAAGAGCCCTCGAAAATAATAGTATTCACAGGTCATTTTCAATGCAAGAATGGTCACTGGCAAAAGCGAGTAGCCTCCCAACCAAGCTTGTGTAGATAAATGGTAGAACAAAATGGTGGGGGTTCCAAGCGGCAAACATTACTTGCAGCTAAAGAGGATAGGGGGTTGTTGAATTCCATGATCACTCACGTTCAAATGGCTCAGGGTACATTTTTATATAGTTATTGGAGCGGAAAGCGAGAATGTAATATGGTGTGCATATTCCAGACTGCCGTTGCGTTAACAAATGCTCTTGGAAAATCTATGAATTCATCTCTACTCTCATCCTATACAAGCTACAGCTCAATATTAGAGAAGGCCATATCCCGTTGAAAGTTAAGCAAAGTCGAGCCTGGTCAGTACATAGATGGGTGACCGCTTGGGAATACTAGGTGCTGCAATTTTAAATGTATGGTAATAGTTTCTGAATTGGAAATCGGAGAGCTGAGTTTCAGTTCCAGTCGAGTTCATTATATTCACTCACGTGCAAATGCATCTGACCCACCCCCTGCTATGAGGTACTTATTAGGACTTGTATTAGTAAATTATTATCATCTCTAAAAGATTCTTATATTCTAAAACTTCTGTCTTTAAAAAACCTGCAAAACGTTGATAAGCTGTAAAAAACGCATCAATTTTGATGTAGCTTATCCACGAAAAAGATAAATCTGACTTAAAAGTGGTAGGAAAAGCGGAGAAAATCCACTATCTTTCTGAAGAATTCTGGGAAAATCCTTAATATTAAAGAAAAGGTACTTGCAGAATGACAGTCTACAAATAATCTCTCAATTTATAAAACAGAGAATGTTTGTCTGTTTGTCTTTCATTCTGTTTCTGTGATAAATCGATAATTTAAAAAACATCAATAATCGATAAAACCAATCAAAAATCCATAAATGAATTTTTCCCCCGATTTCGTTCAAACTCGGTATGTAGGTTAGGTACATCATGACGAGCTCAACGATACCTCATTTTTTATTTCTACGCCACTGATTTTAGCTAAAAACCGCGAAAAACGAAAAATTGAATTCAACAAAAAATGATTTCAACACAAATTTTAAACTAAAATCTCCCTCAATTTTCAAGCAATCTAATACAAACTTCACTCAATTGTAGCCAACAATAAGTTGATTGTTTAACAATCATTTAACTTGATAATTGAGTCAACCTATATATCGAAAACCCGCGTAAAATGCGAAAATTGGCGATTTTTAATGGTTTCTTTCTCATTTTCCGTTGAACTTTCACTCAATTTTCATCAAACTTAACAATTACTTTATAAATGTATCCACTTTTACATCCTTGGTAGCACACTGAGAAACTGAATTTCAAAAACTCCAAAATAATGGTGGTCTGAAGTGTGTCTTCTTGTTGCCTGATTTACCCCTTCATGTCCTTGGCTATCTTTGATTGAATAAATACGGACTACTTTTGTTATATCAGTAACTACTTTAATTCAAAGTATTTTTAAATAAAAGTACTTTAAAGTAATTAAAGAAGATAGACTTTGTTACATCTAAACATGACGCTGTTTTTACTCCATTCTCGTTGGACACTTTTACGAAAGAACAGTTTAATATTAAAACTCCAATATTTCACTAAGTAGCAAAGTGTAGGCTACTCCCTACTTTCGTTCGAGGTATAATGCTGGAAGCGGGTAAATAACGAAGTAAAAAAGAGAATACGGAAAAACAAATATTATGGAGAAGGTAAGGGAATTATAATAAAAAAAAGAAAAGAAAATGGAATAATCAGCGTCTGGATGAAGGATGAGAAAGCGGACCGGTCTGATGACAGGAGGTAAGTGCTCGACGTTCTAATTCCTAGACAAGTGTAAATAAAACTTGGAGACAATCCGAAGATTTTCATATGATAAAGAGAGAAATATGTCGCTTGAATCGTTAAATGATATATATATATATATATATATATATATATATATATATATATATATACCTATGTCTGTAAAATGAAATGTCTAAAGATTTTTTACAGAAGACGAATCAGATTACATTAGCCAGATGAGCATATATTTATGTACTTATATATATATATATATATATATATATATATATATTTAATCGAATGGGGAAATATAAGCGTTGGTATACAAATATATATTTTTATATATATGTGTGTGTGTGTGTGTGTATGTATGCATTAATGTATATGTGTGTGTGTATATATATATATATATATATATATATATATATATATATATAGAGAGAGAGAGAGAGAGAGAGACATAGACAGATAAATAGATATAAATATATTCTATACAGTGTAAGAAAAACAGTGCTCAAAGATATATATATATATCTAAATTCAGTAAAATATTCCAGTCACCTGAAAAAGGCTGTAGCATACAACGGCCGAAACTTCGTGAATATGCCAACGAAGATGGGAACAACAGTTCGAACAATTTAATACCTCATTTCAGAAATGCACGCAAACACACACAGATATATATATATATATATATATATATATATATATATATATATATATATATATATATATATGAAAGGGAACATTAAAGTCAACACTCAGAAGCGACAGGCTGTTTCATGCTGGACGCCATTGTCAGGCCTCCTGACAATTGCGTCCTGCATCAATCAGGTTGTCGCCTTTGAGTGTTGACTTCAATGTTGACTTTTATATTTATATTTACATAGACTATCTCTGATATCGAACACTTTATCCCATAAATATGGCACACCTTGAAACTATATATCAGCATTTTTTCATGAAGTCATGTCTCATTGCATAATTTAAACAAGTTTTGCGTACTTATTTTCAATAGGATTCTTTCATTTTCACGGATAAGATTCTTAGTAACCCTGTTAAATGAAAACAATAAGGTAAAGTAATAATTCCTGAAGCTGTCTGTATTTAAAAGGGAAACCGACCCTAAATAAAATCAATTATTATTACTGCAAACATGTTTTAAAATGTTTGCATGTGATAGTTTAACACATCTAGGTTTTAAGTAATAGACTTAAATAGTTTAAAAAAATAAACATTTCGATATATCCTAACTCAGTTACCTCCCCTGACGTTTACATCGTAAAAATTAAAACGTACAGTACATAAACTTTGCGTTTTTCACTTCACTTTTCATTTAACTTTCAGACACAACAATTTTGTCTTAGAAGAATGCTGAACACAACAATGATGACACTGTGTTAATGTCGAATGTACTTGGAGTAAATAAATATAAATCAACATTGCAATTTTCTCTCTTCCTTCACGTCCATAGTATGACGATACACTCCGTCCAACAGCAAGTCCTCTGATCAGGAGGTTTTGAGGTGCGTGGAACCACCTCTTAATTGCTGGTGTTCCCAGATCCAACCTGCACTTTGAAAATGAAAGAATACGTTTTAATACCAGAAATAAGTTGTAAAAAATTATTACCATCAATATATTTTTGCTAAAAAATATTACCAGAAAAGTTTTTTGACGAAAGAAATATTACCAGAAATATATGTTTGAAAACAAAAGTTTTTACCGGCAATAAAAATTTTGGCGGCATTAAATAACCCATTGAATTTGATATGCTGTAAAACAAACCAAACCAAACCAAACCAAAACTGTCTTCCTATTAGCAGGATACTAAAAAGCTTGTCCGTGAATATGAGAGGCTCCTATTGAAAATAAGTAGACAAAACTTGTTTAAATTATTCAATGAGACATATCTTATATATATATAGTATGGTAATGAAGGATTTGGTAATCCGTGTGGATAATTCCAAAGAGAATGTAATCCAGAGAGCTCAATGTAAAAACAGAGCAAATATTAATTAAATAGTTAAGAAAGAGACAGCCTTAAGGTTTAATTTATTTCCACAGAAAATGTATTTTGCCTGATTCATCAGGCCACATCTCAACTTACAAAGGAATTGGGTTTCTTTTATTTTTAATACAAGATTTTGTGGAATAGTTTTATATTAATATAAGGTGGAAGAGGTGCGAGAGGTTCTCTGAACCATAGAATGATCTAAATTATAAATGGAAACTAGGGATAGGGTTGTGTTTAAACCATCTTTAATAAGTTAAGTAGGTTCAAGTTAATCACTCAAGACGCCAGACAATTTGACCTCTTAAATAAGTTTTTAGACAGAAAAAGAAAAGAAGAAAAAAAGACAAATTGTAACGCGGGGGAGTAAGTATATATATATATATATATATATATATATATATATATATATATATATATATATATATATATGCTTATTCCCCTGCTTTATAAAAATATATATAAGAACACCGGATTATATATCTTACTTTTCTTTCTTTTTATTAATATATATATAGCGGATGCGATGGGAACGAAAGTAATATATAAATTCCAACGTTCACAGCATTAATCCAAAAGAGGGCTCGATATCGATAGCAGCGATAATTATTTATTTATTATAATTTTATCATATAGATAAAAACCATTTTACTCACTACAAAGATGCAACTTGGTTTCAGTGCATTTCCACTGCACTTTGACGAGTGAGAATCGAAAATGGATAACCATTTTCGATTCTCACTCGTCAAAGTGCAGTTGAAATGCACTGAAAACAATTTTCTTTGTAGTGAGTAAAATGGTATTGTCTATATAATAAAATTATAATAAATAAAAAATGTGTGCGTGCGTGTATATATATATATATATATATATATATATATAAGAAAGAGAGCTGATTGATGTTACCTTTAGCATCCCGACTTTAGAATTTTTGTAAGCCGAACCCCCAGGTATCTCTCCGTCCACTTGTCAGTGTATATCAGCTATTGATATATATCGCCTGGTTCACGCAACTCACTTTTGAACAGGAGTAAAGGTTTAGCCCTGTTTAGGATTAGGTCCCAACTTCATTATAAAATCTGCTCATTGCTCTAATTACTCATCTATTAAATGAGAACGAATCAAATATAATTCAAACGTATTGTGGCTTTGTTCGTAGTTATTATTGTTAAGAGATGGCATTTTTCTTTTTTATTATTAAAGCTTCCATTATTTTTAGTCTTTTTTTGCAGGTGGATGCAGTTAATATATTTGTGTTTTCTATTAGTATGTTTCTAATGGAGTTTGGTAAATTTGTGTGTGTTTAAATGGGTTCTAATGGAGCTGTGATCAGATGGGTGTAACGTAAGACGTCTGGATAAGCATGTAGTTGTGTAACCGATGTAATTATTTGAGTCCGGTTTGTTCAGGAACACAGTTCCTTAAGGGGCATTTGAACTCATAGATAATATTCGTTCTTTGTAATTTTGACTTAAATGGTGTGTTGTTATTTTTGCGGAAAAGGTTAGCTGTCTTAAATTTTTTTATAATAGATAATTAATTTGATTTTTTTATTCGGGTCAATTGGGGTAGTGTATTTCTTTATATGTCTAATTGAAGATTCGTCTTGTTTATAGTTAATGTGCATTTGGTTTTTATAATAAATGTTTATGTAATTTTTGACTATGATATTACTAGGATCCACTTCGATTATATACCAAAGGATTTATTACCAGTACTATATATATATATATATATATATATATGTGTGTGTGTGTGTGTAAACATGCTTCCCATATACGCTGATAGGCACATTTTTATACTAACAGACGCACATTGATATACGTACGTCGACTCACAAAGTGGGCGGTCATGGATTCTCCAAGTTTTCTTTCCTCTTTGCCATGTTACAGTACTAACGAGATGTCAGATAAGGAACTGCGATGATTAATCGTGGTTTTGAGATTCGCTATCCCGACAATTCCCCGTCCCCGGCAGTCAAAAGATTCACGATACCTTCCTGCCTACCTCTTCTTACATACTCTGTCGTGTTTCCTCTCCACCAACCCAGGCCTGAAACTATGCCCGTCAGTTTCCACCCCAACACGATGACTAACAGATTCCAGTCTTTAAAACGCAGATCTAACATGTTTCGTGTTTCTGGTTTGGTTTCTTGCGTCAAAGTCCTTTCGGGGAAACTAGCTTTGATTGATTTATTTATTTTCCATTCATATGTACAACGTCAGATTTTCTTTTCCGAGTCAGTCTTTCTCACAGTGAAATTGGTTTTAACTAAACTATGTTAAAATTCACTGGATATATTTACATCCTAAATATAGTATGCAAATGGCGATTTATACTGTTACTTTGTATTAGAAAGACTTACAATTTATTTGATGCTGTGAAATATTATTATGCAAGTAAAAAGATGTTCATCACATCGTGAATAATTGTAGGAATTAACCCTATTTTTTTTTTTATTTTTTTTTGGGGGGGGGGTTACGTCGGCGGGGGGGTCAGGAAAAAAAAACATAGATTTGAAAATTCTTGCAAAAATTAAATAATTGTCAGATTTTCATGAAACATTTACAATTTATTTTTAAAAAAATGAAGGAATTATTTCAGATATGTCCTTTTTAGAAAGTAAAACTATTTTTTATTACATCTTTTAACCCCCACATTACTTAATTTTATTAAAGCTCAAGAAATTCGGCGCTTGCCTTGTATTGATTATATTAGTTAAATCAGAAAACTTTGAAAAATATAAATCAGCGATTTTTTTGTAAAATCGAAACACACAATTACCCAAAATTCAGCTCTGTATTGTAACATACAAAACCCAATAAAACAAACACATTATTTAATCAGAAAAGCTTATAATGGCTTTTATTAATAATATATGTTAAGAACACTATTGTCTGAAACCAAAATATTTTTTCGGTGAAAAATGAATTTTTACAAAAATTGTTTTATTTTTTTTTTCAATTTTAAATAAAAAATGTGATAAAGTGTTAAATATTTGAAAATTAAGTTTCAATCCTTGGCCTTTAGGCAATGCTGTTATTACCGACATCTGTCTTTATAGATCTTAAATTCGAAAGATTATTACAATCTGCGGCAAACGTGTATTTTAAAATAGAATTTTACACTGTTTTTGAGTTAGGATAAAAAAGTTTTTCAAAATATATGGATGGACGTCCGTGACATAGTCACGTCTTTTAAGACTTGTTTCCCACAAAACGGCCCTTTTAAGGGCCACCAAATTTTCACGAAAATCTGAAATCAATTGCATAGCATTTTCTTTTACACTTATGTTGTTAGTGGACTAAAATTATATAAAATATAATGTAAATAATTACATAATACAAAAACTTAATATTTCCATAACTATCATATTATAACAAATAAAAATAAAAAAAATTAACACATTAAAAAATAACATTTCATAAATGAGAAAGGTACCTATAATTATTATTATTATTTATGAAATATTATGGTATTATTTTTAATTAATATTAATTTTTTTATTATCTTAATTACGAAAAATCTCATAGCTGAGATAATGTAAAAATATTAATAAATAAAAAATACCATACATTTTATAATATATGCACGTAAAAATTAGGTACCCCTCCTATATTTTCTCACGCTGTCAGTTATGAAATTTTAAATTTATTTTATTGTTAATATTTTAAATTTTATTTCTCCAGATATTCTATTCAAACGTATGGCTATAAAGCTAAAATACCTAAAAAAAAAACATTCAATAAAATATTAAATTTTCGAATGTCTTTAATTTTTAAAAATTAGTGCCGATAAATAAGTTGGTTCACTTAAAATTCGAATAATATGTCCCTTTTGTCCTTGCGTCCGATTACTTCCCTTACGTAGGCTGTCAATACATCGATGTAACCATAGATTCACACTTTAAAACAAGTCACCACAGTTAGGCATCCTTCTCTTTTCTTCAAGTAAATTTTTCTGCTAAAAAAGCAAGTAATATTTGTTTCCAATTGTATTAAGTAACCGTTAAATTTTCTAATTTTCCACAAATAACTTTTGAAAAGTTATAATTGATTTTTACAAGATTTTTAAAGGGAGAATTTAACTTTTTTTTAGAAATCTCTCAAAAATGGCGGATATCATTGATTTTTACGGTAATTTCGCTGACTCAAAAGAACAAAAAAAACAAAACTAAATTTTTAAACTAAAATTTCGGGAAGGGTTAAAAAATGTAAAAAATAAAAAAAATACTTCGGTCTTTCCTCTTAATAATAACAAACATTTAGACAATAAAAATTATTTTCATCAAGTTTGGGCCTTTTTTTGCCACGTTATGCTCTTTTATAGTGAATAAAGGGTAATTTCTAAATAAATGTATAATAATATAGTTAGTGATATTTATTTCTTTTCTAAATTTCAATTATTTAAAATTCGACATTGGTTATTAGAAAGATATAAACTCAAAATAAATGCAAAAATTAATAAGTGATGAAGACTTAAGTTTTTAAATAATGAAAAATTTAAGCAAATCAAAGAACACGTTAATCATCTGAGAACCCTTTTTTTATCTTCTGTTAGTGTGGCTTATGATAAGCTCCATGAGAGTGAATCGTTGCACCTTCTCGGACTAATGTTTTCTGCCGATATGAAGTGGAAAGATTATATTGAATCAATTACTTGGTCTGCTGTTAAGTAATGTGTTTTGTTAGACATTTTTTCTCCCCTAGTTGTACGAATAGTTTGATCGTGAATTTTTAGATTTCTTTAAAATGAATCCAAATAAATAAAATTAATTAATAACGTGCAAAAATAAAAATTACACTATCCAAGAAAAAGTCGGATATAGTATGGAGCAGAATTTCGAATTCTTTCATCATTTTTACACGACTGAACTGCATACAAATTCAAAAATAATTTATAAATGATACAAATGGAAATAAAGTAACATTAAAGTTAATCTGAAGCTGGTTAATATGAATCTATTACAAGCATAATATGCCAGAAATAATAATTATCACTGACAAGCGTTCGTATCATAATTTGGCGTCATCTACGAATATGTGTTTCATGTTAATTGTATTTTCACTATGAGAGAGAAAGAGAGAAAAAGGAAGTATCATATTGTACACTAAACTTTTAAACTTAGTTGACCATTTTCATTCATTTCATTACTTATGTGAAATAAATTAAGATGCGATTGTAATGTTTTAGTTTTGTTCATTTTATAAAATTTGTTCGAGTATTGAGAAATGAACATGATTTGTGCAGTTTGAGCGAAATTTTAATGGTTGGTACTAAACTTTAAATTCGTGGGCTATTCACGTTATTCAAGCGGTTCAATTTTAAAAATCCTTAGTTTCTGTTATCAAAGCGGTGTCAAGTGGACACGTTATCGAAAAGACACCAACACCCTCTGATCCATAACGTGAATGAATTGTTGATATTCGGAACCAGAGCCTCTCACAACGTTCAATAGCTGAGAAATCAATCAAACCCTGACAGCTGGGGAAATCTTTTACGTGATCCGGGAAATTATGGCGCCAAGGACAGAAGTGGTAGAGCAAAGAACCATGGTGGGAGGGCACGTATCGGAACACCTGCGGTAAAACCCCAATGGATCGTCACCAAAGCAGAAACAGAGGAGCATGTTCACAAAGAGATGCAGTAGCCATCACTGAAAATGGTTCACAGCTGAAACATACATGTCTTCATCGGACGTTTCTAAGATTTATAACAATAAGGTAATAGGAATTTTTAATGGATAACGGATCGCCATGAAAAATCGAAGAGCCGAGTTCGCTTTCTAGTTGGGTTCGTTACATTTACTTACGAGTGAAATACCCCTTGGAAAGGTATAAATTCATTTCTCTGCGCCCAGCTATGGGTTGAATAGCAAGACAAACCGGGTTTTATTGTCTTAGGCGACCACCCGTCCACCTCAGACAATAATGGCAACCTACTGCAGGAAAATCTTCTGTCTGGTCAGTCATGAATCGTATGAGAGATGGTCACCCAAGCGTTTAACCCGTATGACACTTAACTGACTGACTGATAGCCGGTGTTAAATAGCACTGAAATCATTGTTTAATTTGGGTGATTAATCGAGAACCAGTCTTGTTTGTACATAAATGGTGGGTGGGGGGCGTTTGGGAATACTGTATACAGTAAACTATGGGGGAATAAACCCTGACAAAATTAAACACTTGGAATTCGAGGAAGTGGTAAAAGATGATGGCGCATTCAACGAGAGAGAGAGAGATCACGATTTGTCTCTCCCCAGTGGACGGCCATCATTATTAATAGCAAAGAGAATCGTCTCTAAAAATGCAACACAGCATTATTAGAATTGTACTAAGGGGGTGGGGGCACCGTAGAGCAAAAGGTAGCGGATCGGATTTAATCAGAGAGCTAAGTTCGAATTCCTGTCAAGTTCATTATATTTACTGACGTGGGAAAGGTGTGAATCTATGTCTCCACCACACCTCCAGCTGTGTTTGGTTTGATTTAGTCTGTTTTACGGTATATCCACCTCAGTGGGTTATTTAATACTGTCAACATTTTTATTGCTGGTAATATTTTTGTTCAAATATGTATTGCTGGCATTTTTTTTTTCAAAAATCTATTGCAAGTAATATTTTTTTTCAAAAATGTTTTGCTGGTAATATTTTTTCCAAAAATGTTTTGCTGGTAATATTTTTTCCAAAAATGTTTTCAGGTAATATTTTCTTTTCAAAAATGTTTTCAGGTAACTTTTTGTTTTTCAAAAATTTTTTGCTGGTAATGTTTTTTTTTTTTTGTTTTTTGTTTTTTTTTTTCAAAAATATATTGCTGATAATAATTTTTTTCATCAAAAATTCATTGTTGTTAATAATTTATTTACAAAAATATATTGCTGGTGTTAAAAATTAATTTTACACTTTCATAGTGTTTTGACCCAGTTTGGGGTTTAACTATTTGCCAATAACTGGGACCCTAACAGGTGCTATCACCCCTGGGAACACCAGAAATTAAGACCACGCTCCTCAAGATCTCCTGAGCAGAGGCCTTGCTGTCGGATGTAGTTTATCGTCGTATCCCAGAACGCCCAGCTATGTGTAAATAGAAGCACAGACTGGGCCCTACAGATTTGGTCGATAACCAGTGTACGAGAAGGATAATTTTGAATTCAAACCACCTGCTGCATTATCGATCCTGTCTCTTTAGCAAAAAGTATATTCAGATGCAAATCCACCGCGTATGTGGTCTCGTGAAAATGAACTGCACTTCCTACTTCGAGCCGCGGGAGAAATTAATGGACTCAACGGGCTTATTATAATGGTTTGAACAAACAAAAGACTAGGATACGGGACCATGCCGTGGACCTGGAACGGTGCTCCAAACCGTTAATTCCTGTCAAACTCTCTGCTTTGGCAGAGTGGAACCCGGACGAAGCTTTGACGAAGGGCAAACTTTCGTCCGGGGCGGTAGAAAGGCCTTGAACCCGTTTATACGGATTTGAAGGGAATATTTTTAGCCGAGCCTACGGGCTCGGAGAACCCACGATAAACTCGGCCTTGTGCCACATACGAACCTCGTGTGATGGGGGCGTTAAATATAACGGTGCCGTGAAACTGATTTCGGACCATTCGCCCATGTGTGTATCACCTACGACGATAATTTTACTAAAATTCGTTTGGAATTCAACTAAAAGCCATCGTTACTTAATAGAATTATTCGACATAATTTTCGTTTAAGGAATAAGATATACGTCGAAGTTGGTTAAATTCTCCGTCCTGATCAAAAAGTCCTTCCCAAAAATATCTCATGTTTGGTCCTAGTTAGAAGAGGGTATGACCAAGAATTTAATGCAAGACATCGCGCGCGTGTGTATGAATAGGAAATATATTATGTGTGCCTTTTCACTGTAAAGAAATAAGGCAATTTTTCGAATTAGATATTTGGGAGGTTTGGTTAATTCTTAACTTAGAAATCCGATTCTAGTCAGCTATTGGTCGAGTCGAGCAGCATTAAATTCTACACAAGGGACGAGAATATTGACCGTGTGATGAGGATATTCTATTACATACAGAATAAACTCTGCAACAAAAGCGAATACTTTCATGCAAGAGCTACATAAAAATAATATTCAATATTACTTATTTATTTTTTAATCATTTATTTCCCTTGAGCCAACTCCCTCGTTCATAGAAGCAAAATAGAAAAAAAAGGAGCAAAAGAACAGAAGAAAAAAGATTAGTAATATCGGAGGGTTTACTGGATGTATTGCAATAGATAGACGGACGTATCTATCTATCTATCTATCACATTCTACATATATCCATGTTTCTATCTATCTAACATATATATATATATATATATATATATATATATATATATATATTAATAAAAAGAAAGAACAGTAAGATATATAATCCGGTTTTCTTATAGATATTTTTATTTTTACAAAATAGTGCTCAATGTAAATTTACAGATCATTAATATTATAAATTAATTGACTTAAAATATGGCTTTTTCGCTAATCTCTCCATCTCATCCTACGTATGAGTTCTTCTGTTTTTTTAATTAATATCACGAAATATTATTATATAAGATTATATATCTTACTGTTCTTTCTTTTTTATTAATATACATACATTTGCTCCTAATCAAAGTCGAGCACTCTAAATCTTTAATTTTAACAAGGAGAAAACATGGAGCAAATTAATTTCGAAATTTCTCTGAAGAACATTCCTAATACCAACAAAAAGGAATATTTCGTGATATTAATGAAAAAAACAGAGGAACTCATACGTAGGATGAGAGCTTAGCGAAAAAACATATTTCAAGTCAATTAGTTTATAATATATATATATATATATATATCTCATTCTATTCATTGCCTCTATCTCTCTCTTACTATATTTTTCTGTCTATATTTATCTACCTCATTCTATTTATTGTCTATCTATATATACATATCATTCTATTTATTCTCTATCTAACATATTCTATTCATTGTCTATCTATATATCAGATTCTATCGATATATACATATATTCTTTTCATTGTTTATCTCTTTCTATTCATTGTCTATATATATATATATATATATATACGTAATGTTAACATTGAAATCTATACCGCGATATCTATATACGCTCAATTGGGTACCCTTTCCTAACACATAAGTATAGCAAATGTTAAATTATATAATGTCAGAAGACGCTTTTTCGGAGTTTTGTGCTTATTGACGGAAGAAAATTTCAGACATTTTAAGAAAAATAATGACAAAAATACATTGGTAAATGAAAATTGATAAGCACATTTGAAATAAGAAATTTCTGAAAATATTCATCGAATATATCTCCGATATTCTCATGTTACTTTAAAATGTAAATTTAAAAAGTATTTCTATAAGTTTAAACGGAAAATCTGACACAGAAATCCGAAGGCGTATTGGCGTATCGAATCATGCTTTCAAAATGCTAATCCAAATAAAAGAAACGGAAATTTCATTTGGAAAAATGTTTGAAATTTATGTATTATTACTACTGCTATATGGCAGTTAATGTTGAAAATGTTGTTACAAAAGAAGGCGGAGCTTGAGGAAACAGATATATTGTTCTACAGAAGGATGCTCAGAATAGGAGCAACGGGGTAGTTTTAAGTAAAAATGGAAATAGAAAGAAGACATTTAAAATGATAAAAATACGCATCTCTCTATATTTCTGAGAGCGGGCATTATGCACATTATTCACATTGCTCGGACTATCATCCTCATCTTTGTTGCCATATTTATCACTACTTTTCCGCTGTTGTACGCTCTGGCCTTCTTCAGGTGGTTGCAATGTCGAACTGAACTCTTTATTTTGCTCAGTGGAGATGACTGATAACTGACATCCATTAGACATGACACGTGGAACTAGAACAGTCTACCCAAGCGAGCAAAATAAAGGGTTCAGTTCGACATTCCAAACACCTGAAGAAGGCCGGACCGGAACGTACAACAGCCGAAACGTTGGGATAAATATGGCAACAAAGATGACGATGATAGTCCGAGCAATGTAAATAGTGATAAAATACGTTTGTCACTTTTTGGACGCACAATAAAAAAAGAGGATTTGGAAAATTTAAGAATCACAAGACTTAGGCAGCAGAGAACAGAGAGACATTGTGTAAAGTGCACAAGGTGTTTGTGCAAATTTATGGTAGAATATATGTTTTGACGGGGTACTTTTGATAGTTTCCAAACTGCATGAATTTGAGTGTGCTTCTAGTTCATCATCTCAGTCCTACCCTTTCTCTTTCGAAACGGTTAAATGTGGCCATCTCTTCTACACCAATAGCTTCATGTCTTGCATTTCAAGTCTGTGGAACTCTATTCCTTTTACTTGCTTCCCTGATAGCTATAATCTCCAACTATTCAAATGCAATGTCAACTGACATCTTCAGATGCCTTGATATATTCCCCGTCCTTCTCTTCATCCTTTCCTCTATCACGCCTCTTTATCTTGCTCCCATTCTCTGTAACCCTCTGCGTGGTAGTGGAACTCCCAACTTGCTTGGTGTGAAAAGCTTAAAAATAATCGATCTCACTTCATGCAAGTCACTCAAACACAAGGGATACTGGGTGTCGAAGAATTAGCCATAAAAACTTGACTAATGAGCGGAAAGAGCAAAGAGTAATCAGGAAGACTGTAGATAGCAATTGACATTGCATTTAAATTGTTAGTAGATTAAAGTTGTCTGGAAAGCATGAAGTGAAAGTTAAGGCAATGGGACAACTATAAAGAATAGGAATTTGTGGAGTTCTAGAATCACCCACCTCATGAGTAGGTAAATAAAAGAAAAAAAATGGCTGACTGAGAAATGAACTAGGCAAGATCAGCATTTTTCTCCTTAAAACCACACACCATGCAAAATGAAATTACTGAACTATTTATTACCGAGTCGGCAACATAAATATCCGGATGAGCTAACATTGAAATTTATTCTTCTTCTATATGTCGTGACCCTTCAAGACGATGGCGATCATGGCGAGCCACAATTTCATGTCCTTTGTAGCTCGTAATTTAATATTGTATTTTTTAGCTCCCCTAAACCTTGATCAGCTATCTGTTTACTCAATCTTGTGCGCTAGATTATACGTTAAATTTCATCTATCTCTATTGCCTTCAATCTGTCCTGTGCGAATCAAATTTTCTAAGACCTCTTCCTTCACTATGGGCCCTAGAAATTTCAACTGTGTCTTCCTGATGTTATGTATAAGTGTATTTTTGTTTCCATTTTTTTCTTAAACTTCATCTTTACTAACGCATTCTGTCCATGGTATTCTCAGCATCCTTCTGGGGAACAACATTTCTGTTGCTTTAAGTCTCTTCTTCGTCTTTGAGGTGATTGTCCAGAATTAACTGTCATGTAAGAGAACTGATATTTCATAACATTTCAAAAATCTTTTCTTTGTTTGCGACGAAATTTTACTCTTTCTTAGCTTAGCTTTGGAAGTCATCATTCCCTATCTCAACGTGCCTTCAGATTTCAGTGTCACGCTTTCTGTCAAAAACACTTCCGAGATATTTAAATGTTTGCACATGTTTGATTTCTATGTCATTATGTCGAGCTGTTCCTTTCGTTAACAAACACGTTCTGTCTTCTTGCAACTGATGTTTAGTCATTTCTTATCGATTTCCTTCAATACCTTCTGCAGAGTTCCTTGTGGTTTTCTTTCGGTGTCTGCTATTAACACTGTGTAATCTGCATATTGTATATTGCTATGTTTGTGGCCGCCATTAATGAGTCTGGCAGGATCCTTAATTCTTTCAAAATCGCCTTACTGTATAGATTGAATATGTCCGGTGAGAAGACATCTTACTTCTACACAGCATTTTATACACTATTTACATTAGTCGGACTATTGCCATATTTATTACAACGTTTCGGACGGCCTTCTTCAGTTGGTTGGAATGCCGAACTGAACTCTGGGGTAGACTTTTCTATTTCCACGTGCCATGTTTTTAAGTACGTCAGTTATCACACTGTTTCGGTCCTGTCACTGTCACTGGATCTAACCAACGCCTTAATCCACTGTGCCATGTGTCCTTGAGGACATCTGTATATGAATTTCTGTTTATTATAAGCCTAATATCTTCAGCAACCGTTTTTTAACAGTGCTCATATTGCAATTTTTGATGTTATCATTACATGTTTTTACCAGAGCTCATTTTGCAGTTTTTGTGGTTATTATCGCTTTTCTCTGGCACTCCTTATTACTGGTTCCTATATTGTATTCATTTCTATGCTTGGTCGGCTCAGAAGATTTTTGTAGCTTAGCATATGTGCTGATTCCTTAAGTTTAAGAATTTTCCAATGGTGTTCTTTGTCTATGATCTCAACCAGATCCCACAGAGGGCGGTGATCTCTCCTTTCACACCATATGATGAAGGCCGGAGCCTACAACGGCCGAAACATTGTAATAAATATGGCGACAAAGATGAGGACCATAGTCTGAAAATGTAAATAGTGTACATAATACCTCATCTCAGAAATATAGACAGATTTCTATAGCCGTATATTTACTAATAACCTCATTTTATATCCGTATGGCAGTTTGTTCGTTGCCAGTAAATTTTCTGCATTATTCTAACTTTCCCAAATATGTCAAAATTAGCTAACCCTCCCATCGGTTTGATTTATTTTGTTTTACGGCATATCAACATCAAAGGGTTATTTAATGCCGACAAGATTTGTGGTAATATTATTTTTTTCAAAAATATATTACTGGGAATATTTATTTCCAAAAATGTATTGCTGGTAATAAAATATTGTTGGTAATAATTTACACTTTCATAGTCTTTTGACCCCAGTTTGGATGTTAACTGTTTGCCAATAGCTGGGACCCTAACAGGTGCTACCACCCCAGGTCAGAGTGGACCTGGGAACACCAGTAATTAAGAGGTGGTTCCACGCTCCCCAATAACTCTTGATCAAGAGCCTTGTTGTCGGATGCAGTTTATCGTCTTACCCAGGACAAAGATGTAGTTTAGCGTCATACCCAGGACGGGATTACATCAGTACTTTGTGACGTTTCTGTATCAAACGCGTTTGCATAAACTATAAAACACAAGCATCTTGTTTTTTTTTGTTTTTTTTTATAGAGTCTTTAAACAACCTTTACTATTCTTGTTTTATTTTCGGTTTGATTCTGCAACACGCTTTGTTAATCAGAATTCAGATGAAAGTTTTGCTATATTGCTCATTATTCTGATTGTTCTATGGAGTTCATATTCGTTTGCACCTGGATTTTTAAGCAGTGCAATGAAATCAAATCTACTCACAACGTTCGTATATGCTCCCGGCAGTTTGTTTTTTGTTTGTTTGTTGTTTTTTTTTTAAACATCTCTCCCTTTCTCATTTCCTTGGAATTAAACTATTTCATTTTCTTTTGCCATTTAAAAAAATTAAGCTTTTCTCATCGTAGTGCCTAAATAGATTTAATATAAATTTTTATAGTTATAAATTGGACATGTTGACATTTATATATCAGGCTAATAGTGGGTAATCGAATGACAAAAAGAAAAAATCATCTAGGTAACACGTTTCGTCCATAGAAGAAATTTCTTCAGCTTCATAATTTTTTTATCGATGGGGTCCGTCCTGTATACAGAGGGGATGGGCACAAGAAATGCAAATTGTAACGTGTATTTCTGTTTTACTAGGGTCTTACGAAAGTAATTACATTTTACCAAAAAGGACATAAAAACAAAGGTACGTTAAATTTATTTAAATATTATTCATCAAACACGTAATAATCTTCATTTTCAAAGACTGCAATGCAACGTGAAAACAAATTTTCCATTCCACGTTTAAATAAATCTGATTTTTTCTCGAAAAAAATTTGAATCGCTATTTTCCACACCTTTTTTATTTCTGAATCTTCTACCATCTGCTTAATATTCTAAGGATCGAAATCTGTATGTGAAAAGATCTGATAAATTTGGAGTATATAGGACAATCTACAAGCGTAACGATCTCAATTTTACATGGTTTTGCTTTACAGAGTTTACCTCTGCATTATCATGCTGAAGAATAAAACCTTCCCTGTTTACTATAGCATAAACATCTGCAGTAATGGTCATTTTATGTCCCATTAGCTCGTAATGGTCGATATCTTTCATATTCAACCAACCAGGTAAATAGAGTCATCGATGTGATTTTGGTATTGTTTTTTTTTTATTATTATTTCGTAATAATTCGTGTCTTTTACATTTTCTGTAGACATGCAAAATTAATATATCATCACATAAGATTAAACATGGTAAGAATGCGATGGAAACAAGAAGACTTGTTATTCTCACTTAAAATATTCCCTCCACTGGCTCCGTAAATTTTGCACAAATGTTTTAAGCGCCTCTAAAGCGGTACTATCCTTTTGTGAGTAACTACTGGAGAATAGATGGCGTTTATAATGTCACACTGAATTAAACCATAATATATACTATAAACAACACACTGTCGGATAGAAGATATAATTCTACCCTAAGTTACCTCCCATTAAACTTGGTTCAGTCTTGGCTGTTTTACTCAACATTCGTAAAGGTGAAATAACTAATGATTTTCTAATTTAAAAAAAAAAAACTAATGCAATCGATACTACCGTTATTAGTCTAGTGAAGTCCTTGAGGATGAAGCTCATTTTGAGTTTTTTTTTTTCGATTTTGCCTTTCTATTACACTTAGTTATCTGAGCTTTAAAGACAGAATTATAAACTTTCACTTTAATTCATCAAACTGGAGGTCTGCAAGGCTATTATTCGACAACCAAGACCATTCCAACGAACATTCGTCTTGCTACATTCACACACTTCAATCACTTATATTCCTTACATGTACTATTTTTATGAAGGGCTTTCTTCTCCAAAATCGTCTTCTCCAGAATCTCTACAATTTGGAATCGACACCAGGCTTTCCTGATCACTATATGCAACGTCACTTTAAGCCTAGGGGAAATTATTATCTATATACTTGCAAACTTCACTTATTCTTCCATCAATTACTTTCATATCACACACCCTATTCAGTAACCGTCTACCTTGAGTGGTAGGTGAATCAGATATTGTGCGAAATCTGTGAGAGAATAGAACTTATGTATGGCGACCAGAGATGTTGACTAAATAATAAATAATTCATCCACAATCTTCGAGATTCTATCATGGGAAAAGATAGAATTCCGTATTGTTTTCTGAAGTTATCAGATTGATTCCTTATAACATCATTTATACTGGCTTTCGAGACGATATTTTTGTTGAAGAATATGACATTTAATTTTGCTACATGTTTTTTACATATTCTCTTGCCTACCACTTTTCTTAATCGGTCTTGAACAGCTCACGAAAATTCTGATTGAATTTTGAACGTCACATTGAAATCTCTCCGCACAAGCGTGAGTTGTTGGTCCATAGCATTGGAATCCGTCAACTTTCCATAATCAGAAGCAACCAGAGACAGACCCCCACTATACGCTCGTTTTTCCCAATCTTACGATTGATATGATAACTTTACAATTGTGACATACTGGGGGAGGGTCTGTGCAAGGATAAAGAAAAGCTCAGATTCCACAAGCATTTAAGAAATGCTGAAGAATATTTCAAAGAAATCTTAGTATTAATAACACGAAAGATTAAAACCGTAGTCCAAATAACAGACGAGAATAGCTAGCATTCAAGTCAGATTTGGTAAAATAGTTTTAACTTACTTGATCAATAACCGACATTTTGTGTTTCGTTCTCCATCTCTCATTTTCTTTCATCTTTTCCTTCTAAATGAATAATTTTTTTCTATCTCAACAAATCTTTTTCTTGAGTCTATAATCTTCATTAACGTTGACACGAGGACTATACCCGCTGCAGTTAACCCCTAAAGCAAATCGAAAAAGCTTAGAGAATTCAATTTCTTTATATTTTTAGAAGTCATAGGAAAAAATAAATTTTGTCATTGGATTGGAATATAAATGAACTAAAATTATATTTGATTTTTTTTTTTCGAATTTGAATGCCGCACTGATTTTTTTTTTTTTTTTATTGTTTCTTGACTTTTGTTAAAGTTACTTTCAATTATACCTACGTGCTGTTATTTTAGAACCCTTACGTATTATTAATAATAATTTCATTTTAACCTGAAGCACTTTGCAACATGTATGTATATATATATATATATATATATATATATATATATATGGTGTTACAATAATTTGGTGCGATTTTAAATGTGAATTAAGTTTAAGTGTCTAATGATATTTTTTCTTTTTCTTTCAGATTTGGCGGACATTTGGGCGATATTATTTTTCACACGTAATTGCCACGATTCAAATAACATGATCCAATAGAGAAAGAAAGAAATTTTCACAAATAACACTGATTTATTTTTCATGATTTTGATCCGTCTTAATGAAACACCTTTATATATAATCCGTTTTAATGAAATGCCCTTTATATATATATATATATATATATATATATATATATAGTGGGTGTATGTATATTAAGGAAAGGTATGTCAAAGTGGAAAATGTTTTCGTGTTACTTGTTTCGTTCTTTAGGAATTCATCAGACTACAGTGATGTTTATGTTGAGGCGATTACACATGAGCACGAAGGCGACGGGCCATTAAAAGTTTTAAAATTATATATATATATATATATATATATATATATATATATATGTCTCATTAAATAACTTAGACAATACGAACCTCTCCTACTGACGGACAGGATTCTTAGTATCGTTATTAAAGGAAGAAAGAGAGTTACCATATTGATGTATATTCATTTATCCGTAGTGCATTTGACATTAGAAAAATTTCATCTTCCAGGTCTAATTTCATCAAGGTTTTGTTTTCTCTAACACAAATTTGTTGTGTTTATCTGAAAATAAAGTTTCATTTGAATGATGCATCTCTCATTTTAATCATTTTCGACAACATGCAAATTCTTGTTAAAAATATATCTGTACTTTTCATGAAAATAATAAGCATAAACTATAATTTCTTGAAGCTATTTATATTAAAAATTGAAACCAACTCTTAATAAAATTATGAATACTGCCAAATGTTTTAAGATGTTTACAGTTTAATGAATACTGCCAAATGTTTTAAGATGTTTACAGTTTAAAATACCTTGGTTTATTTTTAACAATAGACATCATAACAACAGTTACCTCCCTTGATGTTACTGCTAGAGTATGCTTACATCAGAAAATTTTAAAATCGTACAGTACATAACTTTAGGGTTTTTTCACTTCACGAAGAAGATATTTGATTTCTAGATAAACGCAACCATTTTTTTTTAGATAAAAGAAGACTCTGAAAAAACATTACCCTGAAGATGACATTGCGAATGTCGAAAGTACTCGGAATAAGTTAATATGCATCAATATGGTAACAGTCATTCTTCCTTTAATAAGGATACTAAGAAGCTTGTTCGTGAATATGAGAGGATCATATACAAATAAGTAGACAGAACTTGTCTAAATTAATTAATTATGTATTTCTTAATGAAAACATGCTGCCAATATATATATATATATATATATATATATATATATATATATATATATATGTGTGTGTGTGTGTGTGTGTGTATTGTGGACTCTCCCGTCGTATTCGAAGTATGTGATTCAAGAAGCTCAGTTACTAGGAACTGACAGTCAGACACCAATACATATGATTTGATTATAGTGACGAAGGCTTTGTGCTGAACCAACCACACATTTTGAATGGCCGAATACAAAGACCTGGTGCGCTACGTGCCTCAATGTCATCAAACAACCCTCGACTGGATTTGAATACATATTTGTCCTTCTCCTCGACCAGTTGACATCCAAAAACTATAGAACCCAGTCTGTCTTGCTATTTGCACATAAATGGAGTGGAAGAGGATTAACAATTTTTGGTTTAATGCTGTGAACGTTGGAATTTATACATTACTTTCGTTCTCATCGCATCGAAATATATATATATATATATATATATATATATAGTGTGTGTGTGTGTGTACAATAATGTCAAATTTTGACCTTCTTTCTCGCATATTAGTCAACTGTATTCCTTGTATTAATTCATCAAGTTCAGTTAAAATTTCGGAACCATTTCATGGAAATCTGTGAAAATAGATCCTCACTAAGGCGAATTTTCAAAGGCGTCCAGAATATAAAACTTGAAATTGCATACTCGAAATTATGTCGCAACTTTTGCAGCAATCTCGAAGTTGACCACTTCCAGACCAGTTCGAAATATCTTTCTCGTTTAATTGACCCATTAGTTCTTCTCTTGACGCAGTGGACCCCTCTTTTGACATTAGAGGTGTTATTAACCCCTCTGAAATTCTGATAGCAGCCATTGGTAATTAGAGTGAATACACCAACCTTTCTGTTTTTGTTTCACATTATATACTTCTTTTGCGAAATGTATTCGTTAATTCTGGTTTTATTGTTATTAAGGTTTCAAACACATGATTGATTTGGTATAATCGTTTGTAGTGCAAAAGACGGAGCTGCTGTGATTGCCACAACTTTTTCGAAACCACCAATTCATTTGAGCTGCAATTGGACTTCAGTGATGGCACTGCTCTTCTTCAAAATTTAAACTTAGCTGTCAAGTGGAACGTAACCTATTGTGTAACTTGCCTGTTTCTTTTCCTTTCCTTTCCTTATTCCACTTGTCGTCGTCCTACTCTCAATTTTCTGCCATTACTTCCTTCTGATGCCCGCCTTTTTTTGTTTATCTCAATCTCCCTCATTTTCTGTCTCTCAAATGCATTTGTTCTCCTTGTCTCCCTTTTGTATCTTTCTAATAAACGCTCTTTTGATTCAGGGTTACTGAGTCTGGCTGTGTTAGATTCTGTTATATAGTTAGTAGGTTGATGCAAAAGTATCCAGAGTTTTTCTGTACTGTCTGTCTCTGTTTTTGTAAAAGAAAAAATGTCATAGCGCCAGTTTTTGTACCCAAACAGTTTCCTTTGCTTTCTACGATCGTTTCCTTTTCAACCATAACTTCGATTTCGATTCGTGAAATTTTGTGCGTGACATTTTGATATCCAGCAACTGATTAAACTATTCGCCCGGCAAAGTTTATCCATCGAAACAAAAAGTAGTCCCAAGCGGAAATATCTGAAAAACCTCGCCCAAGCTACATAATCTTCTTCTGTGTCTCATTTACAACATGACTACAAACGTCGTCATAGTGCATAAATCACTGTTCGCCATGCGTGATACACGCTTAGGCTATCATGTATCTTTAGATACATAAATGATGAGGCAGATTTTTCCCAACAGTAGGTTGCCATTTGTTTATACGGTAGACCAGTTGCCATCCAACGCTATAGAACCTAATCTGTCCTGCTATTTACTCATAGTTGGAAGGAGAAGAATAGGATTCAATCTTTCCCAAGTGTATTAGCACGTAAGTGAATGTAATAGATTTGACAGGAATTCAAACTAGGCTTCCTCTGAGCCACTATCCATTAGTCCATCGTGCTTCCTAACAGACGAACAGTACGTTATTCAAATGTGCCATTTTCTCACCGCATTTACCGCAGTAGTATTTTCTTTTCTTTTTTTTTTCTTAGGCATTCGTAACAACCCAGCTAAGACAGGATGTATTTGCAAGGTTGTAGGTAGGTACAGTGTAACCCGGATATAAGAGAAACCCGGATACAAAAGAAACACGGATATAAGATACTTCTTCTCCGGTCCCAACAACTCTCTTATATCCGGGTTACACCGTATTATTTTGTGTGGGGAATATCTGAAGTTGAGTCGACGTTATAACCAATTAATTTCTGATCCCGAACTGAGCACTCTTTCTCAAAGTTTTTAAATATCTATGGCCACGTTGCAATGTAATGTAGCTGAAAAATTCCGCGCTGTTCAAACAATAGGGATAGAAGGCACAACATTTCTCTCCTCTTTTTTTTTTAAATTGAGAATAAATAATTTAGATAATGTGGGTGTTCTGTGCTGTAATGGATATCAACTGAGAAGGAGAAATCGAAGAGCCATGTTCGAGTTTCACTTTTGAAATCTTTCTAGACAGGCAAGACTAGCCAAGATATGGCAGCAATGCTTCATTTTTGGTCTGATCTAACTCTTGTATAGATAGAATAAATGAAGGGGAGACGTATTCTTTCTGGAACGATATAACTAACCAAACATTATTCCAGCATCCTTAGCATTCGATCATATATATAAGTTCCACGAGATCTAGGAAGTTCCTGGGCCCTAAAAGACGTTTAAGACAAAAAACCTCCTTGAGAGGTGACCCATCCATCGCGATAGGTGAAAGTTCAATTGTCTTTGGTGGAATGTTACTAGTTTTGTTTGGGCTGCATTGAATTTTACAAGCCAGTAAAAGAACCTCCTGAAGTTGTGGAAGTTCAAGAATTTACGATATTTGGTTATAAAGACAAATTTCCTCTTATTTTATTGACAATACACAAATGTAGTGATTTTAGATACAATTTGCGAATATTTTTTTCCAAAGATATGAAATCAACCCTACCAAGGCCATTATCCCGTTGACCGGCCATTATCACGTTGACGTACAGGTTCCCGTACGATCACCGAAGTTAAGCAACGTTTGTACCTAGACGAGTGACCTCTTGAAAATACCTTTTGTTGTAATCTTGGATGTGTGGATGGTGTAATTGATAATCGAAGAGCCGAGTTCTAATTTCCGTTGGATTCGTTATATTAACTGACGCGGAAATATTTTTGGGAAAGATATGAATCTACCTATTCTCCCCACAGCTATGGGTTGATTAGTAATATTTGTATTACTAAACCATAATTACATCCAAAATAATTAATTTTTACAATCTAAAAATATTTTCTGGCTTTAAATAACCTGCAAATGTGTGGATAAGCCGTAGAAAATAAATCAATCAATATAAAACTTTCTCGTATTTTGTTGAAAAGGAAAGAAGTTTAAATATACAAATACAATGATTTCAAATACAATTTGTGAATTGTTTTTTATCTACCAAGATTTACGGCTATATCACGTTGAAACACTAGTTCTCGTAAGAACAAGCTAATTTAAGCAACGGTGACCACTTGGGAATGTCAGGTGCTGTTTGCTTGGATGTGCGCGTGGTGTAATATTTCATCGGAGAGGTGATTTCTAAAACCACTTTGTCCGTTAAATTCACTTACGTGGTAATACCATTGGAAAAGGTGTGAATCAACCCTTACAACACCTCAGTAGAAGTAAATTAGTGAATTAATAGGAATTGTATCAGTATATCACGATTTTTTTCTGACAATATACACATAAAGACTAGCTTTTAATAACCTGCAAATCAGTTCTATTGATTATGCAACATGTTGTATCATGGACGTATGTGGCACGATACATTCTGCAGAAAAAAAAAAGAAATTGTGTTAAAGTGTCATGTGATATAAATGCTTCAATATGGAAACTAATTTTGGAAAATGTCATCAGATATCGAGACGTAATATGCGTCAACAGAGATGTGTTTCTTCAGAAGGTGGCTGGCTATCCTGGACGGAGTATGTAAGCGACGAGGAAGTTTTAAGCGAAACCGAAACAAAAAGAACACTTGTACTCCCTGGGATATATAACGAGAAAATAAGCTTGGAGAATGTGTTCCTCTTAAAACCTATGGAAGACAAGAGAGGCAAAAAGAAACAATCTGTAACTTACCCCTATAAGATAGTATAAATGAATGGGTAATATGAACTGGGAGCCATGTTAAACAGACCCAGCTTCCCTGGAGCTTAAAAAATAGGGAGTTAGGGTTGATCACCCACGTCCTAAATGGAGAAAAGCACATAAGATAACAAACGCAATTTTATATAAAGAACGCAATTTTATATTTTTGTTTTTATGTTTACATCTTGATTTTTCCATTGACTGATCTGACTTTTCCCGATATTTTATTTTTACTATACTTAAGTTTAATTTCCAGAATAATCATCATTTTGAAATTGTAGATATTTATTAAAGCAAGCCGAGTTTAACACGAGGTCAAACGATGTTTGCATAGATTCTCTTCTGCCAAATTTGAATTAAAAATTAAAATAATATGAAAAAAAAAGAAACTAGAGAGAAAACAAGAACTGAATTGAGAAAATGCAAATAAGGAAGGAAAATAGAATTTAAAAAAGGAATAATGATGAGCAGAAGGGGAGAATCAATAAGAAAGAAACATAAAAAGATAAAATAATCAGTGAAAAGACACGACAAAGATAGGAAAGAGGGGGAAAGAAAGAAGAAAAGAGGGGGAAAGAAAAAGTGCAACAATGGAGAAATATGTTTTTAAAAAAGAGGAATAGAGAAAGCCAAGAAGAAGCAGAAAGAGAAGTAGATAGAAAGAAATGGAAAAAAGAATACGAAACAGAAAAATTAGCAAATGGAAGAAATGCAGAAATAAGGAGGATGAGGGTTTGGGGGGGAGGAAATAATAATAATAAGAAGAATAAGAATAAGAATAAGAATAAGAATAAGAAGAAGAATAAGAATAAGAATAAGAAGAAGAAGAAGAAGAAGTTCTATTGAAAATTCCCATTTGTAATCCTGACTTTTTACAGGGATTCAATCATCGATCAGCGATGACTAGAGAAAGGGACCAATAAAGCAGCCACGAGACCAGGCCTTAGAATCCCTTATTTATTCACTTAACAAATCCTCTTTCCGCTGCTTCTTTAATGCCTTGTTTTTTTTTTAATTATTATACCTTAATTTGTTTATAATTCCGACATTTTCCAATTGTCTATTTCTTTATTTAACGCATCCTTTATGTAAACACAAAACCTGATGCGCAAAAACTTTTTATAAAATGATGACATGCGATAAAATTAAATCACTTGTTTCTTTTTATATCAACACAATAAAAAAAGGAAATTTTTTTTTCTTCTTAAAGTAAAATAAATGGCATTCATAAATAAAACTCCACTTTATCTTGATTTTGTTAATTTCTTTTTCAGAACAGAGAATATTTTAATTTATTTAAAAATCAAGAGAAAAAAAAATTCACTTTCTTATTTCTTTGTTCATTTTTCTTTCCTTTTTTTAAATTTGGTTTCTTTTTATTCAAATTCTTGTTCATTGTTTCTCCATTTCAATTTTTACTTCTATTCTTCTTTCTTTCCCCCTTTTTTTTTTTTTTTTATTTGTTATATTTATTTTCTCTTTTTTTCTTCCTTACTTGGATTTTTCACTTAACCCCTTTTTTTTCCTTCATCTTCTTCCGACATTTTCTTTAGGCTGTCCCTATTTATACTTTCTTTCATTAATCTGTTTTATTTAATATTCTTCTTATTTTTATTTCTTTTCTTCCTAGCTCTTTTTTCCATTCCTTGTTCTCTTCTTCAGTTTCTTTGTCCACACCCTTTGTCTTTCTCTCTAACTTTTGCTCTCTACTATTTCCTCCATATTGTTACATTTTTCTTCACTATTTATCCTTCCCTATTTGGTTATTGTTCCTTTTTCTTTTCATTCTCCCTTTCTTTCTATTTTTTCTTTTTCTCTGTTTATTTTTATTCTTCCAAGTTCATGTCTTTTTTTTCTTCGTATTTTTTCTTTCCCCTTTTTTCATACCAAATACCTGTCTCCTTGCTTTTCATGTTCACTTCTTGAAAACATATTTTCCATTATTTTTTTCTTCTTTTGGCGTTTCTAACTTTATCTTCTGATTTTCTCCTTCTTGCCGTAATTTTTCTTTCTTCTTTTTTTAATTCTCTTCGCCTTCTTTATCTGTCATTCCTACTTTGCTTTTCTTTTTTTTATCATTTAATAGTTTGCTTCTATTATAGAACGTTTTATCGATGACCGCTTCCATCGTTTTATATAGGTCTATGCGTTATGAATCTTCCCTTCATTCTCAATCTCTCGTTGCTGAAGTCTCTCAGGTGACACACACGAAATAGGTTCCCACGTGACGTAGGATGCGAGGTCAAAAATATTTGAAAGATTCTCCGTTATATATATATATATATTTTTGTTTTTATCGCATTCGTTTTTTGTTTTTTTTATATTTCTTTTATAACTTTTTTGTTTTCTTTGTTTATACTTTTATTTAATATCATCTTAATTTTTATTTCATTCATCCGGTGTTCACTAATGTCTTATGTTCTATTTTTCTTCTTCATTTTCTTCGCTTTAACTTCCACCATTTTGTTTATTTACTTTATTCTTCCTGCCTTTCATTTATATGTTCTTTCTTGAACTTTTATTTTCATTACTTCTTCTGCTTTTAAGCGTATTCTTCTTACTATATCGTTTTTTTCCTATCCTTCTTCTTTCTAACATTTCGCTATTTCTGAAAAAAAAGTCTTATTATCCCTTCATCTTTATCTATTACACACGCCTCTTCACTTCGCCACATTTTTCTCTATTCCTCAACCTCCTCCACCTTCTCATGCTTTCATTCTCTCTTCTTTACCGTCCCCCTACAGTTTCCTGCTCTCACCTTGTTTTAAGCACCATCATGCTACGTCTCATTTCTTCCTTACTCTTCTCTTTTATTATTACTCCTACTGCAGTTTTTTCTCACCTTCATTCTCCCGTGTCACTTCTTCCTTACGTTGACTATTTCTCATCTCTGTCCTCAACATTCACTTCTAAAATCCTTCCTTCTACCTTCCCGCTTAATTTGTTCCCCTTCTTCTACTGTCTGCTGTCTTCCCCACCCACTACATAAGCCATATTGGTTTTTCATTCTATTAAATTTCTTTATTGTTCTCTTAAATATTTGCACATTATTCATACCTTATATCTCTCTGTTTTCTTCTACTTCAGTCTCTTTATCTACTTCGTTTGTCGTTATATCTCCTCTTCTCTTGAATCTTCCTCTTCAACTTCTTCAAAGATTATAAGATGTAGTTTTCTAACTCATTGACTCAGTATATGTGTCCGCCAATTACTATCTCTCCATATCTTACTCCTTCCACTTTCTTGAATTTCTTTCACCTCAAATCCATACCCACTTGGCCGCGTGTCCCTGCCCAAACGCCTATCAGTCTGGCCGATAACCAGATGGCTTTACATCCCTCTTAACCAAGTGCTGTCTACGATCAACAATGACACTTGCACACTCTATTAGTAACGAGATAATTACACCTGGTGTTAGAATTTGGACACTGACCAGTTTCCAAAATCTGGCTTAATAGATTGATCCTTCCGGAATAAGTTTGCGAGAATGGCAGCAAAAATATGACAATGATAGGAACCAAATGAATAGGACAAGGTTAACAAAATTGTCAACCAAAGACAGAAAGAGATAAGTGCTCTTAGTGTGGAACAAGTTCACTGACCCGCCAAGAGTCCCGCTTAGATTTCATTAGGTGTCCTTTTACTTTATGACGTTCTCACACCGAGTATTTCCTTTACTGACGCTTTTACCAGGTGTAATATTGTTGGAAATATTTCTCTTGTAGATTGGAATCATATCAGTTGTCTGGCACTAATTGGCTAAAGTTTCAATGCGAAAATGAAGACGAATATTTTCACTCGTGATTTCATTTGCAGATAACTGATGTTAGGACGGATCTGGGTCTATGTTCCCGACCGAAGTCATTGCATTGTCCTGACGAAATTCGTTAATCTTCTCGAATAAACTGAATTTCTTGGACAATAAAACGCCAAAAGAAATTCTCCTCTATCTGTAGACTGTCAGATTATCTTATTGAAAGTCAATAAATATTATATATGATAGACTGAATTTGAGAAAATAACAAATGGATTTGTCCTTGAAAACAATCCAATTTAAATTAGTCAAACGTGATTTAGTTAGGTATATATATATATATATATATATATATATATATACCTATGCGCGTGTGAATGTATGTATATGCATAAATATATGTGTGCGTGTATGTATAAAAGTGAACAGAACGTTGAATGCCGTCAATCTTTTTTATGTTTGAATACATTCTTCATGGGCGGAAAATTGTGTTCAAGTATGAAGTCGACTGAAGCCATTCGTTGTTGACAGCATTGTCCATGCTTATATTTACACAGGCTCTATCCTGGATATTGAGCACTTTTACTCTATAATATAGAATACGTTAAAATTGTATTTTACAATAAATATATATATATATGTGTGTGTGTATATGTATAGGCATCCCAACGGAAACGCTACAAAATCAGTATACCCTGATGAAAAAATTTTCCAAACGTAATAACAATTTTATTGTTAAAATCGTTATGTTATTATTATGGGGAATGATCAAAATATTTTTTATTATTTAATTAAATTTTTTACTCATTTTTAGAATTTTCGAAATTTTGATTTAAAAATTTGTTTTTCTTGCGTCAGCGTTTTTGATAACTTTTAGCATTGCAAATTGTACATTTTTGTGGCACCTTAGTTTGGAAATTCTTTCGAAAATCAAATAATCGTCGGATTTTAATGATGTTTTCAGTACTTATTCACAAATAAAAGATTTTTTTTTTTTTAACTTGAAGATCTTACTGAACATATTTTTTACATATTTCATCCCCTTTTATAATTTTAAGAAAACTTGATAAATTCAACGTGATAAGTTTTAGTGAATATAATAGTTAAAAGCAGAATGCTTTAAAGAATTTAAATCATCTATTTTTTTTTAAATCGGGCCTCGTCTTGCCGAAAATCTGTTCTGAATCGAAAAATAAAAAAAAAATCGATAAAAATAAGACAAACCCTTTAATCGCTTTTAAGAAAACAAATTATATAAAAAATGAACTTTTACAAGATCTATTTCCATTTTACATTGAATAATTTATGAAGCTTTCCAGTTTTGAAAATTAATTTTCAATGTGATAATTGTTAGGAAATATTATTAAGTAAAACTATATTTACTAATCATATGTTGTAAAGCTTATTACAACCTGACGACCGCGAATATTCTAAAAAGAACTACATGCAGAATTGCTGAAATATGGATGCACAAACCGATAAATCTATCATTAAAAGGTCGTGTGCTTTAAATGTTGTCTCCCCACCCGCTTATAAACTTTATCGACTGCTCCACCATACTTAACTATGAATACGTTCAGCAGTCAATCGTCTGTCATTAAATCGATTAACACGTCACATCTCAGAGAGAATAATCTTGGAACATCTCAGACAGAGAATCATCCTGAAAATCTAGAATGTCGGGAGAATTTCCCAAGGATTAGTATGATGCGGCCATGATATTATTGTACAAAGGCAAATGCACAAGGGAGGTGTTTTGACATTATCGTTATATAGTTTAACGTTCGGCAGTGGGTAAAAATCTTACTGGGAAGTTTTGCTGTTTGGAATGAATGCTCACATTGGGCATACCATACAGTCAGAATCACAAGGGACGTTTCGACTTAATAGCGGAATGAAGGATATTTTTAAAAAATTCAAAAAATGTCGTAGGAACAAAAGCATGTCCTGTTTCAGGTCGTTGTAGATTTTACATAAATCTTTCGACATTGTGAATAAAGAAATTAAGCGGAAAATTTTCAGAGGCTTAGTCTGTCCTCGCCATTTTGTATATAGCATCCACTCGATTCATGATAGAATGGATATACCTGTTTGTTGCATACTTTTAGAACATATCTACGTACGAAATCATGTCAAGAAAAGTCAATTTCTATCACCTACATCATTATCGTTTCTATTTTCTTTCAGATGAGTTTAAGGACAGTGGTCAGAGTATTATTAGGTTCGTTATCGTAGAACTGTTAAGCTACATAACATCCGATGCTTAGCTGTTAAATCTCAGATATTCCAGCTCTTGTCCTAGACCTTCTGAGTGCCGATGACTGTCACTTGGCCAGCCAAACAGAACAGGAAATGCAGACTCCGATGAATAATCTTTATCGTTCCTGCAAATCTTTCGACTATTAGTCTTGACAAGACAACCTGTTCCGGGTTCACCTTACATTAAAATATCAATATATTTATAGAAACAAACACACACACGCTGAGAGAGAGAGAGAGAAACGTATACATACCTAAACACAAACACACAATCATACCTGTATATATATATATATATATATATAATATACAGGGTGTGATTGATAAATTGTCAGTTAAATAACGTAAAAATGAAAATAATACAGACATCTCAATTTAACAGATATATTTATCAAAATTACACAAAAATAACCTGCTTCCTGGATAAGACGTTAAACTAAATCCACGTCCCAGCTGCAAGGTCTCTGATCAGGAGGATTTGAGGTACTGGTGTTCCCAGGTCCATCCTGACCCGGGATGGTAGCAACTGTTAGGCTCCCAGCTATGGGAAAATAGTTAAATATTACCAGCAATACAATTATGAAGGGAAAATATTATCAAAAAGAGATTTTTGACAAAACAAAATATTATCAGCAATAAAAAATGTTGTCGGCATTAAATAACCCATTGAGGTTGATATGCCGTAAAACAAAATAAACCAAACCAATCTAAACCAAAGAATACATATTCTATTCCTACGAATCTATCCTAAAAATGTTGTCGGCATTAAATAACCCATTGAGGTTGATATGCCGTAAAACAAAATAGACCAAACCAATCTAAACCAAAGAATACATATTCTATTCCTACGAATCTATCCTAAAAATGTTGTCGGCATTAAATAACCGATTGTGATTGATATGCCGTAAAACAAAATAGACTAAACCAAACCAAACAAAAATAATCTCCAGACGACTTCATAATCTTTTGCATCTCTTCTGGACGGTCACGTTAAGTTGCTTAATGCTACCATAATCCTTGGCTTAAGTTCATCTTTGGTGTCACATGGAGATTTGTTGTTCTCTCACCCAAACTGCGCCCCTCGCATAATATAACAATCTGGTGGGATGCAGTCTAGAATGTTAGGTGGTCAGATGTAAGGGGTGGTCGCAGAAATTGTTTGACTGGGTTCTCCTGGTTTGCGGCATGTTGCAGTCCTTTTACCAGATATAAGTTCGTTCACTGGCCACCCTCTTTACTCGTGGCAGCAATACCACCTCAACGTACTTGATGTGCGCCTCCGGATTGAATCTGAGGTCCTCGCCTACAAATTCGAGAGTTCTGTTTTTATAAGAACGATCAGAATGAGTTATACGATATGCTGTAACGTCGTAATCACCATTAAACTCATCTAACTTTTTTTGAATTATCTGCACCCAAAAAGTCTGTAATATTCGTATTCGAGCTTCCGACGCGAATGCCACGCAGTACGATATGATGTTTATGAATTTCTGGTGGAGTGAATTGTGCCATTTAGCACTTTTTTCTCACCGAACCTACTATACTGTTCATTCGACAACATTAAAAACAAATAAGGCGTAATAACAAATATAATGTGGCGACAATTTACCGTCGAACCCTCTGTGTGTGTGTATATATATATATATATATATATATATGATCGCTATCTCCTACCCATGTAACTGAATATATATATATATATATATATATATATATATATATATATATTTTAAATATGATTTCATCGCTACATAAGAGTTCTCATCATTCAAAAAACAGAACTAAAAACTTGTTTGATATGAATTAAAGCAGCTAGTTCTGTTTCATCCTCAAGCGAATTGTGGAATAACTCATTTCGAAATTTACGGAGCTTTATAAGCATATACATTCGTAATATTAATTTCTATGGATATGGAGAAAATTAATCATTTTAATAAGGGGCAGTAGGGTATTCATTTCCACTGACAAATATTGTATCAACATATTAGTTATTTAGAAAAGAGGTTAAGTCAAGGTAAGTTCGGGGTGCCTTTTTTTTCAAACGAATGACTACACCCGTTCAACGCATATCGTCTGTTCTATTTCAACGACAGAATTTTTTTTGGCACTTTTGTTACGCCGTTAAATGTATATCTGCATACATAAAGATTTTTTTTCTAAAAGCGTTGTTTGCATATAATACGTCGAATGAACTACAATTTGTATTTTGTTGACAACTTCTTAAAGGGATTTTTTTTTAGCTTATGTTTGGGTTAAGTTTTTAAAACTATTGTCTTAATTTAACTTGTTTATAGACGTTGAAATTTAAAAAAAAATTAAGATAATTATTTAAGGCGAATATCTGTTGGTGTCGGCAAAAAACCGTTATCTCATGCATTTGATTTAATAAATTTTCGTTTTTTAGAAACTTAATGTGTAGTTTTTCATTTAGGCATAAAGGGAAAGGGTCACCCCAGGTTTTACACGTTCTTGTTCTATTATATATATATATATATATAGATATATATATATATATATATATATATATATTGTGTATTTGAGCAGCATTCCCGCGTACATATAAGTTTCATTAAAAACGAATGACATGGTACCAAGTTTGTTTTTTTTTTGGGGGGGGTGAATGTTGTAGCGTTGTTTTTATTGTTGTCTGTCGTTTTTAATGAAAGTGTTATAAAAGTGAGATTGTTGATCAAAATCACGATTATTACATTACAGACTCGGCAGCTAACAAGGAAAATAGCACGTCAGAAAAAAGAAAACTTCTTTTACGACAAATAAATAAAAAAAATAAACCGCAGTAATTTATCAATCGTTTTTAGCGATATAACAATCCTACGTAACCTTTGTATTACGCTAACCGAAAATTTAAAAAACCGAAAGGCGTCAAGATCTCACAACAACCCAAATCTCTATTTCCAATTTTCTCTTCCGTCTCTAATAATTAATTTTAATTGCTTTTCTTTTCGCTAGATTTCTTTCTTACCCTCGAGCTTTCCTCTTTCTATATTCGTCCTCTCTTCTACTTTTCGTTTGCTTTACCGATGATTTTGCAGTTTTGAAATGAATAAATCTCAATTAATGGCCTTTATAGCGCGTGTGTATGTGCTAAAACTTACAACACGCAGGAAACACTTTGGTTTCGCTCGAGAGCACAGGTTGTAAACTGATCCAAGGTAGAAAAGCGGATTCGTTAGTAACTAATATTTTCATAAGTATGGTCTCTACTATCTTTATTTATGTGTCATTTCACTTCAGGACGTGGGCGACCATGGCTTTTCACACTTCCTATCCTTGGCAGCTCTATATTTGCCCCCTTTTTATCCATTCCAGGCCCTGGTCTGCCAATTATTTGCACAAACACATTACATCTGTTACTCGATGTTTTTATCTATCACTTTTGTATTCATATATCTTGCAAGTACCACATTTTCCAAGCCTACTTTTCTCATTATGTTTCCGAGAAATTTCAGTTGTCAGTTTCTGATTCTTATTACAAGCGTCCCCATTGCCCTTGAAACTTCCTGTTTCTTTTCATTCTCCGTCCATGTTATTCTCAGCATCGTTTCATAGAACCAAATCTCTGTTGCCTCAACTTTCCTATTCTTCTGCACGCAGCCGGTTGGTTAGAACGTTCGTTTTCTCGATATGAAACTCCAGTTTGGATCTCAAAATGATTTATTAGTTAAGGAGGTCTTCGTAATATCGGTCTGTGGACGCGATCACAGCAGGCAGCATATTTGGAAATTACCTGAAAACCATACGGCGGTTTAACCCAAGTTTGTGAGTGAGATTGGGTTGATGGAACAGTTTGGAACCGTAGATGGTTGTGTTAGCACGAATTTCCATGTCATCGTGACAGAGGCTTTGAGAATGATGGCCTTGTAAAAAAAAAAAAAAAAAAAAAAAATCCTGATCACGCCAGATTATACTTTCTCTCCTAGAAAGTTTAACTTAGGTCCGCTCAGCATATTTGCAGTATAATCCAGAGATGGACACTGTTGGTTGAGTTTACATCTGTATGAGGGTTTTCCTAGCCTCGCAGATAAGTGTGAACGGATACGGGTAGAAACTGGACATATTTATCTGTAATAAAATTGTCCGCTATTCCAGTATACGAATATCAATCATATAAGGACTTGAATTCCAACCACCCATACAGTGTAAAAAAAGCAATCGCCCGCTACCTACATCATCGTGCAAAAGGCCTGTGTCGACTCAGAGGCATATGAACAAAAAATAATCATTATAAGCAGTGTTCATTTATTTTTGCTATTCGTCCCCCTCCACTATTCAATGTTAAAATATAAGATGGGCCACCAGTTTGGGTTTAATATTGTCAGCTAATACTTGATTCGTGTTCATCCAGGATGTTAATTCATCGCGTGTGGCGCGTAAAAATACTGAGTTTTGCGATGAAACAAATAGAGGAATTTGATGATATAAAAGTTCTTCACCTAAGAACTTATGAAAACTTAACTTTATCTAAATCGGTAGAACGTAAGCGCGTATAAAGTACTTCATTACAGCAATAATTTCTGTCTTAATTACGGTTTCAAATGTGTTCGTTCTAGCGTAAAATTGTGGAAATTTTAATGCTGTTCTCAGGATCATAGTGAAAACATTACAATCGTATCGACACTTATACACTCATTAACATTTCGTCGTTTGGAAATAGAAGTCGGCAGAGACATGCAGAAATGCACCTGACAATAAAGAAAAGACAGAGAGAGGCGATCGAGTTAAAAATAGAGAAAATACCTCCTGTGGTAAATGGTATAATTTATTTATTTTTCCCTTTTACCGCGCTCGACTTAATCGATTCCCTTGTACATGCGAAAACAACATTCCCCAGAGGTAGCGCTTTTGTTTTAGTTGTTTTGCCTACTTGAGCATTCAAATATTTTGAAACAGACGTCGACATTTTACTAATTTATTTATATATGTATTTATTTAATAATGAATAAATAAACATTAGACTGAAAAATCGAGAAGAAAAAAAAACGAAGGGTGAAGAGTGCGGGCGTATGTGGAGGAAAGAAAGGAAATGGAAAAGACGAGAATAGAGAAGAAGAAAATAAAAATGACAGTAGGCCTAAAAAGAAGAGGAAGAAATGGGGTGTCTGGTAGGTGGATAAAGAAGGAAGAGTCAGAATAGAGGAGCTAAAATGAACAAAGGGAAATCGTTGCCTTTCTCAAGGAAGGAATGAGTAATATTGGCAAAAGAAAAAAAAAAAGGAAAGAAGTATAAACATTAGCAAAAATTTTTACATATAAAAAGTATACGGTAAAAAAGCTTTATATATATATGTGTGTGTGTGTGTGTGTGTGTGTGTGTGTGTGTGAAGCGAGAGAAATGAATTTAAAAAGAAAAAAGAAAGGAAAAAGGAGTCTGACGATTATGAACTAGAAAGAAAAGAAGATAAACCCTACAAAAAAAACGAATTTAAACAATAGAAAATTTAAAAGAAGCTAAGAAAAACGTAAAAATAAAACGAACTAAAGGCGCAGAACAGTAGCAGCAGCAAAACAAAAAAGAATTTCAATGCAACAACAGTAAAAAAAACAAAAAAAAAACAACTGATTTTAATCTTCCGTCTGGGATCTTTCATTTGGGGACAGTATATAATGGGGAAAAAAAAGGAAGCAAGGAACATCTCAAAAGCAATAAACCAACAGACACAATATTTTCCGATAAAAGAAAGGCAAAGAATGAATTCTATTTTTCAAAAGGAATTCCAATAATTTTTGTTATTCTAGATAATGATTTTTCTTGTGATTTTGATAACATCGCCGAGATTTATTCAATCCGTTTTTTCTTTGTTTCAATTACATGCTTATTTATTAATTTATTTTATTCTTGACAGGCAAGGAAACGACGAAAAAAAGGAGGTAAAAACAAAACCAATTAAAATCCCAGCAAAAATATTAAGGAATAGAAGGGCAAAATTAAACGAGAAATTCTCATAATGTAAACAACATTAATAAGAAACATTTAAGCTTCGTGGACGATCATCAGTCTCCACATCTTCCTATCATTTACTGCTCTCAGAAATACTTTTCTTGTTTATGCCTGCTATTTTCTCTGTGCTAGTACTTTCTCCTCATCCTCGTGCTCTCACTATACGTCTCCTCCTTCTCCTTTTTATTTTTCTTCTTGTGTCTTCAGAACGTTAGCAATCATGACTCGTGACAATTCTCTGTCCTTTGCACCCCTTGGTAAAATTTGGCCTTTTGCCAACTCACCTATACCCTGTTTTATCACCCGCTTACATAGGTTTATTATTTAGGGTATGTACTGTCCCCTCGACTTTCAATATGTCCTATGAGGGTCAGATTTTCCACTCTTCTTTCCCCATCAGCAGCCTGAGAAACGTTTTTTTGCCAGGAGAAATAAACTACATCCAATTTCAAAATTTAATTACGTAATTCCTATTCAACATGAACAAACAGTATTTAGAACTAATTTGGAGTAGGTCCTTCATTTGCTAGTATCAGTGCTTGTATACGATTTTCATGGATTTGATCAAGTTATCAACAATCGTCTGATCCATATTTTGCCACACCTTTAACAATGTTTCTTTAAAGGTTGCCACTGACGAGATTTTGGTTGAACACTCTTGAAGTCTTCCGTCAAGGTGAACCCAAACGTGCCTTATTGGATTCATGTCAAGATTTTTGGCTACCCATGGCAGTGACGATTCCTTGCGATTCCTTCCAGGTCTTTACTACTTTCCTCGTATGACACGGCGCTCCATCTTCTTGAAAAAGTTAGACATTCTTGTCAACCTGATTGGTTTCAAATAGTGGGAGTAGTCCTTTCTCGAATATTTGAAAGTATTTTGAACCCTTAAACCGCTCAACAAGAATCA
Source organism: Acanthosepion lycidas (assembly GCA_963932145.1). Taxonomy (NCBI): domain Eukaryota; kingdom Metazoa; phylum Mollusca; class Cephalopoda; order Sepiida; family Sepiidae; genus Acanthosepion; species Acanthosepion lycidas. Next base: position 30,090,410 of record OZ010572.1, read on the forward strand.
GCTCAGATATGTCTCCAAACCAGACAGCGCCTCACATCACCTGCAGACATTCAGTATTACAAGTCTCATTTTGATTTTTCCAAACATAAAACAATTTCGAGTTGGAATATTGGCAGAATTTATTTTCATCTGACCAAATTACAGACTGCTAAAATTCATAATCTTTGCTCTCGAATCCTCTCGTCCAGTCCATACGATGGTTCGTGTTAAACTCTGTAATCAACTGCTTCTTTCTTGCAACTCTTCTTTGATAGCCTAGCTTTTCAGAGTCTTTCCCATCGCATATGGCGACATGTCCATGCTGTTGGCGACATCTCTGACGCTCTGACGACGGTTTCTGATGACTTCCCAATTCAGTGCCCTTTGAGTACGCTCGGACACGATGCTTGGTCTTACTGAACGTTGTTACACACGACAATGGCCTTCTTCAGTAAATTTCTTGACAATATTAACCGTTTGTTGACTAACCTGGAAAAACCTAGCAAATTCTATATTTGACTTGCCACGCTAATGTCAGCCTATTATTTGCTCTTCTTGAAATTCACCAATTTCCTTAGTTCCGCGAACTTTTATTGCAAGATATAAGTCAACTATTGTTTATAGATGAGAGTAGCTTGATACTAACACGTTATTGTCTGAAAAAAAAAAAGAGAGGTTATTAAACAAGCCAAATTGCTGGTGTAATCAAGGGTGGCTAAAAACTTTTCATAGCCCACTGATTATGTACCTTAGAAATTTTATTTGTGACTTTCTGATGTTAAATATAAATGAAATATTGTTTCTATTTTCCCTAAGACATCATCGTTGCTCATATGGTTAGTCCATGGTTTTCTAAGCATCCTTCTCAAGAACAACATTTCTGTTGCCTCATATCTGTCTTTCATCGGTGATTGGATTGTCCAACATTCACTGCCATATAGGCGGACTAATATTACATAACAGTTCAGCACTCTTTCTCATTCTTTCTAACGAAATTTCTTTTACTTAATACTTTGCTTAGATTTTAGAAGGCATCTTCTCAGATTTTGGTGTTAACTTTCCCTCTTCTGTTAACATACATCCCGGGTATTTAAATAATTGTACTTGATTTTGGTGTCTTCGATTTGTAATTTCCATATTGGTGACAACCCTATATCATCCTGGGTATGACGATAAACTATATCCTGTATCCTGGCTAAGAGGATAAACTGCGTCCAACAACAAGGCCTCTGATCAGGAGGCTTTGTGAAGCGTAGGACCACCTCTTAATTTTTGGCGTTCCCAGGCCCACCCTGACCGGGTGTAGTAGCACCTGTCATGACCCCAGCTACGGGCAAATAGTTAATCACCAAAATGGTGTCAAAACGCTATGAAAGTATAAAAATAGGTTTTAATACCAGAAATACTTTGTAAAAACAGTTATTACCAGCAATAAATTTTTGCAAGAAAAAAAAATTACATTTCTGGAAAAAGATATTACCAACTATACTCTTTTGAAAAGAGATATTACCAGCTATACTTTTTTTGAAAGAGGATATTAACAGCTATACATTTTTGGAAAAAGATATTACCAGCTATACTTTTTTGAAAAAAATATTACCAGCTATACTTTTTTTTTGAAAAAAAATATTACCAGCTTTTTTGATAAAAATATTACCAGCTATACTTTTTTGAAAAAAATTACAAGCGATATATTTTTGAAGAAAAAATAATTGCCAGCAATACATTTAAAATATATTACCAGCAATAAAAATCTTGTTGGCATTAAGTAACCCATTTAGGTTGATATGCCGTAAATCACACCAAACGAAACCAAACCAGACAACCATGTATTTTGTATTCTTAGTATTTGGTCCCTTCTTTTTGCTTTCCTTCACTACATGTTCTAGTTTATTCTCTTTGTTTTGCTTCTATTGACGCTTGTAAATGTTACATTCTCGAAGCCTTCTTTCAGCAGTGGGTGTTCAACACATTTCAGATGTTTCTAGTTGCTATGTGCTGTTTCTTTATCGTTATTCTCTTTAGTGCTTCGTTTCTTTATGCCACTGTTCTGTCCATTTGTGCTGTCAAGATTTTGTTATTGATCAAATTGTCTTGTGATTAATGTCATTGAATCGTTGATAATATAAAGCAAACTCTTTTCGTTTCCATTTATACTTTTAGATTCTTTCATATCGCACCTCGTTTCTGAAATATAACTTAACTATTTATATCCGTCCTCGAATTACTGACAATCTTTCTATTCCCTGTTGGCTCATTGACCAGTTGAATTTCGGAATTCTCCATATGAAACTCAAATATTGGACTCTCTCTTTTACTTACCACTCAAAATTATGTCATGCGTCATGGGTATGACGATAAACGACATCCGCGTCCTGGTTAAGATGATAAACTACATCCAGCAGCAAGACTTCTGATCAGGAGGTTTTGAGGAGCGTGGAACCACCTCTTAATTGCTGGTGTTCTCAAGTCCAACCCTGACCGGGGTGTTCGCACCTGTTAGGAGGTCCCAGCTCTGGGCAATTAGTTAACTCCCAGACTGGGGTCAAAAGACTAAGAAAAGTAGGTTTTAATACCGGCAATATATTTATTGTAAAACTATTACTAGCAATTAATTTTTGAAGAAAAACTTAATACCAGCAATACAAATTTGAAAAAAAAAATATTACAAGAAATATTTTTTGGAAAAAAAAAATCCAGAAAAACATTTTTGAAGGGAAAAAGATATAACCAGCAATACAGTTTTGGAAAAAAAAGTATTACTAACAATAAAAATCTCGTCGGCATTAAATAACCCATTGAGTGAAACAAAAAAAAAGCAAACCATTGTCGTCTGACATAAGGGTTTATCTTTTCTCATTGCTTTACTTTCCCTCTTGTTTAATATATTTTTTCAGTTTTCTGATTCTGCTATTAGTACAGTCTCATCTGCGTAGTGTATGTATTAATGATTAGTACGGACATTGATAATATGAATAAAAAGCATTGTCTTACTCCTTCTCTATGTTAGTGTGCTCACTTAATTCAATCTTTACTCGTACACAAACCCTTTTCTCACACTTGATACTGTGAATTGCTTGTAAATCCTTTCCCTGAAAATTAAGTTAACATATTAGTGTCCTATAAACTACGTCCGGTATCAATCCATCCCCTATTTTCTCTCGTTGGAAGAACTATCAATTCTTTACTATATATATATATATATATATATATATATATATATATAGAAAGAGAGAGAGAGAGAGAGAAATATATGTATATAATATCAAAGCCGGAAACGGTAAGGATAATCCAAATGGGTAATTTTTTAATATAAAATATTAAAAGGATAGATCCATGAATAGAGATCAATGTATTTATATACAGAGCAATATGATATAATTCAAGTAGAAAAAAAAATTCGCACATCATCGAAGAATTCGGTAATATTACCGGCATTGAGATCAACGCCCAACGGCGACAGTCTATTTCATGCTTAAACGCAATCTTCATGGACTGAAGATTTCGTTTTAGCATAAAACAGACTGTCTCCGGTTGTTGTTGATCTATATGTCCACTTTTATATTTACTCTATCTCTGTTACTGAGCAATTTAACACAGAAATATAGAATACCTTAAAATTATATTTTTTCATCATGCATATATATAATTCCAACTATGTCCCTGTATTCAAACTCGTGTTATTTGTTTCCTCACCAAGTCTACTTTCCAGTGTCTTCGACTGAATCGGGTCCAAAATAATATCGTTTCAATTGCATCTGTTTTAGTAGATTCGTTCTCTCATTAACATGTCTACATTTGGTTGTCATTAATCAAAATATACTAGAAGAAGAATTCCTGAGAGATGTATCTATGAAACTTCTTAAAATTTAAATAAAATATTCTATGAACATAAAAGTAATGATTTAAAAAAAAACAAAAAAAAAAAACAATACACTCAATGCATTAATCGTTTATCGTAATAGATGTATCTTTTAGAAATAACCTTTTATTTTATTTCAGATGCCATGACCATTCAGGGTGCAGGCCTTTATGGATGCACACGGTCTTCTTTTTATCTAGGAATTGCTACGATTCTTGTGAAAAACTTCCTGTAGTCTTGTCTATGAATTTAAATTCAGATTAACTCTTCTCTTACACTGGTTATTACACTGGACGGGAGCGCCTAATCTACTCACAGCTTAAAGATGGTTTAAGGTATTTCTTTCTGTGAGAAAACTACAACTAAACCTTATTTTGAAGCAACGTACTGAAAAACCCTGACACATAGAAGAGACACGCTATCTTTTTTTTTCCTTTTTGCTTCTTTTTTTAGCCTTCATCAGATAGCTATTTTCAATTTTATATAAACGAAAATAAATTATTTTTATCGGAAAACAACAGGCTTTCTTTATTTGCATTCATCTTTCAGTATCAATTAACTATACTCTGTGATGTAATATTTTTACATTCACTAAGCGACAAGATTTCGCTGCCATTGTTTGAACTGGTTAATATGATATAAATGGCGAGAGAAAATGCCAAATCCCTTGAGCCAGGCTTTTGTACATTTCTATAATCGACATGAAACAGGAAATTAACTGAAAGGAAATGAGACAGGGTGCAAAAAGTGTTGATTCCACTTTAACCGCCGATAACTGTGACGCTCTGAATAAAGTTTGCTTCTGTTTAAACGGTCCATCACAGTGAGGTGAACTGCATTTGTATTTTGTTTATTCAATTTCTCAGTCTCAATCTTTAATTACTTTCTTTTTTCATTCCCTATTCCACAGAGATGATTCGCAGGATCCGTTAATATCCTGATTATATATATATATATATATATATATATATATATATTTGTTCAGTTTCGTTCCTTTCTTCTTCAGATAAATTTCCGGTAGCTGCCGCGTGAGGGAGATTATTGTAAAAGAAATCTATCGATATTTTTTTTTTGTTTCTACATCCATTACATATATTCTATTGAAAATTTAATCCTTCATTTCTTTCTATGCATCTAACTTCTTTTAATATGTCGATCAACTCTACGTCCGAAAATAAGTTTCCTTTCAACGTTTTCCTTACTTCCTCTACAAGTCGCTCGCCTACCGCGGAAGATTTTGTATTCGCATCCATATGACTGACATAGTCTCTCTTCAGTTTAAGACTGACATAAGCATTATAAGAGATACCGTAATGTAAACTATCAATGGAGTCTATGAGAAGTAGAAACTTGCAGAAGGAGAAATGACAGGCAAATAACGATGGCAACACTACTATGCAAGATTTGTTTTTAATCGGATTCGCCCCATGCAATGCCGTAAAACACTAAGGCACAAGGCGTGAAAAGATTAGAAACAGGAACGTTGATAATAATCCGGGAGAGAAAAGAGTAATTAAGAGAAAAATAGATAGCGATTGACACTGCATTGAAATTTTTGCAGATTAAAGTTGGCTGGAATGGATGAGTCCGGAATGGATTTCCACAAACGAGGAATGCGAGAAAAGAAATTGTTAGCATAGAACTTGCGGCTACATCTAACCAGCTCAACTGTAAATTGGTGACATCTTTACTCCAGTCTAGTATTGCGCTTAAATTCAAAAAGTATAGGTACCATAGTGAAGAGCTCATGCGAACAATTACCATGAAATTATTCATAGAAAAAGACACAGAGAGGTAACTCAACGGGTCCGGTGATATAGACCCTAACACTTCACTGATAACTAGGACAATTCTAGCCTCAACGACGCACATTCTAACAACTTCAATCAGGTTTTTGTTTAGTTTGGTTTGTTTTACGGCATATCAACACCTCAATGGGTCTTTAATGTCGACAAAATTTTTATTGCTGGTAATATTTGTTTTTTCAAAAAAGTATTGCTGGTAAAACTTTTTTTACCTAAAATGTATTGCTGATAATATATTGATGGTAATAATTTTTTTTTTTTTTTTTTTTTTTTTTTTACAAACTATGTCTGGTATTAAGACCTATTTTTATACTTTCATTGTGTTTGACCCCAATTTGGGGGTTAACTATTTGACCATATTTGGAACCCTAACAGGTGCTACCACCCCGGGTCAGGGTAAACCTGGGAACACCAGCAATTAAGAGGTGCTTCAACGCTCCTCAAAACCTCTTGATCAGAGGTCTTGCTGTTGGACGTAGTTTATCGTCTTACCCAGGACGGAACTTCAATCCGGAGAAAATAATTAGCAAACGGATAAAAGAATTATGAATAGAATTTGGCCATAAATAACAGAACAAGATGATTTTAAACTATGCAATTTGAAAAAAAAAATACACAGTATTCATGGAAGGGATGTTGTTGAAACAAGTAACGAAAACCTAGAAAGATCTATATTTCTGATACAAAGATGTCAGAAAGTACAAAAAATACCTTGAGGTATTACATTGATGCTTTGATTTTGTATATAAACATCAAATCTCCCGATCAGATGCATTGCTGCGTGATAAATTACATCCGGTAGCAATCCAAGCCCTATTCTCTAGCACGTAGGATTTGCACAATGGAGTCTGACGAACACCTAAATAAAACCCTAAATGAACTACATAGAACTCTAAAAAAAAAAAAAAAAAAAAAAAAAAAAACGAGGCTACCCTACAACAATAATGATCAAAGGTTCCGAACTAGCTATAAGAAATTTCCCTAGACCAATGACTAAATTCAAAGAAAAGTAACATCAAACAACCTCTGGCATATGTCCCAACATACAATAACAATCCAGAACTACAGAAATTGCAAAAAATTTAGACCTACTTAACAAGAATGACAAACAAACTGAAAATTATACGAAAACAACAAAAATAATTAAAAACAAGCACAAATCGAAAATCCTGAAACACATTTACATCATCCAAATTTAACGAAGACACAATACAGGGGTTCACAAATTGCAACAAAAAAGAGATGGGGTTTGTGATATAATTATAGAGGAAACTCCTACACTTTTGAAAATACAACAAAAACATTCATTATAAATAAAAATTTGAACTGCAACACCTAAAAATGTGATTTATGCACTCAAATGCACAAAATGCAAACAGTCATATATAGGTATCAGCCAAGTACTAAACTAGTTTCCCTTCACAAAAGCAACATCAAATTACTCGACAACCGAAAACACTTTGTATCACAACACATCTACAAATTTAATCAAAGTAAACTGAAAATAACGCCAATAAACCAGACAATTATTCTTACCTACAAATCCAAGACAAAAGACATCATAAACAAGTTTAAACCAGCACTAAATAGATCATAACCCCACACACAAAAATACAGAGATGACACATATAATGACCAAATAATGTAGGCGATTCTGTTATGCTGACACAGACCATTGCTATGCGAAATATCAGACCAAATCCTAAATTCATAATGAAGTTATATGACGTCGTACTACAAGAAAGAACGAATATATATATATATATATATATATATATATATATATGTATGCATTTATATATATATATATATATGAATCACTACCACGCAAAACATTCATTTTTATAAATGTGGAAGTATCTACTCTTTGCTTGAAAAAGGTCGCGAAACCAGAAACTCGTATAGCAGAATTATGGAAAATAGAGTATAATATATATTTTAAAGTAAAAAAATGCGCATTTCAACCAAAAACATTTGCGGTTTACCTTCTTTTTAATATATATATATATATATATATATATATATATATACCGGGTGGAACATCAAAATTGCCCAAAACGTGTTACAGCATAATTGTTTATCCCACAAAATGTTTAATATCTTAAAAGACTAAAGTATTTGAGTATCTTCTTTCAGGTTTTCAAATAAAGCCTTTAGACATCTTGATATCATTTATCAGAAGAATTACTGAAAAATCTTTTGAGTTATTCAGCTAGTAGCAGGTTAAAATCGTTTTGTATCAGCCCCCCCCCCGTCTTACCAACTGAGCAATGATGAGAGGAAAAAACAATCAGGTCTTCAGTGATGGTATCAACATTCCTACTCTTCAATGTCTATTCAAGTATCATCAAGATAACGGTGAATATCTTTTAAAAAGAGTGAACATTAGAGAAAAAAACCGGATCAGGAGGTCACAAGACAAAGAGGGACCATCATTTCACCGTAGAGCTAAAAAGATCAATTAAAAAAAGATCCAACTCAATCCATATGAAGTTTGGTTACTTGAAAGAGGAGTTTCATCTCCGAATGACCAAAGAACAGTTAAAAAGGACTTGAAAATTAAATCGTACGGGAAACGTTTGAGGAACCTTGTCACTCCAAGACAGAAAGTTAGATTAGAGAGGGCGAAGATAATCTTGAATAAATTGGAAAGTAATCCTGGAATAACACACACACACACACACATATATATATATATATATATATATATATATATTCACTTTATTTCAATTCTTCATGAGCTTCCGATGCTTAGCTATGATTAATTATGAAGATGTCATTTTCGTTTATGATCGATTTCATCACGATTCTTCAGTTAAGCTCGGAGAGTAATTGTACATTCATTTCAAAGTATAGTCCAATAGTGTTATAAAAATCTCGGAGAATTCCTGTAAGATGCCTTTAATAACTTCTAAGATACAATGTTTCAGAGCATAATCTAAAAATTAGACAATTTTGGTGTTACACGATTTTGACAATTTTGGTGTTACACTCAGCATATATACATAAAATAAATCCTAAATCTTTATAATTTATTTTATTTATCCCAGATCCACTTAGCGTATTGAGCAATCTACGTTTTAGCTTTATTAGTCCTTTGGTTTTTTTTTTCTTTGTGTGTTTAATTGAATAATATATATATATATATATATATATATATATATATTGTCTCTATTTGTTTTTATACAAACTTTTCCACCTAACTAATCTGTTTCTTGAATATCTGTCTATATTTCTGAGATGAGGTATTACGTACACTATTCGGACTATTGTCCCCCATCTTTGTCGCCAAGGACACATGGCGCAGTGGATAAAGGCGGTAGTTACATCCAGTGAGACGACCTAAAGAGTGTGAGTTCAATACATGATTAAGGGGATGGAGAACTTGGAAAGTGGACTTAAGTTAACTGTTAACTGACATCCATTAGACACGGCACGTGGAACTAGAACAGTCTACACCCAGTGAGCGAAATAAAGGGTTTAGTTTGACATTTCAACCACCTGAATAAGGCCGGAGCGTACAACGGCCGAAACGTTGTAATAAATATGGCAACAAAGATAAGGAGAATAGCTCGAATAATGTAGATAGTGCAGTTTCTTGATGTTAAGATGAAATTCTTAAGATGAAGTTTGTTTTTTTTTCCAAGAACTTTCGACCTTCATTGAGTAACACGGGTTAAATTTCAAATTTAATCTCTTTTTGGGATTTTAATCTTTTAACTGCAAAACTGTGTTTGTAGAGATAAACCCCTACTTCTTAATTAGAAATGTGACTGTCGTGTTTCAAAACCTTCTCTTAATATGAAATAACCTTAATACGGTTTTATAACTGAGCTGAAATTCATTCAGGAGACTCAAGAACTACAAACGTTTGTATCTATTGTGCGAGCTCACTAAGTAATTACAACAGTTCGAGCAAGAATCAAAAAACATGGTGACAACAAAGAATATTGTAAATATCACGAGGGAAAACTGCTTGTTAAAATTCTCAAACCTTCAAGCTTTTTTCTATCGTTTAATGTTTTCCTAGCCATTTTGTTATCGTCCAGTACCGTACTTATTGCTATAACTAGTCAGACACAAATAAACAATATCTTAAATTAGATAATCGAATCGCTCTCTGCTTGGGCGGACAGTGAGGTGATAGGCATGTGAACGCTCTCTGTCGATCGGCAAAGGTTTTAGAAGACTACATTCATTTGAGGTGTGAAGGCCGAGCTTTCCAAGGACGGCGTGCGATATCTCTTCACGATTTGAATCATATTTCGTCGTCGTCTTTTTTCCTCCGCGTCATTGGCTGTTGCAACGTCAGCTTAACGCGATTAGGGGTCGAATCGACGCTTGCCTGTGTTTAATGAAATCGGGTGCCTTAATCCCTAAGAGAAGCCCTATCGAAACCACCGAATTAATATCAATGATGCAGATTATGGTGATGGGGAATGGCTGTCGCGTGGGAAAACAACTTCTGATAACGTCACCGCGAAACTCGACTATTTCTTCTTCTCTAAAGCCACTGTAGTCGTTCCAGCAACCGTTCTACATTTCCCGGCAGGTGCGGATGAAGCTGCAACGGGCTTATATGTGCACTTTTTAAAGATATTTCTTTTTCATATTATTTAATTCTTTATTTTATTAATTACTTCCAAGCACAGGTATACAAATGAAATCTGAAAATATTTCATGCCCAACATTGAGAGCCTGCACTATTGTTTCCAGTAAATAATCAGTTTTCAAGTATGTAGACGACTGAGAAGTTTTCCTCAAAGTAATAAAATAAACAGTCCACGTACGTAAGCGCGGCAACGATGACGCAACTTTTATCATCCAAATAATTGAAATCAGGGAAGCGAAGTCCGATTTCTGTCTGAAAATATCTAAGTCAATCTGGGAAATTAAAAAGAAAACGCAAATCACACCAAAACTATTATGGAAAATAAGGAGAATAACATCTGCCTACAACAATCAATCCAAAACCTGCAAACTTCCTGGGGGAAAATAGTTATTATTAACTTTCCAGACTAAAACAAACTACTGAATAGATGATCAGAACTCATCTCAAAATTCAGACAAAAAAAAAGAAAATTTTACTACGTTACTTAAAAATCGAAAACTAAAAAGAATAAAATAAAAATAAACAAAATAAAAATAAATAACAAAAAAGGAAGTAAAATAAATTCACCCAAGCAAATATTAAACAAATTTAAAAATCACTCCCACCAAAATAGCCTTCAGAATAGATGACTTTAACTTACTGATCACTCGCTGAAAGACACGAACCTTGTTTTTATTTATTATAATATGGATTAGATGTTTGGTGCATATTGTTTGCAAGCGCTTTCGGTGAATACATAAAGCATCTTCAATATGCATATGAATATGAATATTGTAGTAATGTAGTTAGTTTACTGTATGATATATATATATATATATATATATATATATATATATATATATATATATATATGTTTGTGTGTGTGTGTGTATATGTAATACATTTTCTTATATATATTATATATATGTGTATAAATAATATATATATATAACATTTATATTATATATATATATATATGTGTGTATAAATATATATATATAGCATATATATATATATATAGCATATATATATATAGCATATATATATATATATAGCATATATATATATATATAGCATATATATATATATATATAGCATATATATATATATATATAGCATATATATATATATATAGCATATATATATATATATAGCATATATATATATATAGCATATATATATATAGCATATATATATATATAGCATATATATATATATAGCATATATATATATAGCATATATATATATATAGCATATATATATATATAGCATATATATATATAGCATATATATATATATAGCATATATATATATAGCATATATATATATAGCATATATATATATAGCATATATATATATAGCATATATATATATATAGCATATATATATATATAGCATATATATATATAGCATATATATATATATAGCATATATATATATAGCATATATATATATATATATAGCATATATATATATAGCATATATATATATATAGCATATATATATATAGCATATATATATATATATAGCATATATATATATATATAGCATATATATATATATATATAGCATATATATATATAGCATATATATATATAGCATATATATATATATAGCATATATATATATAGCATATATATATATAGCATATATATATATAGCATATATATATATAGCATATATATATATAGCATATATATATATAGCATATATATATATAGCATATATATATATAGCATATATATATATAGCATATATATATATAGCATATATATATATAGCATATATATATATAGCATATATATATATATATATAGCATATATATATATATAGCATATATATATATATATATAGCATATATATATATATATAGCATATATATATATATATAGCATATATATATATATATATATATATATAGCATATATATATATATATATATAGCATATATATATATATATATATATATATATATATAGCATATATATATATATATATATATATATATATATATATATATATATATTACGTTTATATATATATAAGTGAACATTGAAGTCAACCCTCAGAGGCGACAACCTATCTTATGCTAGACACAACCGTCAGGCCACCTGACGATTGCGCCTATCATGAAACAGCCTGTCGCATCTGAGTGCTGACTTCAATGTTCACTTTGATATTTATATTTGCATACGCTCTATCTCTGATATTGAGCACTTTATCCCATAAATATAGCCCAGCTTAAAACTATATTTCTTCATATATATATATATATATATATATATATATATATATATATATATGTGTGTGTGTGCATGTGTGTGTGTGAAAAACTAATTTTAATTTATACATTTTATTTGAAATTTAAAGCCTTTATCTTTTTTTTTTATTTTCCATGATTATGCATTTCTTCGTATTTTGAAATTTTTGCATCAGTTTCGTAGGAGGCTCACTAGATAGAAAAATTCAAAATGAAGAAGCATTAAAAGAGTGAACGGAGATGATAGATTTTAATGTGTTATCAATTTAATAAGAGGTAACAGGATATTAGATCCACACACTCTTAAATTAAATAAGCAATAAAATGACATGACAAATTAATACTTCTGCAGGGCTGCACGCCGTTCTCTTAGCAACGGATTATCCTTCGCTGTTTGCACACGTAACATGTTTATAGGAGAGTGGTTTGATCTAAATCTCACTCGACTACTCGGTAAACACAATGCGTTTCCAATGCGCAAATATTTTACCAAAATATTTGGCCTTAGACAAGAACAATGGTAGAAGACTGATATATATATATATATATATATATATATATATATATATATATATATATTTATTCAAAAATTATAACATAAATATGTTCTAAAATCACTATAAAAATACCCATTTTTTTCAACACTTCTGGTGTCTTATCAAGTGATGGTGTTGAATGTAAAATAAATATTTTTGAAATTTAATGTGTATTAAGTTTAAAAAATTATATAAATAAGAACCTAAGGAGAATATATATGTGTGTTTTTTTTTTGTTTTTTTTTTTTACTGAAAGGCAAAAAAATTCAGTTAGAATAAAAGTTAAAATCTAATCTTGCTCAGTGCTTCGTTACAAATTAGATACATTTGAAGTAAGGATATGGGCAAAGGAGGGTGAAATATTGCAAAATACAATACAGACACAATCAGATTATAATCCACAAACACGTTGACATATACTGCGCGCCAAATTATTATCGAGATAACGTTTTTCTAATATTTCAAAAACCGTGCAATCAATTCACACCAAATTTCACACAATGTTGGCAATTCTGACCCGCGCAATTACTGAAATTTTCGTACTGATCTGCGCAATGTAACCAAATTGGCGCCATATTTGTTAGCGTGCAATATTATTAGATAAGTGTAAGAATTTAGTGAAAAGATGGGCCGTAAAAGCAGTTGTTCTTTAGTATTTTTTGTTTTTATTTTTAAAAACAGTGCTCGATACATAATAGAGCCTAGAAAAATCAAATCCTAGACCACACCTCAATTTCAAGTGGACATTGAAGTCTACTCCCAAAGACAACAGTCTGTTTCATCTTTAAACACAACAGTCATGTCATATGCCCTGTATTTCTTCTCGACTATTTATATATACAGGTCACTGATGAATTGTGAGTAATCTACTGTATTATTCTGTTATTTTCTAGGGCAATAGCGGTTATGTATATATATAATTGTAAAAATATATATTTTCACAGGAGTACAAAATTTTATTTGATTGAAGCAGATTTATTAAAATGAGATTCATAGCGAAAAGAAATCGTTCACATTATATACACACACACACATATATAAGTGAACATTGATGCCAACACTTAGAGGCGACAGGTTGTTTCATGCTAGACGCAATTGTGGCTTGACGATTGCGTCTAGCATCAAACAGCCTGTCGCCTCTAAGTGTTGACTTCAATGTTCACTTTTATATTTACACACGCTCTATCTCTGATACTGAACACTTTATCCCATAGATATAGCAGACCTGAAGAATATATATATATATATATATATATATATATATATATATAATAAAAATATACATTATAAATATTTATATTCATAGCAAAAAAGTGGTAGAATATACAAAAAATATTATTAATGAGTGTTTTCCTTTAAGCACACCAACCACTCGTTCTGCTTTTAGAGAGATGGCTGTCAAGACTTAATGTATACTGATTACAAAACCTTTACGTAATAATCGGTATTAGCCCTACTTAACACTGAGGACATGCCCAAGTTCTAATACCGAGAACAATGTTCTTTTATCTGTGAACCTAAGACATTATTACACCTATGTAAGTTGTCCATCTTTCCTTTGCGAATATAGGGTAGTACAATGTGCAATTGCAATAGGACAAACTCTTGAACGACCCGAATTTGAAGGAGAAATATATGGACAATGAGAAAAGCAGATACGCGGGACAAAAGGAAAATGGGAAATCGAATAAGGTCCCTTTAAGATAAGCTTTAGTAACATCAGCAATCTAGATCATTCCAGAGGAAATTAGAGAAAGAAAAAATGAATGCATGACTGACAAAATTCTCAACATGATGATGAGACAAAGACCATACCAAAACATGGAACAGAATATAGGACACTACACTAAGAAACAAGAAACAAATACAGACAGGAATGGTTCAATGAAAAATGTGCAGAGATAGAAAGAATCATACACTATTTTCATTATTCGGACTATTTTCCTCATCTTTGACGCCATATTTATTACAACGTCTCGGCCGTTGTGCGTTCCGGCCTTCTTCAGATGGTTGGAATGTCGAAATGAACACTTTATTTCGTTCACTTGGTAGACTGTTCTAGTTCCACGTGCCATGTTTAATGGATGTCAGTTATCAGTTATCTCCTGTTAATTTCCCTTTCCAAGTTCTCCACTGCCTTAACCGGATATTGAACTCACACTATCACACTTCAATACAATACGGCCGAAACTTTGTAAAAAATATGGCGATAAAGATGAGGCCAGTAGTAAGAATAATGTAAATAGTGTACATAATACCTCATCTCAGAAATATAGACAGATACAGAACGAATGATTATCACAAGTAAATCAGATCTGCAGAAAAATATAAGATAACAGGGCAAAAGACATCAACAAGATGCACGAAATCTAAGAACGGAACGATGATAGTAAAGGAAAATACTTCAAAGATGGAAGAAATATGTATGGAACTCTTCCAAGATGAAAGTGAACAGCCAGCAACATACAGAATTATCGATGGAACGGAAATATTAAAATCTGAAGTGGAATCTGCACTAGCAAAAATGAACAGAAACAAAGCGACGGGGCCAGATGGAATTGTAAGAAAGGTGCTAGCTGCCTTAGACGATTTTAGCTTAGATAAGATTACAGTGATAATAATTTAAATCTGAAAGTGTCTGATATACCTGAAGACCTAAAATCTATATACATAATACTGCCTAAGAAGCTAGGTGCAAACGAAGGTTAACTCAACCTAATGAGCCATATGACGATAATAATCTACCGAATTCTGATGAATAGAGCGCGCAGCAGAATCAACCGAAAATAGGACAGAAACAGTGCAAGATCGTCAAAGAATCGATCAGAATGTTAACAGAAAGAGCAGTGCAAAAGGACGTTTACTTGTGTTTTATAGATTACACGAAGGCGTTATATAAAGTATGCCACAAACATCTATTTGAATTGCTCGGCAACCTTTATATATTTACAATAATCAAGAACCTGCCTGCATAGGGATAGAAAATATATTCAGTAGATACAGAAAAATAAAAAGGTGTATAAAACAAGTATGTAACTTCTCACCGGACTTATTCAATCTATACAACGAGGTGATTTTGAGAGAACCAGCATTCATTATTGGCGCCTACAATCTTAATATAACATATGCATATAATGCAGTGTTAATAGCAAACACAGGAAGGAAACTACAACAGTGTGTACTTGCACTCAGGAGAAACGGGCGAACAATAATTCGACATTTTTAGATAAAAATAAGAAGACATGAGTTGTGGAACGAGAAAAGTCGAGCCCAGTAGATTAAATAAACTGTTCAGTTCGGAATTCACTTTATGTTACCCCGAAAGATATACACATGAGGAAGGCTGGAGGGCGCAACTACAGAAACATTGTGATAACAGCAACTGGAGAAATGTAGTTGAAATATGAAATCAAACAATATCGTCCATTGTACGTTAAACTCTCCTGTGAACATCAGATCACTAAGAAATTAAGTATTAGGTTGGTGCAAAAATAATGTCGTTTTCTCACATAGTAACATATGTGAGAAAACGACATTATTTTTGCACCAACCTAATACTTAATAGCTCTCCACAACTACCAATATTTTGTAGCTGTAAGGCATGTATTCTCTCTTATTATCCCTTTCAGATTTTGTTCTATTATCCATTTACACAAATTCATTCGATTGATTACTCACTGTTTCCTTTTTTCTTCTTTTATCTTTAATATGTTGTGTACGCCTAATTTTCTAAGATAGCTTTCTTCGACATGTGTCACGGTAATTTCAATAGTCTGATTCTAAGTACTTCCTAAATTAATGTTCAAAATACCTTATTAAAAAAATTCATTTTTCACAATTCGCCCAATTCGAATTTCTTCCACTTGCAACGGCAACGCTATGCTGGAAAACGATGCTTTTTAAGGTATTGAAATATCTCTGACGTAAAATAATATTGTGTTGAAGATGGAAGCCAGCATTTGGAAGTATGTCTTTGCGTAAAATTTTGTTAGCAAAGGGATTCCGCGCTTTTTATATCATTAACTTTACTAATATACTTTTTGTATAAATGATTCTTATCATATATATATATATATGCGTCCAGAATCAAACCTGTCAACTCTGAGTGTTGACTTTAATGTAATGTTCACTTTTATATTTAAATATATATATATATATATATATGGTTGGTGCAAAAATAATGACGTAATAATGTCGTTTTTTGACGTTAAAAATACCTCAAAAACGACATTATTGCGTCATTATTTTTGCACCAACCTAATATATATATATATATATATATATATATATATATATATATATATATATACGCACACATACACACACACATACATACATACATATCCAAACAAGCACACATACATACATATCCAAATGAGGAATATTCCCAAAAATAACATCTCCCATTTAAACACACGAAAACTACATTATATATGTCTATATTTCTGAGATGAGGCATTATGTACAGTATTTACATTATGCGGACTATTGTCCTCATCTTTGTCGCCATATTTGTCACAACGTCTCGGCCGTTGTACGCTCCGGCCTTCTTCAGGTGGTTAGAATTTCGAACTGAACCCTTTATTTCGATCCCTGGGGTAGACTGTTCTAGTTCCACGTGCCATGTTTGATGGATGTCATTTATCAGTTATCTCCTGCTAATTTTCCCTCTGAAAGTTCTCCACTGCCTTAACCGTGTATTGAACTCACACTCTTTGGGTCTGTCACTGGATCTAACCAACGCCTTTATCCACTGTGCCATGTGTCCTTGAGGACATCTGGGTATGGATTTCTTTATATTAGAAAAGCAATGATAACAAAGTTGCAATATGAGCACTGGTAAAAATGGTTGCTGAAAACATTAGGTTTATAATACCCAGAAATTCATACCCAGATGTCCGAAACGTTGTGACAAATATGTCGACAAAGATGAGGACAATAGTCCGCATAAATGTAAATACTATATATATATATATATATATATATTGAGTAGACTACAAATGGCTATAATCTTCAACGAAACATTTTATAATCATTTCACCCCAAGCAAGATGATAATGCCACTAAGTGTCAAGAGGGTACTTGCAATGAAATATAATGCCAGGAACACAGTCCTGAAGAAGAGACAGTGGATAAATATCTACTCCTGTTCAAATGACGGAGAAAGTATATAGAAAACCTTTCTACTCCTATTAAATTAAAATTACAGCAATTGCCTATATATTTTTGCTACCGATGGAAATGAATTCCGCTCATGATCTTAACATTTATTCCAACTTAATTTCAATAAAAACAAAATAAATAGAATAACATATGTATTTTTTTTCTTTTTTCCTCAGCTATTTTATAACTTTAAAATTAATATAAATTAAATTTAAATTTTAAAATGGGTATTTTTTTTATTTTTTATTTCAAATTTTATCGTATAATTTAATATTTATTAGTAAGAATAAATTCTATTTTAGTCTAACCCCAACATTAAAGCATTAAATAATTATTATAAACTTAGTTCGTTATCAAGATTTTTGAATTCTCGTATACTTGTATTTTGATTGATCATTGCAGCTTATGTAACATCGTTTCCCTTAGCAAGGGGTGTTTGATTGATTTGAACCTTTTAAAACCCTTTATTCTACATTCAACATCATCACTTGATAAGATAACACAAGTGTTGAAACAAAATGGGTATTTTTGTAGTGATTTTATAACATACTTATGTTAGAATTTTTTAATACATAATTATATAAATATATATATATATATATATATATAGTTCTTACTCGTGGTCTGAACATTAGGAAGATCAATATTGATATCATTAGTAATGTTTTCGAATCTTACGTAGTCCCCCAGATTTTGATGTAAATTTATGCTGTATAATAGATTGAGTCATAAGTTATTTCCAATGTAAGGTATTAAATGTAATGACGAAACAAAAAAAAACATTTTGTGTTTATAATTATAAAATTAAATATATATGCTACTAGCAATTAATAAAGATTCTGTGAAATTTTATTATGTCTAATACTTTTTGGCGTTATTACTTTCCCACCAGCGAAATATATGAGAATTGTTAAAATTTCTCATACGATGCTAAAAATGGTGCACAGCTTTTGCGTGCAGTTTTAACATCGAGAGCGCGGGTATGTGGAAAATTCTTAAATGAGAAATTAGAAGTTAATACAAGAGGTGACCCTGTTTGCTAACCACGGGTGCTGAAGTGAAAGATCGCTTATAGATTATCGTACAAACTTCTTTAAAACTAAACTATATCATTTATAATTAATTTATTATTAAATACATTTTTAAATTGTTACACTTTTAAAGCATACAAAATCTACCAAAAGAAATGTGTTTTGTTTTTGGGTTTTTTTTATGCACCAACGACGTAAATAGATCAATCTTCGGTACATAAAATCCTTACCATGAGTAAGTTTGAGTAGATATTGAATGCTTTAAATGAGTGCAAAAGAAGTATAGTCGTAGAATTTAGCAGCTAAACATAAGATAGTAATGTAGCACATTATCATGGTTCAATGTCTAAGGCTGTCGATTGACAAGGGTGTCCAAAAACTGACTCCAAATACTGAGCTTTCCTGGAAGAAAGATATTCTTATGTATGTGATGGCATCGTCAGTGGTATTATTAATTTAGTTTTCTTAAAACGCACTCTCACACTAAATGCACATTTATACCTCCAACAGTTGCAGCGTGTCTATAGAAGTTTGGTCGAAAAATACTCTGCTCTCGTCATAGAGAAAATGTTTTTTCTCCTTCAACCGACGGCCGCATGCAAGAAAACATGTTGGAACTCGCTGTTCAACCCTAACCGCCATATTCAATTGATATTGCCCCAACCAATTATTAACTTTTTCAATTGCCACAAAATGCTTTCATAGGAGAAACGTTCCCTAATGAAAAGCAGATTAAATTGTTCGTTGAAAACTTTCATATCAAAACTTGTGCATTTTTACTTCAACCTAATGCGTTCTCTGTCGTCTCTGTATCCCCACGCTACTACATGAGATGCTATCAACGAAAAGAATGATTTCTTTTTTCTTATTCGTTATTATTGGAAGAGAGAGGCAGACGTGGAAGCTTCGATTTTAAGAGACAGCGGGAGGAATGACGACACGTAAACGCATGTTGCACGGTGGCTGATCGTCCTTCCGTGGGTAATCTTAGTCGGTCTCTCAATCTGGGTGCGAGAAACGCAACGACACTTCAAAATTCTAGCGGCCTTCTGTCGAGTTCGCGCCGTTTTGGACTTATATCCAAAACCCAGATAAAGGCAATTTATCTGTCGCAATGCCAAGCACACGTGTCACTCCGGCTAATCGGTGACCATTTTGGTCCCGGCCTTTGCATTCTGTGACAAAAATTATTGTGAAGAATTTTCAGAGGAACATACGAAAACGTGTTTATTTAAATAGGAAGTAGAGAAGGACTAGGAGGCACGGTAACGGAACAAAAGTTGCTACAGAATAGAAGAAGCTGTGGGGAGCCATTATCTCCCACTTCCTGAAAAGACATAGTACATGACATATATAAAGAAGTTTGACGAATGATTCAGTGTTATTTTGCATTCCATTTAAACCTCTTTACCAAACAGCGCTTATTTGAGATTCTAAAAGTCGACACTAGTGCGACAAACACAAAGTTATGTTTCGTACTGAAAAGTAAGCAAAAATTCGTGCTGCAGAATAAGTTCCAGACACTGGTAATCAAAAAGTCGCCGTGAAATGAGGTTTGAGTGCAGTGAAAATGGAAGTAAAAATTATGTAATTGCCAATAGTAGAAACACGGTTTTGTATCCGAGTTATTTTGGGGAATCTTTCTGTCACTTTGGTTGACTTCAGTACAAGATGTAGTCGGAGAAATGTTTCTGGCATAATCTTTCGTTAAACTTGTTTTTGCCGCTTTCGCGAAGTAAATCGAAACAAAAAAAATAGGAGACAAATGAACACAAATTTCATTGTTTACAGTTTCCTGCGTTGACTGTTTCTGTTAAAAAAATAAATAAATGGTAAAACCAAAGCATGTTTTAGAAAAGAAAAAATTGTAAATCCATTACTTGTTTGTTTTTTTCTGCTAAAGTAGAAAAAATTCAGGAGAGGTTTTTAGACCGACTAAGTAAAACTAGATCAGGATTGGTAATATCTAAGCGACTTTATTTTGAGTTCTGATATATGCGACGCCAAACTAAAAGAGCTAAACGTAAGAAGTGTGAAGAATAGTTTAATAAAGGAATCGGTAAATTAAAGGAAATGGATGAAAGCGTTTCTTGGATCCAGTGACTTGAATCAAATAGCTGAGAGTTCAATACCTGGTTACAGCAGTGGTGAACAAAATCTTGGAGAGTTGAGTTAAAGGGAGATAACTCTGACATCTGGATGAGGCATGGAACGAAAACTATCTACTCCGGTGAATGAAATAAAGGGTTCAGTTCGAAATTCCAGTCAAATGAAGAAGTAAAACGGCCGAAACGTCGTGATTATGGCAATAAAGATAAGAACAACACTCCGAACAATGCAAATAATGTAAATAATTACAATATTTCATCTCCGAAACATATAAAGTAATCATTAGAAATTTAATGAATATATTGAAGAGTAAAATTAGACTTAAAATGAGCCAAGAACATTTAGGACTTGCTCAAGACAGTAGAATAAGTATGAACTAAAAGATATCGAAGTGAGTAATAAAAATTTATAAAGAGCTATGTTTATGACTCATAGGCATCGGATTAGTAAATGTTCTATATATGCAATTAATTATAATTATTGTATTTGAAATGTATTGATATTATATTTGTGTAAAAATGATCCGACTATCTTTTTTTAAACGGTGCGAACAATAACCGAGTCGGTTTGAATACAAACAAGAAGAGATATCTCTCAACATAGAGAGCGGAATGGAAACACCCTACTTCCACCTCGGTAAATTGATTAAAGGCGTCAGATCGAAATTCTATGGGCGTTAATCGGACAGAGGGACGACCGAAGAAGATCCAACACACAACGGCCGAAATGTTGTAAAAACTACAGTAATGATTTGAATATTAGTCCCAATGTAACTAATAACTGAACACAGAAATTTCCATAGAAGTAAATCATCATATTCACAGACCAAAGAAAGAAAAGCGACAATTCATATTATGTTTCGTAAAAATTATATTTCAGTTAATGTTATGGTATTACTTTTTTCAATATTAATCGTATATATGCAATTTGATTAAAGTTTCTGAAAACAGTGAAAAAAAAAAAAAAAAAAAAAAAATTGCGATTTTGCATAAACCTTAAAAATCTAAGACAGAAATTAAACGGGACTTTAGCAATTTAAAAATGATAATTAAAAATCTTTGAAATAAATCTAAACAAAAACAAAATTCATAATCAAGAAAGCACGAAATAAGCATCTAAATTGCATTTTTTTATTTCGATTTTTTCAAATATGATAGCTGCTCATAGATATGAAAATGTGTACGTTGCATCTTAATACAATGCGCATGCGTTAACATGTTGACATCAATCGTTAAACTTGATTTTATATCAGTTTTGTCTTGCGTATAGGCGTGTGATTTTTAATGCCGATTACATTTTATTTTCCAGTAATTCAAATGCATAAATGTAGTTATTCTGTGTTTGTAAGATAGCCTGCTAAACATCTGCTTATGTGACGACATATGTGTGTCTTTACTGTGTTTTATTTTATTTAGTCATTGCATGTATAGCACGGGTGTGTACGGGTGAAAACTACAAGTAACGATTTGTGTGTTTAAGTGTGTATTTGGGTCGAAGCGGCAATCGAATGTGGACGACGCCGGCGGCCAGCGAATTTCCTCGATTTTGATTTGAAGGACTTGCAATTTATGCGAAACAAAATTACTTCTGCAGATGGGAGATTCCTGGTCTGTTGTTTATGTGAGACCCCCCCACCCAAGAGGAAAGGTTATCGTTTCTAAAGAAAACAAAATGAAATGAAACAAAAAAACAAAAACAAATACAACAATAAAGTAACAAAAATGACGAAAAACAAAATGGTTGTTTGGAATAAGATACTCTAAATAAAAATCCGCGCCAGAACTCCACATTGATGCAAAAGAATGGACAAGAGGAATCTTGGCTGTTGTCTTTTTAATCCCTGCATATTGTTTAATTTTAATTGCAATATTTCTAAGAGACACAACTGCTGGAGTTCCCTTTCAGTGGCGTAATTAAAGACATTGTTGTATTTAACGAGAGTTGATAATTACGGAAGCTACTCTTGTATTGCGTTTGTTTCTCTTTTTTTTTTTTTTACATTAAGTTCTTTCTTTCTTTCTTTTTACTTTTAAAACGGCGTAAGCATCGATTGTATTGACCATTTATTTAAATATGGGAGCAATTCAGATGTGATTCTGATTGTAATTCTTGACTACAGACCTGATTTCTAAAGATTAATTCGTTTGATTAGCATAATTCTTTCGTCTTTCCGTTAATTATTAGGTTGGTGCAAAAATAATGACGTAATAATGTCGTTTTTCGACGTTAAAAATACGTCAAAAAACGACATTATTACGTCATTATTTTGCACCAACCTAATACATCAATATGAAATAAACTGCGATCGGAAAAGAAACTCACAGACCTCACAAATCTCTAATAATTATTAGTATAATGCCAATAAATATCGTCTTAAATTCTGAACACTGACAATCCTTTTTTTACAGATTTTCAATATATATTCTGCATTTGACTATATTTCTGAAATGAGGTATTTCAACAATTCACACTATTTACATCGTTCGGACTGTTGTCCTCATCTTTATTGAAATATTCATGACGTTTCGACCGTTATATGTCCCGCCCTTCTTCAGGAGATATACGTTGAAATTTTGATCGCACCCTTAATCTAGTTTCATTTAATTCCCTTTGGTAACTTAACTCTCCAAGTTTTCCTTCCCTCCGCTGTGGCCAGATATTGAACTCTCAACTCTTTGCGTCATTTTGGATTATTTCAACTAAAGTTTTTATTCACTGGCCCATGATTTCTTGGGGACTAATTAAAGGGTTCGATTCGAAAACCCAATATCAACTGAAGTAGGCCGGAACGTACAACAGCCGAAATTATATATTCCGGAGTTAAGTGCAGAAACGCGATGAATAAATTATGACGTATTAATATTATATAGCAATCGGGTATATGATTGTAGGTCTGTGGTTCTACCATCAGCTACATTTTATGACTAATTAATTGTAATAGTAACTCGGAATTACTCATAAAAAATATCTGATTGTAGAACCACAGGCCTACAACTACATTTTATGACTAATAATGACTTGAAAGAGGTACGGTGGAGTAATGGATAGCGGCTCGGATTGAGAAATCGGAGAGCTGAGATCGAATTCCAGTCGAATCCATTACATTCACTTACGTGCTAACTTACGTGCTACCATTCTTCTCCCCCACCCCAGCTATGGACAAATAGCAGGACAGCCTATAGCCTTGGACGGTAACCGGTCTACCGCGGAAAGAAATGTCTCGTCAGTCATGATTGCCTAAGCGTATATCTCGGAAGAAGTGTTTGTCCACTGCTGTTGTTGCACGTTGGTTGTCATTGGTCATCATTTCCATACATATCTCGGGACCAATATACTGAAGTTTGACTGTTTCCGAACCTTCTGAACATTAAATTAGATATATTTTTACTAGAAGAAAGGTTACTTCTCGTGGTGTTAAGTAGAAAAAAAAAGTATGAAAAAAGTATTTCTTGCCATCAGAAAAGAAATGATACTGTCTCCTTGTAACCTAGGGAAATTTACTGAATAGAATAATCACACGAAGGATCGATAATACTTAGGACAAGAGCAACACATATAAGATTCGCCAGCAACGCGTAGAAGTAGTAGTCAAGCGCTAGAAGTAATTCAATTGAATTATATCTACCAACCACCCAATGCTGTCAGATGTGATACAAGGCCGAATTTAATGTGGGGTATCCAAGCCCGTAGGCTCAGCCGAAAATTCCCCATAGACCCCGTATAAAACGGCGTCGGATGCCCGTTTCCCGAGACGAAACTCGGCCCTTCAACAGAGCCTCTTCTGGGGATCCTCACTTCTCGGAGGAGGAGAGTTTGACTAGCACAGCTGGAGACGGATCTCCGACTGCAGGATATTTGCCAACCGCCCCACGCGGTCAGATGTGGCAGAAGACCGAATTTAACGTGGGGTTTCCGAGCCCGTAGGCTCAGGCAAAAAATTCCCCGTAGACCCCGTAAAAAACGGGGTCGGGTAACTGTCTACCACCCCAGACGAGACTATGCTGAAGGGCAGAGTGTCGTCTGGGTTCCTCTCTGCTCGAAGGCAGAGAGTTCGACTAGCACAGCTGGAGACGAATCTCCAACTGCAGAGCAACATACAGTATTTACTACTGTATTTATGTTAATGGGGACATACCCATTATCGTCCGTAGGTATGCTACAACACTGTTACAGTCAATAAAGGAGAGAGTGGAATTAAGTGAGAGAGATATCCATTTCCACGCAGTGTCAGGTGTGAGTGTTAACTAGGGGGCAAAAATTATCATTGAAAGAAATTGAGAGGTGGAGGAATAAAAAAAAATCTTTCGCCTTTATCTAATCGATCGTTCATTAATTATACTCAGCAATTCACGTTCGAATGAAAAGTTACATTTATTTTGATAAACGAAGCTATTTCTTCTTTTTCTTTTTTTTTTACTCTTTTATGATGACCAATTCTAATCACCGAATTAGGATTTACAACCTTATCACGATATAACTGACCGTATCAAATCACTGAAACTTAGTTCCTTCCGATTCCCAGAGTTAATTGTTTCCAATTCGCAAACATTTATTTGTTTCTTCTAATGAGCATTTTCACACGTTGGGGAATCTTCTGAACTCCTGGACGTCAGATATTTATATATCGTACGTCAATGTAGTTTTTCTGTGTTAGAAAGACGGCCTGTTAAATATCTGCTTATGTGACGACATATGTTTCTTTATTCTGTTTTATTTTATTTAGTCATTGCATGTATAGCACGCGGGTATACGGGTAAAACTACAAAGAACGTCTTGTGTATTTAAGTATGCATTTCGGTCTAAGAGGCAATCGAATATGAACGACGCCGGCGGCCAGCGAAGTTCCTCGATTTTGATTTTAATGTGACGCATTTCGTTATTTTGTACCTCATTTGACTACAATATTTTTTTTTTTTGGATTGACCTCTCCATAGTGCAAACGTGGTAAATTCCATACGAAGGCTTCGCTCTGCCCATAGCATAGCCCCTCTCTCGTCCCAGTCGACAATATTGAAAGAAATACAGGGCTTTAAATATAGGACCACCTTGGCTGAAGAATTTGCCGAAAAGTTATCACAGTTGACAGACAACCGCTTTCGGGGCGCGACTCCAATATTTTCTGTCAGGATTTACTTCCATAGCTTTTTCCGCGTTTCGATATAGTCACTGCTTTCCTTCCCCTATGTAAGTTAACTTCCCCGTCTGATTAGCGCCATCTGTCTAGATCAGCTTGTTTTGGGGTGTCAGTTATCCGTCTTCAATCTTTCTTCGGCTTGGAACAATACTAAGATGTCAGAGACTATATGAGGCATATGCCATGGGAGCATTTTATAGATAATGGTAGAGTGTCTCCACTACTACCTCAAACTATGACAAACTTTGAAACCTGTATAATGCATATGTATGGATATTACATAATTACTTGTTTTAGAACCACCTATTTATTATTCAAATATATAAGTAATGTTAGATAAACAAGAACACTAGAAACTAAGACAAATTGCATAAACAAATATAATTTGAATAAGTGTCGAAATTGATAGAAGGAAGAAAAATATAAATATGAATTTAAGCAGAAAATATTGGAGATACGGAAGTCATTATTCATAATATACAATGAAAATAATCTATACAACCCTTTAACAAATCTAACACCTTAATTATCAACAAATAAAAAAAATCATGTTAAATATATGCTTATTAAAACAGCACATGAGTGTATGTTTAGAGTGTTTCAATAAACATAAGTCAATAGAGCCTGGTCGATTCCCAATATATCTGTCTCTCAGGGTTGATGTTCCCCTTCTCTGTGCTACGTACCTTTAAGCCATGGACGATAATGGCTGTCCAAGACTTCTTATAAATTGTGTTACTTAGCAGTTTTTCCCAAACCTAGTTCAGCCAACCATTCACACAAACACATCACTTAGGTGGCTCGCTGTCTTTCCCCAATCTCTCTAGCCCGCAATATGTCATGTGAGGATTAAGTTTACCAAGCCCTCCTTCGTCATTATGTGTCAAAGGAATTCTAGCTGTCTCATACTGATTCTGAGCATAAGCGTTTTTGTTGCTATTTTATTTAATATTCCTTGCTTCTTATTCGTTCCTCCGTAGGATTTTCAGTATATCCTCTACAAAACCATATTTCAGTTTTGTGTGATATTTTGGGATTTACTGGCGTGTAAAAGGGTTAATATCAAATAATAGAACACACCTGGTTATCTATTTTGCAGGCGGCTACTCGACTAGATTAGTGCTTCTTTATCAGCCACGGAACCAGCCCCATGTAGCTTATACTACAATTAAACAGAACGGACCCTAGATACAGTTTCTGGTATAGAGTGTATAATCTGTTTTGCACAAACAGACAGTTACGAGGGCAATTAACATTGTGCTTGTAAAGATATCGACTGATTTCGCTGATATTTGACTCACAAGACTTGATTCAACAGCTAGTAATGTTTTCATGCATTTTACAGTTATGGCAGATGCTAGTGCCACTCCCCAGGGTGATATAATTAAGTGACAACCTCCTTGACAAATCAAACCTGTCAAGATTCTCATGGGCAGAACGTTAAATACTCGTCCACATGCCGAAAATATGTTACTATAAAGAGATACAGAGAACGATAGGCGTTGATGATCATGACTCTCCACAACTTCTTGTACTTTGTAGTTCTTAGTAAGTCTTTTTTTCACACAAGCTCATTAGTTAGGTGATGTACTGCTTTCCTCTGTCCCTCTTGATTTCTATATGTCCTGTGAGTGTCAGATTCCCCAAGCCCTCTTTTCTTATTATATATACTAAAAACAAATCACGATTCTAAGTACTTGTATAACTGTTCTTTTCCCATTTTTCCTAAAACTTCGTCGTTGTTCATATATTCCGCCCAGGGTATACTCAGCACCCTTATGTAACTTTATAAATTGTCACTTGTAGCAGTTGAAAGGAATGCACCACTACTGTGACACTGGTAGTATGAAATTAAGATAAAAACTGCCGTAACATTTGTTTTTTGACGACTTCATAAAGGGTTATCTTTTTTGTAGGGTATTTATTTGGGCTATAGATTATAAAAGTTATTTTATTGTATGCTTGTTTTTAGTTAATTATTCAGTGCATAAATCTGATGATGTCGGAAAAACCGTTAACTCATGTCTATTTAATTGATTTTTATTATTTAGAAATAAGTTTTTATATGCACAAATCCCTTTCATAAAGAAATAAAATAAAAAAATAAATAAATCTCCATAGACACGTAAACCAGACTAGGCGAAAACATCTTCCGTTTTAAATTTACATACCCTCACCTTACCCTGACTTGACATCTATGAAAGAAACTCTATAATGATACAACTTATTAACACTCTACACCCCTAACTATTTTAAACAATTCGCACTGGCTGTTACCATGGAAATTTTGATTTCAATTGTGAATATACTATTAAAACACGTAAATTTCAGAAATAAATTATCCAAAAAAAAAAATTTCGCTTGAAGATGGAACAGAGCTTACTTTAACTCAATTTAATTCAAATAATTATACTGAAGTTTTCGGCTCTTGTATTGAAACATGAGACCTCTTATGTAGCGTGTTGGAATCATTTTTTAAATAAATAATTATAAATAAATATATATATATATATATATATATATATATATATATATATATGTATCGAGAGAGAGAGGGGGAAGGAAATGTGGTTTTGGAAACAGTGACTATTACGGCTATTATAGCAAGACCCTTCGGTAAAGCGAATCAAGTCCTCTCAGTTACTGTGTTTGTCTAAAAATAAATATGCTAAAATTCACCGTCGTCCCTGTCGTGCACGGACGGCTTAATGGTAGAATCACCGACTGATGCCAAATTATCCGGGTTTCAATTCTAGCTAGAGGCAATCGGACGTCTAGCCACAATGATGAACTGTGATAAAGCGAAACAGTCTGTGGATATATATATATATATATATATATATATATATATATATATATATATATATATATGCGCGAAAAATGAAAGAAAAGAGATACAGAATAAAAATAAAGGTTGTATCAGGAAGAGGAGTAATTGTCATAATTGTCGATGTAGACAGAAATTGATGGCGGGACTGTAATAACGATACAATTGGCTAACTACATGTGAAATATTAGTTAAAGTTAGACAAGGTTCGGCTGAAAAGTTCGTAGGCTCACTATGAAGGGGAGGTGCTAGAGTTGTGAATTCTTGCACTCATTAATTTCAAATCCTCTTATTAATAATTGCTGCATCGTTTCTTTCTAGTTAAGCTGATATCTGACTGTTCAAAGAAGACTTCAAATTAACTGATAACGAATTCACTTGAAAATGGACAAAACCTGGCAATGTGTTGTTAATATACACCTGAAGAAAAATGGTGTATCTCACGATGTCATTAATGCAGACATGGTTGCTACATTATGGAATGTCAACTCAGATTTATCAACAGTGCAATAATTGGCAGCTGAATTTAAGAGTGGAAAGGGAGTGTTTTGAAAATAATCCAAGGTCTGGACGTCCTGAAGCTGCCACAAGCGAGGAAAACATTGATCGTGTTCAACACATTGTGATGGATTAGATGCAATTTGCTACAAACCAAATAGCCAATGCTATTAGCATATTCCGTGGGAGGATTCAGCATATTTTGCGCACTGAACTTGGCATGACGAAGGTTTCTGTTCGGTTAAAGCGTACCAGACTGATCAAATCACGGGGAAATCAGGCATTGTTTGATGCAGATCCAGCTTGTTTCCTTGAAAGTTTCCTAACCCAAGATGCCTGATGGGTGCATAAATTTGAGCCAGAGACAGGTGCACTCCATTCGTTAGAATCACCTCTCTTCACCTGCTCAAAAAAGCGAGGCTCATCTGAATCATTGTGTTTATCAAAAGGGCCACACCATCAATGGACATTCTGAGGCAATTACGAAAGGATATCACGATTAAACGATCTAGAAACCTGAAGAAAGCGGTCTTGTTTTATTAGGGCAATGCTCCATCACACGTCCTTGACTGTTAACTGGTTTATTACCTTTACTAATCTCATGAATTGGCACCAGCTAACAATCATCTGTTCCCCATCATAAATAAACATTGAGCTGGGAACAATTTTAGCAGCGAGAATGACGTTCTATCTGTTACTGATGATTTTCTGACCAATAGGATGAAAGCTTCTTCATCAATGGGATCCAAGCACTGCAAAATTTCTTGGTCTTTCTCCCCTCCTGTTGCACGATCATAAATTTACATTCCCCCCGACTCTCTCAATATGAGATCAATATATTTAAAATAAATCTATTTTTTTAAACATGGAGTGATATTTAAAGTAATTTTGTTCTATTATTTCTGGAGTGATATTTAGAGTAAATCTATTCTTTTAAACCTGGAGTGATTTTTTCTATTTACATTTGGTTTTCAGATCTGAAGAATTGAGGCAATTTTTATCGACCTCAATGAAATATATATCAGCTATGGTATTTTAAATATTTGTTTTTCGTCATATATATATATATATAAGAAATCAGCGAAATTACTTCAAATTCTGCTTCATTCTGCTTCGTTTAGTCGGCGACAACGTAATTGTTATAGCAAGAATCCGTACTGCATAGTGAGAGTGTGGAAGAAATCAACACATCATAGTAGTAGACATTTCTTTTATGAAAACAAATTCCATTTACGCTAATAACACTATTCAAATGTCTAAATAATATCTTATATGCTATTATATATTAATATGCTATAAACTTTAAACGAAATGCATATATTTGACATGTAAAGAAATATACATACATTAATTTCAATGAAATAAAGAAATAAACGAAAATACGTTAACCACTATGAATTAACGAAAGCATACAGTGTTAACAAAAGAAAAATTAACGTCCAGTCTCTCTGTCCTGCATTTACCATAGAACCTCAGTTGGGTCAGATCTATTTGAAGCTCGTGCAACGAGCAGTGCTCTGATGACAGCTTGAGTCTTGGTATTGACAGGAAGTAAGCAATCTTGTTTCCTATTTCGATAGCTTCAAACGTTTTGTCTGTCTGCGATATTGAGAATATTTCACCTTTAATCTGAGGAATACACACAAACACAAATATATATTTGATTGCTGATCACGCTAGATAACACGTTATCTCCCAGAAACTGTAACTAATGACTGCTCAGCATAGTTGCAGTATAAACCACAGACGTGGTTTGCTCTGTGGATGTTGAGCAAACACATATATGCCTGAGCGAGAGTCTGTAATAGGGATTGCCAATACACCCTAGCAGACGGGTATCCTGGAATATGATAGCCCAGCTATATATATAGTGAGAGAGATAGATATAATATGATGATTGTTACACTTCGCTTCTCACCCCATTATGATCTTCAAACCAAGATCCGAAAGCTGTATTGAAGTGTTTAGCCGATATCAACCAGTCTTGATAGATAGATAGATAGATAGATAGATAGATAGATAGATAGATAGATAGATAGATAGATAGATAGATAGATTATACTCTTTTATTTGCTAAAAAAATTGAAAGTTCCTCAGTTCAAACTTACAAGTTTTATTTATCCATCAATATTTGAAATGCACATACAGTGTAAATATATTTGGAACCCTCTTTAATTTTATGTTTAATATTAATTTCATTCTGTTGTGACGTACGCGCGCAATTGTGCTCAGGTATGCCATTGCACTATCACTTGTTTGCTGAATATTTCACTGACGGACGATGACATTACCTATATATATATATATATATATATATATATATATATATTTGTCCCTGGCGCCTGGTTGGCATTTGGTAAGGAATGTACTAAAAAAAGAAAATTTGATTTAACTTTTTTTCAATAACAATAATAATGTATGAAAGAGAATCTTATCAATAGTTGTATTTTATCTTTACGCACATTTCAAGTATTCTTAAAAATCCTCGTCTTACCGTTGATCATTCAATCTGTCCGCCTACATGTTTCTAGGTGTACAGAGATATATTGATTTCAACATAGATGCAAACATGCGTTTGCATTACTTTACCACGAAAGTTTTCATTCATTCTGGTTTTATTTAATTCCTGTGGATTTTTCTCAGTTTAAAACGCGTCTTGTGTTTCGCTAATTAGTGATATTGTAATGAAGCTAAAAGTGGAATAATCAATAACGCTATAGCAAACACCTTGCGGTGGTTAGTCACAATTATATGTGTTTTGGTGAAGTAGCCAGGAGAAGGGCGTTTAATTTTTGGTTTCATTTATTTGTTTATTACATTCTTGCTTTTTCTTTTCAAATTCGAGAATAAGAGGTTTTCTTGGCAAGGCTAATTTTCTGCGAGCGTTCCTAAGACGTGAATAATATAACTGAGAAACAGCACTTATACCAAATGCCATCGGCGTGGCTCAAAACTTTCGCTAGTTCTGATTTAATTACAGTTAATCTTGCCGTGTTTACACGTGATCGATAAATAATAATGAAGTTAGAATCAAATTTCTCATCTTTGATATTGTTATATTGCTTGTACTTGAAATAGTTGACGACCTGATTTGTAAGAATATTGTGCATAGCAAATCGTTTGCTTGTTCTCTGTTCTGCTTTATACAGCTTTATGGGGAATAAAAGAAGAAATAATTCAGTCTTATTTTTTTCAGAAGCATTTAAATACAATCTTTTTGCAAATAGAGATTCTGTTTTTCAAAAATATATCAAAGTCAGATTGGGATCATCTCTATCTATAAAAGTCAGGATGTGTGTGTGTGTGTGTGTGTGTGTGTGTGTGTGTGTGTGTGTGTGTGTGTGTGTGTGTGTGTAACGAATGCACGGCCGCAATTTTCGACGGATTTGCACCAAAATTTACATGCTCCAAGTTAGCAGGAAGTCCAAGACCGACTTTGCATTTCCTAACTCCCATCGATCGTGGAAATAATCGATTTGTTCATGCTTCTACGGCAGTTTTCATGTAGTTTGCGGCCATTTTCTAATGGTCAGAGTGAAAGCCTATAGCTGGCTGCCACGAATAGTCAGGAAATTTCTACTGGCCAGCGTGAGAGCCAACAGCTGACTGACACGAATGTTAACTAGCATGCAAAAATTATCGATAGCTGCATTAGTCACAAGTGGGAAAATTTTAAGTCTGCATGACACTTTACTCCAATTGGCTCATTCGCTTGCTTAAACTCAACGTTGATTCTCATTCCGCAGAACTGGGTTGGATGTGAAAAAGTATTTGTTGTTAACATTATTTTTTCATTCGCCTTTTCCAGCTACGAGTTCTTTTTTTAAAGCTGATCGTTTTGTGTTCATTTTGTTTAATTCTTTTTTCGTAACAGATTTAATGTCTAGTATAGAGCTTAGAAAAAATTTGCAATGTGAGATAGGCAAGAAGTAAGGCATGTAGCAACATCAGCACAGCAAAGGGCACTCCTTTAAAGGCAAGGAAGGGCAAAAACATTTTAAGTCAAGCGATAGCGATTGCTGTATGAGTCGTACGATTTTTGAATCAAACACGGGCAACGCCGGGCCATGCTGCTAGGTCTACCTAATTTTTGAACTGGTGGCTTGAGATCAAATGTTGAGAGAGAGAGAGAGAGAGAGAGAGAGCAGGTAGGCAGACGAACAGACAGACAGAGAGTCAGACAAGCAGATAGATAGATATCCAATGAGATCGAAAAGGCAACAAGTAATATACGAACGTGGACCCCCTTTTTCTTTATATATTTATACATACATACATGCATACACACACACAGACGGGAGGTGGAGAGCCATGATCGCCTGCGTCCTGAAAGGACATGTCACATAAAAAGAAAAAGAAATAAGTGCAAGATTGGGAAGATTTATCATCATCATGCCCATGTTTTTGTTGGGTGGTACGGTTATTTCGCAGCTGCACACCTGATCTGTCCTTTGCTCAGAACTTGATTAAATGCTAGAGAAATATTCATTCAAGCGTAGTGTGTCTTGGGGAAATAGACCAGTCGAAATACAACCCTCCCCAGCTTATAAGCGAGGCTGTTGTCCTCTAAACTAGAGGATTGTCTTGGCTACAGAAACTTGACCGTTGATTCCATCCTGGAAACACTTGCCAACACCCGTCGTTAACTTCTTGTATGATACTAGAAATACTATAAAACTAAACAGACGTGATGTTGGAAGACTGGCCCAAGATGGTGTTGACGCAAACAAATGAAACGAAAATACAAGAAATGAAGAATAGAACGGAATAACTCTTTCTTGGCGGGCAAAATATCGACAAAAAAACAAAAATAAATGAGATATAATTCCCATTGATGGAGTGAGCGATTGACAATTGACACTGATAGCTATCGAGAAATGGACGACACTATGTGTTTGCAAAGACGATAAATTGTTTTACTATGCCCTTTTGTTTTCTATATTTATCCACTGTTCATATCATTCATTGATAAAAAAAAAATCGGCTTAATATTGCCAACGTATTATAGATTCCATTACTGTATTTAACTTGATGTCTTTTCTGGCCATCTTCAAGCACAGAAGTTACTTTTCAGCACTTTGATTTTTATGCGTAGTGTTAAGCGGTTTGTGCTATAAAATCAACTCTAAAAATAAGAATTTGAAATATCTGTTCACCACATCATATTCTTTTACATTCATTTATTTTTATCTTTTCCTACCAAGCTTCAATTATACAGAACCCACGATCAGCTCAGTGCCGTGTGTTACTGAATAAGGTATGTATTATGAATATTAGAGGAAGAGGCTGGAAGTGGAGAATGGCAAGGATACGGTGGATAGATAACGATTAGTCATAGACTTGAAGAGTTTAAAGTTGTAGTTTCAAGGAAACATCCACGCGTTAGACTGTTCGCGGTTTTGGAGAATAAGATTCCGGAGTAGGAAGCCCTTCTTACTAAAGGTATATGAAGGTAACGAGGAGGATTGAACACATGTGGACGTAACAAGGCAAGTTTTAGTTGTAAAGTCTGTGATTGAGGCTGTAAAGAATGGAGCTATTCTGAACATTACTCATGAAAGTAGCGAGAGTGGACTTTTATACTAACGTTCACTGAATTCATAATACATGGGCCCCACGTTGTAGTGGATTACTGAATTTGAGATGAAGTTGGTGTAGATAAAACTAAATGAAGATTATGAGGAAACCAAGTATAAATAACGATATACACTTGATTTAAAGCGTATTGTAGTGTTCAGGAGAGCATCCAGGCAGGAGTTTGTTCCACAGAGCAGATGTTTTCGGATGTTTTTGCTGTCTGAGAAAAAACTTATTACGAATAGAATACGGAGAAAATATGTATGATTAGATAACGTGGACGTCGAACTGAAAGTCTTTACTTGTAGGGATAGGCTGGTGACTGTGCATCCTTGGTAATGAGGGTAGTAGAGTTGAAAATACCATCTCCCCTACTTGTTTAAACGGTTTAGAAGCCTGTCAAGGCTAGGGAGTGAGGTATGGTCAACTCCGGCCCAGATATGGTAAAAATATTCCATTTGATCCCCAATGAAGATCGGCTCACTTGAACTGCGTACCGAACCTGCCAATCTGCGTTCTTAAGCAGACAGATGATATTTCTTGTGTGTGCTCTTCAGCTGACAGAGATTGCTAGCCATTCGCCGAATCGATTGTCGCATGCAGACGAGTAAAAATATGCTGCGAGACCAAATAAGATAACGGGTCGCAGGAAGAAAAGGAAAAGGGTAGAACACGATCGCACGAATGTTACATCATTAATGCACAGGTTATTCTGATGGAATCAATAGCATCTGAGAGATCTAAAACCGTATTTCTTTTGCATCGAATTAAAGAAAGAAAACACCATTATAACAACAACAAAAAAAAAGTTGGAAATCAAGAAAAACGTTTTATATGCTCTACGTAAACACCAATCCAAAAAGTCACTTTTCAAGGAACCTGTTTGTGGTTGACAATTGTAGATATTTACGTAGCACAGCAGAACTTGGAGACGAGAGGGTGGCAGATTTAACTAACACGCCAAATAAAATGTGATGAGTGGGAAATAAATAAATTAAGTTTATTTGGCCTCAGAGAGTAATTACTGTAAAAAGAAACCGATTTGAGTTAGCGCTATTTACATTTCTTGAACGGGGAGTAATTGATCATTACTTACATTATTTAGTGTCAGACTAATGTCCTTATCTTTGTTGTTATTATCACACATTTTTGTCAATTGTACCCTCCGGCCTTCTTCAGATGTCTGTTGATCCGTTTAACCTTCAAGGAATGTGGAACAAGGTCGAAAGTATTGAGCACCCAGTGAGGATCGAAATTACTATTAATTCGATTTAGCGAAACAAGCCTGCTGCCCATTACACCACATTGAGTGTCCCCAACAAGCAAGAATAAGTTTCTATAAAGCAGATTTCAAATGAGACCTTGAAAATCAACATTCAATATTTTCTTTTTATCTAGAATCGAAACTGACCATTATTTTTAATTTATATATTTAAACGTTATTCTAAATGTATACTCCTATTTGAGTAGATACAGTTTTTATTTATTTATCAAACATTATATTTATTTACATCTACTGGCCTGAATATTCGAGAAATCTTGTTAGAAAAATATGCGCTCTCTGGCAGGATTCGAACCTGCGTCACCTTTAGATTCGCAACTATACCTGTCACTCGGAGTGAAAGATTTTACATGGCTGATTTCAGTAGAGAAAATCTGCATTTGATATCTTATTTTATATAGATTTGAAACATTATTATTATTACTCGTGATAGTCGACTATGTGGGAATAAAATTATATATGGCCAGTTTAAGTAGTGAGAACATTGAAAATAAGTTATCGAATGCTAACCTTGACTCAAATGCATACGCGCAAATACAATTGGGAAAGGTATGGATCCACCTTTACTCCCCCAGCTGTAAGTTAATTATTAGGATTTACTTCAGTAAATCATTATTACCTCCACGAAATTTTTACATTTAAATAAGCTGACACAGGTCGACAAACCGTAAAAACAAATATCAAATAAAAAATTTTACTTAAGTACTATCCTGGTCGCCTTTGAAATTGTGTAGCTACTTCACCAACGAGGTAGATGACAAGCTATATATTTTCTGTTCACAAGTTTCTAGTGTTTCTGTATATTTCACTGAAGCACATATTTGGATATGCATATATTTCTCCTCATTCATTTTTCATAAGAGATGCTTTTAAGATCGTCTGATACATTTTACAATAAGTAAGAGAAAGGGGATGATTTCTTTTAATGATGTTGATGCTATCAGATATTACGCAAGACTGTCTATCTAAGAAAATATCTGCAATTAGGCTGATGTTAAACCTCTTGTTTTAACTTGTCTTCTGACAACTACTCACGCTCGAACGCATTTTTTTTTGGCAGATCTTGGAAGATAAATGCTACTAATATTTCAACGTAAAAGCTTTTTTTTTTACTGTAGTTTGTTTCCCAACTTTCGTCTCATTTTTTTAAAACTAAAAACGTAGTGATAAAAGAAACTAGTTTCATATTCTTAGAATAATAATTAAACGAAATATAAGTTGTTTTTTTTATATTTCTACTCAAATCACCACGTATTCTTCTTCTTATTATTATTATTATTAATCATATTAATTGAATTGATTCCCTTTCTGACTCACGGATATTTCGGCCGGTGGTTGGTAGTCATATATAAGCTTTTCCTTGTGTTGTACAAGAGTAAGTGTCGTTGTCGCCACCGTGGTTTGAAACTAGATAACCAGTGAGTAACACAGGTGATGCTATTATTAAGTAGATCACGTGATCATAAAGGAAGAGAATAAATAGGAAGTAGCGTGATGACTATCACTTCACTGTTCACACTTCTGTTTAGGGTTTCGTTTTGTCCTTAGTTTCTTCTATCATGTTAATTTAGCTAGGGGCTATATGCTCATTGACCTCTTTTATTTCTATCCCTATTTTTCTTTTGTTTAAATCGCCATCCCCTCTCTCAATAGGTGGTCAGTTCTCTGGTGGATGCGGGGCACTTTTCGTTCGTTTTTTTCTTACTGTGTTCGACTGAGTGTGTAGTTAAGCGAGTGCTTGGGATGAATGAATGTCTTATATTCTTATATTATTAATTAATTAGAAACAACGGGGTCTGCTGCTTGGTACATTACTTCGATTTGCCCTGCTCGGTTTTGATACCTTTATATTTCCATCTGCTCCATCTTGATGATGTTCTTAACCCAAAAGTTACCGCAACAGCAAAGGGGGTTCCTTTCAGATTCACTCTTGTGCGCAAGTGTGTTTTTGTTACTATTGTTCACTCAATAAAAAAGCCAGGAGCCAGTCAATGTAGAGCTTTACCAATTATTTGTTTATTGTTTTTTACAGGGCTACTCGTTGTGGGTTATTTAAAGCGGACATTTATTTTGTGTTGTAAGGATACTTCTTTTTTTATAACTGATTGTTTCACTAACAATTCTTTGAAAATTATAATGACCTTTTAAGTAAAATTCCTAGTATTTAGTTCATATATGTTGGGAAGAGACACATCCAATCCATTCTGAAGGGTATTT
The DNA here is from genome assembly GCA_963932145.1 of Acanthosepion lycidas. NCBI lineage: Eukaryota > Metazoa > Mollusca > Cephalopoda > Sepiida > Sepiidae > Acanthosepion > Acanthosepion lycidas. The sequence continues at coordinate 30,129,282 of OZ010572.1, forward strand.
ACACGTACATGATGTAAATACCCTGACTAGAATTCGAACCCAGCTCTTTGATTTCTCATTACTGCTATCCAATACACCACCCGCACATGGATTCAGAGGATTAATAAATGAGTTTTTTTTTTGTTGTTGTTGTTGTTTTGTTTTTTTTTAATGGCACACAGGGAGGAAGGAATGAGTGAATATTATAAGGATATGTAAGATAGATAACGGTTAACCATAGACTTGAAATGATTAAAGATTGTACTAATTCGAGAAGCTTCTTCTCAGAAGTTCTGAAAAAGAAGTAGAACTTCCTCGTCGACAATGGAAAATGAAGGATATGATTATGAGTTGACTCAGTGTGCATGGCCCGGTAGGTCCTAGGTGTAAATCTCTGGAATGGTGCAACCGAGCAATGTAGATCCGCTGAACATCTGCCATGATGTTGTGACCAAGTAATGGTTAAGAAATTTCAAAACAAGAGGTTGAAGATAAATAGTGTATTGAACAGTAAATACAACAGAACGACTTGGGAATGTGTGTCGGTTGACCAGCGTTCAGTCTATATCACTGTTTAACATTTAATATTTAACAGCTCCCCACACAAGGGATGTATGTGGCACAAGGCCGAGTTTATCGTGGGTTCTCCGAGCTCGTAGGCTCGGCCAAAAAGATTCCCTTTAAAGCCGCATAAACGGGTTCAGGGCCCGTCTACCTCACCGGACGAAACTTTGCCTTTCGGAAAAGCATCGTGCGGGTTCCTTTCTGCCAAAGACAGAGAGTTCGACAATTGAACAGTCTATATCACTGTTCCTCCGAGGCTTACTTTTCCTACTACTTTATAGTAAGTGGAATAATTCCACAATATCTTCATTAGAGGGAGCACACCACAGCATATGAAAACAGTAATAGAGTAGCGAAAGGCTAGCAATGTTTCGTTGTTGTAGGGTGGAAAACAATTCATCACACATAAGGGCACGCAAACTGACACTGACGGGACAGTAATATTACATGTTTCTCGGATTTGACTCTTGAATAGAGTCAGGAACTTCGAGAGTGGTACTGGAAGTCGACTATTTTTCCGGTGTTTTTAGCGGTGGATCGCATATAACAATCCCACTTGATGTCTGGCGTCTGCTTGAGAACCAGTAGATTTTCACGGTAAGGAGTTTCATTGAAAGTGAAAGTGAAATGATACATCATTACTGGAGAAAAATTAGGGTTCGCTCTGCGATTATGAAATATTGCTAACTTTATTTTTCGATATACTGAATATTACAAGCCATATCTTTTCCTGTTAGCGGATAGATCAGCGGCCATGTTCTGGCCATCTATATATTTCCTGGTGCTTCCATAAAACGCGGAATCGTCTGAATATATATTTACGTTAGATTGTAGAATTTTCTTTGGCAGATTGTTTTTATATAGCAGCAAAAAGAGATGCGAGAGCCTTGGGGGACGACTGCATTGATCTGATGGACGACAGAGAACTACTCATTAACAATAACTGTTGGAAAGACTTCATAGTAGAGAAGACTTCCTTAGTAAAGTCCTATGTAGGGCCAACTAATTATCAATAAAACGATAATGGATGAGGTGAAAACTAGGAAAAGAAACTTATCGATAGCATAGATTGAATACAGAAAGGCGTTCGACATTGTACCACACTTCTGGATAGAAAAGAGCCTAAAAATATACATAGTATCCTCCACAAAGGTCAAGTTCATAATGGACGGCATACAAAACCTGATGACTAAACTAAACCCAAACCATACAAACGGGTCATTAACATCGAGACGAATCATCATCAAAAGTGGGATCTTCCAAAGTGATTCATTTTGATCGATACTCTCCTGGTTTGCATTAGCGACACTCAGATGGCTACTGAACAACTGGTGCTACGGATAGAAGACACAGAATGGTAAACTGAATCACCTTTTCTATATTGATGATATTAAAACGTTTGATAAGGATAACAACCAGCAGAAAAATCTACTCACCATTGTCAAAACCTTCAGCGAAGAAATTTAAGATAGAGTTCAGAATCGATAAACGTGCAAAATGAATCTTCAAAGGCGATAAACTAACGCAAATTAAAAATTTAAACCATATCAACAACAAGATTAAGGAACTAGATCAAGATGGTACATAACGTTAGGAACTAATGAAGGAGATGGAATACAACACTCAATTATGAAGAAAAAAATGTCAAAAGAATATTATAGGAGAGCGCGATTGATACTAGAAAGCGCACTTAATGGGGCCAATAAAATAAAGGCTATTAACAGATTAGCTATAGCCGTAGTAACATACGACTTCAACATTATTAAATGGAAGTTGAATGACATTAAAAGACTGAAAGCTAAGACCAGAAAAACGCTTACCCAAATGAGGATGCACTACATGAAATCAAATGTTAATAGGCTGTACGTTCTAAGAGCCTTAGCATGCCGATGTCTAATCTAACTTGAACTACCTCTAAAAACTACAATAATCGGGTTGGATGCACACCTCACAAAAAACAATGACCCTCTCTTGCAAATAGTAAAACACTAAAATCCACTTTATCAACAAAGATGCTGCACTCTTCAAGAAACAGCTGAAAACCTACCAACAAAAATCGAAGCGAATATCATCTGCGCCAAATGAATAAAACAGGAAGCAAAACAACTTGGCTAAATGAAATTACAAAAAAAAAAAAAAAAAAAAAATTGGGAGGACAAGGCGTTGATGGCAAACACCTAAAAAGAACAAAAAAAAGCAGATGTGTGCCAACAGAAAACATCCTAATTATTGTAATTCAAAAAGAAAGCCACGCAATCAGATCCTATCACTGTCACATTATCAAGGATGGAACTAACCCGGAATGGAGAATCTGCGGAAAATATGATGAAGCTGTCGACAATATTATATCAAGATATCCGAAAGTAGCAAGAAAATGAATATAGTCATAGATATAACAAGACAGCGACATATGTGCACTGAAAGATATGCAAGCACAAAATCGAAAGCACTGAGAGATGGCGTGTGTACTAACCAGACTTAGTTACCCAAAATAACGATGTAACTCTCCTCTCGGACGTGCCAATTGAAACTGGCAACCAAATACAAACCAACAGACCTGATATTATCATAAAAGACAAGAAATTCAGGAAGTGTAGTCTTATTGACATAGCAGTGCCATCTGAGAGACACACATCCATTAAAATTATCGAGAAATTGTCCAAATACAAGGACATGGAAATCGAGTTTAACATGATGTGTGGAATGAAGATTGGGTCTATACTAATAGTAATAGAAGCTATAGGCCTCGTGAGAAAAAGAATGGGCAATTTTTACTAACAGTGTAACATCAGCATACAAGTTTCCCAAAAGATCGCCGCCATACTAGGAACAACTCATATACTAAGAAAAGTGTTATCAATTAAATGACAATTCTCCTATAGGGTCGAAGGACCAGAGCTTGGATCCGGCTCTACAGGATACAAACCAGGAAACATCATAAATCATAAATAATAATAATAATAATAAATTATTATTAAACAAAATGATTGCTGTAACTCTTCCAATAATTTGCAGCAGTTCCAGAAAAAAAAAAAACATTTTCGGACGATTTCCTCATTTATCGACATATTCCTGACATTTCGGCCATTGTACATTCCGGCCTTCTTCAGGTGATATACGTTGGAATTTCGAATCTAACTCTTTATTCGAAATCCCAACGTATTTTTCAAAGTATAACTGAAGAAGGTCGGAGCGTAAAACGACCGAAACTTCATGAATATAACAATAAACGTGAATAATCTAAGTAGTGTAAATAGTTACAATACCTCATCTCATAAATAAAGAAATATATTATTACTATGCAAAAGATGCCCAAGATATATTGGAATTTATCAGGCATCATGGTACAATTAACATGTCAATAGATATAGTGAATATTAACATTAGCAAAATTAAATATTGAAGTTGGTCAGAGTTATAGTCGATTTGAATACATAAATTTGATTTGTATATCATTTTTAAATTGTGACTGCAAAATGATCTTCATTCAGCTACAGCACGTCTGAAGATATTATGCAACCTCAATAATTCAAAAAGTTCTGAATCATTATTTGTCAAGTTTAAACTCGTCCATTTCCACCTTTTGTAAAATATTTAATTAAATTTTCTACAATTTTTAATGGTCATGTTTTGAGATATTTGGAAGTTATGAAGATGTACTAACTGAAGCTAATTAGCATACAGATTGAACTAATATTAGCTCAAGACCTCTGATATCTCATCTAATAAAAACTATTTTTTTTTGTTTTGTCCATAATATATGTTGAAACATGCGTAAAGGGAAGGATCTAACAACTGCTAAAAAACAAAAAAATAACAAAGTTATTGAGTGAGAGAATATACACATTGAAGATATCAAATGAGCTTTTCCGAGATTATCGAATGATAAAGAAGTCTGTTGAAATTATAAGTTTTGAACTCGAAGTAAAGAAAAAGGTTTTCAGGACTTGCTTCCTCGAAATAAACGTAAACTAAAGGTTTTTATAACGAAACAACCTATTTGACAAGCGCCCCTATCTTTTAAAAGGAAGACATTGAGGGAGTCAAGAAAGACAAAAAGGGTAGAATACTTCGTGAATTGGGATCTGCAAAGAAATCTCCTAGGCAACCACTTCTCATTAAAGCAAATATTTTGCGTCAAAATTGGCCCAAAAAAATCCATGAAAATTAACTTTTTTTAAAGTGATTTTCAGACGAATCTCTAATAAGATATGATGGACCTGCTCCCGGGACTAAAAAATAGCAGCAAGTGGGCAGTATTGTTATGATATGAGCGTGAATTATCGACCAAACCATTATTAGACGATTCAAAATCGATGAAGGAGTTAAACTAAACAGTGCTATCTGTCTATATTTCTGAGATGAGGTATTATGTACACTATTTCCATTATTCGGACTACTAGTCCTCATCTTTGTTGCCATATTTATTACAAAGTTTCGGCCTTTGTACGCTCCGGCCTTCTTCAGGTTGGTGGAATGTATGAATTGAACCCTTTATTTGGCACACTGGGGTATACTGTTCAAGTTCCACGTGCCATGTTTAATGGATATCAATTATCTGTTATCTTCTGTTAATTCCCCTCTCCAAGTTTTCCACTGTCTTAGCCGGGTATTCAACTCACACCCTTACACATAAACAGATGTCCTCAAGGACAGTGGATAACTGCGTTAGTTAGATCCAGTGACAGGACCCAAAGAGTGTGAGTTCAATATCTGCTTAAGGCGGTGGAGAACTTGCGGAGGGGAATTAACAGGAGATAACTGATAAATGACACCCATTAAATATGACACGTGGAAATGGAACAGTCTACCCCAGTGAGCGAAATAAAGGGTTCAGTTCGACATTCCAACCACCTGATGAAGGCCGGAGAGTACAACGCCGAAACGCTGTAATAAATATGGCGACAAAGATAAGGGCAATAATCCGAATAATGTAAATAGTGAACAGTGCGATTTTATGAACTAGATTTTCATCGCATTATACAAGTCTCAGTCTCGCAGTTTCGAAGTGAATTATGTATTTATGCACGTCAATGTTCCCTCTCTTGTATTTAAGCTTACCCGTCAATTCTTTGAGCAGGAGAGAAGATAATAGAATGGCTACCATCTAGTCCTGATCTTAATCCGATCGAAAATCTATAATCAATTACGAAGATGAAATTATATGAAGTTGGCAAACATTATAACAGCAAAATAGACCCATGAGAAGAATTTAAAACTACCATGTCGGAAACTGCACCTGCTGAAGTAAAAAAAAATCAGAAAATCAAGGGATAATAAATTGCTGACTCTTACTGAGAAGAAGGGTGACTATATTAAAATGTAACAAATAAAAGAATCTTATCATATGTTTGGTATTTGTTGTATTATACCGGGTGTAACAGCATAATTGCCTATGCCACAAAATGATTAATATATAAAATAAACAAAAAAGCCACTAAACTGATTTTCATTTTTCCAGGTTTTCAGATCAGATGTTTAGCCATACTGAGTATGAACGCGCTTAGAGAACATGACTAAACACTGTGTGTACGCCATCCCGTGCAGCTGCGGAAAAGAATATAAAAGGGAGACGGGCCGACCCCTTAAGATAAGGCTTCAAGAACACCAAAAATCTGTAACATGAGGGGAAGTGAAAAAATCAGGCGTGGCTGACCACATATGGAGAGAAAAGGGAGATCACCGCCCTCTGTGGGATCAGGTTAAAATCATAGACAAAGAACATCATTGGAAAATTCGTAAACTTAAAGAATCAGCACATATGCTAGTTCACAAAAATCTTCTGAGCGGACCAAGCATAGAAATGAATACAATATGGAAACCAGTAATAAGGAGTGTCAGAGAAAAAGTAATAATAACGAAAATTGCAATATTAGATCTGGTAAAAAGAAAAATGAAATGATAACAGCAAAAATTGCAATATGAGCACTGGTGAAAATAGCTGCTGTAGACATTAGGTTTATAAACCCCAGAAATTCATACACAGATGTCCTAAGGAAACATGGCACAATTAGTTGGTTCTAGTGACAGGACCCAAACAGCTTGAGTTCAATACCAGGCTAAGGCTGTGAAGAATTTGGAGAGGAGAATTAACAAGAGATAATTGATAACTGACATACATTAGACATGACACTGGGAACTAGAACAGTCTACCCTAGAGAACGAAATAAAGACATTTCAACCACCTGAAGAAGGCCATAGCGTACAATGGCGGAAATGTTGTGATAAATATGGCAACAAAGATGAGGACGATAGTCCGAACAATGTAAATAGTACACATAATACCTAATCTCAGAAATATAGACAGATACTTATACATACTTATCACTAAAAGTATAGTCATAGAAACCCCAGAGAATTCCAGTAACGTATCTTTAATCATTTCTTATATACAACGGCCCAAATCTTAATATAACAAATGGACAATTTTGCTTTTACACAATTTGGACAATTATGCTTTTACACTCCATGGGTGATCAATTTTTGGTGATTTTTGATGATTTTATTACCTTTTTTTTTTAAGTAGAATGTCATTATTTGGTTTTGTCTAATAACTTCAGATGGTATTTTTTTTTAGAATACATCAAATAACTAATACATCAATAAAAATATGGATACTACCGAAACTTTTAACTCGGGCTTTGCTCTGAAATCTGAATTGTTACAAAATTTGACAATTTTTTTTAAAACCAAATTTGAATTATTGAAGTTTATATGATTTGCTTAATAGCTTCAGAGAGGGTGAAAGGTCATTGCGGCTTCTGATTAAATTATACCTGAAAGTAATAGAAAATGCTATTACTTGCTGCTTATTACGATATCGTTTCGCAGAAAACTATGAACGTCTTTCAAGTAAGGGAATGGAAATCACCATAGTGACACTAGAACATTCAACTGAAATTTGGTGATTTATCTCGCTAATTTTTCAGCATTGGAAACTATACGAATGTCTTTTGTGTCGTTCAGCTGACAATTTCATATTATTATTATTATTATTAGATGTCGTAGAAGAAGACAGTAACGACGACAACGACGAAGTAGAAGAAATTTCTTTAGTTGATTTTGCCACAGTATATTCAAAATAAATAAGTGAAAAGAAAAAGAATAAAAGAGAATGTATCGCCTCGTCTGTGGATTGGCCTGGCGTAAATTGACGCCGAATGTCCAGGCAGCTTCGAAACGCCCAAAAAGCGAAATTCTATTTCAGGTTCTTGTTGGTAACTTGTGCCATTGCGACTCGTGCCATTCATTATTCCCTCGTCCATCTCAATATTTTTTCTTTCTTTTTTCGTTTTCCTTTAGATTCTTTTTTTTATTTTTCGCCTCTCGGGAAAAACTGTTTGATTCTATTTTTTTTTCTTTTTGTTTAAGTGTCGGATGTTTGCTTACTTTTACATAGTAGTGTGTATGTACATGTTTTTCCGAGTGTGTGTTTGCGTATAGTTTACCAGTTTACTGGCGCTGATATTATCGTATGACCCAACAGCGTCTATAGGTAGCTTTCAGGCGTAGGTAAATGTAATATTATGGAAGCTGATTTTCAAAGTGCCTAGGCGCTGCTTCTTTGGAGGCTGTGCGTAATAGAATCATCTCCGCGATTTTCTCTCATATTCACGTTCAGGTTCTTGCAGCATCACACCTTTCTCAGAAGATAGTTCATTAACACAATGGGGGATATTTCATAACAAAAGTTATAAAAAACTAAATGTAAACGTCTCAAATATATGCCCAAGAACATTCAAATTTAAATGCGCATGTGTAATCACATCAAGTTAAATATCTTTTGTTCGATGAAATCCTAAATTAAATCCGATGAGAATTACACAAGCGAGAACTGCGAGAGAGAAACTGTTAACATAGAACTTACGGCTAATCAATCATTTTCAACTGTAAAATAATCAGAACTAGCAATAGACATTCTAAAAGAATATGCAATGTTGCTTGACCTGACCCGAGATTTCTTCTTCAGAGTCTTTCCAACCGCCATAATGCAGCTTCTCTGTGCATTTTCTATAAATATTTTCATCGTAATTTTGCCGTAATGAATATTTCTCTATCATTTCTTTAAAATCAATTTAATACAGTTGAACTCTCCTCCAGCTTCATGTTCCAGACAATTCATATATAAAAGTGAACATTAAAGTCAACACAGAGGTGACAGGCTGTTTCATGCTAGACGCAGTCGTCAGGCCACGAGTATTTTTTTTCTCGGCTATTTATATATACGGGTCAGTGGTGCATTGTGTGTCGTCTATTTTGCCGGAAGTTGTATATTTATTTATTTATTTGGGTTAGATTATTTTGCTTGTTTTTATTTATTTTTATTTTTATTTCTTAACTTATATATTTATTTATTTTAATTTTAATCGGCGTTTTATTAACCTAGTAAAAATTTGTTTGTATCGCTTATTTAATACTTATTTTGGGGGTTGATTGTTGTAGTTTATTCTAACTATTATTTTGGCGAGAGCATTTTTTAATTCGTTTATTACTTCATTTATTTATTTGGATTGGTTATCTTTACTAGATTTTTCTAACGGTTAATTTATCGGGATCGGTTTGTTAGTTTGTTTATTTATTTGGATTAATTTAGATTAATTAATTCTATTTGTTTTTTTATTATTTATATTTTATACTGTATATGTTTATCTACTCTTTTCCGTTTTCGATTTTTATAGACTACCCGCATATATATATATATATATATATATATATATATATATATATATAGACGAGAAAAAAAAACAACACTTGTGGCCTGACGATTGCGTCCAGCATGAAACAGCCTGTTGCCTCTAAGTGTTGACTCCAATGTTCACTTTTATATTTATATTTACAAGTGGGGCCTCGTAATTTAAAATATTAAACTGTTCCACAAAATGAGCTCAATTTATTTATTATTACAGAGCAAATAATTAATAAACAATGAAATCGAAAATCACCTCAGATGGGGATTTTGCCTGTTTCGGCAGACGGAGATATCTGTCGTCTGTCTTATTATACCCGGTGTGGTCTGAGTTCGTGTAGTGTAGAAATTTAACCGTGAAAGCTAAAAAGAATATCTAAAAACTAATATAGAATTTATCCATTTCAGTGTTTCATTCAGACGAAATGCATGAGAGGGAGTCAGGGAAAGATGGAAGGTATTTGTCAGAAGGGGATGAATTTTTATAAAATTAAACCCAAACATTAACATTATGACATTAATTTGGGATTATATATATATATATATATATATATATATATATTGTAGTGAACATTCCTTCTTCCCTCCTGCCAATCGTTAAAATGGACTGTCTGCTTATAAATAGTCCGGTTTATTTTTTGCACAAACCTAATATTTTCGTACCATCTTAATTTTGAACTGTTTCAGCGTTCCTACCTTGATCCATTGCATATAGTGGGAGCATGAAAAGTTTCCATCCTGGTACTCAATGCACGGTATGGGCGGGACACGTGTAGTTGGATTTCTTATATGATTAACTTTGACAGAAGGGTCCGGTCATACACCTCACAGTCCCACACATCTCCACAATTGGCCGGCAGAAGTTCCCATTTTCTGTATGCTCTCTTGAGCGTTGTTCGGTCTGCTCTGGCTGCTTCAAAAAGTTCAGCAGCCACAAAAATCACAGCTGTCCACTGGCTACAATCAGATGCTAGGGACCTCCAATCATCAACAGAAACACGAAAATACGCCAAACTGTCCTTGACACTATAGCGAAACCGTTTTTTGGCTTGTGCTGTGGTTTCTTCCAAAAAGAATCTCACCATAAAATAGGTGTTTTGAAAATCTGGATGCACGCGCGCGCAGACACACACACACACATATATATATATATATACAAATATAGGTAACTATTCTCGTTTCGAAAAAACCTCGAAATTTTTGATTTGCCAATAATCAAATCAATGTCAAGGGAAAAAAGGTTTTAAAAAAAGAGTTAGAAACATGAAAGTCTGTCGAAAAACATCGCACAGATACAGGTTTGAAACCCAAAGAAAAAACCCCGATACGAGTAAACAACTAACTAACAAAACTGACGATCCGCTTAGGTGAAACCTGGGTAGGTTTGTCTGGCTCACTAGGTTTATATATATATATATATATATATATATATATATATGGATTGCGTATATTTGGGCAGCATGTTTCCTTTATAACAGGTTTCATTAGATAATTTAGACACTTTTTGTCTATTTTTTGTCTACTTTTTTTAATAGGATACTCTCACAATTACGGGCAAGTCCTCATTATCTTTATTAAATGAAAAGAGAAATCAACCCTTAATAAAATTAATTACGAATACGACAGAAATGTTTACACTTCATAGTTTAAAATAGCTAGATATTTTTTTTAAAATTTTAAATATTTAGTCATTTCAATAACTTACTTACATCCCTTGACGTTTGCATGGATTTACAGTACATAACCTTAACGTTTTTGACCTCACATATAAAACTTTAGTTTTAGATGAACACAAAAATTTTGTCTTAGAAAATAAGGAACACAACATTTTTTTGTCTACGAAAAACAAGAATCTGATGATGACATTGTGCTAATGTCGAAAGTACTCGTAATAATAATAATACATACATACATACATATATATATATAATTCTATAATTATTTATTTCACCGAGGCTTAGTTTTTTTTTAAATAAGTTCCTTTATCCGTTGCATTCGTTTTTCTTTTTTCATTTATTTATTTCCTAATATCTAATATTTAATATTTCTTTTTCCCGTTTCTGTCTTTATTTCGTAGTGGTTAGTTTTTTTTTTTATATTTCTTTGTCCGTTTCTTTCTTTTTTAGTGCGTTATTCTTCCATATATCTTTGCTCCTTTCTTTTTATCTGTCTTAGTGGGCTATTTTTCCATATATCTTTGCTCATTTCTTTTTTTCTTTCTTTCTTTTTTAGTGGATTATTTTCCCATATATCTTTGCTCCTTTCTTTCTTTCTTACTGGGTTATTTTCCCATATATCTTTGCTCCTTTCTTTCTTTCTTTCTTAGTGGTTTATTTTTCCATATATCTTTGCTCCTTTCTGTCTGTCTTTCTTTCTTTTTTTCTTTTTTTAGTGGGTTATTTTTCTATATATCTTTGCCCGTTTCTTTCTTTCTTAGTGGCTTATTTTTCTATATATAGTTGCTCCTTTATTTCTTTCCTTCTTTCTTAGTGGTTTATTTTTCCATATATCTTTGCTTCTTTCTTTCTTACTTAGGGGTTATTTTTCTATATTTCTTTGCCCGTTTCTTTCTTTCTTAGTGGGTTATTTTTCTATATATATTTGCTCCTTTCTTTCTTTCTTTCTTTCTTAATGCGTTTTTTTTTTCCATATTTCTTTGCCCTCTTTTTTCTATTTCACTTTCCTTCTATCCTCATATATTATTTGTTAAGCATTTTATTTGGTCAGGATTATCCCCCCCTTTATATTCCTTACATTCATTTCCCCTCATTTTTTTATACTTTTCTTCTTTCTTTCTTTTTGTATTTCTTCTTCTTCTTTATGTATATTCTGTCGTCTTCATCTTCGTTCTTTATTTTTCCCGGTTTATTATGCATATTTGCCAATCTTATATTCTTCATATTTTACACATTTTTTCAATCCTATAAAAATGTTCTTTTTGGTGTTTTTTCTTCTTTTTTATTTCTTTACTAGACATTGTTTTTCTTCATCCTTGTACCCGTCATTTTTTTATCTTGTTGCTGATCTTTGCTTTTATTCTTACACTTTTTTATTTGGTTAATCTTTTTTTCAATCATTGGGTTTCACATCTCAGCACTCGTATGTGCTCAGAAAAATAAATATATCTCCTGCTGCCTTGCACAATGCATCAAGAGTCATAGCAACCCACTTGCAAAATCTCCATTCCAAGCTGATTTCTTTTACCCATCCAATAATATACTCGTTCAGCAATCCGATATTTCCCGTCTCTACCAACTTCGCTTTCCCGCGTTATGACCTCCAGCGCCGCCATTTTCTTCTGCCTTTTCCTTACTCCATCGAAATTTTAAATACATCCCCTTTTTCTTCAACAACGATCTCAGTCATTACACCGTCTCTTCGATCGCCTCGACACTCACTTGCTTCACCAGGGAGTTGCTTTTTGCCTCCAGTTTCAGACTGGACATGATATGCCCCGAAGCAGTGCAAAGCCACTTCCTCTCACCGTCCATGGTAAGCGAGTCACCCGCAGCTATGAATAAATACGTTTCCCCACCAATCCGTACACTCTCGTACCATCGCCTTCTCGTCCCTTTCTTCCTCTTCCCATAAGCGCCTTCATTTGACCCTACTCTCTTTCTTTCTGCTAGCTCCATCCGGGCATTTTTGTCGAAAGTTACTTTAGCAAATTCCACCTATCCTCAGTCTCGCATCAATTCTATATCTTGTACTTGGAATACTAATATACTTGCCAAAAACCGTTTCCATTCCGACGCTACGCTCATGAAAAGGTGCCTCCGTTGAGCAGTTAGTTGCATAACCGACTGTGTTGAGGCTAATCGATATCTAAGCGCAAGAAAAATCACATTGTAAATAATCGAATTCTCGGGTAGATATCAGTAGAAATTGATGCATTGGATTCTATTAGGTTAGTGCAAAAATAATGACGTAATAATGTCGTTTTTGACGTATTTGTTAACGTAAAAAAAAAACGACATTATTACGTCATTATTTTTGCACCAACCTAATACCAGCTAGCTGACTACCGATCAACGCATTGATTAATGTGAAAGATATTTTGGAGGGGTAAATGACCTGTATCTGAAATAGCCTGGAACTCATCAATCGGGGTTCGATATCAGATAAGCAAAGTTATCAAAGGCATATATTCATACCAATATGCTTTCTGAAAACAACATTCAAGACAGCATACTCTATAACTAATGGTGTTGTGCATGTATTTAGGCCCGATAGTCTCATCTCGGATAAGTATAGAAACAGAGAGATCCCAGTCTGACCTGCTATTTAAATCTAACTAGGAAGAGATGAATTCATGCATATCCAAGTGTATTTGTGCAAAAGCGAAAGCAATGACCACAGATGGAAGTTTAACACGTAAATCCCACATTTTGTACCAATAAGCACAAAGCTACGTACAAATCGGTTTTGAGGTTGTATGATACAAAATTGTACTAGCGACTCGTGTGTTACCGGGGCAGAAAGTGCAACTGGCGATTCGAGATCAAATCCGCGCCTAGCTTGTAGCGTTCACTTTCACACCAATGCTCGGGGGAAAGGCGTGAATCTTTCTCCTCAGACTCAAGCTAAGGATACATTCGACTGTTTAACCATTGTTGACAACTCGTCTGAGAGAAGGAAAGCTATGAATTTCAAACTATGTAGCAGACAATGGGAAATTCCCCACAATCTTTTCAATAAGTCACTGCAATTCACAGGTAATAAAGATATAGGATTTGTGAACATGAATGCACGCGTACGTTCTGAAGAGACATGGCATTCTGAAAAAAAAAATCAAGGATAGAGTAATAGGCTGAAAAAATCAATTTATTTTGGAAAGGTTACATAGTTTACATATGTAGAATAATATTTGCAAAATTTATATTTTCAAATATAAGGAAGATATAGGAAGAGTTTTTTTTTTGTTTTTTTTGCGGGTGTGTATTCTGAATTCAAAAGCAGAGTAAATCTTTTGGTACAATTCTGACGTTGCCAAACATTATTAAAGAGCACATAAAAATTTATAACCAGGATGAGTATATTCATTAATTATGTAAAAATGTATTGTTACTTTGAAAAACAAGAAATAACTCCACAAATAACGCAGACAAGATGAACATGCTTTTATATAATGACAATTGCAACTGTGCGAATAAGTGTTCCTATGAATGTAGTATTCGGTATTTATTGACCGAACTGTTATCATTATTGTCTTTGGAAATTTATAAAATTGGTTTTTATAAAGTTATTTAGAAAGAGTGACATGAACCCGATAGATGGTCCAAAAGATGGATTTGATCCAATTCAGATATATCTGTGGCTCAATGAAACAAGGAGGCGGTTCTGTTATGATATGGGATGAAATTGTCGACCAACAAATTATTGGACCATTCAAATTCGATGAAAAAGTTAAACTGAACAGTGCTAACTACACCTATTTTATGAACAAGATTTTTTTTTTTTTGCATGGTACAAGTCTCAGTCTCGCAATTTAAAAGTGAAGTCTGTACTTATGCACGGCAATAATCCTTCTCATGTATCTAAGCTTAACCGTTTATTCTTTGAGCATAAAAAATTTACAGGAGAGAAGATAACGGAAATTTACAGGAGAGAAGATAACGGAATTAAGTCCTGATCTGAATCCGATCGAAAATCTATGGTCAATTTTGAAGATGAAATTATATGAAGCTGACAAACAATATAACAGCAAAATAGACTTATATGAAGCAAATCAATTAAAACTACCATGTCGGAAATTGAACCTGCTGAAATAAACGAATTACCAAATCAAGGGATAATAGATTATTAGCTGTTACTGAGAAGAAGGAACACTATATTAAATTGTAAAGGATACAAAGACATTATATGTGTGTGTTATTTGTTCTGTTATAGGTGTTGGTCAATTTCTGATAACTTTATTACGTTTTTGTTGAATGAAAATGTGATTATCTGGTTTTACCTATTAACTTCAAACGGTAGTTTTTTTTTTTTTAGAATACATAAAATACCTTCAATAATTTGAATAAAATATTGATATTACCTAAAATTTTAACTCGGAGTTTTTTTTATAACTAAATTGATTTTTTTTTTAAATTTGCTAGTGTTTTTACAAACCAAATTTGAATTATTGAAGTTTATATGATTTGCTCAATCATTTCGGATAGGGTGTATATATATATATATATATATATATATATATATATATATATATATATATATATATATATAGTTGTATATTTAGGCAGCAATTCTTCCTTTATACATGTTTCATTAAAAACGACAGACAAGGTACTACGGTTAAGCTTTTTATTTAATTTTTCTTGTGTTCGACCAAGACTTTTCTTTTCTGGAGAAATAGTGTGTAAAAACTGTCCAAATGTTTTGTATTTCCGAGCGCTTTCGGCTATACCTTTAGCCATTATCAAGGATGATTCGATTTTTCAGCTTAATTGAGTGTGTGCGTTCTGTGTATGTCTTAGTGTGTGGTAGGGATGTTTTTAATTTCCGAATACGGTTAGCACATTGTGACTTTGTTCGTAGTTAATATTGTTAAGAGTTGGCTTTTTCTTTTTATTATTAAAGCTTCCATTATTTTTTTATATTATTCGTAACATACTTGTTGACAACAATAATATAATAGCATCATCTTCATCCAAAAAAAAAAAAAGAAAAGGCTAAAAATAATGGAAGCCTTATTAATAAAAACAAACAAACCAACACTTAATAACATTAACTTCGAACACGGACATAATATCTTGACTGTGTATGGTAACAAAAAAATGAAAACATTTTATAAAACATACATACAACAAACTATTTCTTATTTTAAGAGTTAAAATATAATCCTAGAGAATGGCTAGATGTATAGCCGAAAGCGTTCGCATGAAAAGAACATACGGACAGTTTTTATATAATTTATCATCCGAACAGAAAAATGAATTATTATATCGCATGAGAAATTGTATAAAAAACTAAATAAAAGCACCATGTCTGTCGTTTTCAATGAAATGTGCATGAAAGAAGGATTGCTGCCTAAATACACAAATATATATATATATATATATATATATATATAAAATACAATACCAACTGAGTACTATTATTAGTATATATATATATATATATATATATATATATATATAAAATACAATACCAACTGAGTACTATTATTAGTATATATATATATATATATATATATAAAATACAATACCAACTGAGTACTATTATTAGTATATATATATATATATAAAAAAATACAATACCAACTGAGTACTATTATTAGTATATATATATATATATAAAATACAATACCAACTGAGTACTATTATTAGTATATATATATATAAAATACAATACCAACTGAGTACTATTATTAGTATATATATATATATATATATATATAAAATACAATACCAACTGAGTACTATTATTAGTATATATATATATATAAAATACAATACCAACTGAGTACTATTATTAGTATATATATATATATATAAAATACAATACCAACTGAGTACTATTATTAGTATATATATATATATAAAATACAATACCAACTGAGTACTATTATTAGTATATATATATATATATATAAAATACAATACCAACTGAGTACTATTATTAGTATATATATATATATATATAAAATACAATACCAACTGAGTACTATTATTAGTATATATATATATATATATAAAATACAATACCAACTGAGTACTATTATTAGTATATATATATATATAAAATACAATACCAACTGAGTACTATTATTAGTATATATATATATATATAAAATACAATACCAACTGAGTACTATTATTAGTATATATATATATATATAAAATACAATACCAACTGAGTACTATTATTAGTATATATATATATATATATATATATATATATATATATATAAAATACAATACCAACTGAGTACTATTATTAGTATATATATATATATATATATATATATAAAATACAATACCAACTGAGTACTATTATTAGTATATATATATATATATATATATATATATATATACAATCACACACACACAAGACGCATAACACCCTTATTTTTATTTAGTACATTGTACTCGAGATGGAAAGCGGAGGAGTTGTTTTCTATTAGTAGATTTGTTTGGTAAGCAGTAATACCCGTCTCTTCAGGTCTGTGCTTGTCAGTACACAAGAAACCGTCAAGGAAAATATTAAATAGAATGTGTGGTGTGACGGTCATCTGCGTGGAAAATGGAATCGGCTATCCATTTTCAAATCTTTACCTACTCTGTTGCGTTCACAGTCATCCCCTTTGGAAAGAGCCTAAGTCTATCTCCTGTCCCGCGCCAGCTATCGATTAAATACCACGGTAGAATGGGTTGTCTTGTCATGAGTAGAAGACAGTCAGTTAGAATATCTGCTCTGAATTCAGAATCGTGGAGAAAGCAAATGGAAATTACAATAGTATATTTCCTAAGAAGTATTAGCAAGCATGTCACAGATAAGGAACCCGAAGATATACGAGGGATGATCAAAAAGTATCAGGACCTATACTACACAAAGAAAATTACAACTCGTAACAATTTAGAATTAATCTCCATTGAAACAGTCGCTTTCTGAAGAGAGACGCTTTATTCTGCGTTGTTTCCCTTAATGGAGAATTCTTGGATTATTTTTTTTTTTTTTTTTACGATAGCGGCAGCTACTTCGTCGCTTTCACTTGGATGTCTTGAAATATTGCCCTTATCAAGTGGCATTTAATTTTGAAAAGAGTCAAAGTTCGCAAAAAGCGAGATCTGGCGAATATAGTAGTTTCGAAATTGGGGAATGTTGTCTTGGCCAAAACTGATGCACAAGATATGGTCTCTGATTGAACCTTGTAGCCACACTCTACATACTCTTCTTCCAAGCAATACTATAATCAGCGAACGTAAGCGAGAATCATATAACTTAGAATGCGTGCAGGGCAGAGATCAAGGTCAATCTGTGCAAAAAGGATTTACTCTGTGTAATTTATCGCCGTTATCATCGTTCTTTTTTTTTTTTAATCAGACATCATATATGCGTTTCACAGGCTGGTCGTTCTTACTTAGTAAAAAAGATATTCCCTTGGGAATAGGAAACATCGTTCAATACCAATAAGCAAATATCCCTCGTATTACCACAACAAATGGATCATTATTACGTAGGCATGATCAAGTTAATATATTTCGTTATTTCCTTTATTTCCTAATACCCTTTTCGATATATGTTTATTTTAAATGGTTTAAAAAGAAGAAGCCTTCCTTATATATGACAATATACTTAATTGTATACAGATATCAAAATACTAGAATGCACGTGGAGAAGTTATATCAAATGCAATTGAAAATTGATGTTGTCATTTTTTACAGTATCGATAATCTGGTATTTACATATTTAAAGAAAAGAGAAACCCTCGTTAAAATAGTAAAACTTAATAAAATATGCTGTTATTTTTTGCGACATGGGTAAACTAGTTATATATATATATATATATATATATATATATATATATCAATTAAAAGGCGCAATTATAATTTATAAATTCATGAATCACAAATATAGAAGTTAATGATTTAAATGGCGATAATACATCGTCGCAAACAATATAAATAAGATACATCAGCCCCGAACCTGTATATGAATGATATGATCCCCGCTTATAAATTCTAGTTGCATAAGATCTTTTTACTTTTTTACAAGCTTTCGTCTGTTCCTACAGACATCATCAGGTATGGAAGTAGATTTTGTTCTTGTTTTTACTTCTCAGTAATAAGAGGACAACGAAAATACAGATGTAATCCGAAAAAATGCTATGAGAAATGTGTTATTGTTGTGGAACGTGCAGTCGCAACGCTGAGTTTGAATTTAAATTTTAAGTTTGTGCTATTTTGTACAAATATAGCAATAAGAGAATTCTTTTTTACTGGTAGCTTTTCCGTGAATATGGCATGAACTATATTGTTCAATAATTACAGTAATGTCACACTTATTATCCGAGAGTTGCACGTTGGATCAGTTATTTTAATTTCAATTAAAACGTGCAATTATAATTTATAAATTCATGAATCATAACATACAAAAACAGATATAGAGGTTAATGATTTAAATGGCGAGAATACATCGTCGCAAACAATATAAATAAGATACAGCAACCCCGAACCTGTATATGAATGATATGATCCCCGTTTATAAATTCCAGTTGCATAAGGTCTTTTTAATTTTTTACAAGCTTTCGTCTGTTCCTACAGACATCTTCAGGTATGGAAGTAGATTTTGTTCTTGTTTTTACTTCTCAGTAATAAGAGGACAACGAAAATAGAGATGTATTCTCGCCATTTAAATCATTAACCTCTATATTTGTTTTTTGTATGAATGATTCATGAATTTATATATATATATATATATATATATATATATATATAAAGGAGTTGATGTACCAGTCAGTTACGTGCCATATGTGATAATCACTTAGGCGATCATGTATCTTTCGATACATGACTGATGAGGCAGATATTTTTCCCGCAATAGCTTGGCATCCAAGGCTATAGAATCCGGTTTGTCCTGCTATTTACCCGTAAAAGGTAGAAGAAGAGGATTCATACCTTTCCCAAGGATATTAGCACGTAAGTGAATATAATGGATTCGAATGGAATTCGAACTCAGTTCTTCGACTCCACAATCCGAGCCGCTATCCATTACTCCTCCCTTGAAGTATAGTTCCCTTATTTTCGTACACGTTCTTCTTAATGTATACATGATTAAAATTAACCAACCTCAAGATAAATGGTCATTCATAGCTAAGGACAATGAGGGATTTTTATTTGAAGAATTTCACCAAAATAAAAGCCTGTTCATATCTCTAGCAATATAAAATTAAACATTTACTTTGATTTTATTTTTCGTATTCGTTAGTCTTTTCTTTAAGATTTCAGTTTCCAGAATATTCAAGAATGAATGAAGAACTGGAAAATTTATCAGTAAAACAGGCGGGTCTGTTGTCTCTATTAGAAGCACACAGCCTAAAGGTCCGAATTTTAAATCTGACAGGACCAACATTTGGGCTTAGTTCCAAGGTTTAAAGGTCAAAGAATTGCGCCGAAGGCAGTTTGACTAGAAGGTCAGTAAAGTGCAGTGAGCGCTCGTGCCGTGGAAGTGGACACTCTGACCCTTTGGTCAGATCTTCAAATTATTCTCATCACATTCCACTGAACTGCCTTCAGAATGACAGACATAGAAGAGAGTAAAATTAAATTTCTACAAAATGCAGATTTCGTAAAATTCATTTTATTTTTTCTTATCGAATTTTTTTTTTTTTTTTTTTGTAGTTAAGATCTTATTATTCTTGTTTACCTAGACCATGGTTCAACAATTTATTCTGTGTCTTATATGTATATATCATCAAGTATATAATGTACTTACTTAGCATCTGCTATCTATATTGTAAAAAATATGTTCTGGATATGTTCCTTAAATTGATTTCTTATCCATTATTTGCCAAAAGTGAAGACCAATCAAGTTTCTGTGCTTCTAATAGAGACAAAATAGTCACCTGTTTTACTGATAAATTTTCCAATTCTTCATTCATTCTTGGATATTCTGGAAGCTCAAATCTGAAAGAAACCACTATCGAATACGGAACTTAAAATCAATGTAGATATTTAATTTTATATTGCTACAGATATGAACAGGCTTTTATTTTGGTGAAATTCTTCAAATAAAAATCACTCATTGTCCTTAACTATGAATAACCATTTATCTTGAGGTTGGTAAACTTTTATTATGCATGCATTAAGAACGTGTACGAAAATAAGCGAACTATACTTCAACAGTGGATTAATGGATAACGGCTCGGATTGAGGAATCGGTAGAGCTGAGTTCGAATTCAAGTCAAATCCATTATGTTCACTTACGTGCTATTACCCCTGGGAAAAGTATGAATCCTCGTCTTCTACCCCCAATGGCAATTTATCTTGAGGTCGGCAAAATTTAATTATGTATACATTAAGAAGAACGTGTACGTAAATAAGGAAAGTATTTCAGTTACTTTATATACATTACCAAGTTTACCCATGTCGCAAACAATAACAGCATATTTTATTACGTTTTACTATTTTACAAGGTTTTCCCGTGCGTTTATATATATATATGTACAAATACCAGATTATCGATACTGTAAAAAATGATGACAATATTAATTAATTTTAAAATTGCATTTGTTATTTCTCCACGTGCATTCTAGTATTCTGATTCCTGTATACAATTAAATATAGTGTCATAAATAAGAAAGAAAATAAAGAAATTAAAATCAATTAAAGTAAAAATATATCAGAAAGGTTAATAGGAAATAAAGGAAATAACAATATATTAACAACCTGATCATGTCTCATCATTAAAGATTATCTTAACAGTTGAGCAGGTATTTGAATTCCTGAAGCTCGCTCTATGAAACGACACATTAGACCTTTACTTTTGTGTTTCTTTAACCCATTAATGTCTTATCATCCTATAAAATGAGGATGAAGATTAATATTTTTATAGGCAGAATCCTCAAGTTAATACATGATTTTTATAAATGTATAATTAACACAGGCTTTTTACTTAAATTTTTATAATCTTTACCAATTCTTACAGTGGTTAAAAATTGGTTAAAGAAATGAATAGCCTTGTTAATGAAAGCGTAATGGTTACCAGGTTTGTTTTGTCTAATCACTAAACATAAATGTTTAATCGAGCCCTCAAGTATCTTCATTGATCGAGTAACGTACAAAATACTTACAGAACTAGGCGAAGTGGAAATAGGTGGGAAGATTTTATTTTGGTCAGTCTGGCAAGTAGGAAGTGGATATCTGCTTCCTGTCTTCCTTGAAAGTTTGCATTCAAAATTGTAGTTCTTAACTGGGCTCGAACTAGCATGAATCCAGCCAGTAGGATATACTGAACAATAAAACTGGTTGTTCAGTATATTGACAAAAAGTATGGCAGTTAATGCCCCAAAATGAAAAATCAGTAATTATAGATTTTATTAATGCTATTGGAACTGTTGCTGTGAAGGAATTTGTTCTAATTCAATGATTTTCTTCTGTAAAATCAAGAAGCGTAATGAACTTTTATAAACCAATCAATGGGTTCAAATCCTCCAGCTTTTCCGTTATTTCTTCAACCACCATAATGCATTTGCAAGTACGTTTGAAAATGTAATATTTTAACGGGTGATTTTCATTTTTTTTAATTATTTTCTTCTTTTTTTTTTCTTATTGCTTAATATCAATATTCAACATTTGGAAGAAACAAATAGGAAATTTAACGAAAAGAAAATAGAATATTTTAATCGTAGCCAACTGGAAATTATCGAATTCTTGTCCAAGAAATGCTTCTGCCCGACTGCATGTATAAAAGCCTCGTTTCTAATGGGTCTTTCAGTATGTGAGGGAATGGAGAATTTGCACCGGTATTCACCGAGTGCTGAACAATGGCTTCGTATTTTAATTGGGCAGATGGACGGAATTTTACTCAGTAAGAGGGAAAAGAAAAAAAAAGAACGGGAAAAATGTCGGAAAAAGTAAGAGTCGATATTATTTTTGTTTTTTCTGTATTTTTTTTTTTAAATAAAAAATGCAAGCAAATGAAACGGTTTGTATTGTTTCAATGTGTTTTTTTTTTATTGTAAATCTTTCGTCTTCATTTTTTAAATTCGATTATTTCGCTTTATATCTAGAACCAGTTGTCGGTTGTATTTTTGTTTTATTCCTGAAATGATTCTTGTTGAGGCAGCCATATTTTCGAAAATTGCGTATCGTTTGATATTCAAAAAAAGGGAAAAAAAATCATGAAAATCAAGTATTGTTTTTAAAACAAGAACAGTTGGATTCGAATCCACTTCCGTGATTAAATTATCAGCTTTCAATTCTTTACTTATACTTCTGTTTTTTCTTTTCTTTTCAATCCTTCCAATCATCATGATAATAAAAAAAATAAAATACACACGGCACAATATCTAAGAATTTTTAAAAGACAAATTTGGCCTAATAATCTGTGAACTTGTCCCATATTAAAAACAACTTTGTGTCACATACTACCATTGTGAATATGTAAGTAAATTCATCCTAAGTGAACTATGAATTCTGAATATATTTCTATACATACCAAATCAAATAACTTCTGGGAAAAAGAACAGTCATAAAAATGATTTTTCCCCATATAATGTCACCTCTTCATTTTCATAATAAAATTTAGAAGGTCCGACTATTTGGATAATATTTGCTGCCTCCTATAATGGAGTGGTGCTACTGTTATTTATCTAGCGATCCTTGTTAAAATCTAAAGAATCAGCAATATTATTGGTCCTGATCTGGTGGCTTCGCTTCAGTCACTTTAACACAGCAGTAAAGTTGTCTCACTGCCTTTTCTATAAATCCTTTCATAATAACTGAGCGGATGAACTCTTCACCATGGTACCTAAACATTTTGAATTTAAACCCGGTACTGAACTGAGGACTATATACAGTTAAGTTAGCTAGATGTAACCGTAAGTTCTACGCTAATAGTTTCTTTTCTCGCACTTCTCACTTGCGGAACTCCCTTGCGGCCCATGATTTCTAGCCAATTTTAATCTTCATGAATTTAAATGCAACGTCAATCGCTATCTACTGTTCTCTTGATTACGCTTCTACTGTTCTCGTTCCTTAGTAATGTTTCTGTTTCTAATTATTTCACAGCCAGTAACCCCCTTGTATATTAGTGGCTTCACTGCCTTGTTTGGAGTGAAATTGATTTAAAGAAAGTACCAAGTTAGGCAGCCTATCGAATGGATACTTTTCTTTTTTTTCTTTTTCAGAGATTATTTCCCTAAAATTAGCCCTGTTCCGTTCGAATATAATTTACAACACTTAAATATTTGCATCCTGCAGAGAGGGCTGAAAGATATTACACCTTTCGTCTCCGATTATTCAGTAAAATATTTCTTTGTTTGGTCAATATTAATCTAATCTTGGTGTTCCTAAAAAAAAAAAAAAAAAAATAATCATTATATATATATATATATATATATATATTAGATATTATCATTAAATAACTACTTGAGTGTATGAATATCATGTATTTATTTTAATTTAATCAATTTTAAGGATTGGATTCAGTTAAATATTACAATTGTAAAATGATCCCACTACAAACTCCTCCATATATTTGTTTATATAAGAAGCATATTTTATTGACTATATTTTAAATAATTTAAGTTAAAATATATAATAAGTAAATTTAATATTTAAAGCGTAACATTTATCTATGTTTTGTTAATGATTAGAAAAAATTAAAATAATTTCAAAATCGTAATCAAATAGGAATTTAAAACATATTCTTACTTACATAGTCCAGCGATAGGATTATGATGCCTCGCCTATGAGAAGGTGGGAAAATAATTCATCGGCCACAAAGACGCGCAGCCACTTTTCAATTCTATTAAAAATGGAAATAAAAGTCTGGGCAGCAGTAATCCATTTTCAGCTTGATCTTGCTCTTGTAAAGATAGATGTTAACGGGAGTCAGGTACATGGGGCAGTAAAGGGATCCGACCATTTTTCTTTAGCGATGGATCATATGTACGAGTTCCACTTGTGGTCTGGGTTGAGTTTAAATCCTAATATGGATCCAGAATGTTTTGGGCAATTTTCGGTAAATGTCAATAAGAAATTCAAATTGTAATCCAATATCCACCAACGGCTTTTCTTCAAGTCTCGTTGTCGTCTCGACTAAAGGAATCGACGGACTAAATGTTATGTGTCATTCAACTCCGAACTTAGTCAATTAGTGTCCGCGTGGGTGTATACTTCTACATTCTTACGGAGATCTAAAAGACTCTTCCCTATTTCACGGGGGGGGGTATCTATATGTTGTTTGTTGTGGGTGTTTGTGTGTGCATGTGCACATCTCAAGCGCTGCTGGGTTAGTACCTGGCTTATATGTCGGGGGCAGCCACTGACATTTAGTAAAGGCGCAGATCTGAACATGGCGAGTAGGATAACTTCCAGGTAAACTGGTTGATGTACATGGCTTCACCGAACACTCAGGGTAAAGTCTATTTTGGCATCGTCTAGGTTGAGTCCAATATTACATTAATTTCATTGAAGAACATATCTGAAACCTGGTTTCTGTGCTTTATGCCCGGATGACCACTCCTTGTCATTAGCTGTGCTTGCAACATTTGTGTATAAAACGCAACATTAATTTGGGGCTAATAACTTCTGTAAATAGTGCATAATATGAACTGATCTTTTTTATAATGTGGAGTAAATATTTTTTTTTTCTTTCAATCTTGTTCATATATAGTTGATATTGTTTTGAAACTAAAAAAAGAAAAAGAAAAAAACTGACTTGATATGTTAATAGAAAATGTAATATTTCGGTGAAAATAATCTCCCCTCGGAGAAACACAATCCTACATTTCAATTGTTAATGGAACTCGCTGGACGGTAGTGAAGATGAATTGCTTTATAAGAAATGACTATGTTGATGATGACATCCAAGATGAAAAAATACGATGAAAATATTGATAAAGTTCTCATGACGTCTCACTTTGATAAGAAAGCAAGACAGATTACAAAAGATTCGGATATAAATAAAGCAACACAAATATCGAAAAATTGGATAATTGTCGAAAAAGATAGAAGTAAAAATATAAATCTAGATTTAAGCCTAAAATACTCGAAGAATATGAAGTCAATATTAATAACATACAATAAAAATATTCTAGCCTTTTGACAAACACTGTTTCGCCATTTTCTATTATTAATTTCATGCATACGCATTGTTTGATTTTGATGTTTATCCAATGCTCAGTATATTTTGGTCAGTTTGAGCACCGTCTGTGAGAAAAAGAGTACCATGATGTAATTCATTCTGCAAGAAATTTGGAAACTACATACTGGACTGCTTGGCATTCGCACTGGAAACTCCAATACGAACATTTCCAAGTATTTTGGTATCAATGTGGAGAAAAATGCAGAGGATTCGGAAAGACTTGGATGCGTCTAAATGTTATTACGAAGGTGTTTGGAGTGATCACTAGTGATGACAACGTTATACCTCTATTCATATTTCCACGGGGCCTCAGACTGAAGATGGTGTCCTACATCAAGTGTCTTGAGGATTTAGTGCTGCTCTGAGTCAAGATGGTGGCTACTGGAATATCCTATCTGGCAACAGGATTCTGAAACATTCCACACAAGCAAGAGAACCCAGTCATGGCTATTAGACATTTTTTGCGACCACACCATCCCTTGCATCTGGCCATCTTGTTTTGCTTTATTTATATCCGAATCTTTTGTAATCTGTCTTGTTTTCTTATCAAAAAGAGACTTCATGAGAACTTTATCATCTTACTCCCCAAACTTCACCCCCAGATTATTATGTGTGGGGCGCTTTTGAGTGAGAGATTAAAAAAAAACTCCGTATAACACCAAAGATGAACTGAAGGCAAGGATTATGGCAGCATTTACCAAATTAAACAGGAGATTTCGAAATCGTTTGCAGGCCGTGGCTGATGCCAATGGCGATTTTGTTGAATAATTTTACTCCTTTGTATTTCAAGATACGTTTGTATTATTTTGGTAAATATATCTGTTAAAATGAGATGTCAGTGTTATTTTCCTTTTTGCATAATGTAGACTATTATTTATGAATGTTATTATTATTATTTATTATTATTATTATTATTTATCAATCTAACTCTTTATTATTATCTAAATTATCAATTAATACAAAATAAAAGAACTGAAAAATGATAATCGTAGAAAATGCATAGTTAAAATAACTACGTACGCAAAACAAAAAGATATCTCTAAAAATAAGACGATCTTTTTAGGATATTTGCGCAAAAAAAAATACGAATACAGAAACTCGGTAATTGCGCAAATAAAATAAATAATAATAATCCCTTAATATGTAAATAAAAATAAATAAATTTACTGTGAATTATATAGATTTATATAACTTTTAAACATCTGTCTATATTTCTGAGATGAGGTATTATGCACACTATTTACATTATTTGGACTATTGTCCTCATCTTTGTCGCCATATTTATTACAACGTTTTGTACGCTCCGGCCTTCTTCGAGTTGAAAAATCTGGCGTGGCAGACCACATATGGAGAGAGAAAAGAGATCACCGCCCACTGTGGGATCCGGTTGAGATCATAGATAACGAACACCATTGGAAAATTCGTAAACTTAAAGAATCAGCACATATGCTAAGCCACAAAAATCTCCTCAACCGACCAAGCACAGAAATGAATATAATATGAGAACCAGTAATAAGGAGTAACAGAGAAAAGCGGTAATAACAACAAAAATTGCAATATGAGCTCTAGTAAAAACATGTAACGATAACAGCAAAAAATTGAAATATGAGCACTGGTAAAAAACGGTTGCTGAGACATTAAGTTTATAATACCCAGAAATTCATGCACCGATTTCCTCAAGGACACATGGCACAGTGGATAAAGGCGTTAGTTACATCCAGTGACAGGACCCAAAGAGTGTGAGTTCAATACCTGGTTAAGGCAGTGGAGAACTTCGAGAGGGGAATTAAGAAGAGATAAATGATATCCATAAAACATGGCATGTGGAACTAGAACAGTCTACCCCAAATAAAGGGTTTAGTTCGACATTCCAACACCTGAAGAAGGCCGGAGCGTACAACGGCCGAAATGTTGTAACAAATATGGCGACAAAGATGAGGACAATGGTCCGAATAATGTAAATAGTGAACTTTTATGCAATATTTACATTTTTATTCAGTTAAAATTAAACCCATTCTTGTCAATTAAATTTGAATATCAGACGTCATCTTCTTTTATCTCTTCTTTTCTCTCTCCTTAATTCTGTCTTGGATTCTTTCACACTCGGTAATCTCTTGCGTCTTAGTGGCTTAATGTCCTTGCTTAAGATGAAATGATAAATTGTGTCTATAAAACTTCATATTTGCTCGGGTAACGTTTACCAAAGCAAAACCAGAACAGCTAACGTGAGTTCGAATATTGAGTAAAAAAGCGTGTGTTAACACTGATTCCCTTGTGGAAAGGCACTAAAGACCCTCATCATTTATTTGTACAAAACGGAGATGTGAGTTGCTATATATATATATATATATATATATATATATATATTCACAAAAAATTGTAAAACTGTATCATCACCAAAAAACTTTAAAGAAATTCCTTAAACCGTGATTTGTCACACAACATTTGAATGTTTAATTTCTTTCGTACGGTTTATCGACCTTTTTGCAGCTTTTTTTTAAATCTAGGAAATATGATTTGCATTGCAAGAATATTTGGGGACATATAATAATAATGATGATTTTCTGACGCAAGTCGAACTATTTAGCCCACAGCCGAAGGGAGAAGAGGTAGATTCATCCTTTTTCCTAAGGATATTTGCGATTAAGTGAATATAAAGTACTAAACTTCGGCTCTTTCCCCATAGTCGAACCGTTATCCATTACATATCTCGCACTGGATGTGTGATAGGAGGAATAGATAAAAAAAAAATAGCACACGACTAGATACTGTCTCGTTTCAACATTGCTTAACTTCAGTGATCACACGAGAACCGTTGTTTCTCTGTGGTATGTCTGTAGGCCCCGTCACACAGGATATCTATGTTTTGAAAGTGTGTACTTACGTTAAATTCCATTACAGCAATTATTTTTATGTCCCAGACTATATCTACAGTCTCACTTGCTGAGAATTTCAGTTTTCTAGTTTATGAACGTAAATGCTAGAGATATACTATATATTTTTTCCTCCATTTATTTGCCTCTACCACTTCTGTCTTTTAATAATTTTCTCTCTTCTTTTGCCTTTCTACCACTTCTTGTTTCTCAACAACTTTCTTCCTCTTTATCAAGTGGTTCCAAACTTCCACTCGACATGTCTACCGCCCGTTTTGCTTGCGAAACCTGCGGATTCTCCTGTTCAATTATTTATGTCCACTTGTCGATCACTTTGTCCAGCTAACAGTGAAATTCCCGCCGACCGACGTGCCTGATAAAGTAGGGTGTCGTCACCTCATTCGTAACGCATGCGTTAGTGGCATGTGAGTAGCTGAGACATGCACACAGTTTTCGCCATTGATAACTACTTACCTTTACACGCAACGACGGACGAATGTGTTTATATTTGACAAGAAGCGCCCAAAAAGCACGCACGTAAACGAATTATCCACTCCTGAGATATTAACACCTATGACTTGGCTGTTTTTATTATTACGGTTAGAATTCACTCCACATGCGACTAGTTTAGTGTGATGGTTAACGAGCAACTTTCGCAGACAGTATAGTTCGATTCTTACGGATTAAAAACCCGCGTAGTTTCATGTGTCGGTGTGGTAAATAGTTAAAGAACTAGTCTGGTTTAAATTACTACCAAGTTCAAACCTCACAAAGTGCTTTATACTTAATCTTGTGGGGTGCTAAACTTAACAACATATATATATATATATATATATATATATATATATATATATATATATATATATAATTAAATTAAGCTAAAACATTCACTTTGTTCGGACAATCATCCTCATATTTGTTGTCACAACGTTATTATCACAACGATTCGGCCGTTGTACGCTCCGGCCTTCTTCAGGTGGTTGGAATGTCAAACTGAACGCTTTATTTCGCTCACCGGGCTAGACTGTTCTATTTACTGGGTCATGTGCCCTTGACGTGGACGAAATAAAGGGTTCAATTCGCAGTTCCAATCTCGTGAAGAAGACCGGAGTGTACAGCGGCCTAAACGTCGTGAACATGACAATAAAGAAGAGGAGAACAGTCCGAACATTGTAAGCAATTTGAGATGTTGTTTGATATGCTAGGCCACAAAAATCTCCTCAGCCGACCAAGCATAGAAATGAATACAATATGCGGACCAGTAATAAGGAGAGCCAGAGAAAAACGATAATAACAAAAAAAAAATTGCAATATGAGCTCTGGTAAAAAAAAATGCGATGCTAACAGCAAAAATTAGCACGTCTTATTCACGTCCCAGCGTCAATCTAAGAAAGTATCCTTTATACAAACGTATTTCCTGCATTGAATCCAAACACTAACAATAGCATTGAGTAAGATTTTACTCGAAGGGAAAAAATAGCCATAGATTGGGGTTTTAGTTTTTGTCCAACCGTGCAATGTTTCAGTGTATTTAACTATTGATAATGCACTTGTGTTCATCTCTGTTAGTATATATCAGCGATTTACTTTGGCTTCCATTATTTTTCTTATCATTCTAAGAGTCTCCTTTTTTTATCTTTCTTCCTTTTTATTCCGGGTTGCATTCGAAGCCTGCTTGATATTGGTCTTGTCATGATTCTTTTGTTGTCTGCAAATCTGATTCGCTTGCTAGTCACGAGCCTTTCTTTTACATTATTCTTACAGAAATCTCTTATCTCAAAATTCATTTCACTTCGATCCTAGCACTTCTGTTTACGGTCTTGGTCATCTTTCGAATTTCTTTTCCGAACTTAGCATGCATTCTTCCAACTGGTTCAAGCAATTAGGTGGTTGAAACTTACGTAGTTCCCTGGTTAATGTGCGTCGACGTGGAGTATCGACTAGAGAGCCGTGTCTAAGGCATTAATATCGATAGCTCCCATCCAAAATATGTCATTTAATAGCATCACAAGGGTTGGCAGTCGAAGAATCAACCAACAAACCAATTTAACTCATTTTCTAACGATGCTCAGTCGCAGCCACTCTGTTTGAAACGAAGTCTAGTCGCGACCGCTTTGTGTTCCTATCAAATATCATATGAGAATCTGCTATTATATATACCACTGCTAATTTCATGCTAACTTTATTAAGCACTTGATTTTCCCAGTATCGAAGAAATTAGATCATGAAACTGCAGTTTGTGTTTAAAATGTTTATTACTGAATTAAAAGGGAATGTCACTCGTTTGATTTTGTTTATGCAGGATCCCATACCACGCTGCCTTAAAGGACATGACGTCTGTCTAATCTGGCTCATTTGACCCGGAAGTGACTGAAGACTTTGTTTCCGCTCATGTCACCTTCAGTGTGAAGTCTTGTAACTCCCTTCTTTTGCATCCACTGTCGGTAGAGGATTTCGTTTAAATCAAACGGTTGCCCTATAATAAACAAAAGCAATCATTGAAAACCAACTGGCCTTGTCGTTTCTAATGACGTCTTCGATGCTGAGAGTTGCCTTTATTGAAAAATTTTCCTTGTTTCTTTTAAGTTGCGCATGTGCACAAGTAGTTTTGATAGTATATATACATCGTTTTATATTTAAAAAAATCCTTCTTGTACTTTAACAGTCATTTTCAGTTACTCCACGCATGCCGTATATGTCAGTAACGGGATTCTAATCAAATTCTGGGTACACCTTCTTGATCGTTATCTTTTAATAACTGTTCCTGCAATAAAAGACCCAAGACCAACTCAAGTTAGAGACATACTGAATGAAGTCACTGTATGAATATAGGAATGAGAAAGTGTAGATTATTAGGCCAAAGAGAAAAGATAATGATTTATACTAGACTTGATGATGTTAGGATTGTAGCGTTCAGTGGGACATCATTTCGTGAATCTGATCCTCAAAGTTGCGGTTCTGTGGAAGAAGTCGCCCGAATAGAACTTTTGTAAAATACGAATGGAAGGGGATGACGTGTACGTTGCCCTTATTTTTGAAGGTCGGAACTCGGAGAACTAATGATCATCAGATCAGTTACCATTGAAATAGTGATAGAATAACAAAAACACGATAGACACAAAGCATGTTCAAAATTTATAAAACACGATGACGTAAAACTGGAATAAAAGAGAATGAAAATCAAAAATTATCATCTGGTACATTCCGCTTTTTAAATTTAGAAGTGGCGACTAAAATTAGCAAGTTGTTTTTTTGTTTGTTTGTTTGTTTGTTTTTAATTTCTAGACAGATATTTCCCTTTAGTAACTCAACTCAAGTTTTTTGTTAACCTTTGCTGTGGCTAGGGATTGAACCCCAACAGTTTGGGGCAAGTCACTTAATTACTAAAAAAAGATCACTGAAACTGAGGTATCCAGAAAAGGCATAGCACGTGAAACTACAACAATCTACCTCGGTGGGCGAAATAATGGGATTTATTTGAAATTCCAGCGTATATCACCTGAAGAAGGCAGGAGCGTATAGCAGCCAAAATGTAGTGAATCTGATAACAAAGATAGGGACAACAATATAAATAGACACAATACCGCATCTCAGAAATACAGACGGATATAATACCAAATATTTGCTGGGGCCGGGTTAATAGCGCAATTATTTTGGAATTGGCCATAATATAAGAAATAGTTTATAAGGTAAAATTTGATTCTTAATGCTGAGGGACCCAATTGGTGAAATTGCACTAGTAAGTAATTAACCAGTTTTTTTTGTTTTTTAGATACTATAAATTAATTGGATTTTCTACTGGTCTATTTTCCATTGGGAACTTTTCGATTTTATAAGCGTCTTCGAGGCGTTAAAACGTATTCATACCATTTTCGATGCACGTATCAACCTCATTATTTATAATGTCTACACGTCTATTCATATATAGATAAGCAATTAACGGAGTTTTTAAAACCGACATTATTTGCTTATTGATATAAACGTTGTATCTATGGATGTACATGTTTCGCTAGAAATGTTTTTATTTATCCAAAATGGCGAGTGAAATGTTTATGAATGTAATTTACTCTAAGTAAGTCGTATATTTAATTGAGAGATTTTGAAGTTTCTATCTGCTAAATGTTTTTCTTGTACCCGAAACGTAAACTTTATCGTAAGAGCTTCTCTGGGCTTAATGGCAAAGGACGACTGATTCGAAAAGAATATATGTTAGATTCCGGGAAGAACAGTTTCAAGACTTTCGATGTCTACGATGGTAGACATTAATTTCATTTTTTTCTGAAAGGAATGTCTATTTAAGCAAGTGTATTCCCTAAGCATGACATATATATATATATATATATATATATATATATATATATATATATATATATATATATATACAATGACAAATTTTCCTAGATTAAAAAATATTTCTTTCAAAAATTTTGAAACTACTATGTTGGTGCAAAAATAATGTCGTTTTCTCAAATATCTTACTATGTGAGAAAACGACGTTATTTTGCAACAACCTAATACCAGCTTTTCTCGTTTCGTGCTCATGTGTAGACGTGGCATCGTCAACAAAACCCAGTCCGGTGAAATCCTAACGGATGAAACAGGTCACAAAAACTTTTCCCCAATTTCTCATACTATTTTTCTAAGTACTGCTGTTATATAAAATCAAACAAAATTATATATATTTATATTACCCCCCCCCATATATATATATATATATATATATATATATATATATATATATATATATATATATATATATATATATATATATGCAAGTATAGGATTGGTGTATACAGAATAAATTCCAATAACCAAAAAATACTATTCAGACAAGAGTGCTCAATACAGCGTAGAGCAAATATAATCATTTTATGCGAAAATTATGACATAAAAATATTATAAAATTACTACAAAATAGTCATTTTGTTTCAAGACTTCTGGTGTTTCATCACTTGATAATACACCAGAAGTCTTGAAACAAAATGGCTATTTTTGTTTTGATTTTATGACATTTTTTATGTTATAATTTCCAAATAAATGATAATATATATATATATATATATATATATATATATATATATATATATATATATATATATATGAATTATTATTACTTTTTTGTATTATTGTTGTTATTATTATAATGGAGAATCTGGTCAACCCGATGAAAGTCGTAAGTCTGGTAAGAACATTCTCGAAGTGTGGACAAGCAGACAAACACAAACTATTTCGACGCTGGCAGAATGGAAAACTAGTGGGAATTGTGGCGCGTTTCTGAAAGAGTGAAAATACTGACTTAAACGATTAATCTTCGGCCTCGATGTAGTGCCTCTTATGATGAAGGCAATTATCAAGAATCTACTGTCTCAGGATGAAGCAATCCAAGATACCACTTCGGCATACATAGATGACGAAAGTGTAGTTTCCGTTGTGCAAGGCAGAAAGCATATGTCTGACTTTGGACTGATCTCCAAGGACCCAGTGAGAGTCGACGTTACAATTATATACGCGTTCCATCGGGCTGACCTGATTGTACGTTATCATAATTATTATTATTATTATTAATGATAATACTGTATTGTGTGTGGCAGTTTAATGTTTTATAGGATCATTACACTATAACTTATGACATGAAGACTTTCCATACTGATGCAACGTTTATATCTATAAACGACATATGTCAGATTGTGAGTATCCATCTCTCATAATACAATACTCTTGGCCAGAAGTATTCATTTCACTTCCGGATATTTATTAAAAGTTTATATATATATATTTATATCCGTATAAACTTGTATTTTGGATGACCATCTTTAGTCTTAACATCAGCTTCAATATGACGTGGCGTATTGACAATATGATGGTCTATACGTCCTTGATAACCTCCATAAGGGCCGTGTGACAATTTGTCTACGACCTTATTTTTTCATATAATCCGACATATTTTCTGTTGGATTGAATCAGAACTGTTGCTATGTCTTTCCAATGTAATGAGCTTCACCTTAAGATATTCTTGCATTTTTATTTTTGAAAAGTGGCATTTAACAGAATCATGTATAAATGTGTTGCAACCATGTATGTGTATGAAAATTTCTCGTTTATCCTGCACCAGTTACATTTAAGCATTTATGGTTCTTGCAGAATCCATCAAAAATAACTCATATGGCTGGGAAAGTTTGTATTTTAGATTTTGCATCATATCTCCATCTTGGAAGCCTTCTTATAAACTGTAGTGCGTATTCATAAGTGTATATAACCTTTCCCCCGTTTTTCTTTTGTCGAATGTTCATGCATTTTTACGAATGTCAGGCAGTTCATTTCCATTTCCACAATATTTCGTGTTCCGCCAGGTGTGCTGGGAACATGTTGAAACTACAGGAAGCCGTCCTACAATACTTGGGCCCTCAGAAGATCTGCTTGAATATTTTTCCAGGAGTTTGTTGGAGATCGTAAAACTTTGAGTTTGCTGATACGATAATCTTTTGGTGGTGTTTATATTATACGTCCATTTACAACCAGAAAATGAACCAACAACTTGGCGATAGCCTTGTGAATTATAGTCTGATTACAACTCATTTAGACAATGATTTTTCGCTCTGAGTAATGTCACCATTTGGGAGCTTTGAGTTTCACAAAGTGGCACATCTTATTTTCCCATTTTTAACGTATAACAAATTCATAGCTTTGTAACTAACCAAAACTCTGTGACAGTGTTTCGGAATTAAGGACGACGTAATAGTTCATATAATATTTAATTATATCTTGTATATAAAGTATAGTATATGTGTGTTTGTGTATGTCCAAGCAACTTCTCCGCTCCGACTGGTCCGATTTCAATGATTCAGAGATCATTTAAAAGCCCTAGAAA
Organism: Acanthosepion lycidas; assembly: GCA_963932145.1. Classification (NCBI taxonomy): domain Eukaryota; kingdom Metazoa; phylum Mollusca; class Cephalopoda; order Sepiida; family Sepiidae; genus Acanthosepion; species Acanthosepion lycidas. The sequence goes on from OZ010572.1 coordinate 30,165,064, forward strand.
AGTTAGGCACAGGGAACGATTTTCGTTGAGCTCAAATTCACGGTTGCAAAATTATGCGAGGTTAAAAATATATATTAATATATTACATTTCATAATATTGGTTTTAGTTAATAAGTTATTATGTTTCTCTAACTCTTCAAATGTTGAATGTAAAACTAATTCAAATTTGTGTTCCCATCTTTACACTATATTAATTTTATATTATAAATTGTCCCATGTTCTTTCACCCATAAAATAAAAATAATTGTATGGAAAATAAGGATCTACGTACATCAAATCGTCTTTAAATTAAGTGGGAACAGAAGAATTATCGTTGAACTTTTAAAAGGTAAGCTTAAACATTAATTCAATACTTAAATGCAATAAACAATTTTGAGTTCTTCTGTAGTTTATTTTTGCCTATCGCATTTACTCCTCCATAGCTATTGTGGTGATGGCAAAACCAAGTCCTCCACAGAAGCTAACAAATATGCCTCCCGATAGGACGGCTTTAAGGCGAGTTATCAGTAAGTGTATGATGCAATGACAAAGAATTGCTCATTTTTGCCATGAAGTCTTACAATTCTGACTAATACTGTGTATAATCTATGTGTGGAGTTTCAGATTTACACATGTTTTATGAAATCGTTCCCCCTAATAATTACAGAAACAATATATGCATATTGAAAATGTCCTCATAGAATATCCCTGTTTAAAGGCCGACAAATAAGCAGAATTCATATTGTAAAACATTAAAAAAAAGTCTATGAATAAACATTAATATATATAGATTCTCATAGAAATCTTACATAATTTAAGCTCTCGTGTGCATATATATATATATATATATATATATATACATATATATATATATATATATACAAGGTTGGTGCAAAATAATGACGTAACAATGTCGTTTTTTGACGTACATTTTAACGTCAAAAAACGACATCATTACGTCATTATTTTCGCACCAACCTAATATATGTCTCTGTGTGTGTGTATTTTGTATAATAAAAAAATAGTAAAATATGAAAACCTTCAGATACAGTGGGTTGTATATTAATATTTTTTCGTTTTTCTTATTATTTCAGTTAGATTCCTCGAATAGTTTCGGCCAACATGGCCATCATCAGGAGAAAAATTGTCTGTTTGTTAGTAGCAGTGAACTACAGAAAACATGACGGAGAAAATGAACGTTTGTCTGTAGTTTTCATTTGTTTTTTTGTTGTTTTTTTCTAACATGAATTTTGGACATTCCTTGTGTTGGTCAAACAGTCTTTTTTAAGTTGTTATTTAAGAGCTGGATGGATCCATGCTGCTCTTGGTCATTTGTATATTCCCTTGGTTGTGTGTATATATATATATATATATATATATATATATATATATATATATATATATATATTGTGTGTGCGCGCGAATTCGCTCTGTAATGAGCTAAGCGAGCCATATATATGAATCTCTATATTTAATAATTCATTATCTATGTTTTCAAATGTCTTATAGTTTCCTCCGAGCGATATGTCTGGATGTTTGCCAAATTTATTAGTGTCTTTCGTTCCTTTCTCTCTATCCTCTCTTCTTAAAGTTTCGCTATTCACCCCTTTCTCTCTCCTTTTGCATCGCCCTTTCCATCTCTCTCCTTATGTATAGTCTTGTTTTTGCTTACGAGCCCATTCGTTAATGTATATTACAAGAGAATACACGAATATACTAGTCACCTTCTGCAATATCAATCACTTCTCAGACCTCAAGCCATGCATGTTCTCTTTGCCTGTTTGGTTTCGTATCCCTCGTCAATCAATAAATTAATTGCTCCATCGACCTCCCAGTTTCAGTCTAGACAACTTTCATCAAAACCCTAATTAATCTTTCACGCCTTACTCTTGGGATGTTTATTCAAACTTTTGCTTGTACTGAATATAGGCATAATATACCCACCAATAACAACAAAAATAAAAAAAAAATGAACTCGAAATCGATTACTTTAACTGAATTCTTCTGCTTCGGACTGGTACTCGAATAAGCGATTAAGTTATGAAAGTTAGCAATAAAAAAGAACATGTCTATATTTCTGAGATGGGGTATTATGTACAGTATTTACATTAGTCGGACTATTGTACTCATCTTTGTCACCATATACCATGTTTTATGGATGTCAGTCATCAGTTAACTCACAAAGAGTGTGAGTTCAATACCGGGTTAAGACAGTGGAGAACTTTCAGAGGGAAAATTAACAGGAGATAACTGATACCTGACATCCATGATACATGGCACGTGGAACAAGAACAGTCTACCCCAGTGATCGAAATAAAGGGTTCAGTTCGAAATTCCAACCACACGAAGAAGGCCGGAGCGTACAACGGCCGAAACGTTGTGACAAATATGACGACAAAGATGAGGACAATAGTCCGACTAATGTAAATACTGTAAAAAAACGAACATGTCAAACAGGAAAAAAATCGAACAAGAGATGTAACAAAAAATCATTTTAATCACTGCACATTACCCCTCCTCGATTAAGCTCGGATGGGAAAAGACCAATAAATCGGTTAAAATCCTTTTTCTTTTTTTTTTCTATTTCGATATTACCACTTAACAGTAGAGCAACTATTTTACAACACTTCTCGTATGCTAGTTTGCTTTTTCTTGTTTTAACATGTCAGCTTTTATCGCCATTATTATTTTTGTTTTTTTACCCTAACAAAAATATTTAAAACTTTACTGTTTCGCTTTCTCATTTGTAAATCGTTACACTTCAGTCCGTTATACCTTGGATGCTTCGTAAATGTTCTTTTCTCTTTAAATTGTTTTCGTCTAATAAATATTGACTTAACGTATTAATAATTTAATAGATATCCGACGAGTCACTCGCGGAATATCAGTATATAAAAGAATCTTTTCTTTATCTATTTCCATTATGCATTTTAAAGACGAGAAAATTCCTAAACTTTTAGTTTTTAGATTTGTAAAATATAACATGTAAAGGGTGTTTAAGACGGATCAAAATCATCTGTCTGTGTTATTGGTGAAAATTTATTTATTTTTCTATTGGATCATGTTATTTAAGTCATGGCAATGATGTGTGAAAAATAATATCGCCCAAATTTCTGCCAAATCTAAAAGAAAAAATCATTAGACGCTTAAAGTTAATTCACATTTAAAATCGGTCCATTTTATTGGAACACCCTTAATAATTTAAACAATGTAACAAAAATTACCTTAAAGTTAATCTGCCATCTTCCGGAAAAATAACCTCCTACCTTTTCATCCTACAACACAGCGTAATTTCAAACAACAATATTTATATCTTTGATATTACTAGCTTCAACATTTAATATAAATATCTCTAAATTTTGATTGATTCATTTTCTACAGTTTATCAACAATTTCCAGGTTATTTAGAAACTAGAAGATGATTTCTAGACTGTAAGAAATTAATTTTTCATTTAATTTTATTTATTTAAGATGATAATAGTTCAAGGATTCAAGTCTCATACGCATAGTATTCCTGAAATAACGGCCAGGTAAAATCTCTCACTTAATGACAAGGACATTGGAAGGGAATCTATTCGTTAAGTGAAAACTGGCTGTATTATTTTTCTTGAAAAGGTTATTATATTATCTAGTCCCATTATGAATACATAGCTATAATTTGTTTGATATAAATGTATTATTCGTATGTTTGTTTATAGATACGAATCTTGACTAAAGAAACTGTTGTCTATATAAAGAATACTTGTATATTTCTTTCTAATATTTTCTCTCTACGGAGTTGGTCCTTTATTTTGAACCAGATATGCTGTATTTTACTAATTAGTTTTGTCTCTTTCACTTAAATCAAGCATAACTGTTCTATTCAGGCTCTAACTTTTTATAGAGGATAAAAATGTATGTAGGATAAAGAAGTTTTTTTTATTTTCTGAAATATATTAATTCCATTTTAAGGTTTGCCATCAGATCAATGGAGAAAGTAAAATAGCGCTACATTTTTGAAAGATGACAATTTATTTCCAGTCAAGAATGAATGCATAGGAATCCATATTAAAAATAAAGTTAAAATGATAATCGTTAGGCCTTGTTTTTAAGTTCTTCAAACTGATAGTCTATCAGAGAGCAAACTTACTGGTCCTTTCGCAATTCCAGACATTTCTAGACGTTAGAATCCGAGCTAAAATCCGCCGCCCAAATTTAGAACCAAATACTGGGAGCAAAAGACGAACGGCTCAATGAAATATGTGTATAAATAGAATGAGCATCAGAGATAAAGCAAATATGCATAAAAGAATGAGAGCAATGGCAGAGTAAAACGCATGTTCATAAACAGAATGCATTAAACCATGTCTTAACACCGGGAATAGAGAAAGAAAAATAATTTAATGATGGAACAATTAAACGAAGAAAGATGAAAACCGGCAATGCATCGAAATGCGGACAGCCCAGTCATATTGGGTTGGTGCATAATTATCAGGCGTTTTTAAAACGATATTCATTATGAAAAAAAGAAACAGGACAATTCAACAATAACATTATAAAATTATTATTCTGGAGCTTATGATTATCGACACGGATTTTTATAACCTAAAAATAAAATTATATTTTTACTAAAAAAAAAAAAGTAAACAAAACCGCAATTTTTATTAACAACTAATTCGCCTACAAAAACTGATAATTTTGCCCCAACCCAATACTAATGTCTCAAATGAACACGGTATGGTAAAATATCAACAGAAACAAAAATTCAAAAACAAATGGAATTTTAATAAAGTCTTAGATGAGTTCGGCGTTAGAAATATGACAGAAATCATGATGTATACGACAGTGATCATATACCGGAAGACCTAAACAGATCCATTCTTAAAGCGATGTCTTGGAAGCCAGATGCAAACTCCATAGGAAAATCATCTTAATGAACCACATAACGAAACCTTTCATTCGAGTTCTAAAGAATAGTACAGTTTCATTAAAAATTGGAACAAGGGATACGATATTTATACTCAGATTGAAAGAGGCATGCAAATGCAGAAGGACGTTTTATAGATTATAACAAAAGCGTTTCCTAAAGCACGTCACAATGAACTGTCCTGATGACTTAATAAGCTTCATTTATTTGGGATATATGTTAGAATAACACAGAACTCTATACTCTGAGCAAGCAGCCTACATAAGGATAGCAAAGAAATTCAGTAAATAAAGAAAAATAGAAAGGGGCTTACGACAAGTTTGTCTTCTCACCGGACTTATTCAACTTTTACAATGAGGCGAACATGAGTGATATACCCTACCGGAATTCAATATTGGCGTCCTCAATCTTTGCAATATAAGATATGCAGATGACACTGTGTTGATAGCAGACAGAGAAAGAAAACTACAGGAACTTCTACGGAAGAGAGTTAAAGGAAGGTGTGAATAAAGGACTAAACATGAATCGTAAGAAGACAGATTGGCTGCTTGTCATATAAAGGAACAACCCAACGTAGGATCTACAAATTGGATAAACGACAATCAAGCAAGTACAAAAATGTAAGTATCTCGAAAGTGTTTTAAGAGAGGACTGGAAATGCGACACCGAAATCCGAAGTTGCATTAGGATAGCGAAAGATGCCTTTCAAAAACTAAGCAAAGTATTAAGAAACAGGCATTCTTCGTTAGAAACATAAAATACTATTGTAATTATGACGTCAGTCCTCCCATTCGACAACCTTCTCACTACAGATGAAGAGAATACTTAAGGTAACAAAAATTTTATTATACAGAAGGTTGGTGAAAATACTATGGGATGAACATGATGATAACCTGTAAATTCTAATGAAAATGGAAAGAAAATAGACTTATACGTAGGATTAGAAAGAGACAATTGGAATTTCCACGGATAATGATGATAGTTATGTTGACGAGAGAGGATTTTGTTTTTTGTTCTTCACGTGTGAGTTCGAATCTTCGTCGCCACTTGTTATGGTCCAAAGGTCCTTGTACCACGGTGATAGTCCAAGGTCGAACCAATAAAGAAGAACTCGAACACGGATATGGAATAACACGGATATATTACAAACAGGAATATATACAGAGAAGTAGAAAGTGTTAGTACGAACAATCAGGTTTAGTAGGGAGAAAAATGTAGTCTCGACCAGTATCACTATTCCAATGTCTTGTAGTAATTGTCTGAACGCGACTCTGATTCGGACTGCCTCTGACTCGACTGACTGAGTGACGGACCTAACTCCAGACTTCAGACTGAACAGTATTTGGTGCCCCCCCCCCCCAACGAGGGCTCATGTGGCAGAAGTTCGGTTTAACGTGGGATCTCCTAGCCCGTGGGCTCGGCAAAAACTATGCCCTTTGAACCCGTATAAATGGGTTCAGGCGCGGTTTACCTCCACAAAAGAGACTCCACCTTTTGGCGTAGCTTCGTTCGGGTTCCTACCCGCCCGAAGTCAGAGAGTTCAACCGATCAGCCGGTCACTAGACTTCAGGCTGAACGGTATTTAGTGCCCTCCACGAGGGCATCATGTGGCACAAGGCCGGTTTAACGTGGGATTTCCGAGCCCATGGGCTCGACCAAAAATATACCCATTGAACCCGTATAAACGGGTTCAGGGTCGGTTTACCTCCCCGAAAGAGACTCCGCATTTGGGCGTAGCCTCGTTTGGGTTCCTCCCCGCTCGAAAGCAGAGAGTTCAACCGATCAGCCGGTCAGCCGGTCGCCCGTCTTCAGGCTGAACGGTATTTCGTCATCCCCCACGAGGGCATCATGTGGCACAAGGCTGGTTTAACGTGGGATCTCCAAGCTTGTGGGATCTCCGAGTCAGTAGGCTCGGCCAAAAATATGCCGTTTGAACCCGTATAAACGGGTTCAGGGTCGGTTTACCTCCCCGAAAGAGACTCCGCCCTTTGGCGTAGCCTCGTTCGGGTTCCTCCCCGCCCGAAGGGTGAGAGTTCAACCGATCAGCCGGTCGCTCAACTTAAGGCTGAACTCCCTGCTTCCTCTTGAGTCGCAGTATTTATTACGTATGGAATAGTCCATTATGTTATTATGGGTAAGGTCCCATGACAATGAGGAAAATAGGCTTGGCGAATTTGACCTCCACAGAACGTATTGAAGGTAAGAACGACAAAATAGAGCAGTGAATAAAACCCACCCACCAATGAGTTGTGCAAATGGCTGGCAAAACCAGAAAAGACAGCAAAGCAGAATTAAGAAAGACAAAATTTACTAATTGTTACACTGTAATGATGAACAGTGTGAAAATATTGAATTCTATCTCATTCGTCATCCATTTTTGTAAATTTCCAAGTGAAAACGCTAGTATGAGATTTTATTGATAAAATTTTCTCACGTCTGTATATATTTGTTAGTAGTGGTCCAAGTTGCATAATAAATGTCAGTTGTTTGAAAGAAGTCAGACATAAATGAAATTTATGCACCTGCTTTTATTCTGATGTACATATTTTATTGCAAAATCTCTTATAAATATTAGTAAATAAACGCACACAATGAGAAAGCCGGTGTTGAAATTTCTGGCACGCTATAAGGAACTGACAGTGGGCACATCAGCGTGATGTCATGGCTTTCAATCATGTCTCGCTAGATCGATTCTTACTGACTGGCGAGTTCGATTCTCACTAGGTTCCTCATACTTTCGGCCATGTACCACATTTAAGCTAAGTTTATTAAATGGCTATGAGGAAAGACCGCTTGGAAAAGTTAATACTTATGGGACGTTTTATTGGAAAGAGTTGAAGAAAACTTCATGAAACTTACATAAGGGCTTTGTGAATGGAAGGGCAGGAAGTTGTGGGGCGCCGTGATCACTCATGCACAGAAGAGACGTGGCATTTAGAAGAAGACACAATGGACATCGTAACGATTTATCGACAGTATTTCGCAGTAATATTTGCTAACTCTGTATTCTTATATAAGAAGCAGTGTTAGATTTGAAAACACATCTAAAAAAAAACATAAAATACCTTCCACCCAATCGTTTTCATTCGTAATGCTTTTTGTCAACGTATATTCTTCCTACGCAGTCTTCGCCAGCCAAGTGAAATGAATTTTTATCAACAGGAAACGAAGAAAAGAGAAACACGTGAAATTATCAAGGGCAAATAGGAATGTTTCGTTTACGTAGAGAATATTGATTTCCTTAACAAATGTAATTTTCGTTGCATTAATACCTCCTTTAGCGTACATTTCCGCGAATCAACGTTAATAAAGCCATTCTTTGATCTAAGCTAATGCAATACATCTTTATATCTACCTATATTACTAATTATATCTACTGATATCTCCATCTAATAATCTCCTATACAGATGATAATGTATATATAGGTATTTATCGACTTGAATACATACACAAGATTAGACGATGTGTCTGTATACGCGCGTGTCCGCGTCCAGGCATATGTATTTATAAACTCCCAGATAGTGAGGTAACTATATTTGCATTTTAACTTTTATATTTTTGCTTGTTTTTTTTTTTTGTGTGTATATTAGGAATTTAATGTTATTAAAGGACATATTTTAATATGAAAAAAAGACGGTTGAGGCTAGTGCAATCAAATAACCTTTTTAATGTCATATTTTTTCATTTTCTCAAAAAGGCAAAAATTTGTCATAGTTGGTTTAAACAATGCCTAATAAGTCATATATATCGTAACCCGTAGGATAATTCAGAAAAAGGATAGATCCAGGAAGAGCTTAATGTCAAAAACAGAGTAATATTAATTATTATAAAGAAAACGAACGCTTAGAAGACTATGATATTTGTTTTATGATCGAGAGTCCGCTCTTAACTTATCTGAGAGTTTAGATTGAACTCTCGAACTTAACGAAATAAATATTACCATGGTCTTTTAAGAGTTCCTTTTCTTTATATTATATATATATATATATATATATATATATATATATATATATATATATATATATATATATATACATATATATATATATATGCAATGATGCACCTATTGAGTTTTTTGCTACAAGCTTACTCTTTGGTTCCTAATACAATGTAGCGTCTTAATAACCGGGATTTTGAAATTATTATCAATATGCAATAAACAAGGTCTTAATAAAAGGAGAGTCAGAAAAGAAGTTAAAGGGTAAGAAGTTGCGAAATTACTGAATGCAGTGATCTTAATGAACTCTGCAAATATCCTAAGAAAATGAAATAAACGAAAAAAATAAACATCCTCCCTTTCTATTAGGCACCTGAGTATGTAGTCTGTTTCTTCCATTTCTCGTCCGTCTTTAAATTACTGCGAATCTTTGACAAACATCCGTTTTCAAATGCTTTCGGGATTCTTGCACAAACTTGGAAACATCCTAAAATAACTTTCTTTTTTCTTCTCCTTCTTTAATACGGTTCTTGATGATACTCTACACTTTTCTACCGGTTTTGAGATTAGGTAAATATTCTACTGAATTCCTCTTTCCTTTTAATTGGTAACCTTTTCTTTCATTGTTTCCAGCGCAACACTCACGAATCGTTTCTTTCTTGAGAATTCAAACATCGAACTCCGAAAATGTTTGCGTTGCTATAAATCTGGTGTAATAAACATAATTTAGGGTGAAAAGATAAAACAAAATCCGCGATCACTTGAATGATCATCTATGAAGTAAACTTCCTTCTAGAGTATTAGGCACTCCTGAAACATTTGGCTGTAAAGGACGGTCGGTTTAATGACGACATATACATTATCTTACAGACAATACTCAGAGCTATGCATGCAAGAACAGGAAAGTTAACTTTTCCGTATAAATACGTATCCTTGGCTGTCGAAGACTGTGTCAGAAGAATATTCGTTGACAAAAGGCAGTACTAATGATAACGATTGAGAGGAAGGTTTTTTTTTTGTTTTTTTTTTTAGGTTTTTTAGATGTGTTTTCACATCTAACACTGATTTTTATATATGAATACAGAGTTAGCAAATATTACTGCGAAATACTGTCGATAAAACGTTAAGATGTCCATTGTGTCTTCTTCTAAATGCCATGTTCCTTCTGTGCAAGAGTGATCACGGCATCTCACAACTTCCTGTTCTTCCATTCACAAAGCCCTTATGTAAGTTTCATAAAGTTTTCTTCAACTCTTTCCAACAAAACGTCCCATAAGTATTAACTTTTCCAAGCTGTCTTTCCTCATAGCTATTTAATAAACTTAGCTTAAATGTGGTACAAGGCTGAAAGTATGGGGAACTCAGTGAGAATCGAACTCAAATAAAAAGGCCAGAATTATACTTTACTAATAATACCGACAGAGATGACACTCGAAGAAAAACCCATGGGTCAAAAAAAATTAATAACTTTTTGAGTGAATAATTTCCGCAGTCAAAATATCTTGTGCAAATTTAATAACGAAATAGTTATACGAATGTGTAGGGAAAATTGAGAAAATGGCCTACCTCGGAAACGCCCGCGAATTTGTGCGTCGTGCAAATTCCGATCGCTCAATGGCTAGAAGAAACAAAATGGTGGCGCCCATGTTTTATGCCGGGCGGTCTCGGACAGTTAACGCGAAATCTCGTTGTCTCGTCATTCGCATGCAAATCATGGTCAGTCCTCGACTGTATAAAGTAGGCGCATTTTTGTTTCTGAGCACTGATTTTTTTTTTGTTTTTTTTGCTCGTGTGAAGGTTGAACGCGTGACACTATTTTGTCGGTTACCCTCCTCGCGTTTCCTCTCTGCTACCGTTGCTTTTCATTTTTTTACAGGTTTCAGATGTAACTTCTGGCCTTCTGTATGTGTATTTCTTATGAATTCTCAATAAAACCGTTATTGATTTCGTGTGGATATTCTGTTCTCAGATTTACATATAAAGTCCTTGCAATAGTAACACCGTATAATCTGGTATAATCAACAGTTTTTAACAGTCAGTATGCTCAAGCCCTTAGTGACGATGAGATTTGACTTTGTGCTAGCAAAACACCTTTCACTGCCATTTGACTCACAAGGCTTGTTTTAACATGCATTACTGTTTTCAGGCAATTCCCAATTCTGGCAGTTGCTGGAGTCCCTTCTCAGGGCGACATAATTAAGAAGTAACCTCCTTGACAAATCAAACCTGGTGAGATTCTCATCGGTAGAACGTTACCTAATCGCTATCGCGCCAAAAATATGTTACTATTAATACGGGAGATACTGAGAGCGATATACAAATCGTATGCAATGAGGTAAATGCATTTTTATTTATATGCCTTGCCCCTTCAGGCCATGGGTGATCATTGCTATTCCCAACTTTGAAGATCTTAGCATTTTTTGTCTTTTTGCTATCCTTCCCAGTCACTCTTGCTTTCAATGTCCCCTGTTATTGTCAAATGCTTCATACCCTCTTTACTCATTATGTGTCCGTGAAATTTCAACTGTCGCTTTCTAATTCAAAATGCGAGCTCTTATTTTCTTTAACCCTTTGAGCCGTGACGACCTCTTTACCAGTGGTGGAGGAAAATGACGTAATGCCCAGCTACCAGTTGAACGATGGGTAAACATTTTTTTTATATCTACTTTGAATCATTACATAGCAATTATTTGTGAACTTTGACTCAAGAGCGCAAGAAGAAGGATCAAAATTGTTCAGGAATGCAAGGCTCAAAGGGTTAAAATGGTATCTTCTATTCTCTTGGGTTCTAAGTTCAAGTGACATTTTGCTTCCATTTTTTTGTTTTTTTGTTTTTTTCAGGAATCACGTTTTTTTCTTACTTCACTCTACTTCATAAATGAACTTCTTTTCTTTCTCTTGATACATCCCAACAATATTTGTGTGCATGTGTTGCCTTCAGACTTAAAACCAAAAAATAATCTTGCTACGCACCTTGCAAGGCACACTAGACCGAAATGTACGTCTTCAATTATATTTAGATCCTTTGAAGATTACGGCTCTCTTGTTCATATTAGTTTCTATTTCGCTACTGAACCAGCATATATTAGGTTGGTGCAAAAATAATTTCGTTTTCTCACATAGTAACATATGTTAGAAAACGACATTATTTTTGCACCAACCTAATATAAATTCACTACTTGACTCAGCATTGAAATCGCGACTAACATGTAAATTCTAACAACAATGGATAAGTTCGTCCTTACCTTAGTTTCTACCCACTTTTCTTATTAGTGGAAATAAACATTCGACATGCACTTTTCAGCTCAAAGGAGGAGAACGGATAAGCCTCGATTTAGCGGGATGAATTTAAAACAAAGAAATGAAATAACTAATTCGAGATAAGCTATTATTTCAAAGAATAAGAACATTCTAACCGAGTGTAAATCTAACTTTATACAGACATAACACACTTAAGACATTGAGACAATGAATTGTTCAAAACAAGCGGTCTCTTTTCTGTGGCGTATCCGTTCATAAAGTAGGTGATCATGGCTCTCCAAAATGTCCTACACTTTGTCGCCCTAAGAAATGTACTCTGCAGTACTTTTACACAGGTCACCGACGTTAAGCAACGTTGATCCTGGTCAATACTTGTATGGATGACCGCTTGGGAATACCAGGTTCTGTAAGATTGGATGTACCGATGGTGTTGTTTTTGAACATTCACCCGGGATCTGTTCAACCGGTTCTGTCAAACAAATTTGCCACATCCAGAACGAAAACTGGCCAAGCTCGACGGTCGGATGCAATTGATTCTGTAAGAGCTAACCTAGCCGGATACCGATGGTGATTTCGGAATATGCGCGCACCTAAGAAATGTTTGACGTCCACCTTAATGGTCTTTTTAGCTGTCCAATGTACCGCTTCTATCGAGACTTTATGTGCGTGTGGTGGTTGGGGGGGGATCCGGAGCAATTGCTCGGTTTTCGAAGAGGAGTGTGTTCAAACCAACGATGACGTCTATGAGCAGTGATATGTACGTGTGGTGTAATGCATAATGGCTCTGGATTAGAAATCGCTGAGCCGAGTTCAAATTCCAGGCCGGTTTATTATATTCACTTACGCCCAAATACCCTTGGGAAACGCATGAATTCATCTCTTCTACCCCCAGCTATAGATTTATTAGTCAGTAATGTGCCATGCGTGATACACGCTTAAGCGATCATGTATCTTGCGATACATGACTGACGAGGCAGATTTTTCCCGAAGTAGGTTGCCATTTCTTTCTGCGGTAGACAAGTTGCCATCGAAGCCTATAGAACACAGACTGTCCTGATATTTACCTACAGCTGGGGGGAGAAGACTAGAATTAATACCTTTTCTAAGAGTATTAGCAGACAAGTGAATGTAATGAATTCGAACTCGGCTCTCCGATTCCTCAATCCGAGCCCTTAGAACTTGTATTAGTAAAACATCCTCTCCCGACTAAAAAAAATCTTAGAATCTAAAATGTTTTCTGGCTTTAAATAACCTGGAAAAACTTGATAAGCCGTATAAACCAATCAATTGAGCCTTTTACACAGGATCGTTAGGTAGGTCACTCAATGTTCACTTCTACTAGTTTTGTCTTTCATATGTCCTGTGACCGTCAAGTTCTCTGTGCCTTTTTTTCTACAGTAATCGATCCTAGAATTTTTAAGTCTCTTTGTTATTTTTTATTGTCATCTCACTAAAATCTTCTCATTCTCTTCCAATCCCAGTAACTCATTGTGTCTTAGTGGCATTTTCGCTTTACTATGGGTGTAATGATCTTTTTTTAAAATCCCATCTTGCAAACGATTGGTGTAACAAATAAAATTAACACTGAATTGTCAGCTCGTCTATCTGTCAGAGAAATTTAGATTTAATGAATACATACGCAAAAAGTTAGAAAACTTGGTTGGAATTTATCTGAAGTTAATACTCTTTAACTGCTTGCATAGGTTACGAGTTCAAATAATACTGTTTCCAACATTTTCTCTCTGTGCCAAACGAAGTTAAGCTTCGTTAATATCTATATCTGATATAGATGGACATGTATTTATTGACTTCAAACATGTATTCTGCATTAAGAACAAAAACACTTCGACACGAATAAAAACTAGTTAAGGGCATAGAAAGTCGTTATACGGATATAGTTTATCTGTGGATTTAACTTGTACAACGGTCTAAGATAAGATCTGTCATTTGAGAATATTTACTGCCATATCACGTTGAAACGCCGGTTCCCGTACGATCACCGAAATTAAGCTTCGTCGAGATTGGCCAGTACCTAGAAGGGTATTTGCTTGATAATACAAGATGGCTGTAAGCCTGAATGCGCAGATGGTGTAATGGATAATGGCTCGGAAGTGTTAATCGAAGATCTGAGTTTCAATTCCTGTTGGTCTGGTTATATACACTTTAGAGTAAATACTCTTGGGAAAAGCATGAATCCACCTTCTCTCACGACTTATGGGTTAATTAGTAAGACTTGTATCAGTAAATCATTAATTAAAAAAAAATCTTATAATTTAAAAATATTTTCTGGCTTTAAATAATCAGCTAAGGGTTGATAAGCCGTAAAAAACTAATCGCTCAATCAAACGAAAGTAACCGTCACCATACGCTACGCTGATTGGGCTTTATTGGTAAAAGCTTCAGATGTAAAACACAGTGTATTATCTATACAAACTAGTCGTGGAAATCGATAAGCACTAAGTAAGTTCCATCAAAAATTCTTCTTCCCACAATGCGCTTCTTTATGGAACCGACTTCTAAGTGGATATATTTCCGAGCACTATAATCTTCATATGTTCAAGTTCAGGGTTAACTATTATCTTCTCCCACCAATCCTCATGAACTGCGCCTCTCACTCTTACCGCTCATACAAGAAACTCCTTCAGTTACCATCTACCTTGGTTAGCTCTTGGGCCTTTTATATGTTGAGCATTAGTAAAAAAGAATGTATTTGTGTAAAAAGAGGGAATGGATTTCAGAAAAGGGGACATGTCAAAGCGTGAGTTACATATCGGAAAAGTGAAAATTTTAACATTTTGTAAAGTGAAAGATGATCGAAAATGACAAATTAAAGCCCATGGGATAAAGAAAGATACTTTTTTTCTGAAACTACGCTGAAGACTAAAGAATCGATAAATATCATAAAAGTTATTGGGCTGCTATGCAATATCTGACCAATTATTTACCAGTGAATGCTTCAGCTTTCTATTCTCCTTTCTCCCTTCCTTCTATCTTTTCTCCCTTTGCTACTTCCTCTTTTCTTTTCTCCCTTTGCTACATCCTCTTTTCTTTTCTCTCTTTGCTACTTCCTCTTTTCTTTTCTCGCTTTTGCTCCTTTCACTTTTCTTTTCCCGCTTTTGCTACTTCACTTTTCTTTTCTCGCTTTTGCTACTTTCACTTTTCTTTTCTCCCTTTTTTTCTACTTTCACTTTTCTTTTCTCCCTTTATTCTAATTCCCTTTCCCTCTTTTCTTCGTTCATTTTATGCAACGTATCTGCGAATGAATTATCTTACTGATGACCCCTTCCCCAACATCAATACTCAAACCCGTTTTATTCTGGCATGTAAATTTATTGAATGGCATCAGCATCTTAACTTCATTTCTTAGGAATATCGGTAATTGTGTGTATTTGAAGAGATAGGGATTTTATACTTACGATTCAACATGTGTTAAAATCTAGCAAGGTGAACCCGCTAATAATGTTCACAAATATTTCATATTACGATAAATTCACATCTCAACTCAATGGAAATAACCTAGGTCGAAAGTGAAGGAACATCTTATCTTTAAGTTATTTACACTCACAAAGACTGAAAATGTTTCCTCGAAGTCGGTCTTTTTTTTTATTCTTATACCCAGATATATAAGTGTTTTTGTTTTTTTTTTCCATTTCCACTTAAAAAAAGTCAAATATGCAGCAGTTTTCCTCCGCTTTTTAAACAAAATTGTTGCCCTTGAAATCCGTTTCTTATCTCCCAATAAATCTGAGAATGCTATATCCGCTCGAGTACCCAAATAAAGGGACATACAGGTGTCACTTTTTCTTAGCAGCAGAATATTTATAGCAAGTCGACTGGTTTGTTCGCGCCCCTTTTGCTCTCGGGGGCCCGCCGGCCTTGAAGCATTGATTTTTACGCAGGTTGATTGAAAATGGCGAATACAGCTGTCAACCTTTCAACGGAATGAGTTATTGATGGTCTCTAAAGTCTCTTATCGGCTTTTTAACCCTTTTTTCTTCTCTTTTTATTTTTTCTCCTTTTTGGATCGTTAGCAAAGCCCGGAGATCATGCTTCCCTTAAGTTCGGTAAACTCCGTAGAATATCTGTGGCTCGCATTCGTCTTATTCCGGAACGCAATAGAAAGCTGTACATATCATGTTTCAGGCTTTTTCTTTCTTAAAACGCATTCAAATAAAAATAATCAAGTAACTAAAAATAATAAAGTGCACTTGAAACACCCCTGCTTCCTCTTGCATTTATATTATGAACATGCAAGAATCAGTAATGCTTCACTGTAGTAATACTGATTCCCAAACTGGACGGTGCGCCTCGTAGGTGCAGCGTAATAGGATATCAGGTGAGGCGGAATGATTGAAAGACATTTAGATTTAGAAACAGTTACAAAAAATTCATATGCCCAAAATAAATATAATTTCAAAATTTAAAATATTAAGGATTACATATAATTGCATGCAGGTGTCCTACTATAGTTAGAAATAATTATTGATCGATTTTATCATTGCGATATTTCTGTATTAAACCAAGTATTAAGAATATAGTAACTAGAGTCTTCAAATTGGAGGAGAGAGTTATCAATGATAATGTTCCGTCTTCGAATTCCTGGGTATCTCCCTTTAAACCTTTCTCAATTTTTTATGACATAAAATTTGGAGAGACGCGAACAAATTTTCATTTAGAAAAACGTTTGGAATCACTGTTCTACAGCAGCAACTGTCGTTGTTGTAGGGGAAGAAACGTGCCATTAGTTTAAGTCTGTATTCATGGAATATGTCTGGAAGGAGAGTCTGGTTTGAATAGAGCATGTTAGATTATGCAGAATTTCAGTCAATATATATTGGCTTGACCAAAATGTTCATTAGATTAAATAGAAAAAATTACTTAATGAACCGAGCGAACGTTTCGTTCAACGCAATATTTAAATAAGCCAATTCTTTGCTGCAGTAAAAGTCTTCGGTAGAATCTACAAAGATATTAGACTCACATTAAGAAAATCAAACATTATTATTTTTAATGTCAAATAAAAATATACTTGTGATTATTGTAATGTATTTATATTGGGTAGGTAAAAAAATTCGTTCGGTTTTTATGCTATTAACACTGTGTAGAGTATTGCGAGGCAACAGGATTTCTTTAATAACAAAGAAAAGAATACTCAGCTGTTACATTACATCTGTTGTTTTTTACGGTAGCGAATGTTGGACGATTTCCTCAAAAATGAAGAAGAGACAAGGGGTGACGGAGATGTGATTCTACAGAACGCAGACGGCACAGTACTGATAGCAGACACGGAGGAGAAACTACAAAATCTCCTACAGAAGGTATCAACGGAAATTGAGATCAAAGGACTAAGAATAAACTGCAAGACATAATGCATGGTCATCAGTAAGGAGAAGAGCCCGAAATGCAATTTACAGGTCGGGAACACGAGAATCAAGCAGACGCAGAAGTTTAAATATCTGGGAAGCATCTTCCCAGAGGACGGTAAGTGCGACACTGAGATCCATAGAAGTATTGGGACAAGATTCGAAAAGCTGAGCAGTGTATTGCGAGACACAAGGATTTCTTTGTTAGCAAAGAAAAGAATACTAAGCTGTTACGTGTTCTTCTTTACGGCAGCGAATGTTAGATGATTTCCTCAAAGATGAAGAAGAGACTCAAGGCGACGGAGATGTTCTACAGAAGGATGCTAAAGGTATCATGTACAGAGTATGTGAGCAACAATGAGGTTTTAGAGAGGCTGCAAACAAGGAGGCTTACACTTAACAAAAGAAAGAGGCAGCTGAAGTTTCTTAGACACATAATGAGGAAGGAGGACCTGGAGAACCTGATTCTGACGGGTCAAATAGTGGGAAAGAGACAAGGGACAGCAGCACGTTCTATACCTGATGAGCTTGAACATGTGGATGAAAGAATGTGGTCTGAGGTAGGAAGCAGAGGGAAGGAGCTTGTTGAGAGCTGCAAGGGATAGAGGGTGGTGGAGAGCTATGACCGGCTACGTCCTGAAAGGACATAGCACATAAAAAGAAAAAGAAAGGCCGCCGAGATGCAAAGGGGTTACTGGGTGTTGAGTTAGAACGAGAATGCAGGAATTGTAATCAGGAGGACAGATGATACCGATTGACATTGCATTTTTATTTTAATTATCCCTTTTTGATAATCCCAATCTCGGATCAAGGGTACTTAATATATAGAAATCCAAGGCCTGGGACTCTGTTATAAGTTACCTGCCTTATTCTTTTTTTGAAAACACCTATTTTAAAATAAAAATAGTAATCCTTTCTAATTCTTCTAAAAATGCGTAGAAAATCTACTATAGATTATTTATTATCAGCAAATGCTGACTGAAGAAGAAATATTAATTGAAGAGTGAGTTTAGTAAAGCAACTGGCGATGCTGGAGAATTGTGTTAATTGAAATGACTGGCAAAACCTCTGCGATGTGCCATTCGATTCGAATTTGATAAAATGGTAAATTGTAAAGATTGCATTGTCTTAACTGGGTCGCGTTTTGGGAATGATGTAAATATAACATTATTCTTGCAAATAAACAATTTTATAAATAATGTTTAATATTTTTGTTGGAAATTTCCACGAACAAAGAAAACGTGTAGATTCACTTTCATATATTTGGATTTTATCTAAATTCTAATCATAGCTTTTTAAAACAAATAACATTTTCTAGGAAGTGAATATAATAGCGGCGTCAAAGGAAAAACGGCATTTTGATACATCGGCACGAAGGTTAAACTTATTCGTTTAATCTTAATTTTGTACTGCCCCAAGACAAATTTTGAATTGACTCCAGGCATGGATGGTGTATATATATATATATATATATATATATATATATATATATATATATATATATATATA
>OZ010572.1:30189019-30219019 GCA_963932145.1 Acanthosepion lycidas
TCACCATATATGGATAACAGTTTGAAATCGTTTTGTGCATTTAAAATAACGAAAACTGGCAATGAGCTTCTTAAAAGCTCTCTGCGCAAACAAGAAGGCTGATAATATGTCAGCAAACCTTGAATAAACAAATATCCCTTGCTTTGGAGGTTCAAATTCTGATCAACCATATTTCTACAAGCTTTTTTAGAATAATCAACCGAAATCCACTATTTAGAGTATTCGGACTATTGTCCTCATCTTTGTTGCCATATTTATTACAACGTCTCGGCCGTTGTACGCCCCGGCTTTCTTCAGGTTGTTGGAATGTCCCTGAAGAAGGCCGGAACCTACAATGGCCAAAACGTTTTGATAAATATGGCAACTAATATGAGGACAGTAATCCGAATAATATACATAATACCTCATCTCAGAAATATAGACAGCAAACGAAATCCGTTATTTGCCGGATTCCTTACTAAGATGAGCGATCATGAACTTCGACTGCTTCCTATCCTGTGTAAGTTTATGGTTGTCTGATTACTATCCCTCTTAAATCTAATAGATAGGTTAGTCACTGTTTTCCTAGGCCCAACTTGAATTCGTTTCGCCATGGGCGTCAAATGCTTCCAACACTCTTTCCACATCATGTAGCCTATAAAGAATGAAACTGTTTTTTCAGATGCTATGTACATGTGTCCATTTAATTCCCATTCTCTTTAAATCTTCCGCATTGAATATAGGAGGATTGATATAACAGTTCACTATTTCCTTTGTTGCAAACGAAATTTACTGTTTCTTTATAAATAGCTTAACATTTGAAGAGCATCTTCTACTATTCCGATGAGCCTTCGGATTTGCATCATGTTTTCCTTCGTGATTTAATCTACGGTAAGATGTGCTTTTCGGATTAACAAAAAGATCCGAATTACCTTAAGAATTAGATATACATTAGAATTCCTGACAACCGGACTAAGGCCTTCCGGATATGAGGAACTCGTTACAAAGTCCGGATATGATGGGTTATATTTAGTATAAAATAAAATAAAGTGAAATCATTTTAACATTTATTTTCATTGTTTTATAGTAAACAAAATAAGCTAATGGTGAGTGAAATATAACGGAATTGATTTTAAGGAAAAAAGAAATAAATTATGTAATGTTAATGAAAATTCATTAAATTAAGTCTGCCACGTATGCAAAACAAATAATGTAACGAGGATTTTTTTAATCGCTGTTGCATAATGATTCTTTCTCTTCTAATGTCATTCTTAACTTCTTTCGCATTTCGTTTTGCTTTTTTTTTTTAAATTTTCTAAAGGAAAAACACATTTTAACTCGGCGTACGTTATTACGATCGTCATAGCTGAATTCTGGCTTTCTTTCCATAAAACTGACAACCTTTTCAATAACTTTTTCAATTTCAGTCCAGGTTTCATCACAATCATGTTTTTTTTTTTTTTTAATCTCCTTCTTCCTTGTAACAGGGTGAACGCTGGAGAATAGTTTCTTTGAAAGATTTTATATACAAAGCAAGATTTAAAACCATGTCCGAATATTCGGGATTCCGGACATGAGGGATTACGGATACGAGAGATTCTACTGTAATTGTTTAAACTCGTGTGATCACGATGAAATCAAATCCTCCTTTGTATACAAATTTTTCATCACTTGAACAGATTAAGTTAATGCTTGGTTGCAGTATAAGTTTTATGATCATAATTTCTTTAAAGAATATGGTTGAATTTAATATATAGTCACATAAAAAATTACATGATATTACAAATTATAAGAGGAGAGATAGCACGCGGTTCCAAAGAGGAATAACCTTTTTACACAAATTAAAAAGGAAACTTTTTGTTTTTACACTCTTTAAACAAACAGAATTTCATTCTGATCTGTTGTATCCACTTTCACACTAATCCCCTCAAGAAGGGCATAGGTCCATCTCTTCCATGGAGTAAATAGAATTTCCTGAATTTCAGGCTATGGAGAGGTCAACGGGGAAACTACTCCACTATCTTTCCTCAGAAGTCCTGGAAAATCAAATAGCTAAACAGAATTCGTGGACAGTCATGATTGACTACATTCTAAGAAGACATCACAATTCAAATAGAGAAAAATAATTTTTGGACAATCCTGATTGCCTATGCACCCAGAAGGCCTGAAAATTCAAATGGAGAAAAAGAATTTGGGGTGAGTCTTGATTACCTACACCCCGAGAAGACCTGACAATTCAAATGGCGAAAAAGAATTTGCGGGTGAGTCTTGATTGCCTTACACCCGGAGAAGACCTGGCAATTCAAATGGCAAAAAAGAAACTAGAAACAGTCATTATAGTCCACGCCCCAAGATGATATGTCAATTCAAATAAAGAAAAAGAACTTGTGTTCAATCATGATTGCCTACGCTCCGAGCAAACATGGCATATAAAAAAAAATCACATGAGAAAGTAACTGTAGTTTGAAGTATTGCTATTCCTAAATTAAACAAATGATATTTGTCAATGTGATTATTGTACATATGGTCAGGTATCCTTCAGGACATAGACAGCCATAACTCTCCACAACATTCTGTCCCTTGTCACTACAAGCAACGATTCAGTTTTCCCGCTTTGTCTCTGATCTGCCATCCATTCAGGTAAATTACTCGCTGATTCTCACTACCAATCTTTCTTTATATATGTCCTGGGGGTATTAATTTTGTCAATCCCTTTTACCTCATAATTCTTGCAAAAATTTCAACAGTTTCTATCTTTTAAGTTTGAATGTTTTTGGCAGTAATCATTGTCAGTAAAGTTTGTTGGTCGCTCACATGTTCTCTTCATTAATAAGCAAATTAATTCGACCTCCAGTGAACTCTGACGTTTGAATCCATTGTGTACTTTCAGAAAACATTTCTATGTTGTACAGCAATCTTTATATATTATTCAATTTTAGACTTCATTTGGTTACAAATGGCATGAGGAAAATTTTGTCTTCTGCTAACTATAAAAGACCCAAGTGCCACTCAATGTAGAGACTTAATGAAGGAAGTTTATAGTGGGTTATCAGTTATAGTGAAGTGTATAAGTGTTGAAACAGATTAGTTTGATTTGGTCCTGTTAGTTAGATAGCCCACAATAAGAGGGGTATAAAGCAAGAAAATCAAATTATAAAGTGTCACTTAGGACACGCTTGGTGTTGTAAGCAGCGGACGATCCCTTTGCTCACGCTGTATGGATGGTGGGAGTTGAAACTGAAATACTGTTCAGTGAATGTTTGTTTACGGTATAAGGATGTCTTGAACCCATGCTCTGTTTGAGATATTAGAACATCCAGGAATGGATGTGTGCTGTTACTCTCTTTCTCTATTATGAACTGTAGCGAAAGTCTTATTGAGTTTACATGATCCACTAGAACGCGTGAAAGGGTTAACAGAGAAAATACAAAGGATCTGCGGTCCATATAACATCAGGACAACCTTCAAAAGCTGGAAGACACTTCACAGATAACTCTCCCGAGTAAGACCCCACAAAAAGGAAAACATGACTAAAGACTGTGTGTACGCTATCCCATGCAGCTGCAGAAAGGAATATAAAGGAGAGACAGGTTGTCCCCTTAAGGTAAGGCTTCAAGAACACCAAAAAGTTGTAACACGAGAAGTGGAAAAGTCAGGTGCGACTGCCCACATATGGGAGATCACCGCCGTCTGTGGGATCAGGTTGAGATCATAGACAAGGAACACCATTGGAAAATTCGTAAACTTAAGGAATCAGCACATGCTAGGCCATAAAAATCTCCTGAGCTGTCCAAGCATAGAAATGAATACAATATGGGAACCAGTAATAAGTTTCAGAGAAAAGCAATAATAACAAAGAAAATCGCAATATGAGCTCTGGTAAAAAAAATGCAATGATAACAGTAAAAAGTGCAATATGACCACTGGTAAAAAATGGTTGCTAAGACAGTAGGTTTATAATACCCAGACATTCATACGCAGATGTCCTCAAAGACATATATGGCACAGTGGATAAAGGCGGTTGTTAGATCCAGTGACAGGACAGAAATCGTGTGAGTTCAATACCCGGTTAAGGCAGTGGAGAACGTGGAATGGGTAATTAGCAGGAGATAACTGATAACTGACATCCATTAAACATGGCACGTGGAACTAGAGTCTACCCCAGTGAGCGAAATAAAGAGTTCAGTTCGACATTCCAACCACCTGAAGAAGGCCGGAGCGTACAACGGCCGAAACCTTGTAATAAATATGGCGACAAAGATGAGGACAATAGTCCGAATAATGTAAGCACTGTATTTGAATTTAGTTTTTAAATGTTTTCTATTGGTCGAAAATCATTTCGAATCAATGTGTGAAATTTCACGAGTTTTGTTTTGGATTTGCTTTTGCGTGTGTATTAAGCAACGTTTGTAAATCCAGGTTTTTTTGATTTCTAACAAAATCAACGAGTCAGTGCTTAGCATTTAAATTTTAAATCTAGATCTTGTTTTGTTCACTACAAGTTATTGCATGAACGATAAGAGGATAGTGATTTCCCAAGCGTAGCTTAGATGTAGCACAAGGCCGAAAATATGGGGCACCCAATGAGTATCGATCTCCCTACTCATTCGTAATTGTTCTAGCGAGACAAGCTTGAAAACCCTTAAACCACCTTGGGGTGCCGGAGCGATAAGAGGATATGGTAAGAAGCAAAGTTTATGATGATATGTGGGAAAGATAACAGTTAATCAGAGCCTTGAAAAAAATTAAAATCATAATATTCGGAAATGATCCTTTTAAAAGTCGGTTTCCACACAGTTGGGGTTCGTGATATGGCGGTTATTTGGCTGTCAGAGTTAGAATAGGTGGAACTAAAGTGTGTAGCTCGACAAAGATTTTTCGTTGAAAAAAATGATAGAGGGACCAGAGACTTGCAACGTTTCGTCTGTGGGATAGTGGTTGCATGTTTGAAAATAATAATCACCCAAACGTAGATTTTATTTTTTTTTTCTTTGGAATTCTATCAAAACTGGAAAGTGGTGACTGTGCAGTACCAGACCAGAGACGGAAGCAGTACTTTATTTTTGGTCTGATTTGGCTGTTATAAAAGTAGAGAATATCAGGAAGAATCAGGTACTTAGAAAAGCACACAAATAACCGACTACCTTTCTTCAGCAACCTTAGTGATGTATAGCGTATGCAGTCCGCTAGAGGTATGGAATGAGCTTAAGGTCCAAATTGGTGTTCAAGGCAAGAGGCCTCTTCGAGTGAAAAGGCGTTCATTGCGACAAGTGTAAATTTAGAGTCCTTCTCGTTAGGCTGGAACAATTCTAGTTTGTTTTTTGAGGTACTGAACATGACAAACCAGGTGTTTACCTACATGAGCTGTTAGAGCTAAGTCAGAGGGTAAGTCCGCTACCAGGGTCTGGTCATCTAGATTTTTGGAGGTGCACTTGTATACCGTTGTATCATCTGCATAGATATTCCGTAAAGATGGGAATATGATCTTAAGCAGATCATTAAATTAAATCAAATAGAGGAAGGAACCGAGAAGCTAGCATTGTCGTGGTTGACTGCTTTGATCTCATCGGCCGCTGAGACAAGGCTATTAACAAAACTATTCATGTTAGGAAGGATTTGATAAACAACAAACCTTTTCGTCTGCCATTCCACAGACACAAAGCTTTTATAGCAACCACTATGCCAGACATTATCAAAGTCCTTCGATAACTCTATGCGATTGTCTTCATGGTGTTTTATTTTCTAATGCCACACTGATTCTGTGCGGATTGACAGGATATTAACAGTGAAGCTAGCCTGGAGAAATCCATAGTTTTATCGATAAGAAAGTTGTCCCTGTTGAGGTGATCGATAACCTTCTTTTTGATGATAGTTTCAAAGGCTGTTGAAAGCAAGGAGGTTCAGTGTGCGATGGATAAAATGTCGTCTAAATTAAGCAAAACGAATATAACTAATATATCTCATTTTAACAGATATATTTACCAAAATTACACAAAAATATCTTGAAATACTAAAGAATAAACTTATTCAATAAAATCGCCATTGGCTTCAGCCACGGCATCCAGACTACTTCAGAAACTGCTGCATCTCTTCTGGACGGTATCCTTGTTTAAGTTGATGAATGTTGCCATAATCCTTGCTTTCAGTTCATCTTTAGTGTTATAAGGAATTTTTTCGGTATCTCGCCCAACGTGGGGTTGCAGTCTCAGGAGTGGCCAGATGAAAGGGTTGATATGGTCGCAGAAATTGTCTGATCGCCATGACTGAGTTCTCCTGGGTATATGACATGGTACAGAGTTCTGTTGTCATACACAGGGTCTTCCAGCAGCTACCCTGGGCAGCACTAACTTCTCAAGGCATTTGATGCAGGCTTCCGTTTTGACTCTGAGGCCTGTGGGAAGATAAATAGTCATAACTTTGCCATCACTAGTGACCACTGCAAACACATTCGTAATCACCATTAGACTCCTCCAACATTTTCCGAAGCCTGTGTACTGTCCTCAGACTAACACCCAAACACTGTGAAATGTTCGTACTGGATCTTCCAGCGCGAATGCAAAGCAGTACTGTATGACATTTCAAAATTTCTGGCAAAGTGAATTGTCTCATGAGGCTGTTTTTTTGTTTTTTTTTCTCACAGACGGTGCCCAACTGAACCTACTATACTGTGGACAAAAACAAACAAAGCACATGGACCAAAACAAATAAAAAATGGCAACAATTTACACATCGAACCCTGTATATGGACCGATATTACGACGCTTGTGAGCACTCATCCACCTTCTTAAAAACAGAGTATATATCTGAAACACTCCATAGCCTTTCAAAGATTTCCCCTGGAAACCGTTAAACGATTTTGCTATGATCGGAGATAACATTTATGAACAATCACCGTGATTTTATATGTAGCGGTAGCCTTCATAGGTAAAAGCTTCGGATATAGATATCCCAAGTGTGTATTCCGTGAGATGGGGGGAATTTTTTAAGGGTTGTCTGCAGTTATCTCACTTATTGCCTCAGCTGACGAGGATGATGTAACATCAGCGTCAATGACACTTTTCTTCTTAAAAGATTTTCCACGACTCCAGAAACTGTGGCTTTGACTACTTGTGCGTAGCTCTGAAATTGCATATCAGGGAATGACACTTGGTTGGAATCAAACTTAGCACTGACCAGTGAATGGTCCGATGTGACAAGTGGCTAATAGTTGAGCAGAGCATTTTTCAGGATAGGATGTGTATAGAAGGATTGTGTGATGTCCTGCTGTATCGAAAACACCAGTGGGCTTATCAACAAGCTGTGTCTATTCGTAAGCGATGGAGAAATCTCGACATTATCTGCTTTTATAGTGTTAGGAGACTATGCCTTGTTTTCTGAACATGGTCGTAGCACGGAAACATAAACAAAGGTCTCCAATATTAGAATAAAAATGTTCAACAATATGCAGCTATTAAAATTATCAATCAATTCGATATATAGTCATAACCGTGGACTCTCCACTCTTCCAAAAATGGCAACATACACATCGGCGTGGAAATAGCACATAAAAGACTTGGCCTCACTTTAATTTAATTTTATTTTTAAAGAATATTTATTCATTTCAATATTACTCAGAATAAAACTTATACATTTACGAGCTGCGTACATTTGATTTTTTTAAATTTTGAAATAGAAATCTAACATTGGAAAAACTGAATATGCAAGTATATTCCAAAATGTTAAAACGACTGGCACGTCATTATGAATAATGCACTGTCTGCCACACGGTGCATATTCGAGATAATTCATAACTTGATGTCGTAAGACATTGACTAATTATCCATAATAAGGGTCACAAATCATTTACAGGATGTCAGAAAATACCATTAGAAAGTTTAAATCAATGACGACTCCGGTGGTTCTGTCCAGTCGAATTGAGGCAGAGTAGTCCAACTGCTAAGTATATCTTTTTCAAAGCAAAGAAATCTATACGAACACGTCATTATCACGAAATATTTTTAATTTGCTATTTTCTATTGAATGTAATCATTTTTTTTTTTTTTTTTTTTTTTTTTTACTGAAAGTGTTCATGAGAATGTTTGAGCGAAAAAAAGATTAACATGTCTAGAAAATGACTGAAGTGATTCCAGTTCAATAAATCCAAAAGGAAATACATCTAATACCGGGACTATAAAACAAAAATAATATTTAAAAATTTCATAATCTTTTAATTACTTTTGTTGCTTCATTTTTTTTAGTTTTAAATCTTGAATTAGAATTAATTTTCTCTCTTCATGACAACGTTAAATGAAGTACAAAGAAAAAAAGAGAGATACGTACAAAGTTGGGCGGAGAAATTTGCTAATGTGTTGTCGCGATTCAGCCAAACATTAAATAGAGAAGGAATAATTGAGACAAAATGTTTAATGTGATGACATCATTTCAGACGGAGTATACAAGACGACAGAGGGGAAGGAAGGTGAGAGAGAGAGAGAGAAAGAGAGAGACTCAGGCAGACTCATAAACTAACGCCTAGACATGTACATACGCATATTCAAATATTACAAATTTTGATTTGGAACTACACTACCACACGTTTATGTGGCATAATTGTGCCCAATTTAGTCTAATTCCGAAGAAAATGATCTGACAATTTACCATCAATTGAAGTTTCATACATGTTTCATGGCTTTCTTTTCTTTATCTTTCTTTTTTTGCTAAGATGTCAAAATCCCGTGCTGAAAAAAAAAAAATATATATATATATATATAAAGCGATCGTTAATGTGGTCATTTTGAAATTAACGCCTGACGAGACCAACAGGTCGAAACAGTGGTCGCGTAATTTAATTGACTTTCGAAATTTTAAACTATATATATAAAACGAGTAAAGCATAAATAAATACGTAAAGGGCTCAACACACTAAGTAGAGCAAACCTAAATATGAACCTAAAGAGCCTGGTTCTTTAGGCGCATATATATATATATATATATATATATATATATATATATATGTGTGTGTGTGTGTGTGTGTGTGTGTGTGTATTTATTTCCATCTACAGGCCTGAGTATTGGAGAAATCTCATTAGGGAATCATATTAGTGCTATTCGTCAGCTATCGTACCTGCACTTGCTTTGACCTCTGACATACGCACTGACTGATGGCCAAGCAAATCTCGAATAGTGCTTTTAAACGTAACAAAAGCAATTTTAGGCAAGGATTGTTCATCCATTAATTAGATATTTTATTATTTAAACGTAGCCGAGAAGTCAGATCTATTGACTGTTTCCCGTAAGAGAACGCATGCTTTTTCTAATAAGATTCCTTCAATATATATATATATATATATATATATATATATATATATATATATATATATATATATATATAGTCTTAAGGTGTGCTATATTTATGGAATAAAGTGCTCAATATCAGAGATAGAGCGTGTGTAAATATAAAAGTGAACATAGATGTCAACACTTAGAGGTGACAGTCTGTTTCATGCTCTATGCAATCGTCAGGCCTGACGATTGCATATAGCATGAAACTTACTGTCACCTCTAAGTGTTGACTTCTATGTTCCCTTCAATATATATATATATATATATATATATATATATATATATATATATCATCCACAGACATACTGTTTGGATGTATCAGAGCTCCTCAGTGTGGCTAGACGACCGAGTGCTTTAAGCTGGGATCGAAACTCGACTGATTTGACATGAGTCAGATATCTTACTTCTAGTACATCTTCGAACGGTAGAAAGGAAGGTAATTTTAACGTTTTCCTTTACTCGAATTGCGCCAGGGGCTCGGAGAACACAATTCAGTTTACTTGAAGAGTAATGATTAATAGCAGTACGACTTTCTGTTTTTTTTTTTTTTATTTTTTTTTTTAAATCTCCCTTTCCCTAGAGAGTCCAATCGCATTTCCTGGCGCATATAGAGACATCCACAGACAGACTGTTTCGGTGTATCATAGCTCCTCAGTGTGGCTATATATATGGAATGCTGTAAAATTCTCAATGTAACCAAGCAATGTTTTAAAAATATCTTCTTTACGTGGAAATACTTCCAATAACTCCAGTCATATTTTCTTCGTTGTATAACATTAGAATTCTACTTCTATTGAAAACAATACGGCATCTGTTCTCTAATGCATGTGAGCCATGATTCATGGCAGATTTACTAGTTGGTAAGAATTTAGAGTTGAAAACGAAAGTTTTTATAGTGATCTGAAACAAAGCGAATGTTCGTTTACATTAAATCTTTTTTATAGTTTCCCATCGATTTCGTCCAGTTAACTGATATTTCAGCCACTTTTAAGATTTGTGAGTTGGGAGGTTATTACTAACATAATTTTTGTTTAGTTTTTGTCCTTATTTTAAAATTCACATTGTATATAAACATCGGGGATCTTAGAACTTGTTGTTTTATTCACCTCCCACCACAGCCGAGAATTTGTACACATGAGGACTATTTAGGATTTCATTGAGACAATGAGGTATTTTGGTGGATGCAGTAAGTAAGGTAAGTAAGAATGTGTTATTTTGGTGCTAGGATTATTATTTGTGTGCTGGGGTCAGTGGTTGTGGCGAGCTAAGTTTTAAATTAAGACAGATAATAACCGTCTTTTACCCTGTTTCCCCTCCCTTAGACTTTTTGCCACATTTTCTGTGTATTTCTACAGAAATAAATAATTTTACGTGATATCTTTACAATTCTTACAGAAGAACTGATTTTTTTTAAATCACCATCAAGGAACAATCTTCACACTTTCACTAAAAAGGATTCAAGGAATTAAAATAACAATGGGGCTGGAATAATCTTATAATGCTGTATGCTTTTGTTTCTTTTTGTTTTTCTTACTTCCCGTTTTTCTGGTTCTAATTCATGTATTTCATGGTAACATTTGTCCCTGACAAATTCCGGTCATGTCGTCCACGCAGGCACACTTCAGAACTCTGAATCATCAATAGTTTTTAAGATCTTTCGACAGTCAAGTTTAGTGGCAGCATTTAAGAATACAGAAAAGGAAATATCGATATCAATGGGGGAAAAATGACTTTATAATTACCACTTAAGCCGCAAAGATCTTAAAATTGATCAGAAAAAGCATTCAGCCGCTTTCTCTTGATGTTTTCGTATTTTTATTCTTTCTGAAGAATTGATTTGCATTATTCGCTTTTAATATTTTGCTGTATTATTTTGTGCTGTTTATAAATTTTCTTTTTTTTTTAATTTTTCTGTATTTTTTTTTATTTTTTTATTATTGTACTAGAGAGCCCAATCGCATTTTCGCTCACCGCCCAGCTCGAAGCTAGGCGGTGAGCGAAAAAGGAATTTGTTACAAACTTTTTTGTCTCGGAAATAATGAAATAATTCCTGACTCCCCAGCTACCCCCAGTTTTGAACACTGGTTATTTAACATTCGATAGGAAACAATTATACCAACAACTGTGAAGACTACCTTTATTTCTTAATATCATTTGACTTTTTCGGGTTTTTTTAATTTACATTTTATATATGGCTTTTCAATCAGTTACTGTATATATCATGCGACTTTTGAAAACTTAATTTTGAAGCTAATTTTAAGGGGGTAGCATCATTCACGATATATAAAATTAGCGTATGCACTGATGGCCCTGGCTACGCCGATGCCCAAAGTAATACCCATTTACTGTGGTCAAATTACCTTCAAAATTGCTTTAAAAGTCCCATGATACGCGTGTATATTTTATATCAAGTCATTCATGGCTCCTCGCCATAGGCCATTCTAGAATATTACGACTCCAGAATGAGTTTAACTTGCTTTTTTCTTCTTCTATTTACCTTTATCACTTCAGGACGTTGGGGATCATAGCTCTCCATGATTTCCTGTTTGTAGCTCTTGGTAAATGTTTTTTTTGTTATATCTCCTAACCCTTAGCCTTCCATCTATTTATACAAGTTCATTAGATTGGTTTGTTTCTTGCTTTCAATATGTCCTGTGAGTGTCAGATTTTTCAAACCGTCTTTCTTCATTATTTGTCCTAAGAAATTCAAATGTCGGTGTTTGGTGTTAAGTATAAATGTTCATTTTATTTCCATTTAGTCTAAAATTTCGTTCTTGCTCAGTTTACGGGATTCCCATCACCCTTCTGTAGAACCACATTTCTATCACATCTAGTTTCTTTCATCTGTTTCAATAAATTTTTCTGCTTGCTTGAATTTTTTTTTATCTCCAATACGTAATCTGCATATTGGGCCGTTCTGTTTGCTGACAACAATACCTTTATTCTTCTTTCAATTGATGTTTAGTAACTTCTTTTCGCTTTCTTGACTACTTTTTGTAGTTTCCTTTCTATCTCTGCTATAAACATTGTCATCCGCGTATCATATGTTCTTACGATTATGGTGGCAAATTATGAATCATGGTAGGACTTCTAATTTTCTCAGAATCGTCTCAATGTATGTGTTGTATAATTCTGGTGAGAAGACACATCTCGTCCTACAGACCTTTCTATTTTTGTATATTTACAGAATTCATTTTCTATCCATATAGACGCTTTGCTGGTACTGGATTATTCTAATAGCTTTCAAGGTTACCTCACAGTTAAAGGCACAATATACCTTAATTAATTGTGCCGTTTATTTTCAGTATATGGGCAATAGTGGTTTCCTTCAACTTCCTGTTGCTTGGAGCTCAAACCAATGTTTAATCACCGTAATTGCCCATGTATAATACACTTTGATCTGTAATACGCACCCCTAAATTTGTGCTGAAAGTGTGAGAAAATGCTTCTAGTCACGCTTAATATGCACCTCTTGTTTGTAATCAAACCCTATAAATTGTACCTTTCCAATTTCATTATGGCCAGCGTTTTCTACTCTTATTTAAAATGGTTTTAAACCTAGAATAATATTCTTCTAATTTAGTTGTATGATACTTCTTATTTAATTTTGCATTTGTAAGTATTTTAGGTACATATCATTGTATTTTACATCCTTATGTGGTCGCAATCGCCGAATGTTAATGCCAATTTTTTGTATGTTTCTCGGGAGTAGTCATTTCGCAACTGAAATCGACCTATGAAACGGCAATTTTTAAAGATTTCTTTTTGAAGCTGTGCATAATAGGC
Source organism: Acanthosepion lycidas (assembly GCA_963932145.1). Lineage (NCBI taxonomy): Eukaryota > Metazoa > Mollusca > Cephalopoda > Sepiida > Sepiidae > Acanthosepion > Acanthosepion lycidas. The sequence goes on from OZ010572.1 coordinate 30,202,106, forward strand.
ACCCCTAATTTTGCTTATTATTTTCTAGAAAAAATGCGTATTACACATGGCTAATTACGGTATTTACCATCCATCTTCTCTCCGTTCTACTACACGTTCGCATAAACTCGCTATTTAGGTTTCCATCTACTCTCTGCCTCTCAAGTCTTTGGTATGTTTTGTAAGTGTCAAATTCTTCAGGTCCGCCTTTCTTTATAGCGTGTCTCAGAACTTTCAATTTTCTCCTTTTTTTTTCTTTTTTTTTTTGTCATTTAATATATTTTAGTCTACCGCATTGCCCTTACTTGCCTTGATAACTGCGATATTTGATGGTATAAGTGGTGCATTTTCATTTAAATTTTCAACTATTTTATAAGTGTATAGCATGTAAAAAGTTTCTATAGTTAACCATGGAATTTTTAAAGTAAGCTATCTGGCTATTAAAAAACCGTAGAAAATTAATTTAGCTCTAGCAGAAAACAACGGTACGACGGTCATTCAAAAATTACTAGCTCTCACTCAGAAAGAGTTGGAGAAACAAGACAGTTCAATATACAAACTATACCTAAGAAATGACGAGGGACACAACGCCTCATCGTTAAGATAACAACAAAGACAAGGAAAGTAGTTAAAATACAAATAGTGTAAATGTTAACTCCTCATTCTAGAAATTCAGACCGAAAATAATAATATCGGTTTGGGTTATTGTTGTGGTAGGATCCACCTAATTTGCATAGAGGAGTACCGACCATATAAATATGGTTGGTACAGGGAAGAGAGGGAAGGAATCAAGAGATTCCTCGGCGACTGTCGAACTCTCTGCATTAGCAGAGGGGGAACCCGGACGAGGCTTTGCCGAAGGGCAAGGTTTCGTCCGGGGAGGTTGACAGGGCCTGAACCCGTCTAGGCGGGTTCAGAAAGGCTATATTTTTGGCCGAGCCTACGGGCTCGGGGATACCCACATTAAAACGGCCTTGTGCCACATTCGATCCTCGTGGGTGGATTGATAAATACAGGAATCAAGAGATTCCTCGGCGACTGTCGAACTCTCTGCATTAGCAGAGGGGGAACCCGGACGAGGCTTTGCCGAAGGGCAAGGTTTCGTCCGGGGAGGTTGACAGGGCCTGAACCCGTCTAGGCGGGTTCAGAAAGGCCATATTTTTGGCCGAGCCTACGGGCTCGGGGATACCCACATTAAAACGGCCTTGTGCCACATTCGATCCTCTTGGGTGGATTGATAAATACAGGAATCAAGAGATTCATCGGCGACTGTCGAACTCTCTGCATTAGCAGAGGGGGAACCCGGACGAGGCTTTGCCGAAGGGCAAGGTTTCGTCCGGGGAGGTTGACAGGGCCTGAACCCGTCTAGGCGGGTTCAGAAAGGCCATATTTTTGGCCGGGCCTACGGGCTCGGGGATACCCACATTAAAACGGCCTTGTGCCACATTCGATCCTCGTGGGTGGATTGATAAATACAGGAATCAAGAGATTCCTCTGCGACTGTCGAACTCTCTGCATTAGCAGAGGGCAACCAGGACGAGGCTTTGCCGAAGGGCAAGGTTTCGTCCGAGGAGGTTGACAGGGCCTGAACCCGTCTAGGCGGGTTCAGAAAGGCCATATTTTTGGCCGAGCCTACGGGCTCGGGGATACCCACATTAAAACGGCCTTGTGCCACATTCGATCATCGTGGGTGGATTGATAAATACAGGAATCAAGAGACCGAGAGACAGACTCTCGGCGACTGTCGAACTCTCTGCATTAGCAGAGGGGAACCCGGACGAGGCTTTGCCGAAGGGCAAGGTTTCGTCCGGAGAGGTTGACAGGGCCTGAACCCGTCTAGGCGGGTTCCAAAAGGCCATATTTTTGGCCTACAGGATCGGGGATACCCACATTAAAACGGCCTTGTGCCGCATTCGATCCTCGTGCGTGGATTGATAAATACAGGAATCAAGAGATTCAACCAGAGACTCTGCCCGACTGCGACTCAATCAATACACATTCCAGGAACGGTCTTTCCAGGAATATACAAAAGACTATATGTAAATATTGTGTACACTTTCTTGTTTCAATACATTTTGTTGTAAGTACATTTTGTCTTGTATTATTATTCCATGCATTAGTCAAGTTCCAACGGTTATGTAGAAATGACTGTCTGAGTTCAAAATATAACCTACGGTAGTGAGTTTCCTGGGGATAACATGTAAGGGAAATTGAAACGAAATGAATTAATTTTGGACCAGAGGGACAGCTGGAATTTAAACACTAAGAGAGCAAATTTAAACAGAAGTAGCTGGGGAAACAACTAGTAGTCAAGTAACGAGAATAGTGTAAATGGATGGCAGATTAGGAACGAGGAAGGATTGTAAGAGAAAAAAAATAAGAGCGAAATTTGTGGCGATTCACGATCGTCCACGTGCTGAAAAGACGTAAAAGAAGATAGCACTGAAAGAGAAATTAAAATTCATTTTTTTTTTTTTTTTTAAACATGCCGCGTTTAGTCGTTTTCAATGTATTGTCCGCTGGAAGTGTGTTCTTAAATACTCGACGCACCCTTTTTATATAATGCATAAATGTATTTGTTCCAAAATCGATAAAGAAAAACGATAATCATTTTGGATGTATATGTAATGGCTGACATTCAGTGGAAGGATAAATGTTTTATACAAAAACCACACACACACACACACACACACACACACACACACACACGCGAGCACACACACACACACAAACACGCGAGCACACACACACACACACACACGCGAGCACACACACACGCGAGCACACACACACACACACACGCGAGCACACACACACAAACACGCGAGCACACACACACGCGCGAGCACACACACACACACGCGAGCACACACACACACACACACACACGCGAGCACACACACACACACACACACGCACACACGCACGCGAGCACGTAGACAATCTCACATATACATTTGATTTTGTGCTTGTAAGTCAGCCATTATTATTTGTTTAATTCTGCGCGTAAGAATATTATCTATTGCTATTTACAATATAAATGTCTATCTGATTCGGTTCTTTTCTTTATTTTCTTACATATAATTCATTGTGCTTGCTGTTAAGCCATTTCATATTTTGCTTCTTTCTGCTCTCGCAATCTTCTCTAATCTTATTTTTCTTAAAACTAAATTCATTCTAAAAACAAAAATCTTTTATGTTCGATTTTTGCTTATATTCCAACGATACAGAACAAATTTCAGTTCAGATATACTTTTGCTCCATGCTTGTCCATCTGAAGAGAAATAAAACATTCCACTGAGTACAAAAATGCTTCAGGTTCACGATTAATTTCTGCTTTTTCATTTATTTATTTTTTTATTTCATCGCAAATATCTAGGTCGTCACACTGTTCGACTCTTTACGTAAACAATGTAAGCAAGGAATTAAAAACGATTCAAGAGATTTGAATAGTATGCAATGTCCCTGGAGTTTTCTTCTGTTGATACCTTGACCGATTTCTCAATGGAAAACTCGTGGTTAAGTAAGATTCGAATCTGTTATATTGAATAATATTCGTTTTGGCGAAATCACTTGTAGTGAAGAATGGATCATCCTAGCTACTCATCATACGTTATAGTTAATAAATTTTAATTAAACTGGCATAGTTTAGTTCTTGTATGGCATTGAAAGCATACTGAGTGGATTAAAGGAAATATGTTCTCCTCCATGAAAATGGAAGGTTGTATAGGCTAAGAATAACACCATAAAAGAGTTTGGAACTCTGTTAGACCGTTTAATCTCATCCGAGATATTCACCTGGCCATACAGTAACTAATTATTACCGTGTTTTATCGCTGCAAAAACTTTGGTGTTGAAAGCTTTCTCTAGTGAAAAGACAGATTAAAAAGTTTGCCGAAAACATTTTTTCATCAAAACCTGCGGAATTTCACTCAAAATCTATTGAAGAGCTGCCTGATGAGCGACAAGTCTTTACAAATAATGGTGAAAATATAAATATAATTTGACTTTATCAATTTTATTCTTCCAAAAATAAAATTAAAATCTTTTTAATGATTCAACCTAACGTAATCAAAATGATTAGCGCCACCACATTGCAGACTTAAGGTTTTCAAATTAAAGCATTGCCGGAAGTTTGTCCATTTAGTATGTTGGAATCAAAACAGATACGAAATATAGTAACCAAAATGTTAATGACTAAGATTTCTGAATTCTAACAATGTCTGTCTTTGTAAATTTGTTTCCTTATACGATTTTGCTGCATATATGTCTGTCGCCAACACGTAGGATGAGTCAGCTGTATTAGAAGGATTATTTCGTTTTATTGTGAATAAACAAGTTTTCCTTGAACAAACGCAAGTATTATTCAATAAAATGTTCGACCACTATCATCAACATTGTAGAGTCATCAATATCGAATTACATTACAAGCCTAATTCATCTCAGAATTAATCAAGATTCGATGAACGAACTTTATCTTGTCTCTAACATTGTCTGCTAAATTATGAATCGTTGACATTAAGAGAGTGTACACTATATATATATATATATATATATATATATATATATATATATATATATATATTTAAATTCTATCTGCTTGCCTCATGAATTTTCTTCTTCATCAGTCAATAATCTAATAATCACAAGAATTCCAGTATATTGTCTCATTTATCTGACACAATTACGCGTTGACGCGAATTTTTATTAGACCATAATTGGCTTCTTTTTTCTCGTGCAAATTGGATGATGCATTCGTTGCGCAAGTATTTTCTGCGCGAATCTGTTTTAATGGAAGTTTCAATATGCACATTTTTCTGGCAGATGAACTATCCTCACCACGATGTAAGAAAAATTTTCCTATGTCTTTCTATATGCCGGTCTGAATATCTGTTTCCGTCTGAGATATTACTATAAACATTATATTTAGTTGCTACATGCGTTTACGTAGACGTACCTGTTTTTTAATTAATATTTAAACAGTGAAATTAATCTCAACCGTCTTAGTAGTCGACAGGTTCGACCAATGGAAATGTCTCTTTAAAGGGAATAAATCTATATTAGCTTTTTTTCCGTTGGAAGCAACCATCATTAAACCTTTCGGGCGCATCTTTTCATTTAGGATTTGTCCATCTCTCTGACGGTTGACACCTAATTTCTCTTTTAAATCATTTAAAAATGCTATCGTCAAGTCTACTCCAACAAATTTTCCAATTTATCATTTTTTCTAAACATAATACTGACACAGATACACAAGTTTAAAAAGATAGGAAGTCATTAAAAAATAAGAACAAAAACCTGCTTCCTTCCACCTTTCGCTGACCAATGCCAATTGTTTTATTACACTTAAAGCAAATCAAACAATCCACACAAAGACAATGGTTAGATATAAGAAAAAAATAATTCCTTTAAATAATATGTGGAAATAACTATTCTTCGCCTGCTGACGGTCACAAGACCTGAAAGACGTGTATGGAAAATAAAGTATAATATATATTTAAAAATATTAAATAAATAATCCATATAAGAGAATGAGAAGACGCAAATGTTTCTGGTTATAATGCACATGCGATTTGATTACAGTAGTGCAGAATGAACGGCGTTTTTTGAAGTGCCGAACACAGAGATCTGATGAACTACGTGTCACAATGTACCCAAACGACCCTCTGCAGGTTTTGAATTCAGAGTTGTCCTTCTTCTAGACTAGTTACCATTCAAAGCTATAGAGCCCAGTCTGTCCTGTTATTTACCCATAGCTGGAGGGAGAAGAAGAGGATTCACACCTTTCCCAAGCGTATTAGCAAGTAAGTGAACTTAATGGATTTGGCTGGAATTCGAACTCTCCTCTCCAATTCCTCAATCAGAGCAGCTATCCACCGTGGCACACACACACAAATCAAGCCATTAAGATGCAATGGTTTACTGGGTATAAAAGTAAAAAATAATCAGAAACGACAGTAAAAGAATATGAATTAAGTCACAAGATAACAATCTATTTTCCATTGAAATTTTAAAGATCAAACTTGACTGGAAAGCAAGAAACCGTAAGAGAGTTCCACAAGCGAGAAAAAACATTAAAACTTTGAACATAAATCAAGAATGAACAGTTGAAATGTAAAAGTAACCAAGCAGCCATCGTTTGAATATATATTAGCAAAATTTCAAATAAAAATTTTCATATATCTATCAAGATATGAACTTATGGGTGCAAACTTTAATACCTTTGTAAGAAATGCTAGTCAAGTTAGATCTTTATTAGAAAAATTTTCTCGTCGAATGCCTACGAGAGATAATCTTAATATTTTAACGTTTCTATTAGTCTTTTATATCTTTCTTCTTCGACAGCTTAAAATAGATTTTTGTTTGATAAAAGATTTTTGTTTGATAGAAGTAAGAAATGTTTGTCCAATTTCAGATGTAATACCTGTACCACTTACCTTTTTTTATGATTAACTGTGGATTACATGATGGTATTTCTACGGTTCAGCTGCATATGACCGAAATCTTTGCTGCAGCTCATGCACTAAATACCCCATTTCTTTATTTTTAAAAGGCATGCCATTTTTGGCTTCATTTCTTTAAATTCTGCGCCTATAATGTGAAGCTTCGGTTGTCAAAACTTTCTTGAAAAAGTATTTGCAGGAGTAAACATACGGATCCTGTACGGCTTACGATAATGTTAGTCACTGGACAACTTTGTAACACTCAGAAACATTAAAACGCTGTGTTCATGATTGTTATAGCATCATGGCATATTCTTAATTTCACCCAGTCTTTTAAGTTAAAAATATATTTTATTCTGATATCCCTTCATCACATAGAGAGTGGCATGACTCAAAGAACAGTTCACCTTCCAAGTAGACGCTTACAGATTCATCTGATGATAATGATGAGAGACTGATTTCGCCATTAAATAAAAAAACATTCTGACATTTAAAATAAACCAAATTATCCCGACAACCATATTGGTTGTGCTTAATTTAATGAAATATTTTATAAGTGTGTATATTTAAGACAAGTGTTTATTTTACAGTATTTCCATCTACCAGCTCGTAGAATTCGACATACGTTAGACCGCCGCATTCACAAAAGGCTTCACAACAAAGGCAAGGTACTGGTATACTTCTGAAATGAAGCATATCTCATTAAGAGCTTTCGAAGCCCATATCTGCGAACTTTATTTTCATATCCAAGTCTTAAAGTAATTTTTTAAAAAGAAATTAATGTTTTGTCTAGCGGCATATCAACATCTCTTTGAGTTAGTTATTGTGGAAAGGGAGTTTTTGTTTGTATTTGTTTTTTGTGGGGTGCTTTATAGTTTTTTTGTTTGTTTGTTTTGGTTTTCGGTTTTTTAAGTGTATTTTCGTCTAAAGATCTAGGTTTTCCAAAAGATTTCATTAAAAAAAAATTGTAGCCGTTCCTTACCACATTCGACACACGTGTGGACGCATCGGTTATTGCTAACAATTATATTATTACACACACAAACGTACTTAAAGTTGCTGGCACAACGAAAGATAGATTCTAAAACACACTTAGCCATTTGGAAAAATTTCTAGAAATAGCCATTCTCTCATTTTAAAATGGGATAGCCCATAAAGTTTCAAACCTCAACACTTCTATAGGCCGCGTCCCTTCTGAACTCAGAATATTACGGCGACGAATGATCGCCTATCTCTTGTTACTCTTAGCAATATCTTTCTACCTTTTCACACAAGCTAGCCAGGTAAATGAATTGATGCATTCACTGACCTCTTTTGCTCTTAATATGGCCCGTAAAAATTACGTTTTCCCAGCCCTCCTTCTTCCTTATATATCCAAGTAATTTCAGCTTTCTTTTTCTGATTCTGAGTGGAAGTGTTCTTTCTGTTTCCATTTTAATTTAGATTTCGTTGTTGCCAAATCACTCCGTCCATGGAATTTTAAGTATCCTTCTGCAAACTGACACTTTTGCTGTCTCTAGATTTTCCCCAATCTGTGGGCAGATTGCCCAACATTCACTTCACATTCGTATCAGGATGGATAATATATAATAACACTCTTTTCTTTGTTTACAATGATTTTTTTTCTTTTTCTCAGCACTTATTTAGCTTTTGGAACGCTTCTCTCACAAGTCCAAAGATATTTTTTCTCTCACAAGTCCAAAGATATTTTTTTCCTCTCACAAGTCCAAAGATATTTTTTCTCTCACATTTCCAAAGACATTCTTTTCCTCTCACAAGTCCAAAGATATTTTTTCTCTCACAAGTCCAAAGATATTTTTTTCTCTCACAAGTCCAAAGATATTTTTTTCTCTCACAAGTCCAAAGATATTTCTTTTCTCTCACAAGTTCAAAGATATTTTTTCTCTCTCACTAGTCCAAAGATATATTTTTTTTCTCTCACAAGTCCAAAGATATTTGTGTCTCGCATTTTCCATCTTTTGTTAAAACACTTCTGCCCCTACTTGATCTCAAACAGGCATTTTGGGGCTTTTCTCCCTTGCTCACGGCCATACTTTGTCTTCATGCAGTTGATGGTTACTCTTTCTTTTTCTCTTCGTATCTTCTACCGCCTTGTTTGGGAGGTCCTGTAGTTTTCTTCCCGAGTCGAGAGTGTCATCTGCGCATCTTATATTGTTATGGTTACTTATATCGATAATAAATCCTGTTTAGGCCTCCAGTTCTTTTAAGGTAGCATCGCTGTAGAGGTTGAATGAATATAGAGAGAAGACACATCCTTATCTTGTGCCCATTTCTATGTTTGTACAGCTACTCGATTCATTTTGTATCCATATGAAACCGCAATACTTATTCTATATGCCGTGTTGCTTTAGGCCATCGGTGATCATGCATTTCCAAAACTTCCTCTTCTTTCTAGCTCTTAGTAAATAATGTATTTTTGTTATCTCTCCTAGACATTTTTCTGCAATGCATTTACACATGTTCGTTACGTAAGTTAACGTCCTGTAAGTGTTCTCCTTATGTTCCATAGAAATAGAACTGTCTTTCTAATTTTAAATGTAAGTCCCCTTTTTGTCAGCACTAGCATGCTATAAATCCCCCACTTTGTGTCGCACCATCATTTTGTCAAAGGTTAAAAAATTTTTAGAATATTATTGCATTTCTTTCAATGCCTATGGAAAACCCGACTTTATTGTACCTCTGCCAGACTAAGACAAGACTATTAAATAGCATCAGGTAACAAGGAATATTCTAAACAATTCGTATTTTTATTAAAGGTTTTTGAAGTTATGATGAAAATTTATAAATAATGCTTTGTGTCTATATTTCTGAGATGAGGTATTATGTACACTATTTACATTATCCGTACTATTGTCCTCTTCTTAGTCGCCATATTTATTACAAGGGCCTTCTTCAGGTGGTTGGAATGTTGAACTGAACCCTTTATTTCGCTCATTGGGGTAGACCGTTCTAGTTCCACGTGCCATGTCTCATGGATGTCCTCAAGGACACGTGGCACAGTGGATAAAGGCGTTAGTTAGATCCTGTGGCAGGACTTAAAGTGTGTAAGTTCAATACCTTGTTAAGGCGGTGAAGAACTTGGAGAGGGGAATTAACAGGAGATAACTGACATCCATTAGACATGGCACGTGGAACTAGAATAGTCTACTCCAGTGAGCGAAGAATGCCAGCGTTGTAATAAATATGGGGACAAAGATGAAGACAATAGTCCGAATAATGTACATAGTGTGCTGTATTTGTGTAGATTATGACAGCATAATTAATTGCGTCTGAAGACGTACACGGCAGTTTGTGTGTGTGTTTGTGTGTGTTAGCAATAAAAAATATTTAAATATAAAGCGCTTAATTAATTACATATTTATAACCTTTAATTATTGAAAATATAACAAGATAAACTGGAAATTAAAATACAGACAATGCATTCATTAAGTCATTTTGATAATACATACTTGGAAATGTTTTTCTCGGAAACCGGTTTTTCTTTCCAATAAATAGTAAGACTCACAATGATTTAATTATGCGTAACAAATCTTCTATATAAACATTATTTACAAGAAAAAAACCAAGACGTCAGATGAAAGTATTGACTACTTTTTATTTAAACTTTTATGCAAATAAGAGAAATCTGGAGACGTGGTGCAATTCTGTGGAAACCAGATTTATCTTGATATTTTCCTTGTATTTAGGCAAAGTTCGCAACGATTACCATTGTAAGCGCCTTTTGTTCTTGCCCTAGATTTATATTGTGGCCAAAACTGTAAGGCTTCTTTTCGTTTTTTTTTTTTTTTTTAATATGGAGTTGTATTCAAGAGATTAACGTACGCATGAGGAGTGTGTGCATCTATTCAATGGTTTATCAGTGCCTGTGTGTGCGAATGTGTGCGCGCGCACACGCACTGGTAAAATAAGGAATATTACAGTCGAAGAAAAATATGTAAAATAATTCTGAAAATGACTTTTTTCCGAAACTTGGGGGAAGAAATCGGTATATCTATATCTACGTACGCATACACACGCCTAATACGTAATGGTAATATTAGCTGTTTCCTTATAAGGAAATAGCTGTCATTCATTGACTAAGCAACCAGTACATCTGTGGCAAGAAATTTATATCTTTATCTCTAAACAGTTTTCTCAAGTCCAGTTAACTGTTATCGCTCTTCTCAGTATTCACGGAGTTTTTATTCATAAGCTTTTATATGACGCGGTGCAGAACATTGACTTATTATGTCATTAAAACTATATAGAAAGTATTTTTCGTTTTTTTTTTTTTTGAGCCTTTCTCAAAACGTTATTTCATTTATATATCTGAAGACTCTATCCACTATATATATTAGTGTGTATTGTTTTTTTGCTTTTTTTTCTTTGGGGTGGGGTGTTTGTTTCTTTGGCTTTTTTGTTTCGTTGTTTTTTTTTTGTTGTTGTTTGTTTCTTTGGGGTTTTTTGTTTGTTTCTTTGTTTGTTTCTTTTTCTGTTTCTTTGTTTTTCTTTGTTTCTTTGGGTTTTGGGTTTACAGTAAGGTTCACTCTGTACAAGGCCCAGGGTAGAGCGTTACGTTAAGCGGTAGATGATATGGATAGGAGTGGAAGATAAGTGGTGACCCTAAACTTGAACAAATTAAGATTATAGTGATCGGAGAAACATCATCTTTGGAAGTTTGTTCAATAAAGAAGTGGTTCGTGAGAAGAATCTTTTTGAGTGAAAATTACTTTTCGCAGATGGAATACATAGGGAATGTGTGTGGTTTGCTACGACGTAAGTGTCATGGCTGGTCTTAACCGTGAAGGTCAGACCATGTTAATAGCGATAGAGCAGTGAGAGGCTCACCACATCACGCCCGTGAGAATGAGAGTGTGAGAGTGAGAGAGTGTGAGAGTGAGAGAGTGTGAGAGTGAGAGAGTGGCAGTGAGAGAGAGAGAGGTTGAGTGGGAGTGAGAGAGAGAGAGGTTGGAATGTGGAAAAAAATTTTTCTTCAACAAGGAGTGTGCAATAAAGTTATTAGTTCCTATGAGAGGGATGGGGAGAGAGAGATTTGAATACATCGCTGAAAATGCTTGCTCTCTACTAGATGTGGAAATTTGATTTTTTTTTTTTTTTTTTTGTGATTTATTTAAAGCCGAAACGTTTTTTATATTGAAGGAATTTTTTTTAGAATAACAAGTCCCACTATTTAACACAGAGCTTGTGGAATGAGGCGGTTTCATATCTTTCTTAAGGATATTGGCCCGTAATTGAAACCGACCAGAATTCGAACTCTGCTTTGTCTCTCAAATTTCTTATTCTGAGTAGCTATTCATTCTATCACGGGGTGTGGACAATTGGACGTGGTGTAATGATTAGCAATCTTATCTCGCTAGATCAATTTTTTGTGAACGTATATTGCATTACCAGTTTAACTTTTACAATAACAATGAGTTCACTATATACAAGAACTGCTATTTAACCGATAAAAAATAACTCAAAAATATGCCCTTCACGAATTCACAATAACTCTCAGCATTTATATTTCAAGAACAATTATTATAGGACTAATACTTTTGCTGCTGACAATACTAATCAAAATCATTAGTCCACTTACTAACTATCGTTTTCTACATCATAATGACATGAAGCATTTAATCTCTCCCCGTTGATCAGATCCATCCAATGAAATTCTACACGGACAATAAAAAAAATATTTTACCTGTTTACTTATAAGTATTTCACAAAACATCCTTTCTTTTTAGCGAATGTTTACTTAAATATGCTAATTTGATTGCTTTGTTGGTATTAGTATTCACAGCTCTCTCCGTCTTTTCTCTGGCTACGTTTGCAACACCAACTTCTGCAAATATGTTTTTACTGATTGATCTGTTTTGGGAGAGCAGATAGGGTAATGGTTAAGGGTACTGAATGAGAACTCTGTTCTTATTCCGTGTACGTATACATTACTCCACCTGCGCGTCCAAAACGAATCAGTATCGTAAAACACATTATTTTAAACAAAAGTCTATATGGAGAAAGAAAGCAGATCAGGGTGAGATCATAGACAAGGGACACCATTGGAAAATTCGTAAACTTAAGGAATCAGCACATATGCTAGGTCACAAAAATCTCCTGAACCGATCAAGCATAGAAATGAATACAATATGGAAACCAGTAATAAGAAGTGCCAGAGAAAAAACGATAATAACAACAAAAAGTTGCAATATGATCTCTGGTTAAAACATATAATGATAACATCAAAAAAATTGCAATATGAGCACTGGTTTATAATACAAAGAAATTCATACACAGATTTCTTCAAGGACACATGACACAGTGGATAAAGGCGTTGATTAGATCCAGTGATAGGACCCAAATAGTGTGAGTTCAATACCCGGTTAAGGCAGTGGATAACTTTCAGAGGGAAATTAAGGAAGAAGGCCGGAGCGTACAACGGCCGAAACATTTTAATAAATATGGCGACAAAGATGAGGACAGTAGTCCGAATAATGTAAATAATGTACATAATACCTAATCTCAGAAATATAGACAGATACAAAAGTCTATATTCATGCAAGATAATATTTGAAACTGTGCAAGTGGCTTATTTTTTTTTCTAAACCATCGTCAATCGAACTGCTTCCAGCTTCTCAAGAATGCTAATGGTTTATCATATTTATCAGGGACGGAAAACAATAATCAAATAAAGATCTTTATGACACAATAAAATTATTTGCGAACATTTTGCATTACAAGCAGTAGAAAAATTAATAAAACCACTAAAAGAAAGGCTAATAAAAGTTATAGAATAGCATGTGGAAGAACAAAACTGGCGAGGGGAGGAAGAATTCCAGTCCCATACACTTGGAATAGCGCCGCTGATAACTTCCTAAGCAAAGCGAACCCTGATGACTTGAGAACAGGATCCTGACAGTAACGTTCAACTCCAAGCGCAGGAAAGTCACCATCCTACAGTTCTATGCTCCAATAAATACCGCAGAAATGGAAGATGAAAAGAATTTCTACGAGCAAGTCCAAGCCATCATGGACAAAGTATCAAAAAGAGATCTGAAGATCCTCATATTGTCGACAGAGACATCATGATGCAGCACTACGGCTTTCCACCAAAGTTCGTCACAATCATCCAGCAACTGTATGAAGATGCCACTTGTCAAGTCGTCCATGACTGGAAGCTGACAGAACAATTCTCCGTAGAAACTTGCGTTCGTCAGGGATGACTGCTGTCGCCGACGATCTTCCTTCTGGTGGTCGACTGGATAATGCGTAAGCCACGGCAGGCAGGAGAACTGGTTTACAGTGGCCCATCATGAAGCAGTTGTGGGATCTGTACTTCGGATGTTTAGGATATCGTCTTTATCATTTGTTTCTCTGTCCTTTATCTTTTCCATGTGTATGGGACTGGCCTTCTACCTGTCCAGAGTAGATGATGCTGTCTCCACTCGCTAGTTCTGTTCTCCCGGTTTCGTTCCATCTTGTCTCCCGCAGCACAATTTGTACCTGTGCATTTCTATGCAAACCTTAGCTATTTTGCTGGTCTCGTATAGGGTTCTGATGTTCCAGTTCCCTATCCTAGAAGAGTTGTCGGCGTACTCCCTTCCTGGGGTATTTTCAGCAGCACGCATCATACGCTTCATTTTGAAGCAGTCTTCCTCGGCATGTCGTTGTTTGAAGATATCGTTGTGGTTTCTGTAACAAGCCAGTTGTAAAATGAGTAAGTTGTTACTCTCCTGCACAATCCCAACCTGAGGACCAGGGTCTGTCTATCTTCTCTGTCCTACCTCACAGAGCTGTTGGGCTTGGTTGTACCTGCTAAGGGCCAAAGACCACGAAGTTCTGGGGTGTCGTTGAAGAACGCAAGTGGTCCTAAGACGTCAGGACAGTACATAAAGATTATATATATATATATATATATATATATATATATATATATATATATATATATATATATATATTGTGGTTAATTAACGATAATTTTAGACTTACCTTTGTGTATACATGTATATATATATATATATATATATATATATATATGTAGGGTGCGATAAATATTGTCGTCTAAATAAGAAAAAATGAAAATAACGATGGCATCTAGTTTTAAAAGATATAATTACCAACATTGCACAAAAATATCATGAAATACTAAAGTGTAAAATTATTCCATAAAATAATCATTGGCTTCAACCACGGCCTTCCGATGATATCGGAATCTCCAGCATCTCTTCTGGACCTTTTTAAATTGGGTAATTCTGCCATAATCCTTGCCTTCAGTTCAACTTTTCAGCTATGGAGTTATGATGTTCTCCCCCTTCAACTGGGCCCCGCATATAATCAAGGGAGTTATAGTTTGAGAGTTAGGTGGCCAGATGTAAGGCGGTGATGTGGTCACAGAAATTGCTTGAAAGCCGTGACTGGTTTCTCCTGCTTGTGAGACATAATGCAGAGTCGTGTTGCAAGACATAGTGTCTTCCAGCAACTATTATCTTCACCCAGAGCAGCGCTACCTCCTCAAAGCAGTTTATGCTGGCCTGAGAGTTGCGTCTGAGGCGCTTACGGATGGTGAATGAGAGAATGTCGCCATCATTAGTGATCACTCCAAACTCCTTCGTAATCATCATTAGACTCATCAAAGTCTTTCCGAATACCAATCAGTACAGCATGCTGTTTCCAAATCACTGGCGGAGTGAATTGCATCATGGTATTCTTTTTTTCACAGACGATGCCTTACTGATTCTAGTATACTCTGCAGTCGCACATGAGAGAAATTAAAAATATAAAATGGCGACGATTTACCTGTCGCACCTTAAATCCTGCGTCACTCGTAAAATTTGGATAAATGTTCAGATACAGGAATTTTTGTAATGTTGAAAATTAGGTCAGATCTCGACACGTAAAAAGTGGCTCACCACAAACAAATTTTACATATGAAAAAAGCATTTTCGTCTAGCAATTTACAACAAGCTAATTTTCATCAACTAGGAATTTTTTGTAAGTCTGTTTGAAACAAACGACAAAATAATTTTGCAGTGTCTCCACGCAATACAAAACGCCCACAATCCTCCGCACATAAGATTTTTCACCTCAGAATGTTGAGCCTGGTTCTAAGAAATTTCTTCTTACATTGACATCGCATCTCAGTTGCATCCCTTGTTAAATAAGTGTTAATAGAAGGCATTTTTTACGTTAGCAATTCATTCAAAGGACATTAAACTTTTTGTTCTGTAACTGGCATTCTACAGAAATGTTTTTTACTCAGCAAACAAATTACAAACTTCAAAGCAGCTTTCCACACTCTGTAACCCTGTTTAATATTGCTGTATAAAATTATTTCTTAAACAAAACTCGTGTTGTTTCATTTTGACTCGGCCTCTACTAATTCTTACACCCGTCACGTTTATTTTTTCTTCCTCTCTCGCCTACTTATTCGTAAAAAACGTTCGTCCGTCCCCGCGCAACAAAGCCACCATTGTCTTTTACAATTAGGTTTATATACCACTACAATCGGTATTCTCGTTTTTGCAGCTCAACCTCTCGTTCTGGTTGGTCTTTGATTCTAGCATGTCATTTCGAAAATAATTGTTTTCGGTGTACAATTTTGATGTCTACTGCAAAGAATTCCATTGGGAATTGTTTGTGAATAATCAGTTTTTCCTAAGGAGGCCAATATATTCATCCTCGACAAATGAGAACGTCGAATGTCTAAAATTAAATAACAGATTGCGAAATTGAATTGGACATAATGATGTATAAAAGAATCAATACTAGTAACGTTAAAGACAATTCTAAAGATCCCTTCTTTGGCATTACTGATAGTCAAAAACAGAGTTGCATTCGAGTGACAGTCGACAAACGGAGCCAATAAATCTACTCCGATCTTTGTAAAGATGAATTATATCAATTTAACGGATCCCCGATATATCTGAAATTAGCTTCACAACTGGATTTAACTGTAATTATATTACATCTATGGAAATACGCCGGTGTTTCTATATTCGGATAAACATAATTCCTTGACTGAAAATATTAATCGTGATGCTAAATTGGCAATTAGATCTCGCTGTTAAACCAGCGAGATGCCACTGTATGTAATAAGTTGAGATTTTCTTCTGTCGCACGTCTCTCCTGTGGAATTATCATCTGGTTACTTGATTGCTTCCTACCTACGATCTTCAAAAATTTAAAGGTTAAGCTAATCGCCATCTTCTGTCTTCCAGAATCCTGTTCTTTTATTATGCTTTTTCCTAACTAAATTCTTCTGACACTCTCACTCCCAGTAACCTCTTACGTCTGTCGATTTGCTTTTGGTTGAATTGATTTTAAAAATACATAAGATTCATGGGGACTATAACATGCTATTTCAAAGGAAAATACGCAACCTATGTGAAAAGGGAGCGAGATGTCGAGTTTGCAGTAAAGTACATATATACTTTACCGCATAAATGGTAGCGTATATAAATCTTTTAATACAGGTATTTCAGCCAAACAATTC
>OZ010572.1:30224019-30244019 GCA_963932145.1 Acanthosepion lycidas
TAAATTATTTATTTTAATGTTTTTCGATGCTAAACATTCTCGATATCAGACATTCTCTTTTTTTAGGGTGTCAGTGACCCAAATGTCGTCCTTGAACTGGCAGTGAAAAACTTCTTCTGCGTAAAGGGTAATAAAACAATTAAGATTAAGAATATGCACTCTTTGCTTGATTAAAGTCGCGAGACCGGAGGCCAGTGCAGAAAAATTATGAAAAATGAAGCAAGATATTTTTAAAAAATCCACATTACAACCAAAAACGTTTGCGGTTTCTCCACAAACATACTTAAATGCCTATAATTGATAACCGAAGACATTGTTTTATACCAACGGCTTCGCATACTTAATACTTCTCGTTTTTACTCTCACGTGGTCATGTGTGACGTCACGAGCTGTGATGCGATTTCCGCTTCCGCGTCTCGTATACACGTGTTAGTCGTTGCTTTGAAATTTTCCATGCAACTAAAACAGACTATCATTACTGTTCCGTGTATCGGTTTATATATTGAAAAATAATTGTCATCTTTGATAATGGCTTATGTAAGCCGAAAGCTTGCAATGTATTTAAACATATATCAATATGATGATTTCCTTTCGACCTTCAATGATAATGTTATTAAACTTTATCAGACAATATGAAAGGAAATTACTTAAAATGAATAGACAAAACTTGTCTATATTATTTAAGGAAACATGCATCAATTATATATATATATATATATATATATATATATATATATGGAGAGAAGCGATCAAAGGAAGCAGAGAGCAATGTCAGACCCTGATTTCGGCTTCAACTGTCACATCTGCCTAGTAGAGTGCCATGAAAGGATTGGTCAGTTAATCCACTCCAAATACTGCTCGTCAAAGGAAATGTTTACACGTACACACTTATATATATATATATAGGTAAATTCCCCCTATATTTATATTTCATTGTGCTGTATAGTAGTCATTTCTGCTAGGATAAAGATTGTGAAGACAACAATTGTTGGCTTGTTGTGCCTTACCGATAGTGATGAAAATATCCAATCAACATTTTGGGGTTTGGAATGATTAATAGTGATGGCGACATTATTAATCCATTAATCTTCCCATGGAGCCTCAGACTCAGCTCAAAGGTCTACACCAAGTGGCCTGAGGAAGTAGTGCAGTCCTGTGTCAAGAAGGTGACTGCTGGAAGACCCTATGTCCTAGCAGCCGGACGCTGCACCATCAACCAGGTGAATCCCGTCATGGCTGCCAGACAATTTCTGTGACCACATCTGGATTTACATCTGGCCACCTAACTCCCCAGACTGTAGCATCCTTGATTATTTTGACTGGAGCATAGTTTAGCGAAAGGCCAACAAAATCCTTTAACGCCAAAGGTGAACTGATGGCAAAGATTATGCTAGTATTCACCACCTTGAACAAGGAGACTATCCAGAAGAGAATCCGGAGATTCCAAAGTCGTCTGGAGGCCGTGGTTGAATCCAATGACTATTTTACTGAATAAATTTTCTCTTTAGTATTTCGAGATATTTTTGTGTAATTTTGGTAAATATGTCCGTTAAAATGAGACGTCAGTGTTATTTTCATTTTTGCGTAATTTAGACGACAATATATCCATCCTCGCCCCCTCTGTGTGTTTGTGTGTTTCTAATATATATATATATATATATATATATATATATATATATATATATATATATATATATATATATATGGGGTGTTGTATATGCCTGTATTCTCAGTTTCGTTACATATACGCGTCATTACATATTTTCGACAAAAACCCTCCGTCAGTTGGGCAGATTTTTTTTTTTGAGAAAAGTACTAGATTTAGTCTAGCTTTAATTGAATGTGGTCCCTTGTGAAGATTACAGGAGAAATGGTCATCATTTTAGAGATTTAAAGTGTTATGGCCAGTCTGACACACGGTGAGAGCACTCTTTTATCGTGGAACCCAGTGTAGTGTAAATATTGAATACATACCAGCTATAATTTGCATGCATTTTTATACCACTGTTCGCAAGCTTAGCTAAAAAGACACAAGAGCCACTAAAGTTAGACGTTGCTAAATGAGGTTGCTGTAAACGTGTAAAAGGATCCTGCAAGAGATGCATACTATGAGCATATATAGGACGTGTAAGTTGTTCTGGGACTTGAAGTAGTTAAGATTCTGGTGGCCACGGAACAATCCTTTCAGATGCTTGTGAGTGGAACTTCTTTCTTACGAATGGAATATAATAGAAATAAGGGTAAATTGCCTCAGAGTAGCATGGACGGTCCTCGCTGCATAGGTCTGGACTTTTTGAACTGAGGAATGTAATTCGACCGAACATCTGCCACGAAAACAATGAAAAATTAACGAGGGTAGAGCAAGTACTCGTCAGTAGGAATGGGGTTTTAGGCAAGGCTATATTTCATCAAATAAAAGGTCGTTGTTTTGACCTGTTGAGATTGGGAATTGGGGATTAGACAGTTGCAAACAAGGTACGCCAACTGTACACCATTTCGATTTTGCTCTGACAGTTGTAAAAACTGAACATGACTGATGGAGTCGAGTACTTTTTGGAGCGGTATTACCAACATCATTAACAATGGCTCGTATATACGAGTTTCTAAACCTCTCTTTATGTGATGTGCAGTTCCCGTTATTTTTTCTTCTTTTTTTTTCTGGTGAAATGTTTTTTAGCAGCAGAACTAGTTACGGTTATAAAATGTCGTCAATTAGAAAGTTTAACTTGAAATAATACGGTCGAACAACTAATTAAAAAATGTTACACTTGCACGTCGATAGATTGAGAAATATAACCGTAGCGATTAAAACGAAACGGTCAATTGTACAAGCATGATACTTTCAAAACAATAAACATTTATAACTACGATTCAATAAACTTTAGAACTCTCTTGCGTCCATTTAAACTTAGTTTATCGCATCAGCTAACAGATTATATCTGTCTGATTGCTTCGGTTGTACAACATTGATTTCTCTTGGTTTCACTGTCTCACCATAGAGATTTGGCTCCGTAATTGCACGGAGTTGTTTGCTCCTTGACTTGCGGGAGTTAATATAGGTTTATGGAAGCGTAAATTCACGGGCGTTTGATATCTGCTTGATCTTACCTTCAATGCCTGCCTCTACTGATGTCCGTTTTTACTAAACCGCTTTCCACTTTGAAACGACAAAATGAGCGATCTTTCCTCTCTTCACCGCTAAGAGTCGACTGACTTTTAGCTAGAGGCTAGTTTCGCTTATTGAAATCGATAGGAACCATTCGATTTTCAGATGATGCAACTGGCCAATCGCTGAGACTTTCCCTGTCAGATTAGATTCACTCCGGGGAATAAGGCGTTGCAAATGCAGCTGCATATGATCAGTTCTGTTGCACTTATCGAGAGGTTGCATTGCGGCTGTTTGGAGTTTTGATAAACGGAAAGCATCACTGGAATGAGTGCGAGAGAGAAGACAAACGCGGAAAACCGAAAGAAAAGAGGGACTAAGAAATAAAGTAAAATAGAGAAAAAAATATCTGAAGGAGAAATGATAAAAAAGGAAGGGTCAAATAGAAAAACGGAATGATGAAAGCAAAAATGATGGAACAAGTTTCATCTTTAGTAAGGTGAATATCTAATTGTCATAAGAAGTTGTAAGAAAAAAGAAAATTACTAGAAAAACATAAATAAAATGAGTATTAGGTTTCTTGTCGTTTTTTACCTGATCCCAAAAGCTAGGGTCTTGCACCTGTGAGAATTACGAAAGAGGACCAACAAGTAAACCCTCTCGCTTCTGTTTAAGAATCTTCCTCATTCTCTTCGGCACTTTTCTGTTCCTTTTCAATCTCCTAGGCTTCTTCCTCTTCCTCTTTGTTCTCCTTGGCTTCTTCCTTTACTTCGTTCGCCTCGGTCGCTTCATTCATCTCCTTTTCGTTCTCTACGGCTTTATCTTCTTTGTTCTCATCGGCTTGTTCCTACTTCCCCTCCTCTTCCTTATCCTCGGCTTGTTCCTCCTCTTCGTTCTGCTCGGCGTCTTTCTCCTCATCGTTCTGCTCGGCCTCTTCCTCCTCTTCGTTCTGCTCGCCGTCTTCCTCCTCTTCGTTCTGCTCGGCTTCTTTCTCATCTTCGTTCTGCTCGGCCTCTTCCTCCTCTTCGTTCTGCTCGGCCTCTTTCTCCTCTTCGTTCTACTCGGCTTCTTCCTCCTCTTCTTTCTGCTCGGCTTGTTCCTCCTCTTCGTTCTGCTCGGTGTCTTCATCCTCTTCGTTCTGCTAGGCCTCTTCCTCCTCTTCGTTCTGCTCGGTGTCTTTCTCCTCTTCGTTCTGCCAGAGTTCTTCCTCCTCTTCGTTCTGCTCGGCTTATTCCTCCTCTTCGTTCTGCTCGGCGTCTTCCTCATCTTCGTTCTGCTCGGCCTCTTCCTCCTCTTCGTTCTGCTCGGCCTCTTCCTCCTCTTCGTTCTACTCGGCTTCTTCCTCCTCTTCTTTCTGCTCGGCTTGTTCCTCCTCTTCGTTCTGCTCGGTGTCTTCATCCTCTTCGTTCTGCTAGGCCTCTTCCTCCTCTTCGTTCTGCTCGGTGTCTTTCTCCTCTTCGTTCTGCCAGAGTTCTTCCTCCTCTTCGTTCTGCTCGGCTTATTCCTCCTCTTCGTTCTGCTCGGCGTCTTCCTCATCTTCGTTCTGCTCGGCCTCTTCCTCCTCTTCGTTCTGCCAGAGTTCTTCCTCCTCTTCGTTCTGCCAGAGTTCTTCCTCCTCTTCGTTCTACTCGGCCTCTTCCTCCTCTTCGTTCTGCTCGGTGTCTTTCTCCTTTTTTTCGGTTATATATAGCCATTTTACCCGTTAGATGATAAAACCTTATCGCTAATCTAGTAATATGCTTAATTCGTAAACTCTAAAACCCAAAGAGGCTCATCACAACAACTGCCCTCAACATGTTTATAGAAAAGGTACAGAGAAGTTCGATTATGCCAGTAAGAGTTGACGGAAGACGATACAGAAATCTGAAGGCACATTTGAGTAACGAAAGATGTCATCAGAAATCTAAACAATGTATTAAGAAACAGGAAAACTTAAACGCAGAGAAAAATTGCTGAACTGCTATGTATTATGACCCCCCCCCCTACCATAAAGATGTGAATTCTGGGCAATTTCTTCACAGATTAAGATGAGTATTGACAACCAGTGCAAAATAAATTTCAAATATAGAAAATACTACACTACAAAAATATGAGAAAGCGAGGTTCTACATATACATACGATAATATTCGCAGTTTCCTTATTAGGAAACATTTGGCACTCTTTTACCGAGGAGTGCAGTGCTAATGTTGGTTGAAATTCATAAAAATGACAAAATGGGCCTCTCAAGCCCAATAGGTAATATCGCTCTGTCCATTACTGGTAGGGGTTTCCTTCCTAACATTTTGTTTGAAGTAGTGGTGAAAGTCAACCTTTTTCATTATGTCATTATTTTCTCTTTGAATTACATGTGCTATCCGTTTTAGCTGTTACTGCTGTTGGAAATCTACAAGTGATGTGGTTTCTGTTATTCAGTATATTTCTTAGTCTGTGATTCTGTAACCTCAAGCTTCGAAGAAGTATCGTCCACGTTAATACCAAAAGCCTTCATTCGCTCGAAGCTATTTTTAACTATTTATACAAGAAAGCGTCTGTATACAGCCGACAGTTTAGATATATCTGAACGGATTTGGCGCCATACTTTTTGTCTATATGAAAGTCTCCATCTGATCAGGCCATTTAAGAATATGATTTGAGAGTTTGAGTTAGTTTTCCACAACATTAAATGTTCCGAGAAAACAAAAAACAATCTAGAGGAACCTATTCCATGTTTATTCCTTTATATCCTCTACTAATTTCTTTGGTAACTGATCCATACACTGAGACATTTCAAGTTTCTTATTTACTAAATCCTCAATGAATTTTTATGATGTGTTCAGTGTATGTACCATTATTGCTTCCCTTCCAATTACAGATCAGAGCTCAGGTTTATTAATATTATATCTGTGTAAAAATTACATTGTGTGTGTACAACTTTGTGTGTGTAAAAATCGTTTTATTTGCGCGTGTGTGTGTGTGTGTGTAAAATAATGTGTTTGCATGTAAAATAATAATGTTGTGTTTGTGTGTGTCTGTACAGTAATATTGTTGTTTGCGCGTGTGTTCAATAATATTGTTGTGTTTGCGTGTGTGCGTACAATAATATTGTTGTGCTTGCGTGTGTGTGTGTGTGTGTACAATAATATTGTTGTGTTTGCGTGTACAATAATATTGTTGTGTTTGCGTGTGTTCAATAATATTTTTTTTGCGTGTGTGTGTGTGTGTACAATAATATTGTTGTTTTTGCGTCTGTGCGTGTACAATAATATTATTGTGTTTGCGTGTGTGTACAATAATATTGTTGTGGTTGTGTTTGCGTCTGTGTACAATAATAGTGTTGTGTTTGTGTGTGTACAATAATATTTTTGTGTTACTGTGTGTGTGTACAATAATATTGTTGTCTATGTATAAAAATAATATTGTGTGGAAATAATATTGGTTTGTGTGTAAATAATGTTGTATGTGTAAATAATGTTGTTATGGGTGTGTAAAATAATACTCTTTTGAGTGGGTGTAAAAATATTGGTGTGTATGTGTGTGTATAAATATTGTATGTGTGTACAAAAATAACATTGTCGTGTATATGTGTAAAAATAACATTGTCGTGTGTGTAAAATATATATATATATATATATATATATATATATATATATATATTGTGTGGGAGTAATATTCTCTCATATTGCGTTACTATGTGTTCGTATGTCAAATTAAATCGTCACGTAGTGCGCATGAGCAATGAAATGTCACGTAAAATCTTCATGTACACTCAAATTTATGACGGTTTACAGAAGGTGGGAAGAACGATCTGCTGTCTTTTAAGGTACTAGCTTCCGACTGTGTCAAATGGTGGAGCATGTTTGTAAAAGGCATAACAACTTTTGAGAGGTCATGCATTAAACATTTCCGTATAACCAAATACCGCTCTAACATTAATGTAGCGTTCACAAGAGGTTAAGTTCCTTACTCTGTATGTGGAATGCTATGTGGGTTTCATGCTGGCGTTGAAAGTCATGAAATGCACAAATAGAAGTAAATAATTAAAGGTAGAACATGCTGTTGGAACTACATACGTCGAAATCAGCGAAAGAGTAAGTTTATATATATATATATATATATATATATATATATATATATATATATATATATATATATATATATATCATTATTTTTAAAAAATATGATTCCATCACTACATAAATGTTCTCATGTATCAAAAACAGAAGCTAAAAACTTCAATTTATGTATAAAAATTAAATTAAAATTAAAGTATTCATCTCTGTTTCATCCTCAAGAGAATTTTGGAATGACTAATTTTGAAATTTACGGGGATTTATAAGCATATACATTTGTAATATTAATTACTATGGAAACGGCGAATCTAATTATATCAATAAGGGCCGTAAGGGTTTATATATTCACTGACACCAAGTATACAAATACGAATTTAACGGCGTAACAAAAAATGCCAATAACTCTTTGTCTTTGAAACAGACGCATATCTGTCTAGATCAGACGATATGCGTCAAACGGATGTCATCGTTCGCTGGAAAATAAACACCCCGACCCTACCTTGTCTTAACCTCTTTCCAAAAGTAACTAATATGTTGATACAATAGGAGTCAATGATCTGGTCAAGATCCAAAATAAACAAAGTTAAATAAAACTATGCACGCAACCCAATGCTACTTCCGACGTGAAACACATATGTTTACCTTTCAGTCTACATCATTAATAACGGCCGTTACAAGATTCCTGTATTTTAACACAGCGTTGAAAATTTCAGTCGAAGTTGTAAAAAGAGAAATCACAAGTTACTCACACGCAAAACTGAGTACAAAAACAATCTGTCCGATGGCAAAAGCTGCTGGTGGCACCAGGAGTGGTAGTAGCGCCCTAAGCCACCGAAACTGTTACCTTCCCTGGTTGACGAGGGCAGGCTATTTTATGTAGAGAATTGAATATCTTCACTTAACAATAGGTATAAAAGACATACAATTTACTTTTGTCTTTTTTTAAAAAACTTATACGAAGAATGCACCTTCTAATATAGCCCTGGAATTTATCCATTACTTTGAATTAATGTAACATTACAAAGCAGCGTATTTGCAAAGTTACAAGGTAACGTAACAAGTGCGGGAATCAACATCTCCGTAACGGTGCAGCAACTTTATTTGCTAACTAAATCTTCTTTGCTAGTACAACAGACAGGCACCTTTTTACAGTAAGGTACAAGACTCATGAGCCACTCAAGGTAGAGGGTTACGTTAAGTGGTAGTTTATATGGCTAGAAAGGGAAGATAACGGTTAACTCTAAACTTAAACAGGTTAAGATTGTAATGATCGGAGAAACATCCTCTTGGGAGTCTATTCCACTGGGCAATGGTTCGCGGGAAGAATCTGTTTTAGTGGAACTTACTTCTCGCCGACGGAATACTGTGGGAAGTTTTCTGCTATGTAAGCGGCATGGCAGGTCTTAGCCGTGAAGGTTACACCTGGTGAAACCAAGTTCGTCCGAACACTTTCTATGATAGTATCCATAGAGCAGTGAGAAGCTAGTCACATCCCGCCTGAGAGAGAGAGGTTGGAGAATGGAAGAGTATTCTTCACCAACATGGACTCGGAGACGCTTTTGAATTCTATCAAGGGAGGACCGAGCAGCACCTGCCTAAATATGACAACAGTACTCGATTTTCAGCCTCATATGGCTTTTATAAAGCTAGGGGATACTCTGAGGATTCATGTAGTCATTGGGGAGGTAGAAGGAGCCGATCATTTTACCTAATCTTTAGGGATGGATCGTATATAGGAGTTCCACTTGAATGTGAGATTCACGCTTAGTATACTTTCGACGCGCGGGTCCTCCTCGTGGGGACATCCATGCAACTTGACTGGGGATAGATCGGGCTTTGATCTGTCTTGAAGTCACGATATCCGAGCACCAGGAAGATCTGCTCTATTTATTCCTTATCTTGTCGTATGAAATAACCAGACTGATACCAAGGTCTGAGATTGAACTAGGTATTTACTAAGGGTATCTAAATGTTAGCTTAAAGCCAAAAACCTCGAACTCTTCAAGTGGATCGAACTCGCTATTAATGATTTGCGAAACCATCTCGCTGAAATTTACACTATGACGAGGCATTCTTCCAAATCAACGAAAATACGGATGATGAAAAAATTGGAATAGAAAAGTAAATAGGAAAGAAAATGAAATAATAATGAAAAACAAGCCAACAATCCCCCTAAAATGTGCCTGGGAAAAGAGGAAAAGGAATCGAAGTAAGTAGAGAATGGGAATCATGGGAAATAAAAATGGAGGAAAGTATTTAAAAAAAAAAAAGATAAATGGAGAAATGTAAGATGAGATAATGGCGAATAAGTAGCAATACAACGGAAGAAAAACGATAGGAAAAACTAGAATCCCATCAGATAATAAGCCGCCGTGTTCTGCTTTGCCTGAAACGCAGGTCAGTCGTTGTATCCTTCAGTTTTCGTATCGATGCCAAAAATCAACAGATGCGACTAGCTAAAGAGTACAGAGCTTATCAGAGACACCTCCCGCTCTCTGAATGCACTTATCTCGGAGCCTAGCCTTATCCAAACTTCGCTAAGTTTTTCTTCTATATTTCCTTCTTTTTTTTTTTCTTTATTTTATATTTGAACTTCAAATTACTGCAGCAAATAGGCGGCCCTACTTAGATGATGTGGAAAGATGATGGGAATTGTAGAAAGAAAACATAAAGACGTTGGGCGACAGGCGGGGAAAGAACAGTGCGTTACAGAATTGTCTTATGGGAATTGCGTGAACCTTCGAGAGTGGAAGAAAATTTAGAATGCTCAAGTGTGCGTGTGCGCACGCGCGTACTATGCATGCTTCAATCAACAAAAATGGCGGAATTCCAGCAATTCAGATTTACTTTTCCTAAATGAAAAATCCTCTAAAGTTATACTCTTGGACAAAACCTACTGTGATCGAGAAATGAAATTAGCTTAACGTGGTCGATTTGGTGTTAAAAAAGACTTTGCCCCTCATTCGCTTTCAAGATGAGTAACAAACCTTTTTTTTCTTGTGCCTGAACTTACCTTTATCAGTAAAACCGTTTTTAGAATGTAAAATGGATTTATTATGATTGTTTTTATATTTTCCAACTAGACACAGTTGTTTAATGATCGATGGCAGACAAGGAAATGAAACTACAACCTTCTCCAGAATGTCGCGAAGGAAAGCGAGGAGAAAGAACTAAGCATAAACTAAAGACAGAATACATGGTGATGAGCAAAGGGCTGAACCCAAAATGCAAATTACAAGTCAGGGATACTAAAATCAAGCAGGTACATATATTTAAATATTGAAAAGTTTTCTAACTTAGAACGGAAAGTGTTACACTGAGATCCGAAGACATTGGAATGGCCAAATAAGCCTTCCTAAAGCCAAGCAGAATATCAAGAGATAGAAAAATTTCGTTAGAAACAAAGAAAAGAGTACTGAACTGTTACGTGATATCTGTCCTCCTGTATGGCAGCGAATGTTGGACAATCACGTTGAAGCAATAGAAATGTGGCTCTATAGAAAGGTGATGAGGATACAATGGGCTGAACATGTGAGCAAGATGTTCTGCAGAGAATGGAAACAAAAAAAAGGGCAATTACACGTCACATAAGGAAGAGACAGTTGATCTTTCTGGGGCACGTAATGAGAAAGAAAGGCTTGGAAAACCTGATACTCACAGAACAGATTAAGGGACAGAGTAAAGTAGTGCGTAACATATTTGATGAGCGTGAGCAAATAAATGACAGAACAAGGTTTGGGAAAAATAGCAAAAATGGCAAAACCACAAGGGAGAAGTGAGTAATTTTCCTCATTCTATATTCTTGTCTCCTGAATTAACGAAGGGGGAGAAGGTATTTGCTTAATAAAATATTCACAGCTCATCCCATGACATTCCTTCTACACCCGCATATTATTTCAAATATCCGTTTACTTGAGAGAGAGATTTACATAATTAAAATATATACTCTTAACGCTCAAATAATAAGAGGAGTATGCTCACTATAATTTTAAATATTAAGAGCTCCCTGCTTTTAACTTGAAATGCCTTGTTTATTCGAGAGGCGGAATCACCCGCTTTTTATTGCCCTACAAGAGATACGTTATCTAAGTATATTCTACTATTGTTAAATTTCCATTGGAACTGTCGTCTTTTCATCATCATCAGATTCATAACCGGGTGTTGTAGTGTTAATGCTCACCTAAGCACCGTGGTATTCATCCACGCGTATCTTGCCTTGGGCAAGTAGAGCTGGGATATCCCATTCTGCGCCAGGTCAAACAACAGCCGATTTGCCTCCAGTCTGAAGACTCGCCTTGGGCGCGGACACGTGACCGTAGATTCCATCGAAGGAACCTTCAGCTCTGTCTAGGAAACTCTCCGCCCAACATTGCTGTGTCACCACCGCACAGGTTATATAGTCTATCCCATAGTACTAGATTACCGCTGACCCTGCATGAATTCCCACCCACCTTTTTTGAAAGCTCTTGTCTCTAATCTAGCTGAGTTTCTAGACATTCTTTTATTAGAAAAGCC
This sequence comes from Acanthosepion lycidas, assembly GCA_963932145.1. Classification (NCBI taxonomy): domain Eukaryota; kingdom Metazoa; phylum Mollusca; class Cephalopoda; order Sepiida; family Sepiidae; genus Acanthosepion; species Acanthosepion lycidas. Next base: position 30,235,691 of record OZ010572.1, read on the forward strand.
TGGAGAGGGGAACCGGTTAATTATCGATGACCCAATCAGGCAGCTGATAATATTGCGTTACATCCTATCACTCGTGGAGTAACCAGATATAAAATAGGCTTGTTTTTGTATACGTAAATTGTTTTATTTTGTCATTGTAGAGAGTAATAATTTATCAATCACAAAGTGCTTTTTTTGTTTTGTTTTTTAACGCTACGTTGATTCAGTAGCCATGTATTTCAGGGCGGATGAATAACAAAGAAAGTAGCTAAAGCGATATCAATATGACAACAACTAACATAAAGTTACTCGATAAATAATTCAGGAACAATATTAAAAAAAAACATATCAAAAGGAAATACAAGCAATTGTTACTCAAAATCTAACAAACTACGATATTCAGCCTAATATATAATAATGGCTTCCATGTTTCAGAAAATTATGGTTGGAGAAAATTGTTTTACCCACGCACCTCATATAAAATCCACATCCGAGACATTCACATCTAATAAACATGAAACTCCTCTATCACGCAGCAGACGTCAAGTACACTTCAAAGTTGAATATATACACATAAGTTTACATTACCTCCGTCAAACCCGATCAAAATTTTACCCCGCAAACAATACATCTTTCAAAGCAGTAGAAAAGTATCATTAACGTCTTAAAAGAAATCGAACTTAATATCAAAATATAAGACCATCAGCAAAACTACATAAAATATTTAATGTTTGGAAAACTGAATGAAAAAAACCTTGAGACTAAATAAAGATCCCCACTACCAATAACAATACGAAATTATACAACTTATAACAGAAAACTGAAGTGGAATCCAGTATTTCTAATAACTGATGAAAAAGAAAAAAATACAAACAAACACTAACTAAACCGTACCCAAAACAATCTCTAATCAAGATATAACATCAAGCTATACCCAAACTGACCATGGTTTAAAACATTCATATGGTCATAAATAAGCTTATAGCCACTTGCGGTATTTACATTATTTGGACTGTTATCCTCATTTACATTTACATATTCACAACGTTTTAGCTGTTCTAGACTTCGACCTTCTTCATGTATTTGGAATTCCGAACCGAACTCTATCTTTCACCCACCGGGGTAAATATTTCTACTTACACTTGCATTGCCTCTTCCGGATATCTCAGTTATTGCCATTTAACTCAACTCTCAATGTGTTTTAGTTCACCACTACTGTAGCCTGGTATTTAACTCACAACTCTTTTAGTCTAGTTACTGGATTTAACCGACGTCATTATCCGCTGGGCCATGTGTCCTTGAGTAAAGGAAGTTAAACCAAAATCACACCTCAATGACGGCCTCTTGTCGCAAGACCCTGGACGAGATGTTAAAGGGGAAGAAAGTGAATCTGAATGTTAAAATCTTTTGTTACTTCCATGTCTCTCTAAGATTCAGGTATACATGGGTCACCTTACATCACGTTTCTTTATCTGTGAATTTCCATGAATTTGTGGAAAAGGCAGTGGACTGCTTTGTTTTTGTTTATTCTATGTTTTTTTTTTTTAATTCAGAATTGTACTCATAGACTAGCTGACAACATGTTCGTAACACATAGCAGGAAGGAAAAGAGAAGTATTTATACATTTTCAGTTGCATGTTTTCGAATATGCAAAAGAGAGGGCAAAAAATTAGACTCGCCACGCCGTGACTACTTCCCGTATCGATAACCATTAAAATACCCTTATTCATTAAAAATAATTTTAAATAATCTACACAAGAACACTCGTAATCCTGGGGTGGGAATGCCACCATCGACATTATTCATTTTAGCAATGATAGCCAAAATTCAAAAGGTTATATCAACAATAATAAATCCTGTTTATCATCTTCTGATTTTCTGTGTTTTTATTTGTATATATTAAGTACGAAAGTACTTTATCTGGGAAATCTTTCATTGAAAGACGAAAAATGCGACACCGCAATCCTAAGGCACATTAGAATGTCGAAATACAACTTCCAAAACCGAAGTAAATAATTATAAACAAGGAAATGTTAGAAACAAAGAAAAAAGTGTCGAAAGAGTGAAATATGGGCCATGATGTATGTCATGGAATACTGGTCAAGAGGGCTTGATGCAACAGAAATGAGTTTCAGCAGAAATATGCTGAGAATATCATGTAGTGAACATGTCAGGAATGACGAAGTCTCAAGTTTAGCAGGCTACTATTTTTAGGTGGAATGGTATCTATGCTCGGACTTCCTGAGATTGACTTTCGGGGTCAGATAAAAGACAATATAAGGAATTTCGATTGGCTGAGCCGGCGTAGGAAAGGGAATAGATATAGACAGGTATTTCCTTCACTTGTTCCTTAGCCGTGTTTTCTTTCGTGTCTGAAACCATTCCTCAGTGGAGGGGAGGAACCCCACTGAATGGTGGGAAAATGTAAACGTCGACGTTATTAACACAACAGTTATATTTTAAATTACCTATTTTGAAGTTCTGTTATTCCTGAACTCAAAACAAGTAGCGATCACCGGGTAGATGACCAAGACCCACCCCACGACCAACATGACTAAGATCTCCCCAGCACGGTTGTGCTATGCAACAGAAAGAGACAGCTGAGACATCTGGTGCATATAACGAGGAAAGATTTAAACAATAATACTAACAGGACATATTGAAATATAGGGAGGACAGAGGAAAGTATCGAGTAGCCTACTTAATGAGTTTTTGTAAATGGATAGCAGAAAAATAAATGAGAATAACAGTGAAAAGACTAACATTCAAAGCTACAAAGTATGTTGTGAAGAGCCATAATCGACACATCCTGAAAGGGTATGATACATAGAACAATGTTAGGTTAGTATCTGTCTACATTTCTGAGATGATGTATTAAAAGAGCGTGAGTACCTACTTAAGGCGGTGGAGAACTTTGAGAGGGGAATTAACAGGAGATAACTGACATCCATGAGACATAGCACGTGGAACTAGAACAGTCTACCCCAGTGAGCGAAATAAACGGTTCAGTTCCACATTCTAACCACCTGAAGAAGCCCGGTGCGTACAACAGCCGGAACGTTGTGATAAACATGGCGATAAAGATGAGGACAAATGTCCGAGTAATGTAGACAAGGTTAGTTTAGTTTGCATCACAGGTACAGTTGTCAGAATCGACCTCACAACAGTAGTATCTTTTTACCTTATAAATGAAGAGTTGCTTTATATTATGTATCTACTCCCATGGAGATACCTTGAACGTAGAATTAGATCGAGTTCAATGAACGATTAATACTACACTAAAAGCTGTGTGTGTTAGAACAAGCGACTGGACCCAAAGCTAAAGTTTTCCCACTTTATGACGAAGTAAAAACAACTCGTCTCTGGTAACTTACGTAGTTAGCTTAACAGCAAATTTGATTCTTCGCCATTTCTTCCCTCTCTGTTGTATTACATAATGCCCTGATAATAGTAATGATATAGTATCGATCATGTATCAATGTCAATGTTTGCCTCTGGGCAACTGTTATATAGACCGATATCCAAGAATGTCGATCAAGTTGATCGATGCCCAAGTGCCTTCCGCCTATGGCGAAATGTGGAAATATTTATCAAGCTTTTCAGTATCTATCACCGTTCGATTAAGTCAGTGGCTTGAAGACGTCATATTGACGCGATGAACGGGTGCCTCTTAATTTACGTATTGCTGACAAGGATAGAAATCAAATTGGAAGTTTATTGTACGTTGATTTCTGGAAACTGGCCTCGACTGTTACGAGGATCCCAGTTAAAATAAATCAGAAGAGAAGGATGATAAAACTTCTTATAAATACAGTCAGCAGGTCGGAAGTTAATTTTGAATGATAGTGTGTGATATTGCAGAATGAATGAATCTCTGTTTTGCATATACGGTTAGGAAATGAAGGCAATATTTGTTGAGAATGTGTTATAATTGCAAAGTATTTTTACAAAATTTCATCAAAGAAAAAAATGAAATATCGTCATTCCTTTGACGATCCAAATTCCAATTCTTTTATTTTTCTCTGTGTTTCCTTATATTTGTGTATGATAGTTTTTATACGTCGTTAAACAAGGTCAATTATCATGATTTTTTATTTAGTTTTACCAGTATTCTTACATTTGTTCGTTTCGAGGGAGTGAGAGAGTACGAAAACTGTCCATATCGTCCATTGTCCTAAGCGATTTCGGACACTACCCTAGCCTTTTTCAAAGCAGTTTTGTTTTTGTGGTGTTAGTTATTTTTTTTCATATTTTGATCGTGCTTCATTTATTATTTGTGTAGTTTTAAATTCTATTAAGAATTCCGAGCCATCACGTGTTGCAAAAGGCTAGAATTCGAGTGGGCGACTTCATATTTTTAAAACTTTTAGCATACCGTTCCCATTGTCAAACAAGTTCAATGGTGCTGATGGTGTGATAGAGATATTTGATGTACTTGGAATCTCTTATAATTAGCAGTTTTCGTTAATTACGCATACGCACCCATATATATATATATATATATATATATATATATATATATATATATATATATATATATGATATTTCTAGAAATTCATATATATATATATATATATATATATATGAATTGCTAGAAATATCATAAAGAAATGCAATTGATCCTAATAAAATAAAAGTAAATTCTACTACAAAAAATTTAAAACAGCCAACCGTATCCTCAAAAATATGAACACACCTTCAAAATCAAAACTCCAAAGAACGAACATTATGAGTTTAAATGCCCCTAAAGGAACTGTGTTCCTGCTCAAACTGAATTCATAAATAATTACATCGGTCACACTACTACATACCTGTCAAGACGTCTTATATTACACTTATCTGAACACAACTCTCATCAGAATCAATTTAAACACACAAACGCAAATTTGCCAAACTCCATCTGAAACATACTAGTAAAAAATACATGCATAACAATCTCATCTACATGTAAAAAAAGATTAAAAGTAATAATAATAAAACAGAAAAAGCCAACACTAAATAATATTAACTGAGAACGCGGCCACAATGTGTAACTCAACAATGCACTCCCCATACATCCAGTTAAAAAGTAAAAATAAAATCATCCTTGATAATGGCTCAAAGTATATCCGAAAGCGCTTGGAATTACAGTAAATTTGGACAGTTTTTACACCCTCTGTGTCTAGAAAGGAAAACACTTGTTCAACACAAGAAAAATTAAATAAAAGGCTTAATAGCGGTTCCCTGTCTGTCGTCCGTAATGAAACATGTATAAATGAGGGATGACTGCTGCCTAAATACACACACACACTCTCACTCACACACACACACACACACATATATATGTGTTTGCGTGTCGTCAGCAGCAATCATAGTAGCCGTAATAATAGCAAAAGGAAGAACTGGCTCCCGATTATACAATTTTGTAGCTATTAGGTTGGTGCAAAAATAATGACGTAATAACGTCAAAAAACGACATTATTACGTCATTATTTTTGCACCAACCTAATATTTCATCGAAGAAATGAATTATAGGAATTATATACATACCACTTAGAATTAAGAAAAAATAATTGAAAATGAGTAACCAGTAAGTTGCCAATCGTACGAAAATCTTACTGAAGAAAGAAACTAAAATTATTTCCTGAAATTCATAAAAGAAAACAGCTCAAAACTGGGTTTAAAAATTAAGATTTTCTTCTTTAATTTACAATTGTTTAAATGTTTTTTTTTATTTGTTTTTTCTATCTTTAATAATTTAAGAGGGAAAATATTGAGTTGCAGTGATTCGACCCAACATTCTTTTTCTAAAAATATCGTCTGCGAGATAAGGAAATACGTGGTCCTTTTTCGGGAGTTCTCATTGGCAAAAAAAAACAAAAAAAAAAAAAACAAAAAAAAAAAAACACTAAAAACGTGACAATTCAAATTTCTGAATCTCTGGATCCTCTATTTTCTACAAAAATAGCAACTTCATTTCTGTACGAAAATACACAATTTGTTTTATACACTTGCTAATATAAAAGTATAGAAGTAAGCTTGGTATATGTTGAACTGTTACGGTTTTAAGGAGATAGGAAAAGGGCATTTAATGATTTCACTCGAAACAAGAACATAATGCCACTAATATGCAAGGGTCACTGAGTGTGAGAAAATATGAAAAAAAAAACATTATTAAGGGGAGAGAGAGAGAGAGAGAGAGAGAGAGAGAGAGAGAGAGAGAAAACGATAAAAGAACACGAATTAAGAAGACGGCAGAAAACGATTGACATTGAATATCACTTTTTTATGATCAAAGTTGACCGGAAAGGAAGAATACCGAAGAGATTTCCACAAGTAAGAAGTGCAAGTGAAGAAAATCATAGCATAGAACTTACGGTTATATGTAGTTATTTTAACTGTAAAATGATGAGACTTTGCCGCCTCGTACTCGGCTTAAATTCATAAACTCTAGGTACGATAGAGGAATATTCAGCACAACAAGTACCATGAAAGTGTTTATAGAAAGCAAGAGTGAAGCTACGTTACGAAATAGGGAAATTCATTGAAGCTGTGATGCCAGATCAGGGCCAATAATATTGTAGATTCTTTAAGTTTTGTCAGGAATCTTTGAATATATAACATGATTACCTGACCAAATCTGGCAGAAATATTCAAAGTGTGGATGAATGGTATACTTATAAATACGTATGATAGTTTTTGGAGAGAAAAATTACTTAGCCAGACACAGTGAATCTAAGTTCCTAATCGACATAGCTAATGATCTTATATATATAATATATATAGTTAACATATTTTCGATTTGAATCCGTTCACTCTGTATTAGTACCATTAAAATAGGCATGTATCTGTTATGCTATGTATTCTGTCCTGTCGCAAGATATCTTGACAAGCAGTCTCGTCATTATAATGTCAACGAGTGAAAGAAATTAAAAGCAACTCACGACCTTAGCATCTATTTCTTCATGTATCGTATCATTTCAGAATCATGCCTTTATGCAATAGCTGCTCTGCCGTTGGAACGACCAAGGGTTCTTCTATATAACCTGTCTCTTCATGACGTTGGTGATTATGGCACTCCAACATTTCCTCTCTTTTGTATCTCTTATCAATATTAGGTACGTCATACGCTATTTCCCTCTGTCTATGATGTTTCAGTATATTCTACGAGTTTTCAATTACATTTTATATAGTTTCATCTGTTTTACATTCTAAATACAAGTCTTCTATTTGTTTTAATTTCCCTTCAAACTTCCTCATTGCTCACATGTTCAGACCATGTTATTCTCAGCATCCTTCTGTAGGACGATATATGCTGCATCATGTCTCCAATGCCATATTGGAAGATTGATATTGTATAGCAGTGCAGCATTTGTTTCTAAAACCATTTTCTTTTTTTTTTACCTTACATGCCGTTACATTAATTGCTAACAGATAACAATTGTAGGGGTTTATAAACATAAGGACACCCTCTATATCTATGTAGTCTGGTCAAGCACTTATATCTGAACAGAAAAGTAGCCTACCGAGGTCAATACGCGTGCTGAAAAAATAATTCTCTTATCTGAAAGTTCGAAGTTGTAAAAGTGCAGGTATGCAATGTGGGGAAAATTGAACTAATATACCTGAGTGATGAAGTATTAGCAGTTTGCTTACTTACATATTTCTTAGTAATTAAACGTTATATTTTAGTGGATATTCGTTTTCTTAAGAGCGTAAATCGAAAGTCTTCACACTTGAAAGTCTTACTAAAATAGATGCACTCACGTCGGGTTCAAATACGCATCTTCCTTTGTTGGGGAAAACCACCGTAAAGTGAATTTGGCCGAACTGTGTTTTACAGTAGTACGTATTGGGACGTCCAAAGACGCACAGATCCGAAGACGTATTGGGACGGCCAAAGACGCACAGATCCAATGACGTATTGGGACGGCCAAAGACGCACAGATCCAATGACGTATTGGGACAGCCAAAGACGCACAGATCCAAAGACGTATTGGGACGGCCAAAGACGCACAGATCCGAAGACGTATTGGGACGGCCAAAGACGCACAGATCCAATGACGTATTGGGACAGCCAAAGACGCACAGATCCAATGACGTATTGGGACAGCCAATGACGCACAGATCCGAAGACGTATTGGGACGGTCAAAGACGCACAGATCCAATGACGTATTGGGACGGCCAAAGACGCACAGATCCAAAGACGTATTCGGACGGCCAATGACGCACAGATCCGAATACGTATTGGGAAGGCAAAAGACGCACAGATCCGAAGACGTATTGGGACGGCCAAAGACGCACAGATCCAATGACGTATTGGGACGGCCAAAGACGCACAGATCCAAATACGTATTCGGACGGCCAAT
>OZ010572.1:30249019-30284019 GCA_963932145.1 Acanthosepion lycidas
TGTGATAAAGAAAAATTGTAATATAATAGTACACGAAATACACTCTCACACACACACACACACACACACACATATATATATATATATATATATATATATATATATATATATATATATATATACTTGAGAAATAGTTATTGCTAAAAAAAAAATCGACCATTATATTTTTGTAAGATATCGTTTTAAGGCATGAATTATTTGTAATTAAAATTTTAGAATATAAATAAATAAATAAACAAATAAAATGTTCAACTTATCTTCTCTATTCAGAGTTTTACAGAAAATTTATTCGCTCGTCTAGGGTTTAAATAGTTAAATTTCTTATACTTCTGGATGATAGGTTCAAGGTTTTATTTACTTTGTTTGATATATATATATATATATATATATATATATATATATATATATAATACATTATTTACAGCAAACGGTATTATTAGTGGATAATTGTATTTAAAATAAATGTTACATTTTTAATAATAAACAGTGTGTATAACGTCTGTCGGTCTGCGCATTTCAGAAATTTAAAATAAAATCTATTCAATGGCATCGAACACTTTGTAGGAGAAAACCCTGGTTTACTACTCAGCTTCAGAGTTTTACAGTTCATATGCGGGAGAGTGTGGATACTGATTTCAGCACCGAGTGGTGATAGTCTCTTTCATGTTTGAATACATTATTTAGCCCATCTTTGTTGAGTGGTAGATCAACTGTTTATAGATGTTTGTTAATCAGGCATTATGAGTATCAACTCTGTTTCATCTTCAGTGTCCATCCTTATTTACACACGCTCTATCCATGATATTGAGCACATCCACCCAGAAAACTATACATTTTATCACATATGTGAATACAACGTGTATTAGAAATTCCACCTCACCACCATCATTACATTCCAAATATGGTCAGATGACCACACATCAGTATTTATTTTGAGAGTCAGCTCCTAGTCAGACAGCATTTTCAGGAATTTAAAAGTTCTGATCGTTGGTCATTAGGTTAGCTTTTAGGAAGTGGGTAGGGCTGAGAACTTTTCAACGCCCGTGTGTGTGTGTGTGTGTGTGTGTGTGTGTGTGTGTGTGTGTGTGTGTGTGTGTGTGTGTTACTATAATGATATAGAAATTCGAGTTGCATTTGAGATGCGAAGCCTACTTCCGCCGAAAGCTGGTCATTTCCCAAAGGACCAAAAGCACACAGCTAGAAAATATTATGTCTCGCAGGAAACTCTTTGACGATGTTCTTATCACTGGCAAAATTATTTTCTTCTTGGATTTTTTTCTTTCCTCCTTTTTTGTATTTTTTCTTTCGATTTTTTTCTTTCTTTCTTTAATTCGTTTTTCTTTTTTCTATTTTTTTTCTTTTTTTTATTTTCCTGGCTCTTCTTTCAATTCTTCTTTCCAAATACATTCTTTGAGTATTTTTTGCGATACTACATTCTATTCTTCCGATGATTTTCTTTCGATTCTACCTTCATCAATTTTCTCTTTCATTTTGGTTTTCTTCTTTCCTTTCGTTATTTCTTCTGTCTTTCTATTTTCGTTCGATGCCGCTTCACAGTGCTTCACCATCATCACATGTTGATTTTAGTACAACGAATTCTTCTTTTATTTTTCTCTTTTCTCTCTCTCTCTTCTCCATCTCTCTCTTCTCCCTCTCCTCTCTTTCTCTCTTCTCTTTCTCTCTTCTCTCTCTCTTCTCTCTCCTCTCTCTCTTCTCTCTCTTCCCTCTTTCCACTCTCTCTTCTCTCTCTCTTCTCTCTCTCTTCTCTCTTCTCTTCTCTCTTCTCTCTCCTCTTCTCTCTCTTCTCTCTCTCTCTCTTCTCTCTCTCTTCTCTCTCTTCTCTTTCTCTTCACTTTCTCTTTCTCTCTTTTCTCTCTCTCTTTTCTCGCTCTCTTTTCTCTCTCTCACTTCTCTCTCTCTTTTCTTCTCTCACTTCACTCTTTCGCTTTTCTCTCTCTCACTTCTCTCTCTCTTTTCTTCTCTCACTTCACTCTTTCGCTTTTCTCTCTCTCACTTCTCTTTCTTTACTACTCTATCTCTCCCTTCTCCTCTCCCTTCTCTTCTCTCATCTCTCTCCTCACTACTCTCTCTCTCTCCTCAATACTCTCTCTCTCTCTCTCTCTGACTTTTAAAATTCTCGGCTCTGTTTCTGGCAACTCTCAGTTTATTTCTTTTTAACTCGTCCTGCTAAACATTTCATATCTCTTTTTGCATCTCATTTATGGCAATTACTATGATGAGTACCTCTCTTTCACGATGCTTTTATTTATCTTCTTTGCTTTCTTCCTCTGTTCTTTATGCTTCACTTTTAGTTTTTTTCATTTCTTCTTTCTTTCTTCTTTCACCTGTGATCATCAATATAGTCTCAGTCTTATTTTTGGTCTGATTACGAATAATAATGAAGATATATAAAAGGTAATAAACCAGACATAATGCTTAATAACTAAATACGATTTGGAAACTGAAAGATCACGTGACTATTAAACACTAATGGTTTACCTGTGATAATTGCAACCGTTGTCACGGTAGAAACAAGCACATCTATATCAGCTCCCCTGTTTACACATATTTCACGGTGTAGAACTGCTCATCTACTCAGAGTATTATGAACGTAATGAAAATATAAATTCGGTACATGTTAAGTATAACTTAAAATCAGAATTTATGCTAGAAGAATGTACATATTTACAACCATACTTTACCCCAGGTTTCTAGTAATGAACATGTAATGGAAAGTACTTAACTGAAAGATATCAGTATTATTATTATGATACGTCTTGCTATATTGTCTTAATTCTCTTCTTTATTTTTCTCTTATTTTTTTTTTCATCGTTCTCTTTTGATATCGCGCGTCGTATTCCCTTGTCACGGTGCCAAAGGCCATAGATAAAACGAACCGTTAAATATACTCTGGTGAATACTCTTTAGTATTTTCTTGCCTTTTATCGAGTCATAAACACTTGTTGACCAATACGCATGCGTCACACGCATATATACGCGCGCCGATGCATAGTCTTGTAAACACAGGTTCGATTCCCTACTCAATAGTTTAGTCCTTTTATCAGGTTAATAAATCGTTTAGTACCTCAATTATTTCTGTTTTCATACAATTTAGTTTACTTGAACATAAACATTTAAAAACCGGCACCTCAGCAAGTTTTCCTTATTTCATTGCGTAAGATAAAAGTTAATAATTTAGCCTGACGTTTAATAAATAACTTTAGAAAATAGATAAAGATTCCAGAATTATAATGAGGAAATATTTTATGGTAGAAATATAAATTCATTTAATTCTGCCTTATTTATGACAAGCACATATATCGCCCTGAAACGAGAGGGGTAAATCGTATCGAAAAATAAATGAAATCTCTTAATTTACGGAAGAATAAATGTCAAAAGGATGTGAAGACATCTTTGCAATTATACAGCATTGTACTGAACTGCTAGGTGATCTCTGTTCTCTTTTACGACAGCGAATTTTTGGACGGTCTCCTCGAGTCAATGAAAGTATGTTTATACAGAAGATGCTAATGATACCATGGACCGAACATGTGAACAACGGTGAGGTTTTGGAAAGGAGGCAAACAAGAAGGAAGCTTATAATTAAACTCAGGAGTAGGCGGCTGAAATATCTGGGACACGTAATTAGAAAGGAAGGCTTTGAGAATCTGATACTCAGCGGGCGCATAGAGGGAAAGAGAGACAAGGGAAAGCAACGCGTAACATAGAAAGCTTAAGAAAGTATATGACAGAAAAAGGGTTTCGGAGTAGTAGCAAAAGGACAAAACATTAAGAACTACAAGGGATAGAGAGAAAGTGGAGAGCCATGATCGTCTTCGTCCTCAAGGAACACGGCACATAAAAGAAAGACATAGTAAATAGTGTTGTGCGAATGATCTCATTGCTAGGTCGACTTCAGGAATGAAAGTCTAGTACTAAATAGGAATTTATGTCTGATCATTTTACTGTTGAAATTAAGTGCAATTTTTATTATGACAGTTTCTTTTCTGGCTCGTGAAGCCCTTCCAGCTTCTTACTTTCCTGTTAACTACGATTTTTAAAATGTTTAATGCAACGTCAATCGCCATCTTCTGTCTCTTTGAATCCTATTCTTTTTATAGCCCTTTCTCTTCGCTAACGTTTTCTCCGTTATTCTTCATAGTAAACCCTTGAGTCTTAGTGGCTATATCGACTTGTAGGGATGAAATGATTAAAAAAAAAAAAATTAAAATTATTAATTAAATAATTAATTCCTGTCTTGGTCATTTGAGAAAGATAGATTCTTGTTTTTTTTTTGTTTTGTTTTTTGTTTTTTTTTTTCTTTTTTCCAAAAGCTATTCCCGCGAAGTGGTGACAAATTATTTCAACCAGAATTTGAATTCTCTTTTTCGATTCCATTTTCCGTGTGACGTCAACGTACTTGAAAAACATATTAAACCGATTCTCTGTGATATTTCCAATCGCTTGATATTCTGTCGAAACTGATCAATATATGACAATATGTTTAAATGCGAAACGGGTGGGTAGCGATGTGTAAAAATGCATATTTTAATCTATATCCACGTTATTAGCTATATTTATACACCATATATCACCCGTCACTATATTCTGGCAGTGTTGGTAAGTCAGTCTTCCACCTCATATCCGAGTATATATTAAAGTAATTGAAATTATAGATAAACAATAAGATGCAAATGTCTGAAACTATACCTGTACAATACAAAAACAATAGAAAACAACATGTGTAGAAATATAAAGTCACGTTGTAACTTTAATTTCCTCTTCAATTTTTTTTAATGAATCGAGTGTGAAGTACAGGCGATGCATATACTGAATTATTAGTAAGTAAAAAGAAAAATCAAAAATCGATATATATTCAACATTGATTTATATAGAATTAAGTGCAATACTTTGTATTTTCTCTCTTACGGAAAAAAATAACACTTTTATATATTCCTATTAATAACACCGTTATCACATAAATACATATAATAATTGGCCTTTATAAAGACAATGTTATAAACATAAAAATAGAAATTACGTCAAAGTAAAGAATTTGCAGACGATTTGGATATATTACAAGATTTGAAATACGTTTCGAGATAATAAAAAAAATGATTTAATTTTGTTTTTAAGGAAACCTATTGAGAAATACATTAAAATAATGCGAGGACACAATAACATAAAACGTTGGATAAAATAAATCCGTACAGACATAGACATAATCTAAAATTATCCATAAATTAGTTTTGAGTTTCCGAACATTTTAATAATTATGTATATACACATTTTCATTAAGCTTCCGTTTAATTAGTTCCAAATATCTTTGCAATTATTTTATAGTAATACATATCATAGTTTTAAGTTATCCGAATTTCCTCGCTGAAAACATAGTTATAAATTTACAGTTAAGTTTTCATTTCTAAGTTCTTCACGGCATTTCTCGAGGAAATCAGATTACAGTGTTCATCTTCATGTAATATGTGATATGTTCTACTGGGTATCTTTGTATCAAGAAAAATTAATTCCTATCTTGGCCATTTGAGAAAGATAGATTCTTGCTTTTCCCAAAGGTATTAGTGCAAAGTGGAGACAAACTATTTGAAATCTCTTTCGACTCCATTTTCAGTGTAATTGACTATGACGTCAACTTCCTTGAAAAATATATTATTCCGATTGTCCAATCCAATCGCTCGATATCCTGTCGAAACTGACCAGTATATAACAAGATGTTTAAATGCCAAACGGATGAGTAGCGATGTGTAACAAATGCTACTCTACTCAAAGGAGAAAAACAATTCACTAAGAAGTAAATGTCTAGAGAGTGCTTTGATCGCAAGGCCATCTACAGTAAATGGGCGTCCTAGCACTTATTTTCACTATTCTTGTCAGATCTTCTATTATCACAGTGTGGGATACTTACTAATAAAATTGACTGAAAAAAAAATAAATCTCTAAATGAAATCGGCTAGATATATAAAAAAAAGTTTTCTTTTTTGTTTTTTTTTATTCAAAATTCCCAGAAGCACTCGTTCGTGCGCATGTGTAGTCGTACCAACATAAAAAAAACTATATAGTCGGATAAAGTCCCGAAAGACGAAACGCGTCACAAATAAACCGTTACCTATCTGAAATACATTTTCCCCAATATTGTTCTTGATATATAAAAATATATATCGTTATCTCAAATTTAACATGCTAATACAACCAAAGATTCAGTCTCGAATAATATAAGCCACGAATACCATGTGTACGATAAATTATTAAACGAAATGTTTAGTATTAAACCCGAACAAATCATATAAATCAGAATATGAAAAGAAATCTTAAAACCACCGAATATAATATAAAAAACAAAACAAAAAAAAAACAATGAAGTGAAATAAGTGTTTATAAAATTGAATCGGTCGATAAATATAAAACAAATAAAGGTCATAACTCAATAATTTCAAGCCTTTACCCAAAATAAAACATGTTACAGTAAGTTTCTTCCTTCCCCACTCGCCTTAACCCCCCCCCCCCACGCCATTGACTTATATAGAAAACCCGTAAAAGAAGTAGTTGTAGATTGTCTGGAAATAATTTGAATCTTGAAAGTGATAATTCTGCAATATTGTTTCCTATATCCACACTAACTAATTCTACAAAAATTCTATCTTCGGTACTGAGCGCTACTTTCTGTTAAATGTAACAAATTTTAAAGACTTGTATGTCAAATACATGACAACATGTTGAAATGTTCACGGTCTTATCAACTTTCCAACTCCGAATCAAATGACAAAAACAAAATTAGAATCGGTTTTTAATCCCTTCTTTTGAATTGATCCATCGTTATCGAATTTCGTTTCGTTAGTATCTCTTTGAAAATCCACCACTATTGAATTTTGGACTCATTTAGTTTTCATTAGTAATGAAATACAAAATTTAATAATCTTGTTTCTAAATAACACCCAATCTGGCAACCTAAAGAAGAAAATATTTTATATTGCAAGTTTTGAGGGCGCATGCGCGAGAGAATATTGACGTATGTCTGCTAACAGGGTTTTGGTAACTGATAAAATGAACAGTATATTTAACGGTTGCTTTTAGCTTTGCTGAAGGAATTATAAGCCCAGATATATAAAGGGAAAGAAAGTAGAAAAAATATTGAAAAAAGGTGATTGTAAAACAACGAAGGATAAATAAGAGCAAATAGAACTATTGACAAGAAAATAATTTTGAAACCGGAAAAAGAAAGAAAGTGTAAAATTAATACTCAACAGCTGAATGCTGATAGTCGAACCGTAAACTCAGCGCCTCAGTAAACGTATTGTTTAAACCATGCAGCTAGTCCAGCTAATGCGTAGAGCAAGAATACACATTTTAAGAAGAGATCATAATAAATCTTCGATCAACGTGGACTTTCGTGATGTAAATTATAGATCCTTATTTGCAATATCGAAATCCATTTTTTCTGCTTAAGTTTGTTTTATTTCCTTGTATTTGATTCAAAGATTAATAATATGCGTGAATAACAACGGGATAATTGAAAACGAAATAGGAAATGCCGATATGAAAATTTTTGTCACGTTCTTTGTTTGTCTTGGTAAGGTCTGGATATTTGAAATCTATGATTGATTTATCGAAACTTCCTCGTCGATCAATTATTGCCCATGCGCAATAGGAGTAAAATTATATAGCTTGTTGATCGATACTCAAACCTCTTGCATATATGATTACAGTCATTGAGGAATTCAGGAGAATAGAAAATAAAATATTTTTACTTCGGACGAAATCAATAGCCCCGCCAAGACGTGGCCGGACGTGTTCAATAGGTTATTTGGAAAATGTATTATTTGGGTGGAGATATAAGCCGAGAATATGCAAATAATGTAGGTATAAAATATCCTCCAAAACAAAGCTAAAGACCAGCGCAATATATTCATATGTTAAATAAACGAATAAGGCCATTAGATTCCTTTTGTTATATACATATTATTTTAGCAGTCATAAGATGGCGGGGCGTTCTGAAAGGTCTTCAGCCATATGCACTTCGGATGAATCTAATAACCAAGAGAAAACATCAGACATTGTTTTAGAGTCCCTTCTTCGTTGGCTCTGAGAATATTTCACCATTCTTTAGGTTATATATTGTTAATAAGTAATTCTTCTTACTATTTTTCATGCAGTCGGAAGAGATTACAGAATTTGAAATCAAGAATTGCTCAGCTCTGAGGATTTGAAATAAGAAAACTGTCTGTATAGGTATGGTATATCTGCACACCTACATGTCAGTCTTTCTCTTAACGAATGCAAACCGTATATAATTGTAGCTGTGTGTAATTAAATTAGAACGAAATCAACGATATGGTAATTTCGGTGATAGCAGTCTTTAAAAATTACATCAACTTCATTGATTGATAAGTAGATACGAAAGTAAACCTACAAATAAAACGCCAATAGAAACAAACTTTTATTAGGAAACCAAAAACTCCAATGCAGCGATCTGTAGTGTTATATATATATATATATATATATATATATATATATATATATATATATATATATATATATATATATATATATCATTATTTGCAATTGTGCATGGATAATTTGTGATTATATTGATGCAGCCTTTTAGCAAAATACACTTCCAAAATGCATCTCTTAATTTTATTTTGATGTTTTGATAACTCTCTTTCATATTCCAGATTAACATGCCTTGCATTTGTTTGGTTTATTGACACGTCATTTCCGGTTAGTGAAGACCAGTCTATATAGAGAAGAGTTTTTTGTGGGGTAGATACCGTAAACAGATGATTACCTGGTACATAAGCACAAACAAACTCTTACAAGATGATGTTTTGGATTTACGGCATGTTTAGCATTCGCTAGCCTTCCTTTACCGAGTCGGAGAGAAGGCATAAACACACATTTCTACACTTTTTAGCAGATTCTCTTTATAGGAAATAACACGTTTATTTATATAATCCCGACCAGTACTGCTTCAAAAAACATTTGATGCCTGTCACATCGACCATTGCTAATGGTCAACCCAGCTGAGAAACGTGAAGCCCGGCGTCTCATCAGGTCGGAGTTTAAGTTGCAACTGTTGCGACCGTGTATGCATGTCCCACCTTAGAGTTATCAGTCACAAACGTGACTGCAATCGACGGGAACAACCACCTTCTTGATCTTCGTCTTATGAAGCCAAGCCATGATGATTACATATGTTTGCGTAAATATCTGTACGGTAGTTATTACTAATGCCGCAACGATGTTTGGTAAACCAAACATTATTGACTTTTGGACATCTTTCAGTTGCCATTAGTACAAAGTAGCCAATTTGAACCTCACCATGTGCCCCATACTTGTTGCCCTAAGCCAAGACTAAGCTAGGTTTATTAAATAAACGTAACATCAGTTTTTTTTTGTTTTTTTTTACACATAAAAACTCATGTTAGTCCACTGTGGTTCAATGTAACATGTACAAGCAGCGTAAAGGAGACTATGCGGCAGACGGGCATTGAATGAAAGGTATACGACATGAGGAATTCCAGAAATATACATACGCCTTCTTCATTCATGCAGAAAATATCCCAAAGCACCTGGCATTTTTCTGACTCGATTGGTTATCGAGGTAATCAAGCGAAATAGCGCAACAGATTTCGCCCGGATATGTGTTAAAATAATGAAATTGAAACAGTATCATTTTCAAAATAAATGACGCATTCAAGCTGAATTAGGCATATATATATATATATATATATATATATATATATATATATATATATATATATATATAATGTATGCATGGGGAGATTGTGTGCCTCAGCTGAAATATAACTGTACAGTACATATTTCAAAATAGCGAGTGTCAAATATATCAAACAATTGCTTTAGATAGATTTAGAAATATTTACATCTTTCTAGATATGACTGATTTATAATATATATATATATATATATATATATATATATATATATATATATATATATATATATATATATGTGTGTGTGTGTGTGTGTGTGTGTGTGTGTGTGTGTGTGTGTGTGTGTAAGACATTGGAGGACGAATATTTTCTAGGAAAATTTCTTGGATATTCAGGCCGGTAAATGTTATTAATACTGTTTATTATAAAACAGAGCATTTACTTGAATTTGTGTATCTATCAAAAGAATGTATAAACATAAAAATGTCCTAAAATAATTGTCGGACTTTGTCCATTTCATAATATATATATATATATATATATATATATATATATATATATATATATATATATATATATAATCCCCCAACATACCAAACGTTATTTCATCAGTACCCAAGTTTAAGAAGTCTAGTTTTTAAACAGTGAAGATCACACCCTTTCAAAAAACGGAGTATATGTAGTCATAAGGCATGCTGTATTTATGGGTAAACGTGATAGTGCATATGTAAGTATAAATGTGAAAACAGACTGCAACACCAATCAATAATGCACATCAACGCAATCATCAGTCACTTTCTCACAGTGTAGCTCTCTGTCTTTTCTGTAAATACTTTCATGGTAATTGTTCAGATGAGCTCTTCACTATGGTACCTAGACTTTTCGAATTTAAGCATGGTACTAGACTGGCGTCTAGATCTCATCAATATACAGTTGAGCTGGCTAGATGTAGCCGTAAATTCTATGATAACAGTTTCTTTTCTCGCTTATGGAACTCTCTTCCGGTTCATGATTCCCAGCTCCTTTTAATCTGCAAAAACTGAAATGCAATTTCAATCACTATCTGTTGGCCGCCTGATTACTCTTTCCTCTTCCTGCTTATTAGTAATGTTTTTCTTTCTAATTATTCCACACCCTGTAACCTTTTGTGTCTTAGTGCCTCTATTCCCTTGCTTGACGTGACACCGATTAATGTATATATATAGAGATATATATACATACATATATATATATATATATGTGTGTGTGCGTGTGTGTATATATTATAATTATTTTTTTAAAAATATGATTCCATCGCTACACAGGAATTGCCATGTTTCAAAAACAAGCAAAACATTTTCAATTCAATTATAGAAATTAAATTAAAATACCTATTTCTGTTTCATTTTCAAGAGAATAATGAAACAGAACTTGAATTGGAAGTTTTTACCATTCTACTTTCGAAACCTGGTACTTCCTCTGTAGCGATGGAATCATATTTTTTTTTAAAAGTAATTTTAATCTAGGCTCTACTTGTGTATTGAGCACAGTTTTTAAAAATAAATACAAAAATAGTAAAGCACTTCGGATCATCAATCTAACGGTTCTTTCCTATTTTATCAATATATTTGCATATATATATATATATATATATATATATATATATATATATATATATATGTTCTTGTGTACAGGTTGTAGAATAGTAACCAAAGAAAAGTAGAGAAATGAGAAGAAAACCTTTTTTTTAATAACAACGGGTTTCCTATTTGTGTGCTATGTTGGTATTTCCAGGTTAGAACCAAAGACAATTTTTTTTTTTTTTTTTTTTTTTTTTTTAGTCAAGCTCTTTATATTCGTTTGCTATGTTAACATCTTCCGGTCGGAATGAAAGAACAAAACTGTTTTCTTTTCTGTTTCGTTTTGTATTAAAGCCGTTATTATCTGTTGGATTTGAAATTAGACGACTCCGAGATATTCTCTGTATACCGCGTGTCAAAAACAAAATTGGATCGACTCTGTCGAATTATTGAGAACATAAGAAACTAAGTAGATCAAGAATCTACATCCCAAGTCAACATCTCTATGCAGGAACAGTAAATGGCAGGACATATGACGTCCATGTTTAAAACAACTTAGGTGCTATCGAAACGAGAAACTGAATCTCTCAGCTTAAGATTCAAATTCTTCACTGAAATTAGAAAAGAAGACATAATTGATATCATATTTACGAACAAAATGAAAAGCATGGACTTTGACAAAGGCTTTATACTGGGAATGATGGTCACATCAATGGGAAGAGTAGACGAAATCACTATACCACGTAGGTATGTAAAAACACTTGAGAAATTCTCGAAAAATAAGAATATCACCTGAAAGTTTTGTTATATTGGACCGGCAATCATTATAATGAAAAAATAGAGGTTATCCTCAAAGATCCAAATGTCTGTGAGGCAATTCAAGAATATGATATTATCACTAAGATACAAAACTGCAAGAAATAAAATGTTAATGACCAATGAAAAGAAATCATGGACAAGACTGATAATATACCTACTAACGATACGCAAGCATTACGGCTTACCAAAGGCATACAAACCAGGTACCCGAATGCACCCCAGAGTATCCAAGATAAAGAGGTTAAATGACAAAATAGTAAACAGCATGGCAAATAAACCCACTCCTAGAAACACTCAGCTCATCACATATTTCGGGTAATCTCATCAGTTTGTTGAAATCTCAATATACAAATACAACCATCACTTTCCTTTCATTTGCGATATATATTTAAAATGTTTGATTTTAAACTGAATACAATTTATTGATAATCAGTTGTTTTCTAAAGTTAATTTTTAAATATATATTTTTTTTCAGAAGCCATTCCAATAGAGAGTACTGAAATAAAATTCTGAACATCCAAAGAGAAAAAGGCACTGTATAAAATAAAATAGAGAATTAGACCGGTAATAAAATTATATGAGGTTGGTGCAAAAATAATGACGTAATAATGTCGTTTTTTGACGTATTTTTTAACGTCATTATTTTTGCACCAACCTAATACTATAAATTCCCGAAAGCGAAGCGATCATCATTTGATCCGATAATTTTACACTAACACCATATGTCTTTTTATATAAGCAAGTGTTGAATAGGCATCTTTTGTATAGTCACTTTGGACAAAGACTTGGAAGTGGATCCGACGTAAAGTTCATCCACACCACTTGCGTATGTCTTAAGTACGTATTCAGATATTATGTATTTCATTCAACCGACAATATTTGTAAATCATTTTATTGTATTTTTCTAACAATAAGTTGTATAAGGGGAATAATTGCTTGAAGTTTTTCTCATATTTCGTTCAAGTACTTTCGACCCTCTCAGTTTATAGAAAAAATGGATAAATGCAATAAAAATTAGACCGAAAAAACTTGTCAGTTGAATTTAACAAAACGTGATTTATCGCTGTCTAAATGTACCTCACACATATCAATATATATATATATATATATATATATATATATATATATATATATATATATATATATATATATATATATATATATATATATATATTATATATATATATATATATATATATATATATATTTCTCTCCTTACTGAATATACTGTCTGCATGTTTGATTGAGTTCCTTATGTGCCTGAATATATTATGTGACCTTATTCATGTGGCCTAACTTTCTTAGACAGACACGTTACATGAACGATAGAGTTGACGGCCTCTGTATTCTAACAATACATAACCTGATCTATGGAACTTGCGTCAGGTTATTTTTCAATACGGTGTCAAGACTTTAGAAAGAAAATTCTACTATAAACAAGATCTACTGACAACCGGATATGACTTTCCGAGCAATGTAATAATTTTCTTTTTAACCAGGTAATCAAAAACACGCTGTTTTTTATTTCACTGAAATCACTTTTTTTTTATCACTTTTATCCTTATTTCTTTAGTTTTACTCTTTTTCTTTTTTCGAATTTAAGTTGTTGGAAAAACAAAAAGTCATTTCTCAATGCTATGGAGGTGTTCTGTTTCTCGCAATTAGATTACTTACGAAATATATTAGTAACAATTCATTATTTCATATGAACTAAATATTGCCTGAATCAGATCCCAAGATCGTTACGGGTATTCAGTTAGTCTTCTTTAAAATTATATACATGTATACATACACACACAGACACAGACACACACGTGTGTATGTATAGCTGGCCACTAGGACGTCTATCCAATCTCTATTGGAGACGCTTGTTTGTGTTTCTTCAACACCCACAGAGCCCGCCCGTGTTTTATACTGCAATTATGCCGAGCAGACTTTAATTACAGTTTCTTAGAAATCGCGATTAACAATTTGAACAAGGCCAGAACGCTCAAGCCCTCCGCCACAATGACTTGTGACTTCATGCTAGCACAACTAGCGTTGGCACCAAAGGCTTCTGTCTACCCAATTGCACAAACAAGGCTTGGGTCAACGCATGGAATTGTTTTCAAGCACTTTCCAAAATTTCCCTCCAGTCCGATAATATCAGGAATTATCCTTCCTGAAAAATCGACCATGGTGAGATTCGAACCAGGGTCACATTGTCTGAATGCGAACGTTTTAACTCTGCCACATGCCTATAATATATATATATATATATATATATATATATATATATATATATATATATATATATATATATATATATATATATATATATATATATATGTGTGTGTGTGTGTGTGTGTGTGTGTGCCGAATTGACTATTTAACAATTTCAAGCCGAGGCATATATTTTTCGTATCCTGAAACTCCAGGGCCCAAGAAGAAAATGTCCTAGTGGTTAAAGTCGCCGGAATATACTATTAGTAGAGTCGAAAATACGTTAGCCAGATATGGTTGGGCCATATATGGCCATTATTGTGGTTCATATCTTCAAAATTATGCTCACTAATGGTTTTATTTCTATTCTGTTACTTCATTTCCATGTAAATATGATTTATATATATATATATATATATATATATATATATATATATATATATATGTGTGTGTGAGCATCAATTACTCTTATGTACAAGTTTCATTAAAAACGACTGACAAGCAAATTTCCATTAATATTTTTATTCAACTGTTTTCTTATAAGTGTCCAGAAATTAAATCACTTATACAAACAGAAAAAAATTAATTAAAAAAAATTAATGGCAGTACCTTGTCAGTTTGATTAACGGCACATCAACTTTTTATGGGTCATTTAATGCCGGAATTTAATTTTCTTGGTAGCTTTGATATATATATTTTTTTTATTTTACTATT
This sequence comes from Acanthosepion lycidas, assembly GCA_963932145.1. Classification (NCBI taxonomy): domain Eukaryota; kingdom Metazoa; phylum Mollusca; class Cephalopoda; order Sepiida; family Sepiidae; genus Acanthosepion; species Acanthosepion lycidas. Next base: position 30,264,006 of record OZ010572.1, read on the forward strand.
GAGAAATATTGCTGGAAATTTTGTTTTTTACTATTAAAATCTTTTGGTGTAAATTTTTTTGTTACTATTAAAATCTATTGCTGGAAAAAATTACTATTAAAATCTATTGCTGGAAAAAATTACTATTAAAATCTATTGCTGGTATTTTTATACTTTCTTAGTATTTGATCCCAATTTGGAGGTTCATCATTCACTCATAAGTGGGGCCATGTCCTCACTGACCGGGCATGAGTGCACATGGGAACACCAGCAATGAAAAGATGGTTTCAGGGTCCTGAAAATCTCCAATCTCTTGATCAGAGGCTATGCTTCTAGATGTAGTTTATCGTCACATACTTTTTTCAGTCGTCTATTTTCTTTTTCATCTAAATAAATATACTTTAAAGCTATAATAAAAACCTTAATAGATTAGGAATTGAAAGAACAATGATTATCCTTCCCAGTCCTTAGCCTGTCCTTCTGATGGCGCTAAAAGAATTACCATGACGATTTGTAAGTGCTGAGTTTGATTTGATTCAATGTTAAATAAAACTATGGCTTTCTGCCGATTTTGGTGCAATTAAGAAAAATATTAATTATTTCTTTTTTTTTCTCGGCTAAGTAGAAGCGTATTTCTACTGTTGTTTTATTCTCGACTATACAATGAAATTCTTAACGTTGATTTTCAAAAAAGAGTGTAATCTAGTTCTTCCAATTCTCAGTTGGTCTTCGTGTTTACCAAAGTAAGATTTTATCTGCGTTATATTATCGATTGCCATATAAGCAGGTACATATATAAATGTTTGTATAATCAATAATCACATATTTATGTAAAAAAACTAAAACTTATAAATACAGACATAGCATTATATACATGTACGTCACTGTTTCACGAGGGAAAATACCTGAGCTTTAAAGAGAATTATATAAAACAAATTTGTTTTAAGATGTCTACACATGTACGAAATATGTATAGCTATAAGACAGTTTTTATAACTATCTATATTTTGGGGATTGATTTATTGTAATTATTTACACTATTTTCGTTGTTCGGATAGAAAGCTTGATCTGAAGAAGGCTGTAGCGTACAACGGCTGAAACGTCGTGAATATGGCAACGAATATGAAGACAACAATCCGAACAATATAAATAGTGTTAATAGTTTTATATAAATACTAGCCTCACCCACTCGCTATTGCTTCGAAAAGTACACTACTTTAAATATTTAACAAAAATTTTAAATGAACATTTCATTCATAAATTGGCTTGTTATAGTAAATGAAAGTTTTAAAAATAGATGCCAACTCTTTGAAGGCCGAGTAAAATGCAAATTTCAAACACTTTTCTGCACTATATAAGACAATATTCCTAAACAGAATTATTTTTTATATGAAAACTAATCTGTAGGTTTTGTCGGCAAGAGATCTAGGACAAAGACGACTTTGAATTTAAAAACTACCTACTGCGTCAAAAACGCTCCTTGCTACAGAAACCACAGCAACTCCTTGCGTATCTGGCTCAGTGTTCATCAGGGAAGACTAACGGTACTATGGAAGAGGAGAAGGGTTTATGAAACTTTAAAACTCAACTTGACATTTCCAATGACTATAATATATGTACATTTTTTGCTTTTTCCTTAATATTTCACCTCAAGCAAGGCGATAAGGCTACTAAGACGCACGGGGTTAATGAGAATGAAAGGAAATGAGAAAACTTTAGCGAAGAGAAATGACAATAAAAGAATACGGTTTATGATGTCAAAAGATGCTGGTTAAGGCTGCATTAAAATTTTTGAAGATGACAACGAAGAATAGATCAGTAAGCGAGTTCCACAATCGAGATGTGCAACTATTAGCATAGAATTTACGGTTACATCTAGCTGTTACAATAAATCGCATATTGAATAATGTAATTGTTCAAGACAACAAAACTCACCATTCTTCCTATATAAATAACTGAGACATCTGCATGAACCGTTATTTAATTTTGCTTAAGATCTAATTTAATTATTCGCAATATTCCTCGAAGACATTACCGTTGATCAAAGAATCCTTTATACCGTTTCAATTAGAAAATACAGCAAGGATCGGAATTTGTTTGTAAGAATAAGTTGCTGCTAAGAAAGTTGGTTCACAGTGTTTTGCTAGAAAACTTTTCTCGCCAAAATTTATTATACATAATTATAAGTCTGCTATTCGTTCATGCTTTGAATATTTCTTCCACGTATGATCCGGATCTTATGCTATATATTTAGAGATCCATGATAAATTCCAAAGAATCCGCAATATTATTGATCCTGACCTAGCATCTCGGCTTCATTTTCCCACCACTGCAATGTAGCTTCCTTTTGCCTTTTCTATAAATACTTTCATGGTAATTGTTCTGGCAATATTTTTGCTACGGTATCTATACAAAGTTTCATCAGTTTACAGATGAAGTGTCGAGATTCAAATGTAAGTTCTATGCTAACAGTTTCTTCTCTTGCACTTCTCGCTCGTGAAAATTTCTTCCGGTTCCATGCTTTCTAGCACACTTTGATCTGAAGGTTTTATTCTCTAGCATGACAATCGAAGGGGAAAATTGTGAAGCAAACCTAAGAAAAAATATAAATTCGTTACGATAGATTTTTTTTTCTACATACTCCCTCTTCACGAGATTTAGCGCCTCATGATTACGGTAAATAAAACTTTCAGATCAAAGTGTCCTGGACAAAATGTTACTGCAAGAGTTCCACAAGCGCTAAGTGTGAGTGTAACTTACGGTTTCATCTGAACAATTCAAGTGTTAATTGATGAGATCTTGTTGCCAGCGAATACTGAGCTTAAATTCATAAAGTTTAGGATACATAGCGGAAAGTAATATTTGTTTTGAAAAAAGTGGCACAAGGTCAAAAGAGGGCTTGGGGAAGGTTGGTCTTAAACTTAGCTAGCCACGATGACTGATCCAAACATACCACAGTATTCTTAGCACAGAAGCACACTCTTACTACAGCGACCGTAATACATCAAAGTCTCTTTGAAGTCTTAACTAGTTCTCATATGCACAATTTGTCTGTTTTCGTGAGAACAATTACCATGAAAGTGTTTATAGAAAAGACACAGGAAATCTCTCTACTTCAGTTTACCAAAGTCGAACATTTCTGATGCAATGCTTCGTTTATCCGAGTTACTGACAATAAACTTCTGCAATGACTGCCTGTACTTGTTTCAGTAGCTAGTAATGAAGGTCAACTTTAATATATCAGCAGACACAAAGCAAGGACTTTTATAAATGGAGTGATGGTTGTAGCTGTGGTTTTTCCTTTTTACGATAACCGTTGCCTTTTTATCTTTTTTTCTGATGAAAGGCAAAACCCATTTTTCATCACCTGTAACAATCCGATGTCTTTTTTTCTGATGATAGGCAAAACCCATTTTTCATCACCTGTAACAATCCGATGTCTTTTTTTCTGATGATAGGCAAAACCCATTTTTCATCACCTGTAACAATCCGATGTCTTTTTTTCTGATGATAGGCAAAACCCATATTTCCTCACCTGTAACAATCCGATGTCTTTTTTTCTGATGATAGGCAAAACCCATTTTTCATCACCTGTAACAATCCGACGTATAAATGAAAGTTTGTTATATTTCGTACTTCTAATTAAAGGATTTGCAGCAGAGAGTGGAACTCTTTGTTCGATTCATAATAGGATGCTCATAAGATATCTAAATTCCCTTTCTGCAATCTTTTCCAATGAAACTCTAAAATGTACTGTAAATGACATGTCAGACAGAAGAGATTTAGATTGGTTCTAGGGACAGACTATATTTAAGACTGAGGGGAGAACCGGGATAACTATAAGATGTTCCGATGAAAATACTTTGAAAGAGATTAATGTAACTTTTCGTCCACTTCTTTTATGAGTCGTGTTTCATTAGGATGGCTCTCCACTTCTTGTCCATTTCTTTAAACCGTTAAACCCTGTGTTCCTGAACAATATTAACCCTTCTACCTGATCTCCTGAGTCAAATTTCGCAAATAATTGGTATGTAATGTTTCACGATAAATATAAAAAATAGTTACAATGGTTTACCCACCGTTCAACCGGTGGTTGAGCATTGTTATTTTTCTCTACCATTGTTCAATCGGTGGCTGGGTATTACGTGATTTTTCTCTACCACCGGTAAAGTGGTCAGGGCTCAAAGGGTTGAAATATTAAATATTACTTGTTTACAATCCCTTTTGGTCATACAAGGAGTCAGAAACCTAAGATATTGCACTCGCTGTTCTCTCATCTCGCCTTCAATCCATCCACTGAATGTCAAATTTTCTAAACCTTCTTTCCTTATTGGGCGCTCCAGAAATTTCAACTCTTTTTAATTAGGCTACATTTTATTCTTATCGTTCATTCAGTTCAGTTGTCGCATTTCAATCATGAGACATTGGTTTTAATGTGCTCAGAAGCATTTACAATCACATTGCACTCATACGATCTATTTTATATATATATATATATATATATATATATATATATATATATATATATATATATATATATATATATATTAATTCTACAGGTATAATCATACGACGCTGGGCATAAATGGTTCCTTAAATGTTTAGTCGTTTTGGCTAGATTTCGTGAAATAGTTCAGACCAAGAACCTATCATACGTTCCATATCTATATAGAATTTATTAAGATATTTACACACATACCAATATTTAAATAGGTGAAAACTCCATGTACGCTGCTTGCCCCAAGAAATATGGTCATTCATATATATTATATATATAAGATTTCCTTTTGAGCCACCTCAACATAAGCACAAACACACACACACACACACACATATATATATATATATATATATATATATGTGTGTGTGTGTGTGTGTGTGTGTGTGTGTGTGTGTGTGTTTGACAATTTTTCCCCTCTTCCAACAGATGGCATCGCAGAAACCAAAGAAAAGCATTAAGTATTTACATGTATATTAATATATATAACTTATTATCGATCTCTTTCGAGAGTTGTCGTGTTTTCTTTCCGGGCACATTTCACTATTCTCAGAATCTCCATCGTCAGTAAAAGACAGCTGTATAATTAATTCATCTTTTCATTGCGTGAAGGACATTGTGAGACGAAACGATTCCATTATTTTGTCTTTGACACACACACAAACACACATACATACACACACACACACACACACACACACACACACATATATATATATATATATATATATATATATATAAAGGAGAGAGAGAGGAGCACGTTTTTGTCTATTATAAGACCACAGAATCGATCTCGCCATATCTGTATATGGGGATAGATCCAAATGTCCGTAGATTGACCACAGTTATTAGGTGGATCTTTTCTGTCATGTCCTTTGTATTGTAATCGATTTGTCTTTCGTGGTAGTAGATTGTATTAAATATGTTGTATACAATAAATGCGCTCTTCGTTATTGTCTGTTGGTATATATTTTCGGGATAGATATATATATATAATTTCTATATTGTATATGCGAGATACTTATTAGAAAGCTCTCAATATCAGTAATAGAGCTAGACGATCGCAAGAGCTTGAAACCCAGTCACAAACTCACATCAATACAACTAATATATATATATATATATATATATATATATATATATATATATATATATATATATATGAGAGAGAGAGAAGGAGTATAATTATATTGTTTACAATTTCGTATACATATTTCAATACCAAAGAGAGATCATTTGAAGATAGGAAAGGTTTGGACATAGAAATCAACAGTGCATGGTCAATGGCAGTTTAATGGCTTAATCAATCATCAGACCATAATTTTAGGAGAGACATTTCTCGAGCAGGGCAAGATTAAAAATTCTGATATTACACGATTTGGTCAGATTATGGGAAGTGGATCGAAATATTTTCAACACCTTTTGTGTGTCCGCCCTCTATATGGTAATTCTCTATGTTGTAATGAGTAAAAAAGGCCTTATCACAGACTATAAATGTCGATTCCCACGAGGTACCCATTATGTAGGATTTTGCGCTATACTAAACTATTTTAGTATACTATCTCTTGTGCTTTCTCATGCTTTTCGTTGGAAATACTCGAGGATTCAAAGAAAAAATTACGTATAAAAGACGACCAAAAAAAATCGCATTTTTTTTTCACCAGAAGATGACGGAAGAACAGTTTAATTGTGTTATCAAATTGTACGTGAAGAAACGCATCAGTTGAACGTAAAAAAAATTCCCGAAATTAATGTTCCTCATTGTTATCGAAATACGAGTATAAATTATTTTTTCATCATCTCAGTAGCTTACTGAACAGAAACAAGATTGTCCTTCTTTTTAAATAAACGTTACAATTTTAGAAAATTATCAATATTTTTTTCATTCTTTAACAAGGTCTTTAACAGAATGAGTTGTTCTCCGTTGTCTATAAAATCTGTTTTTATCTGTATCACACGTTTTCTCATAGCCTCTTTTTCGTCTTCACTGTGCAAAGTTTGGAATACACACTTATTGGTTTATAATGCGAAGGTCAAATGTAATCGACTAGAATAGGTAACATGAGTCGCTTATGATTTTTTATTAATATTTATTATTATAAATACTTACTGAAAAAAAACTTTAATAGTCTTAGTATTACCATTTTAAATATTAATATGATCCACACATGGATAAGTTTATTGGGTTGCACTGTTACATTACCTTCTATCGTTACACGTCTTGTGTCAGATTTGCTAAGGATTTTCACGAATTGACAAGACACGATAACATTTCTAAAATAGTCGACCATGCATAAAACTCGATGGCTTAACATTACGCAAAATTTCTGATGAGGCTCAGATATAATTGAAGTTGTACTAAAAAAACTGTAGGGAACGCATATATGAACGTAGTCGAAAAAGAACCGGCGTCATGGAAGAAGGAAAAAGTGTAAAAGTCAGTTGGAAAAAGATTACAAGAAATGCTTCCCTGAATTAACATAGTCCCTCGTGTTCGTCTGTCCAAATAAAAAATGGCGTACATGGACTACATAAACTCTCATTTTCAACGTGAGTTTCGAAGTATATGTAAATTCTGGACGAGATTCACGTTGTGCTATGCAAATTAGCTTCTCTATAACGGCACCTTGACTGAAGTTAATCTCCAACTCGTGTGGACGTGGACTAATAGGGATAGCTCGGCTTCGGTGCTGCGTTTTATCTACATCAACCGAGTCCTAGTTAAGAGAATCAATATAAGGTTCTTAGGTGATTCAAAGTTTTCATTTTATAGTTTACTCGGATCATAGGCTCGTCCGGATTCGTGTCAGCTAATATAAGCCTAAAGTTAGGTTAGTTGGCTACTGGAAATTGAAACCACATTATTTGATGCGCGAGTTATCCAGGACCAGTTGCTACTAATACTACAGCGGGAATTGATGGGGGCTATCGTTTGGAATAAGTGGTGGGATATATTAAAATCCAATATTAGGTCTTTTGCTGCTGATTGAGTCGGCGACTATAATCTAGCTAGATTAGCAACGCAAACAGCGTATGAAGCGAAAGTTGATCCGGTGATCAAATCCTGTGTTAGTGGGAAAGTAGCTGTAGTTAGGGCGGAGCTGGCCTCCTTGCTATCAACAAGGATCGAGCAAAAAAATGTCTTCCGAGGCAACGAACATGGCCGCTTAGTTGCATGCAGAGGAGACTCGAAATGCATCCAATCGAGATATCACGAGTATCACATTGCTGGACAAGTGGTCCATGACTGCAAACGCTAACGTATGTAAGGCTTTTCGAGACGACTTTCAGGATCTGTTTACCAGGGAGTGCGGTCTGGGCCCTGCTCAGTTCGACGCCTATTTGGCCAACCTTCTGCGCATCGAGGCGGCTGGATGCCCGGGCCCTGTCGCAATCACTTAGAACTAGGAAGCGCCGAAGTTGGTTGACCTGGACAAAACTCCGTTATTAGTTGTTCTTCCTTACGAACTGTACTTTTAGCAGTCTCCCGTCTTTGTCCCCTTACTGATTTACAACAACTGGATGAAGCATAGGTCTATACCTCAACGCTTCACCAGGGGTGCGATTAAGTTGGTTTACTATAACAAAAATGGTGTAGATGGGGTAGGTAATTATCAGCCTTTGACAATTTTAAACCAAGACTTTAGGATTTTAGCTAAAATCTTAGCCGATCGTTTGGATGCTGAACTGTCTAGTCTGATAGGCCCAGAGCAGACTTCTAGCGTGAAGGGCAGGATTGTTCAGGACAATTTGTTCGTCGAGCCAGTCAGCAGTGAAGCCGCGTTGATCAATTTAGATCAGTCCAAGGCATTTATTATTATTGACAATCGATTTCTGGAGTCTGTCCTTTCCACCGCAGTTCTTCTGGCTGTACTTTTGTACCATGATTCGACTTCGAAATGCGCCTCCCGGTGTGCTGGTAGAAGGGACTGGAGTAAGATCGGAACCTTTTGTCTTGTCTCGCTACATTTGTCAAGGTTTTCACTTTCGCCTTTGTTTTACCTTCTTGCGTTGGAGCCTTTCTTTCGCAAGTTACAGGCAAATGCGTTCCTACGCGGAATTTCTTTACCTAGTGCTAATATCTCCGCCAGGTATTCTAACGGTCTCGACGACGTATCGGTTCTTGTTTCGAGCAGAGCCGTGATTAACGAAATTAACAAAGAGATCAACCATGATAAGACCGTTGTTGGCTTGCAGTTGTGCGGGTGGAAGGTGGCTTCTCTTCCCGGGCTGTTCCTCTGGATGGACGGGCCGGTCAATATACTTTGCGTCTGGTTCGGTCCCGGTCTCCTGTTGGAATTGAATTGGTCTGAGGTGCAGGAGAAGGTGTGGTGCACAGTTCGTCTGTGGTTCCGAAGGAGGCTTTCCTTAAAGGGGAGAATGGAAGTATGTTCTTTGCACATCTACTCAATTCTCCTTTACAGACTCTTCGTACTTCCACTTTTGTGTGTCATACTAATGTGTTTAGTAAGGTTTTTGTTCTAGTTCTAGTGGGGAGGCAAGGATCTTAAAATATGTCGTGAGATCTGTTCCTTTGCCCCTCTGAAGGTGGTTTGTGTATGGCTCCGTTGAAATTCGTCAATATACGCTTCGCATCTCTTTCCTAGACCCGATGTGTTTACAATTGTATGAGAATGGCGAATTCTGGAAGTAAGCCGACCGCAAGAACGTCCCATCCCTGAGGAGTGTGCATTCACCCGAAGAGGAAACTCCCACCCCGTTTACCCCGAGGCGAGTGCTTCTTCTATCGTGAATGTCGCATGTCTCTCAAGTTCCACTTACTGGCGACGGATAGCTTCTGGGACGTCCAGGCGTTGTCCTGTAAGGCGTTATATCACGTCCTAGTTATTGCGAGTCGTTGAAAATGATCTGATTGTTGTGGTGTGAAGATTATTGTTATATATCTTCGAGTCAGTGATAGTGGCTAGCTAAGTATAAAACACATGTAGGCCAGCCTTCTCCAGTAACCCCATTTTGGGCCTTCTACTACATTTGTACATATTCGTACAATAAATATTGTTAGTCTACTAAACCTTAGGTTGCGTGGAAGACGAGATCTTGAGACGGGCGACTGCTAGATTGAAGTTTATGCACCATATAAAATTTTGCTCCGTCTTTGTAATTACGATCGCCGGACTTTCTCAGTCACCTGTCATTTTTGTTGTCTCATTCCAGTCTAATGTCGTAGAACGTAAGACTCGAACATATTAATTCGTTTGTTGCCCTTTTCAAAGAACTATTAGACAAAATAAAAAGAACTACTGTAATAGCGGCGTCTACTGAAAATGGACAAAATTTGGCATCGTGCTGTTAACAAGTACCAGCAGAGAAAAGGTTTTAGACCCAAGTACATTCAAACCAATATTATTATTATTTTTTTTCATCTATACTATATGTCTTGGTATATTTACTTGAATTATTTTTATTTAATTATTTTTTATATTTAATTTTATTTATTTTAATATTTTATTTAAATTATAGTTTTATAATATTTTATATTTAATTTTAAATTTAGTAATTAAAACTTATATTTAACGATTAAGTTATAATTATTTCTAATAGTTGTTCTATTCTTTATCAATTTATTTTCCTATTTAGCAATTAATTTATATTTGCATTTATATGTTTTAATTTAAATTTAATAATTAATTTATATTCTACTTGTGTATCTGTCTGTATTTCTGAGATCAGGTATTATGCAGACTATTTACATTGTTTTTCATCTTTGCTGCCATATTTATCACAACTTTTCATCAGGACAACCTTCAAAAGCTGGACGACACTTCGTAGATATCTCTCCCGAGTTATCCCCCCCACCATAGAGGAGAACATGACTGAAGACTGTCTACTCCATCCCGTGCAGCTGTGGAAAGAAATGTAAAGGGGGGACAGGCCGCCCCCTTAAGGTAAGGCTTCAATAACACTAAAAATGCTGGAAGGGGAAAATCAGGCGTGGCTGACCACATATGGAGAGAAAGGGAAATCACTACGCTCTGTGGGATCAGGTTGAAATCATAGACAAAAAACATGATGGAAAATTCGTAAACTTAAGGAATCAGCACATATGCTAGGCCACAAAAATCTCCTGAGTCGACCAAGCATAGAAATGAATACAATATGGGAACCAGTATTAAGGGGTACCAGAGAAAAGCAATAATAACAACAAAAATCGCAATATGAGCTCTGGTAAATAAAAAAAGTGCAAAAATTGCAATATGTGCACTAAGAAAAATAGACATTAGATTTATTACACCCAGATATTCATACACAGATGTCTTCAGATGGCAGAGTGGATAAAGGCGTTGGTTAGATCCAGTGACAGGACCCAAGGCGTTTGAGTTCAAAACCTGGTTAAGGCGGTGGAGAACTTGGAGAGGGGAATTAACAGGAGATAACTGTTAACTGTCATCCATTAAACACGGCCCGTGGAACTAGAAGAGTCTACCTCAGCGAGCGACATAAAGGGTTCAGTTCAATATTCCAACCACCTGAAGAAGGCCGAAACATTGCGATAAATATGACAACAAAGATGAGGATGATAGCCCGAACAATGTAAATAGTGTATATTTCACATATGTATTGTTGCTAACTGGTTTATTTATTATTTTGTATTTATTACCTCTTAATTTATATTTAATATATATTTTATAAAATTTATTTAATAACTTGTCTTTAAAGAAATAATTAGTAAAGAAAAATTATTAAATAAAAGATGGGAAGACCAATTCAAAAGGAAACAGTCGAAGTGTAGCAGAAGACAGAAAAGAATTACGACTGAAATAATAATTAGAATTAAAGAATTGTGAATGGAAATAAAATATGTCAAAAGAAAAATCGGAGTGTGAACAAAAAACAGAAGAAAAGAGCGGAAGGAAAGAAGGAAGAAAGGAAGACCGGAAGGAAGGAAGAAAGAGCGAAAAGAAGGAAGAAAGAGAGGAAGGTAGAAAGAACGAAAATAAGAGCGAAAGAAAGAGCGAAATGAAAGAAGAAAGCGCGGAAGTATGAAAGAGCGAAAGGAAGGAAGAAAGAGCGGAAGGAAGGAAGGGAGAAAGAGCGGGAGAAAGAGCGAAAGGAAGGAAGAAAGAGCTGAGGAAAGAGCTAAATGAAGGAAGAAAGAGAGAAAGAGCGAAAGAAAAGAAGAATGAAAGAAAAAAAAGGGCTGAAAATGAAAGTAAAAAAAAAAAGAGAAAAAAATGAGTCAGAAAAAGAAAATGTAATAATGTAGTAGGTAAGGAAAAAAGAGGAAGAAATAGAGAATAAAAGAGAAATCGCAACAAGAGACACAAGATTGATGGAGGAAATGGAAGTGTCAGAGATGCATCCAAACCGAGGTAGAAAGAAAAAGAGCAACTAAGGTTGCTTTTACATGCTTATACCAATTTGACATTCGCAGTTTTCATCAGAAAATAGAGATGACTTATTTATAGCCGGCTACGTTTTTTGTGTTTTTCAGAAGTGCGTTCTTTAAACCCATTTCTTAGAAAATGTCAGGAAAATACATTAATATTAAAGAAAAATCAAAGAAGTTACTTTCTTTGCTATCAACAACTGATAAGTATAGAGAAAGATCTATTTTAAATTTTCTCCACACAGAGAGGCCCAAGCACACACGCAGTTATGATTGAGAATTGCTTCTATAACTACCGAAATCAATAATACACACACACACACAGACACACACACACACACACACACACACACACATATATATATATATATATATATATATATATATATATACTGACGTTGGATATTATGAATTTTCACTAATATATATATATATATATATATATATATATATATATATATGTATATATATATATATATATATATATATATATATATATATATGTATATATATATATATATATATATATATATATATATATATATATATATATATATATGCTGTTTTAATGTTAATATAAACAGCATAATTGCATATAAGGATTTTTGTTTGTTTTTTCTGTATATTTTTCTACATACTGTCGGATCTATATCCATATATTTGCTTATATATATATATATATATATATATATATATATATATATATATATATATATATATATATATATATATTGTCGTTGGATATTATGTATATTCACTAATATATATATATATATATATATGATTTCATGTTCATACTTGATGTTGGCTTTTTTGTTTTTATTAATAAAGCTTCCATTTTTTTAGCCTTACATGTAGGTGTTCACAATATCTTGATCGTGTTTTTTAAAATGAAACCTTATATAAATACATACATACAAAAATCTATTTCTTGTTAACAGTTGATACATTTATATATTTCAATCTTTGGAAAAATGGCATATTCATATATACATATACTTAAAACTGCCTGACAGCCCTGATTTTTTTCACTATTCTCAACATTGCTTTGAGGTCTGAAAAACATTTCTGGGTATTCGTATCTTTGAACTTAGCATTACATATATTACCCAGACTCTTAACTGTTTTTCTTATAGCGACAGGATAATGTTTCCTGCAAACTTGAACAGGATTATTTTGAACAATAAAAAATATTAAAAAATTAAAATCTTCAGACACACCGGGTTGTAGATTAATATTCTTTCGTTTTTTTTTTGTTATTATTTCATTTAGATTCCGCGACTAGTTTCGGCCAACATGGCCATCATCGGAAGAATAAATATTTCTGCTTGCTGGTAGCAGTGGGCTACAGAAATGAATGTCTTGATGGAGAAAATGAACTTTTGTCTCCAGTTTTCATTTGTTTTTTTTTTATCTTTTTAACATGAATCTTTTAACATTCCTTGTGTTGGTCAAACAGTCTCTTTTAAGTCGTTATTTGAGATGGGTGGATCTAAGCTTCTCTGAATTCACTTGGTCAGTTTGACAGTTTTTATTGTCCTGGAGAGGGGATGTGTCTCTGTTTAGTGTTTGTGTGTGTGTTATTTGGTTCTAGTGAGTATGATATGTGTAAGCGTGTGTATTGCTGTGGGTGTGTGTTATCATTTGGATCATTAGGGAGTGAGTGAGTATGATGTGTGTAAGTGTGTATATTCGTGTGGGTGTGCGTATAAGTGCGAGGTCTCAACACCTCCGTAAGCATGTCTGTCTTGTGTGGGTGAGAAATGCGGGTAGGTTTTGATTTGTTGAGTTATATATTAGTACTATCTATATTGTTAAATTTATGCTTTAGCCCGGCTGGACATTGTGTTTTTAGACGTTGTATCCACTTATTTTCATGGGACTCTAAAATCTTTCTAATGTTATCTGCTCTGAAGTTTTCTATTCTCTCAATTATAGTGAATATATATATATATATATTGTGGCGGGATATATATCTACGAACGGGGATTTAAATGAGAAAGTGTTTAGTTTTAAATAATTCTGAGCAATCTCATCTAAAAATGGTATCTGTAACTCAGAAATTCGCCCACGTATTGCTGCAGGTGATGGCCAAATTAGCAAGAATATGGAGTAGCAAAATCAGCGTTCGAACGAAGTACAGACTGTAAAAATCTCTGGTAGCCTCTATTTTCCTATATGGATGTGAAATGTGGACACTATTCGCAGAAACAGAGAGAAGGAACCAAACGTTTGAGAACAAATGCATGAGAAAACTTTGAATCTTCTAGTGGGAACATAAAACCAATAAGTTTGTGCAGAAAACCAATAAGTTTGTGTGCTAACACTAACCTCATTTTGCCTCTGTCAAACGGAGATAATGGCGTCGGTTGGACACGTTACGAGGTACGAAAGCCTGTGCAAGACCATAATACAATGCACCGTTGATGGTGTACTTAGGAGATGACGCCAACACAAAAACTGTTTGGAGAGTCAAAAAATGTATAAGTATACCAGAATTGATGACGGCTGCCGTTGATAGACCGTTGTGGAGGAGATTCAGTGCGGCTTCTGCATTCGTATCCACACCTACGATTAAAAAATTCAAGGGTATGATGATGATGATGATATATGAATGGTGCATTATCTAAGTAATTTGAGCTTTAATAACTATGTGTGTTTAGTTTTTCTTTTCAATCTCGTATTGTGTATTCACACATCAGATTTTAAGTATCGATGAAGTCGTATCTATATATGTAGTCAGCAGTTCAAGTCGATCTCGGTCGACCGGCTGATCGGTTGAACTCTCTGCCTTCGGGCGGGGAGGAACCCGAAGGAGGCTACGTCGAAGGGCGGATTCTCTTTCGGGGAGGTAAACCGGCCCTGAACCCGTTTATACGGGTTCAATGAGCATATTTTGAGGCCGAGCCCACAGGCTCGGAGATCCCACAGGCTCGGAGATCCCACAGGCTCGGAGATCCCACGTTAAAAAGGCCTTGTGCCACATGAAGCCCTCGTAGCGGGGGTGACTGAATATCGTCGTATCTATATATAGTACATGCATACATGAGGCGTGATGTTACCAAAGGAAATCTAACTTAAAATATAACAATACAAAAATAGTATTTCTATTATTTACTAATAAAATATTGCAGTTACTGAAAAGTATTACCGAAACACTCAATGAGCGTTGCTCCATTGAATTTATTGCTTAGTTGAATGTCAGAAAATCTAAGATTCATGCAATTTATGTGTTTATGATTCTGTAGTGCCTATCGAATGGGAGAGCCGAGTTTGAATTCCAGTCGAATCCATTACATTCACTTATGTGCTAAAACCCTTGGGAAAGGTATGAATTCTCTTCTTCTCCCCGAAGCTTTGAGTAAGTAGCAGGACAGACCGGGTTCTATATCATTGGATGGCAACTGGTCTACCGCAGAAAGAAATGGCAAACAACTGCGCGAAAAAATTGCCTCGTCAGCCATGTATTGAAAGATTCATGATCGCCTAAGCATGTATCACGTATGGCACATGACTGACTGAGTACAAATCCGCAATGATTGAAGGCGGATTTTCCTCCTCGACACTTACAGTTTTCATTTATTCCGAACCATTTTAAACATTGATTCGGGGTTTTATACAGTTGGCAGATATTTCTGAACGTGTTTGGCCCCATGCGTCACAACCAAATGATTTGACGAGGCTATTTGAGAAGATGTTTCGATCTTTTAAGATTATTCAGTTGGTTTTGGAGCAAATTGCCTTGAACGAAAGTACACCTAACACTGCATATACTATGATCAATCTCTTCATGCCCTATACTAAATTTCTTATAACTGATATATACACCGAAATATTTCAGTGTCTCATATTTACTAAATCCACATCCTGAACATTTAGGATATATCTATTTAATTCTAATTTCATAAGACATGTTTCTTTACTTTTTGTGCAACATTTGTCATTTTGTATGTATTAATTTTCCAGAATATGTCAGTTTGTTACGTTTTTTGCTAACATCTTTTATCATTTCTATGTTCACCTTCCTCTCTTATTCTCTCACTTCGATGATTAATTTGTTTGGTTCTGCATTTACAAATATATATATATATATATATATATATATATATATATATATATATATATATATATATATATATATATATATATTCCTTTTGTCACGATTTCCTGTGTTGATTTTTCGTCTTTACCTGTGTTGAGGCTAGTTCCGTTTGTCTAGCCTATTACTGGTTCAACTTCTTTAATTACCCTTGGGAATTCACTATTTATACATTGTGTCACTTTCGCTGAATTTGATGAAATGTATTTCTTTAATGAGAATATTGTCGTTTTAAAACGTTAAAAACGTGTCTCTGCAAGCAAGCATTATCTTATCGCCTACGATATTGACATTGCCTATGAGTGTTTTAGATTTAAAAGAAGAGCGTTTCTCAGAAATTATGAAATCAATTTCATTTTTTTTTGTTTCTGCATCTGCAATTTTCCTAGTATAATTACAACAATTTCGTTTTTTTTTTAAATAGTAATCATAACTGTGTTTTGTAAAACTCTATAGCTTAACACATTTCTCTTCTTGATTCCAATTACTTCTTACGCGCGGTTCTACATCTTTCATTATCCTGTCTTTTAAAATTAGATACATAAACGTTGCAGGTTCGATTCCTGTCAGAAGAGCGCATATTTTCTACGAAATTTCTCGAATATTCAGTTCGGTAAACGGGATTAATACTGTTTAATTAAAAAAAAGAAAAAGGAGCATTTACTCATATAAGTCGTATCCATAAAAATAACGAAAAAATATATTAAAATATTTGTCAGATTTAATCGATTTCATATATATATATATATATATATATATATATATATATATATATATATATTAGGTTGGTGCAAAAATAATATCATTTTTTGACGTTGTTTTTAACGTCAAAGAACGATATTATTTTTGCACCAACCTAATATATATATATCCCGGTAAGATGAGAACGAATAGAGTACAATTCTATCGTTCGTAACATTTAATTTAAAAGACAGCTCAATACAATGTAGAGCAATATTATTTATTTTAGGATATTACATCGAAAACATGCCAAAATCGCTACACAAATGCAATCGTGTTTCGATGCGTATCAATGCATCTCATCAGGCGATTGTAAATTACTAGTGAGTGAACAATTTATTTATATTTAAAAGTAAAATACAACCTCTTTTTACGAAAAAGAAAAAAAGTGTGGTGTTATAAGGTTTGTGAGTTTGTAGTCTGATCAACCAATCAAATATGACCTTCGTTAAATTTAAACTAGGCGAAGAAGAAAAAATGAAAGAAATATTTTTTTACAAATAGGTCATGACCCGTAGATTGGCAGCTTACGACAGCCAGACATAAACGGTTACATAAATGAATACATCAATTAAACAAACTAGATGATGCTATTACCTAAGAAATAAAAATGGGGTGAGGTGGTAATTTAGCGAAATGCTGAACAAGTTATATGCTTTGTGAGTTTCGTACATAATTTTTTTATAGTTGACAAATAAATAGCTTCTTTAAGAAACTAGTAAATAATTTAAACGTATAGTATTATTTGGTAAATTAATATGCAACTTTTGAATAAAGACACATTATATAAGATGTTAATAACAATAACCAATAAATGTAAAATGTTAAAAATACTAACCAAATACCAATACATCTGTACAAGATATTAATAATACCACCAGATTAATAAAAAAAAAATTAACATTTTACATTTTATGTATCCGTTTATATCTGGATGTCGTTAGCTGCCAATTTATATATGACCCATTTATAAATATTTTTTTTTTAATTTTTTCTTCTTCGTTTCGTTTAAATTTAACGTAGGTCATATTTAATTGGTTGATCAGAATAAAGCCTACAAACCATATAAACATGGTTTCATGGTAAGAATAATACAGTATTAAAATAATAATGTAATTATCACGGTGCAATCTTCGAAGCCATAAAATTTCTGTATTTTAATTTTTTTCGACGAACTTTGGCGGAACGCAGTCTTCCCAAATTTATTTTTTCATCCCATCTGACTCTGCGTGATTCATGGCGAAGATTAATGATTAATAATAGGTATTGAAAATGCAAGGTTTTTATATACTGAATTGCTCATCACACCGATCTCAATTGAAAAAGAAACTTCACATCATCCTTGCAGCTTCATGAACCTTTATCAGACTTAGATAAATTTATTAAATATCTTCAAGAAAAGAACTGACGGAGCGAAAGCATCACTTGAAAGATCGGTAATATCATGCAAAATAACTAAAAAAGCGAAATACAAAAAAATATCGCCATCTTTAATCAAAATTATAATTTCGTTTAATTAAATTTATTTCGGCATTCTTGATAAAAAATGTTTTACTCGAAAAAGTTAACAAGGTATAAAATGTCAAATGTGGTCTTTATATTTTTTTTACGATAATTTATAAATCTCTGTAAATTGATATTTCGTGTTTTCTTTTTTTAATTTGATTAGTAATGATTCGCTTCATATTTTCGAAGTTGAATTTATTCGTTTGTCTGAGATACGCATATTTTTTTTTTTGAAGAACTGTTTCACAGACTTAAGATGGCATCATCTAAAAATGTATTTTTCTCCTCAAACAGGATTAACATTCTGCTGTTCCATACAACTCCATACGGTTGTTATCAAACATTTTCTATTCTTGTTCTCTCTCTCTTTATTTTTATCTCATAATATAAATTATTTTTAAATTTATACTTTGTAATTCATTCTTCCCTGGTCCTGTTTTCTCAAAATCTCCCCAAAAGGCTCGATATATCAATATAGCAACTAAGAGCGATTAAGATTTCCCTGTCAGGGCAATACTTCAATATTGCTTTTGATTTATTTCTCTTTAAGTTAAGACCGTCTTTTTCTCAAAACTTTATTTAAAAAGGGGCTCTACAGAAAGGTGATTATTCTTCCGACAGATACGCTTCCCATCCCGCGTAATATTGTTACTTCTTTTTTTTTATTTTCCAAGTTGAAAAAGAATTTGATAAAATGGAATGATATAGCCAATCTCTTCTGTAATAATGGTAGTCGAATAAAAATGAAATATGGAGGATTCGTAGTGAGTTGGTAAATTTAATAAATTTCAAGTAAAATTAGAAATTTATATTTTTTAGTTAAAATAGATGCAATAAGAAATTCAACTTCAATGAAACGAATGTTTATCTGGGAGATGTGTATGTTGCTTTTGTCTAGCGGCATATCAACACCTCTATAGGTTGTTTAATATCGAAATATAAATATTATATTTATACACAATTTTATGGCTTCAGCTAAATATATTTGGAGCAAAACTACCGTAATTCCCAATGTATAATACGCATTTTTTTCTAAAAAAAAAAAAAAAAAAAGTAGGGGAGCGTATTATGCACGGATACAAAAAATCTTTAGAAAATTGCAGTTTCATAGGTCGATTTCAGTTGTGAAATGATTACTCATATACGACAATTTGATAGCAACATTCAGCGATTGTGACGCTATAAGGGTTTCAAATACAATCATATGTAACTGACAATACTTTCAAATGTAAAATAAAATAAGAATTATTATAATAAAGCTAAATTAGAATAATATTATTCTATGTTTAAAACCATCTTTAATAAGAGTAGGAAAACTGGCAGCAATGAAATTGGAGAGGTACAATTTATTTTGTTTGATTACCAAACAAGGAGGGCATATTATTCGTGAATAGAAGCATTTTCCCACAATTTTAGGGTCGCGTATTATGGATGAAGGCGTTGTATACATGGGGAATTACGGTATATACATTCAACTACAGATAAAATGTATTGGTCATTTTTTTATAAAATGTATTTTTGGCCATTCTTCATAAATACGTGTTGTTTGGTAATTCAATTTTAAATACGTCTTTGTAATTTTACAGGATGGTCTGAAAGTCTTGTCACCGACTACTTCACTTTCAAACTGTAGGAGCTTGTGTCAGCCATCTGAAATAGAATATTATATTAACTAGCGGTGACAAGACTCTCGGACCACATGGTACCTAAAGTCGCCTTATACATGGGTATATACGGTATTCATCAGTATTATTTTTTTTCTGATTTACTAATTTAATTTATATTTTTTTTTATTTCCTCTACATATCATTGTCCCTGCAACTTCTTTTTATTCAACTACTTT
>OZ010572.1:30289019-30291519 GCA_963932145.1 Acanthosepion lycidas
AAATTGAAAGCGGTACCTATTTACCATTCTCTTTTGGCTTTGAAGTAAAGATAAAAGACTTACACCCCCATACACACACACGTACATTTCAGCACATAGACATTATCTATGGATCGGCATCTCTCCACTTGTAAATGCGAAGAATAAGACAAGTGTACTGAGACGTAACGAAGCTACAAAACAAGCTGTTCCCACTTTACAATCAACTGCTTGAAAGCTAACAAGTGACTTCCGTTGCCACCTTTTTCTGGTCGGGGTATGCGCCAACATTAACTAATCTTCCCGTCAGATCTGGGTAATCGGGATATGTCACCGGTTGAGTGCGCGCGACCGGAAGTTAGGCTTAGGCAGTAGGTGGAGGGACAATGTATTCATTTCCTTTCTTGCCTTTGCGACCCTTTTGGTCTCAGTCCGATGAATGACATCTGTACATTTCTATGTACGCAAGTAGGTGCGTATGTATGTAACACACACACGCATATATATATATATATATATATATATATATATATATATATATATATATATATATATATATATATATTCATAATTTTTGAAACGTACAAATAATAGTACAGAGGCAAAATGCAGACGCTATGTGTATATATGCATATTTATGAAGAAAAGAAAACAAACGCACTCAATACTTCTATTGTGCATATTTAAAAACTGAAGAAACTCCATAGTACGTGAATAGTTTCAAATTAGATTAAATATTCGTATATTTTTACGTGAGATTTAAATCACTTTAAGCTGCCGTGTCCCCTCATGAAGTAGTCGATTACTGCTCTCCACAATTTCCTGTCCTTTGTAGCTCTTTTGAAACATTGCACATGCAAAAGAATTGTTTAATATATATAATTTAAAACACTCAGCGTCTCTCGTTCCTGCCCATGCGTAGTTAAAACAACGTAAACAAACCCAGTCCGATGAAGTCCTAATGGAAGAAACGCGCCAAAAAATTTTTTTTCGAATTTGTCATACATTTTTCTTTCAAAACTATTCTTGATATATAAAAATTCATAAATCGTTACTCCATATATATAATCCTTTGTATATACACTCTAAATCTAATCATCAACCATCTATAAGTAATCATATACATTTATCTATCGAAAAGAGAATAATTACAAATTCAGGAAAAGAGAAGATTTTCTAAGAAAATATTAATTTCTATAATAAAGCTCTAAAAGATTGTGGCTACAAAAGCCCAAAACTAACTTACATAAAAATTGAAAAGGAAAAGCATAGAAAAAACAGAAGTAGAAAATCAATTTTGTATACACCCCCATACACCGAAATGGTAAAGAACAAATTAGGATAAAAATTTCTTGCATTAATCGTTAAACATTTTCCAAAAGATAGTAAACTCAGTACAATTTTTTATAAAAACACCCTAAAATTAAGTTACAGTTGTACTGACAACTGAGAAAAAATTATTAAGAAACATAATGTTAATATCTTGAATAAACAGTTAGACCAAGAAAAAAGAAATTAATATAATAATAAAATAGATCAAAATATACAAAAATTATAATTACTGCAGAAATCCTCACAACTGTCCTCTTAATAATAAATGTCGCACTAAATCATTAGTGTTACAGTGCAATGTCTCATTGAGGATCCAGACAACGTAAAAGTCTACATTGGATGCACAAGACATGAATTCAAGAAACGGTATAACCAACTTCAAAGATCTTTTAGGATAAACAATTACCAGAATCAGACGTCGCTATCTAAATATTTCTGGCACTTAAAAGAAACCAATAAAACACCTACTGTGAAATGGAAATTAATAAGAAAAGCTAGAATTTGTAGGTCATTAAATGACCCATGTCCTTTGTGCATACGTGAGAAAGTATACATTATTAGGTTTATAAAAAATAAAAAAATACTTAATCAGAGAAATAAAATAGCTATTTTTTGCCGATATTGTCAAAGATTTTCCTTAAATAATGGTTAAAAAAGCTGATAAATGAAATATACATATTTATATTTGATATTTAATAATAATTTTTAAATAATTTAGGTAATTCTATCACGTTTTTTATTTGTTTTAAAAGAAGTATGGACTATTAGTAATTAGAATTAGGAATAATTTTAAAATTGTAGTTCAATACAACGTAATCATATACAAAGAACCCTTTTACAAAAATCTTTGTATACAATTACAAATTTAACGGTGAAACAAAAGTGCCGAAAACGTTTTTGTCGTTGATAAAGACCAGACGACGTGCGTTGAACGGATGTCATCATTCCTTGAAAATGTCCCCCTTAACCTATCTTAACTTAACCTCTTTCGATACAATTTTGATACAATAGCTGTCAATGAAAATAAATACCCTACCACATATCTGAATTTCCCCGTATCCTGAGAAACTAATATTATAAATGTATATGCTTATAAAACTCAGTAAATTTCAAAATAATTTTTTTCCAAAATTCGCTTGAAACAGGACTAGGAAATTTAATTTAATTCCGTAATTGAATTTGAAGTTTT
>OZ010572.1:30306519-30341519 GCA_963932145.1 Acanthosepion lycidas
AAAATATGTCTGTTTCGAGAGTCGATGATAAATCAGTTTAAAGTTACTATCCAGACTTTGCTTGGCCATCGACGTGCTCCGAGGCCGAAAGGTCAAAGCACATGAGATGTAATGACGGTTTCCTTTAGGGGAACGCAGGTTCGAATCCTTCCTGGGAACGAATATTTTCTAATAAGATTTCTCGAATATTCAAGCGGGTACACGAAAACAAATACACTGTTTGATAAATAGAGCGTCTACTGAAATAACGTTTTATATATATATATATATATATATATATATATATATATATATATATATATATATATATATATATATATATATATATATATATATATATATATATATATATGGAACAAACACTAATATTCCATGATTATAATTTATTACACTATTGTATGTCGATGAATTGGATTGTTATTACGATTCCAATGTAATAAATTAATGATTTTCCATTAACAGGACTAGAACTTGCAAAACTTGGGACGACCCATGCCCTTTGTGCCTCCATGAGAAACTACACATTATTAAGCTTCTAAACAATAAAAACCTATTAAACAACAGGCAAGAATTAACGGTTTTCTGCCGACACAACCGAACTTACGCTCTGAATAACTAGCTAAAAACACGCATACAATAAAATAAATTTTAAAATCCATAGCCCATATACATAGTTTTAATACCCTACAAAAAAATTATAACCCTTTATGAAGTCGTCAAAAAACAAACGTTACGGCTTTTTTATATACACAAATCCCTTTCATAAAGAGATATAATAAAAGAATAAAATAAAAATAATTAAATCTCCATAGACGCTCAAGCCTGACTATGCGAAAACTTCCTCCGTCGTAAATTTAGCCACCCCCACCTTACCCTGACCCGGCATCTATGAAAGTAACTCTATACTGATACAAATTATTAACACCCCACCCCTGCCTATTCTAAACAATCCGCCCTTGATGTCACCATGGAAATTTTTGATTTCAATTCTGACCATACTATTAAAACTCGTAAATTTCAGAAATAAGTCATTCCCAAAAAATTTCGGTTGAAGATGGAACAGAGCCTACTTTAACTCAAGTTAATTCAAATATTATTTTGAAGTTTTCGGCTCTCGTTTTGAAACATGAGACCTCTTATGTAGCGAGTTGGAATCATATTTTTAAATAAATAATTATATTTATGCTCTACTTTCGTATCGAGCACTATTTTTTTAAAATAAAAACAAAAATACTAAGGATCTTTGGATTATTTACCAAACCAGTTTATTTCCTATTTTCTACAATATTTTCACATATATATATATATATATATATGTATGTGTGTGTGTGTGTGTGTGTGTGTGTGTGTGTGTGTGTGTGTGTGTGAAAATATATAGAAAATAGGAAAGAACTGGTTAGGTAATTAATCCAAAGTTCTTTAGTATTTTTGTTATTATTTAAAAAAAAATAGTGCTCGATACAAAAGTAGAGCATAAATATAATTATTTATTTAAAAATATGATTCCAACACGCTGTTGCGTATTGGAATCATATTTTTAAATAAATAATTATATATATATATATATATATATACATATATATATATATATATACAAATAATGAGAGAAAGAACAGATGGAGTAAAATTCCAGTGTTCGTAGCATTTATTTTTGAAAGTGCTCAATACAAAGTAGAGCTATATATTATTATTATTAAAGATTATAATGAAAACATGTTGAAATCGGTGCACAAGTATTCATGTTTCAATACTGTGATTGTTTTTCTTCAGTCGATAGTAAGTAACTGGTGATTAAATGATTTTTAAGAAAATTTAAAGACAAAGCGTAACCACTTTTCCGAAAGTTAATGGCGGGAAATATAAGATTAGAATTAAATTTATTTTCAATTCTAACCATGTATTTCACTATATATATATATATATAACCGTAGTGTGGACAAAGAATTAACACTGTCTGTTGACTATAAGTTTCTTGTGTGTATATCTTGATTAACCAATTAAATTTCAGATCTTCGTTAAAGAGAGACGTATGCTCAGAGGGTGGAGGTGGGTGAGTTTTTTTTTTCTTCTTGCTATGTTAAACCGGAGCATAGACAGGCCAACATTGACAATTACAGAAAATTCGTAAACGACAAATGTATCGGGATAGTAGATAAATATGACATATACAATTTTTTGAAAGGGCATATAGGATAATCAGACGTAAAGTTAATATAATTTCTTTTTAAATTTTAGATAGAGGAAGCTTCGTAAAGGGGCCTGTAGATAAAATTAAAAATGTGGAACATCTATATAAATTATTAATAATACTAACTGGTCGGCAATAAATAGCAATATAAAAGCTGAATAAACGAAATTTGATAATTACCGGTAGAGGATAGACCATTATATACTAAGACAATAATTCTTCCAGTGAAGATGTCTTTTACAACCATAGTAAAGAACTTGAAAATTTTTAATGAACCTTGTTTCTTATGTTTATAAAATTACCTGACAAAAAATCCGTATTAGACTAAAGGAGTGAATTAACTATAAATTGCCGACAAATTTTATCTTTTACCTTAAAATATAGTTAAATTTTTTAAAAATATGTATAAACATTTCTTATAGCCATGATTGAGGAATCGGAGAGCCTCATCTGTCGTAAAATGGGTTAACGACGGAAGTTTTACGAGATAATATATATATATATATATATATATATATATATATATAACTAGACTCGTTTCGAAAAACCCTCGAATTTTTGATTTGCCAATATATATAGCTTATATATATATATATATATATATATATATATATATATATATATATATATATTATCATAATGATATATCAAAATGTGCTAGCGTATCTACGAATTTACCTGAATTTTGCTGTTTTCAAAATAACCGTTATTAGAAAACATAACTTTTAACCATGCAACTGTTTTTCTCGAAATTCATGGGACAGTCATTTTTCATATGTTCCGTATCAATTATTTGAGCATCCATAATTACATATCGACAATCATATTGGAATGGTGTTGGTCCTAAATTTGTCCTTCCACTTTTCTCTCTCTCTTTCTCGCTTTCTCTCTCTCTCTCTCTCTCTCTCTCTCTCAACATAGCAAGTTAACGCAACACATATGAAAGGGAGCAGCAGAATGAAATCTGAATTTGAAGTCATCATTAGTGCTTTTATTTTTTTTAAAGAGGCTCTTACTCTATCTGTCTCTATTTCTGAGATGAGGTAATATGTACACTATTTACATTGTTCGAAATATCATCTTCATTTTTATTGCCATATCTATCACAACGTTTCGGCCGTTGTACGCTCCGGCCTTCTTCAGATGTTTGGAATTAACAGTAGATAACTGATAACTGACATCTATTATACATGGCACGTGGAACTAGAAGAGTCTACCCCAGCGAGCGAAATAAAGTGTTCAGTTCGACATTCCAACCACCTGAAGAAGGCCAGAGGTTACAACGGCCGAAACGTTGTGATAAATATGGCAAAAAAGATGGGGACGATAGTCCGACCAATGGAAATATCGGAGATTGATTTGCTTTGTTGTTTTGTTTTTTTTAATATCTTAACGCTTTGATGGTTATTTAACGGGGACACGTTTTGTGGATTGAAAGAATACCTCTTTTTTGTGAACAATGTAAATAGTAGACACTTACTCTGTCTTGTCTAGGTCAAATGACGATGAAAACAACTGGTCACTTAAGTTAAACAAAGCTGAGCCGAGTCAGTATTTAGATTGGGGATCACTTTCGAACACTGTAAGCAACCTCGCCGCCAATATTTCTTGCTTTAAATAAACCATAATCTGCTAATAAGACGTAAGAAATAATCAATTTCTCACGATTATTGCGCATATTTTACATACCTTGGAAGCGAAATGAATTATGGGAAAATTCCCGTGGCTCATGCCTGGGACGCCTTGAATAAAATGGATGTAATGAGGAAATTTAACCTACCTGACAACCACAAATGGAGATTCATTTCAACAACTGTAGAAGCCATTGTTAATATGAGCTTCCACTGCTTGAAAATTAACTAAAATCCTGCTGCGTAAGTCTGGTGGGACCTCAGTTCAAATGCTGAGAGCTATACTTAACATGCCTTGGAGACAACATCCAACAGAATCACGGCTTTATGGTCCCATCCCATTCCTAATTACACTGTTGAAAATGTAACACGATGTTTGACTGTTAATCTTTCCATGGTTGAAATTGCCAAAGACTTAATTTGTTAAATCTGAAAGAAAAAGAAAAAATCATTAGACGCTTAAACTTAATTTGCATTTAAGATCCGTCCAAGTTATTGGAACACCCTTTACAAATCGTAACATATCAGTCTGATATATACAAAGCAGATGCACCGCAAACTACTTTGCGTCATATGGTGAAAGCTTTGTAATAAAAGCAGTATACTAGTCGGATAACCAAATCTCTTTAAATGGCCCCTGTTTAACGATGTTCCCAAGTATCTAGATGTAACTCTCAAGTCACATTGACTGCTTCTTACCTTGAACTACCTCTCTTACACGCAAGCCACTAATATTCCAGTAGCTTTTACCGATGGTGACCCGCTGTCGGACCGCCGGCGTGTTTGTATAGGCAATAGTACCACTGGCGGACCGCTAGAGGCCCACCAGTGGCCTGCTGACAATCTTCGAGTATAATGCGCTTTGCCGGTCACACCTGACGAGCAAAACAAGAACTTCTGAGTGATCTACTGCTCTGGACACCTAGCCATGATACAAATGATCTACATTGATCAGTTATGTTATGATACAGAATGCTAGCCTAATAACCTTCCGACCTTGTTGCAGGACCGTGATGGTTGGCGTGATAGACTCATGAGATAGCTCAACCGGATGAAATTTATGTCATTACTATTTTCTTGAGGCTGGTACATTCGCTTGACGTACTTGATAGAGGTGGTCCCGTGTTAGACGTTGCTTTGAATTGTGGGAAATTCACTAAATGTTTCCAATTGCTCGTCAGAGTAAGAAATGGTTTTAAACAAAACAAGATATCTCTGCCAAAGGATACCAACAATCAACAACCAGATTTTGTCTCATAAGTTATGCTCAGATTCTAAATCTTGCAACTGTGCAATCGCTTCGACATCTTTCATATTATTCACGCTCTTCTTCGATCCATGCTTTTTATCGTTCTCGAAGACACGATCAAATTTAACTTTTGTTTTAGTTTTGTCTTCTACTATAACTAATTATTCTTTAGTTTCTCCTTCCCTGCCTTTTTCTTTCTATAATACCACCTCATCTTGCTCATTAGAAATTGACTCCACTGAATGTCTAGAATAAATAGAGGATCTATATTGGACCACAGAGTCGTGCATATCTGGCGAGGACAAGAATACCGAAATATTTTAAAACTCATCAAGAGTGGGGTAAGATGGAAATGAGTGTACGGACTTATTTAATCTCTTCTTTGACTGTTCTGCGCATATACAAGCACAATTATGAAGAGATGGGTACTGTGCATTAAACATCACATATCACATCATAAACAATTCTACCAGTAGAAAACAGCCATCCTGATTTTCATTTCGAGGCCAATGCATTAAAAATGGGAAGAGACTCTCTGCTGATGTTATAGGTATTTTTGTTAGGATAAGAATGAACTTGAAGAAAAAATCAAGATACTCTACCATATTTTCCAAGAAACGGGACTCTAGATACAACTTTCCAAAATGGAAAATATGGAATTGGAATGAAAGCAGTTATGACATCGACCCTAAATAATTCATAGAAATTCAAAAGGTGGAATTACTAAATGCTAACACTTTAAATACCGTAGTATAGGCACAATTTATAACAAACAATATAGGAGAAAAAGAAATGGAATATAGAATAGGCTATGCTAGAGTTAATTTCGCCCAAACCGGAAGTTCTTTAAATACAATAAAAAAAAACAAAAAAACAATCATTAACCAGAAAAAAAAAACGAGCCTCATTCTTAAATATAATCTTAAGAACAAGATTTTTATATGGGTGTCAAGCGTGGCGGAAAAAATCTTTTCTGATCTATTTAAACAGTCAGCTGTATACAAACTCTTTCTCAGTTCGATGGCTAAAAATGATTTCGCGCAAGTGAAACATGAACCAGCGAAGATCATATGTTTTTTGAACCGCGGCGTCTGACGTTACAGAATCACACACACAAAAAAAGAACTGTACCAGATAACTGAATCTGCATCTCTTGAGGACTTTCAACAGCACCTGCAACTACAATGATACTCATGTATAAATGACGGGGAAAATGATAGTCAAGGTGATGACTTTTCAAAGTATTCCAAATAAAAAGCTAGAAACGAGGCCCCCATCAATATTGAAAGATCAATAACAATTAGTGAACTTGAGAATACTATTTTCCTGAAAAATCGTTTTAATTGAAATATTTTATAAATTCCGACTGACAACAACACTGGTTTCTCGATCAATGAATACTAAATGTTTCATTTATATAGAAACGGCTAATATTATCCTTAGATATGAGAAAAAATATTACACATTGATCCCATCCAAAGACCATGGAAGTGAAGAATAGTTTAACTAGAGTAGCAGTGGTTGTTCGGTGAATGAATGCCGAATGTTTCCTTATAAGGAAACGGCTATTACGATAACCATCTTTATTTCATGTTTCCCCGCTCTATAAACCAATGTCCCAATAAAAATACTAGTATTATTGACCTTAGAATTAATAACAGCCACCACATTGCCATTGTTTTATATATATACAACCATCACACCTTCCGACGACATCTGAATTTGACACCAGCAGAACCAACATGAAGAAAACGAAAAGAATTCCCACTTTTATCATCTTCGCAGCCACCACCACAATAACTACCACCTAATCGTTCACCTCAACCAGGTTATATCCGCCATCGTCACCGTTTTCTGCAAATGTTTTTCCCTAGCGATATAGGCCTGGCCAAGGCAGAAAGTCGACTGCATTTATCATATGGGCACGTTCTTTTACCGGGCAAATTCCGACCGATTATGACATTCACAGACAATCTTCGCTGACATTGAATTGACACGGCCAACCTTCACACATTTCTACGCCCATACGACCTAGCCCTTCACAGGCATCTCTGGAGGATATGCCACCAATACCTTCAGGCTCAATTGTCACGGACAACACCGACGCCACAAAAACAAATCCCGGCCACATCCCCGCTCTGATGTCAAGCATTTACACACATTTGTCAAAATCTTCTTCACTTTTTTTCCCCAATTCTTCTTTCTCCAAAGTTGTCGATTTTCCTTTCTCACCTTAAAATTTTTCAGCACCATTTTGCGGAATTTATAAATCTCTTTTCTCTTCTTCAACGCCATTCATCAGTTATTTCTGTATTTTCTACTCGTTTCTTTTTCGGTTGACCTCCGTTGTGTCAGCAATTCACATCCGCTGCATCTGCTTTTGATAATTACTTATGTTTTTATTCCACTTTAGTCACTTCTTATTCCCCTCATGGTTTTCCGTTTCTTATTCGCCTCATGGTTTCCGCTTCTTATTCGCCTCATGGTTTTCCGTTTCTTATTTGCCTCATGGTTTTCCGTTTCTTATTCGCCTCATGGTTTTCCGCTTCTTATTCGCTAATGGTTTTCCGTTTCTTATTCGCCTCATGGTTTTCCGTTTCATATTCGCCACACTGTTTCCCGTTTCGTATTCGCCTCACTGTTTCCCGTTTCGTATTCGCCTCACTGTTTCCCGTTTCGTATTGCCTCACTGTTTCCCGTTTCGTATTCCCTTCACTGTTTCCCGTTTCGTATTCGCCTCACTGATTCCCGTTTCTTATTCGCCTCAATGATTCCCGTTTCTTGTTCGCCTCACTATTACTCAGCTCGTATTCGCCTCTCTGTTTCCCGTTTCTTATTCGCCTCACTATTTCCCGTTTCTTATTCGTCTGTTACTCAGTTCGTATTCGCCTCACTGTTAGTCACTTCTTATTCTTCACTATTTTAGTCACTTCCTTCTAGTCTCTTTACATTCTTTTCATATTGAATCAGTTTTTAGCCTTTTCACATTTAGTCATTTCCTGCTCCTCTCCCCTTTAGTAAGTTCTTGATCCAATCGCACTTAATCAACTCTTGACCTTCTCATAGTTGTCAGTTCTTCTTCCTCTCACATTTAGCCAGCACTTGGTTCTCTCTCATTTTGTCATTTCTTAAACATTTAATTAGATCTGGGTCCTCTCACATTAGGCAGATTTTGATTCTCTCTCATTTAATCAAATCTTGGCCCTCTCACATTTACCCAGTTCTTTATCCTCTTATATTTTTCCACACCCTCTAATATTAATCACTTCTAATCCCTCTAACATTAATCTCTTCTCATCCCTCTAATATTTTGTCTCTTCTCATCGATCTAATATTTTGTCTCTTTTTATCCCTCTAATACCTAATCCGTTTTTTATCCCTCTAATACATAATCCGTTTTTTATCCCTCTAATACCTAATCCGTTTTTTATACCTCTAATACATAATCCGTTTTTTTATCGCTCTAATACCTAATCCCTTTTTATCGCTCTAATACCTAATCCCTTTTTATCTAATACATAATCCGTTTTTATCGCTCTAATACCTAATCCCTTTTTATCGCTCTAATACCTAATCTCTTTTTATCCCTCTAATACCTAATCCCTTTTTGTCCCTCTAATATTTAATCATCTTCGTACCCTCTGCCATACAGTTAGTTCTTGATCCTGTTACATTAATCCTTTAGCCGCATCTCAATCCACCAATTATTTGGTCATTTCTTATCCCTGCCCCGTTTAATCACTTCCAGTTTTCCCGTTTAGTTAGTTCTTGATCCTCTCTCATTAACTATCGATTCTCTCACATATAGTCTTTTTTGTTCCACTAATAATTACTCCCTTTTAGATCCACCAAGTGGCACTTTCTTGTTCCTCTCACCTTTAATCTCTAGTTATCAAAATATAAACGGGTGTTCATCATCAGATTGTAGGTGGGTAATATTTCTAAGCATGTTACAATTCCATGTGCTAATTTATTTTTGGTAATTCTATTTCCTTCATAGGCATCTGAACGACCTTCATTTTTGGTTCTAACACTTAGTCACTTTATTACAAATCCATCTGTTAATGTTAAGCAATAAAATACTCACCCGTTCTATTTTCTTTACCTGACACGTAATCATTTACATATTGTGGCTAAATAATTACCTTTAGTAATTTCTAATTTTATTTTTGTTGTGGTGTCCTCCCTCTAAAGTGTCTATGTTGGACTCTTCTGCCTATTATAAGATTAGTAGGAGAGAAGGCATTGGGGAACAGTCAATCAGATTGTTCTTCTGTCGAATTATCTGCCTTGAGCGGAGAGGGACCAGAACGAGGCTTTGCCGCAGTACAAAATTTCGTCCGGGGAGGTAGACAGGCCCTGAACCCGTTTATACGTGTTCTAAGGGAATATTTTTGACTGAGCCTACGGGCTTGTAAGACACACGGTAAACACGGCCTTGTGCCACATACATTCCTCGTGTGGGGGTTGCTGTTAAATATAACAGACGACCAGATTGTTCATCTGTCGAACTCTCTGCCTCGAGCAGAGAGGAACCCGGACGAGGCTTTGCCGAAGGACAAAGTTTCGTCCAGGGAGGTAGACAGGCCGTGAACCCGTTTATGCGGATTCAAAGGGAATATTTTTGGCCGAGCCTAAACTCGGCCTTGTGCCACATACGTACAGGTTTCTGTTAAATATTAACAGTCGAACATATTTGTACGCACTGTGCTGGTCAAACTCTCTGCCTCCGGGCAGAGAGGATCGCCAGACGGGGCTACGTTGAAGGACAGAGTCACGTCTCGCGAAACAGCTACCCCGACCCTGTTTTATACGGGATCTATGTGGAATTTTTGCTCGAGCCTACGGACTCTGATTGCCCCACATTAAACTCGGCTTTGTGCAACATCCTACCTCGTGGGGAGGCTGGTAAATATAACAGTCGAACAGATCTGTTCGTACTTTGCTGGTCAAACTCTCTGCTTCCCGGCAGAGAGGATCCCCAGAAAGGCTATGTCGAAGGGGAGTGTCGTCTCGGGAGGCTGGTAAATATAACAGACGAATAGATTGAACGCTGGGTCAACTGACATACACTCACTAGTCGTGTAATACTCTGTTGTACTTACTGTTTAATATATGATATATCTGCAACACTTGTTTTGTTATTTCTTTAACCATTTACTTGGTCACAATACCTTAATCTATTCGACTGTTCCCCCAAGGCCTTCTCTCCTACTAATCTTATATTAGGCGGAAGAGTCTAACAATGATTCTTTAGAGAGAAGACACCACAACAGATAGATAGATAGATATAAACAACGGTAGTGATAGATAGTGTTTTGGTGTCCTCCCTCTAAAGAGTCTGTTGGACTCTTCCGCCTACTATAAGATTAATAGGAGAGAAGACCTTGAACGAACAGTCGAATAGGTTGTTCAAACTGTCGAACTCTCTGCCTCGGCAGAGAGGAACTCGGACGAAGGTTTGCCGTAGGGCAAAGTTTCGTCCGGTGAGGTAGACAGGCCCTGAACACATCTAGGCGGGTTCAAAGGGAATATTTTTGGCCGAGCCTACGGGCTCGGAGAAACCCACGTTAAACTCGGCCTTGTGCCACATACATTCCTTGTGGTGGGACTGTTAATATAACAGTCGAATAGATTGAACGCTTGGTCAAGCGACACGCACACTCACTTGTCGTGTAATACTCTTCTTTTGTACTTACTGCTTAATATATGATATATCTGCAACAATTGTTTTGTTATTTCTTTAACCATTATATGGTCACAATAATTTTCTTTATATTTCTTTCGCCATAAATATATTCTGGAAAATTCTTATGTAACATTTTAAGCATTTACATTGTTACTTTATGTCTAAACATTTGATTGAATGGCTATTTTTACTTCCTTTTTAATAACACTTACGCATATTATCAGGAATTATATAAAAGTGCGTATAATCTTTATGGTAATAACGATAGCAAAAATAAGTTTTTAATTATAAATTGCTATTATTGAATGAGAGAGCAGCATGCCAAAATATATGACGCTCGGGTAGAAATATAAAAGGTGTTCCAATAACTTGAATGGATTTTAAATGTGAATTAATTTTAAACGATATTTTTTTCTTTTTCTTTCAGATTTAATAACCTAAACCTTTGGCAATTTCAACCATGGAAAGATTGACACTAGCGGCTTCAGTGTAGGGTCTTAAGTGCTATTGTTCCCCGATCTACCCTGACTCCGGGGTGGTAGCTTCTGTTAGGGACCCAGCTATTGGAAAATAGTGAACCCCACCTCCCACAAATCAAATAAAATTACCAACAATGCATTTTTAAAGTAAAATGACAATCAATGCCACAATAAAAAAAATATAAAAATGATTTTTTTAGTAGAAGTAGCTACAATAGATTTTATGATCTACAAAATATATATCTAAAAAAAACACATCTTTACGCTAAAAGTATAATATTATATACTAAATGTCTGTAGATAAAATCATAAAATTATGTACAAAATATTTATATTTTGGCATTAAATAACCCATAGAGGTTGATAAGCCGTTAAACAAAATGAAACAATCAAGCAATCTTCAACTAACAAAGAAATATTGACAATAGTCTATGTAGCTAATGCAGTTCATATGAGATGCCAAGAAGTTCAGCTCTAATGGATATTGTCTATTTGGTAAAGTCCGATAAATAAAGGTAAATCTGTACAGGATTATTTCGTCTAGCTCATCTTAATTTATCTAAATAAAAAAAAAACATATGTTAACTGCACGAATCAGTTAAGATCAAACGCTACAAGAACCAAGCCTTGTGTTGCATCAAGGCCCTTGTCGTTATAATTATTATTATACGTACTTTGTAGTCGTTATATAGTCATCTCTTTCTATCGCTCAAAACTCGAAACAAACTCTACAAATCGGATATATTTGAAAATACCGATCCAAGTAACATCATAAATTTCATTAAATAAATTGGCTCTACAGAAAAATATTTAAAAAAAATCTGTTTAACATATCTGATTACCTAGATTGTTTTGTAACCAATTTTTGAAGGAAAAATTATTTCCAACAATAAAATTTTGAATGTAAAATGATTACCAGCAATATATTTGACTCTCGACAGAATCCCCCTTTACAAAATATGTCAATGAGATCTGATCTACAAAATGATTCCTTACAAAGAATACATACCCTATTCATACGAACCTATCCGAAAAAGCTTGCTGGCATTAAATAACCGTTTCAGATTGATATGCCGTTAAACTAAATAAACCAAACTCAACGTTTCTATCGCACAAGAATGTAATTAACTCCTTCAAATATGCTTTGTCTTTATAATTTAGATTAGACCAAAATTGGTGCCACTCTGCAAATTGCTTCTCAATCATCACTTTCGAGATTTATAGAATTCTCTGCCGTTATTTGTTCTTATAGAATTCTCTGTCGTTTATTTATTCTTCATTCTGCACAATATTTTGCACAAAAATAACTTCGCATGCCTATCAAGAGTTTATCGTTATTCCCACAGTAAATTTTCAGATGAGGTCGATTGATTAGTTCCACCATTTCAGACATTTACACCTAGGACACGCCATGCTATCTCCACAGTGTATAAACATCTTCATTTCCGCTGTTTTCTAATTGTAAAGAGGATGTTGACTCAGACAGCTATTTAAAAAAAAATAATTTATAGAACTAATTCTCAAATGAATGCTTCACTGAATACTAAAATTTTAACCTTTGCAAGTCAAGTGTTAATCGCTATATATCTTCCCTATGCACATAATATATATTTTCTAACACTTCATCTTACATTCAAATGACATTACTCATTCAGTAACAGTCTTAACCAGTGTTTTCCAAACTTAGTTTTTTGCCTGGGCCACATTTTCGGAATTCAAATATTTTGCATTTCACCAAATTTTATATGATAAAAAGTACATTTACAATATAAAAAAAAAATAGAGAGATGATTAAAGGGAGATAGCCGCGCATTTGCAGTCAGAACATTGATAACTCTCTGCTCCATTTTTCAGACCCTCGTTTCTCTATTCTTAATATTTGATATAATGCACAAAATATCACAGTGATAAAATCGGTCAATAATTATTTACAAGCATTTATACTGGGACACATGCATGCAATTACAAGTAATCTTTAATAATCTTTAATATTTTAATAATACTTCATTGCCATTTCTCCCATTATGGTGCAAAACACTGCGGAAGAGTTTCAAACGACGTACCAGTACTTGTTGGTATCATCTTTAACTACATATGCAAAACTGTTTTACGTTCTCTAGACAGGTATTGGTCTTTTTTTTGGACGGTCCCTACTAACATGTGTTATGTTTAGTTTGTATTTTATGTTTATTTTTATTTATTATTGGGTTCACCTCCCTCCCCTTGCATTCTATCATTATTAGAATTTTATGTATATCATTTATGTATCATCAAATTTTTATGGATTGGGGCGCGTTTTGGTAGGTTCCCTTGGAGTGGATGTGGTATTATGGTGGTTGGAGGATTGAACGGTGATGGATGAGTTCTTGTGGTGAATGAGTAAATTGTAATGTATGAATGGGTCGTGAGTCAGATTAGCTAGGTATAAGATAGTAAGTGTTGACCAGCCTTTTCCCCCTCCCCTTTTTGGCCTTGTGCCACAATTGTAACCTTTGTTGCAATAAATCCTCAGGTATTGGTCTTTTTATCCAACATTTGTGAAAAAATATTTTCATCCTTTGCAATGAACTGAAAATCAACCGATTTTTGAATGTCTACACAAGTTGGTTGTTTTCGTTTATATTTCTTTACGTCGTCTAATCCAATATTTTTGCACTGTTCTCAACAGTTACCCCCTACTTAACTTTTCTGCTAAATTTTTACAATATCTTAATTTCTCTCTACATACATGTAGTTTCTATTTTATCTATTTGCGATTTATTATTTTTACTGAATTTGTTCTAATCTGTAATCACACGCATACACACAAGAAATATGATCGCCCAATCGTGCATCACGCATGGCATATACCTGACACAAACTCATATCTCTTTCGACCTGGCAGAAAATTTTTCCTGCAGTAGGTTGCCGTTTTTTCTGCGATAGACTGGTTGCCAACCAAAGCTACAGGTCACAGACCCTCCAGCTATTTAATTTAACCAATTAATTATATAATTGTTAACCTGAATATACATGTATTATTAAATATATAATTGTTAACCTGAATAAATATGTATCATTAAATATATAATTGTTCACCTGTGTTCGCTTATTATATAAATTCTTTGTTTTATCAACAATTAAAGAATAGTTGCTCTCTATGCCTAATCGAATGGTCACTACTCCTAGAATTGAGTTTCTGAGAATTTAAATATGCATAAGCCGTTAACTAAGTTAGGGACCAAATGTTTTTCATTTCAAACAGAAATTATATTGACTGGACTCGTTGAAGTTGATTTTGCGTATTTTCAGCGATTTTGTGATCGGCTTTAGGAATGACTTTTCCTTATTGATGATCCATGTTGAGTTGTGATATTTCAGAAATCCCTGAAGATTTTTTTTTTCATTTCGTTCGTAGATTGTTGTTAATTCTCAAAGTATTATTTGGGTGAATATTTCTAAAATGTTTTATTGATCGTGGTTTTATTAAGATTAAATTCCCTTTGACTGATTATTTCCTAAACTGCTGAGGTTAATCCATTCCTCAATTTTTATCGTCGTAGTCCTCCATTTCTTCTCCCTTCTCTCGTAATTTTAAAATCAGTCCTATCTGTTAATCGTCACTGGAGATCAAATAACATCAGGTTTTTCCAATAATCCAGTTTTCTTAGTGATTCAAACGATATAATATTATCGTCTCCAACACTGGACACACGAAAAAATATTTGAGGCATCAAAGAGGTTCTACAAGAAGATTCCATGGAGCGAATCTGTGAGCAACGACGGAGTTTTAGAGAAAATGGAGACAAAAAGGACACTTATACTTAGGAGATAAATAAAATTTCTAAGGCACAATGCGGAAATAGTGTATGGAAAATTTGATGCTCACAGGACAGATGGAAAGCAAGTGGACAAAGTAAAACAGCGTAGAACTTACCTAACGAGCTTGTGGAAATGGAGGGTTATGGATGGATAGCAAAGAAGATAAAATTTACTAACAGCTACAAAGGTCCGGAAATTGTGGAGAGCCATGATTGCCAAAGTCCTAAAAGGACATGGTACAGAGAAGAAGAATGGTCTAGATGGTTTGAGTTCTTATTCGGCATATCTGTCTCAGAGACTGGTCAAATCATCTGTGTTAGCACGTTTCTTAATAGATCACAGATTTTGCTCAATCTTTACGTTTGTTTCTTATTTCCTCCCTTATATGCCTGAATATGTCGATCCGGGTAACCTACCGAATATTCTGGGAGCTGCTGCTACTACTCATACTACTGAATAGTTGCATTAGTAGCCCTCATCAAGTTAGGTTCAACAGCTGAAGTTCCTTACTCAGATTTGGCCCGCGGGAAAATAACCAAGTAAATCAACGTGTGGATTCGTGAGTTTGGTAACATAACAACAAGTGAGTTTATTTCCTTGGCTGGGCAACGTGAACTAATTGGAGCAATAAGTGATCAGTACTTAATTAGGATAAGGTCTAATGTCGACACCCGATAGATTTCGGTTCGAAATTCACTGTAGGTCACTCGGATCGACAAGACGTCTATAAATAATCATTTATATTTTGTTACATTCGGTTATTATAGAATTGACGTTTTTACTATTACGCATGATTTAGATAATATCGTAGAGTAAGTGCGAAAGCGAGTGCAACACAGTAGGCAGGAATTAGAACTCAGCTCGCCTGTTTCACTTCCCTCACTGATAAACATTACACTAAGCGAACATGAACAGTTATAACAAACTAAAAGATAGAGAATCTGTCCTTGCTCTAGACCTTATGGAATTGTTTTCTTGACCAAATATTGTCACCTTTAAGCATAAAAAAACTCTTTAGTATTTATAATGGGGAAAGAGGGCTTGGAAAATTTAACACTTCCAAGGCATGTTGAAGGTAACTTAAGCAAATGGAAACATCGATTATCCTACCGAACAAACTGATGTAAACGGATAGCAAAAAGAAATTACTTCCCACGAATGAAATACAGAAGGAACGTGGGTAGTTTGCTACAATGGCATGGCGTGAGGGTTATACCTTGCGGCTTATAAACCCCTCTTGGGGTTAATTAAAGCAGAAAAATGTTTTAGGCTGTATAAATGTGCTTCTTTTTTTTTTTTTTTTTTTCGCAAGTCAGTATAGCAATAACAATTTTTTGTGAATAAGAATGATTTTTCCGGGTATGTCCTATTTAATTAACCCATAGCCGGTAATAGGGATTGGATTCTGATATTTCACAAGGATATTTGTGCGTAAGTGAATGCAACAACCCCAACTGGAATTCGAACTGTGTTCTCCGACTTCTCATTTCAAGCCGCTATCAATTACATCACCCTTATGTCCTGCAACGTCGTTACTATTACTCTTGATTATCAGTATTGAGCAAATGTTTTGAATCGTTTATTTACGGTATTGACAGCGGATATCTGAAACTCCAGAAACCCAAATCTCGGATAAAGAGGTATCACTGCAGTTTGGTTTAATTCTTTTATCTATAGCGGATATTTTCAGTTAATGACTATAATCAATATTAGTATATTGACACAACCCTTCTATTTTTGTTTTCCTAAATGAATCTTCAGTACGTCCTCATGTTTTGCTTCTGTTAAGTCAGATTTATGGGAAATCGGTCGGTTCATTCTATCACTCCAGCGAGTACTTTGCCCCTTCTATCCTGCATTGTCTTTACAAAAGTAAGTTTAGACCAAATATGGAGGATTACTGTTAGATCTGGACGGGAGTTGCTCAGTCCTCACTGTTCAGCCTTGATACGATTCCCAGTCGTTCGTAGGTTATTATGGGCAATAGGATAATCTCCACTCTACAGCCTCTTTCCGCACTGATGCATAGTCTCAAACCGATCTCAGATCTTTCGCTATCTTTGTGGCAAATGTTTTGATTTACTTCATTCTTGATCTCCACCTGACCGAATCCTTACTGTTATGGCGCACGACGCTATTTTTCACAGAGTTGAATCACTCTCATTGCGTCTAATATTACAATTGTAAGGTACTAGTTTCACTCTAACAACTTAGTCATTGCTTGTTTAAGGAATAGTTTGAGAGGATGAATTACGCATTTTTTTAAATTATTTCAACCCAAGCAAGGGAGCAAAACCACTAAAACGGGGGTTACTGTGCCCGAAAGAAGATTAGAAAAAATATTACTAAGGAGCAAGGACAATAAAAGAACAGTAATTGAGAAGACAGACGATAACGAGTTACACTGCATTTAAATTTAAGAAGATAAAACTAGACTGGAAAGCAAGATGCCGGAGAGGAGTTCCACAAGTGAGAAGTGCGAGAAGAGAAAATGTTAGCATATAACTTACAGTCACATCTACCCATTTCGATTGTAAATGATGAGAGCTTGCCGCCAGACTAGCAATGTGTTTAAGTACATAAAGGAAGCTTCTGCGGAATAATTACCATGATATCATTTATAGTAAAGGCTCATTACGACGATGAGAAAGTGACTGAAGACGAGATGCCAGATCAGGACCTATGATGTTGCAGAATCTCCTTTGAATTTTATTAAGAATCTCTAAATATATTACAGGAGCACTAGACAAGATGAGGTAGTAATATTCTAAGCATCGACGAATAGTAGACATGTAAAGAGGTAAGATATACTCGAGCTGACGCACAACGCAGAGAACCAACATATCTCGTAGTTGACCTATTATTATCCATTTTCAAGTAAATTAAAGTTAATCGTTATTCTCTTTATCCTTATAATATTCACTTTTACCATTCTTTCAATTATCACACGTCATTTATCCTAACCACTTTAACAGTAAGCCTCTACCTCGAGTGGCTCCTATTAGGGTGAACTTAAATATAAAAATATTATTTGCATTATTTCCATTCTTTCGGAGGGTACAACTGACAAAACGTTGTGAGAGCAACAACAACAAAGATGAGGACAATAGTTCGAATGTAAATAGTGTAAATAGAACTCCTTATCGGAAATTCAAACTGAAACAAAAAATTCATATTTGCAGCATTATCATCACTTCCCAAGCTGTCCATGTCGCTTGTTCTCTCTCTTTGCGTCCGTGCGAGTTCCTTAACTTCGCTCTTTTTAATCTTTCTGTCCTCCGCCATTTTCTTTATACGCCAACCACCTTGAAGCCAACAAATGATTTCATCTCTTGACCCAGTTCCAAAGTATGGGCCCCCGAAAAAAAAAAAGTACAACGGCCGTATTTTTCCTTAATGTTGATGATGCTGTTAATGAAACTGAAGGAAGAGGGGGAGGAGTAGGCAGAAGTCAGTTAGCTTTAAAATGACGCCAATTTTTATGATTGATGTGATTTTGAGTAAAGGAAAAAGAAGCAGACGTAGCGGAGGAAACGACAAGAAAAGTCAGTCGTATGAGAAACAAGTCACTTCCTTATATATATATATATATATATATATATATATATATATATATATATATATATATATATATATATATTGTGTGTGTGTGTGTGTGTGTGCAGCGCGCGTGCAGAATACGTTATATTAGTGTTATTATTACGAATTTTCGCAGACCTGCTATTTCAAAATTCTTGATTGGTATCAAGTGACACCAAACTTTCTCAAGGCTCTTATCCTCTTTTTCGTAGACGTGTTGATTTCGGCAATAGCTGTCTGATTAATTCAGATTTATTCTTCATCTCGTCTGGGAAAGGCTGTTTAGGACTGTATTGATTTAACTGTATTGTATCGATTGCTCTAATAATGACTATTGTTTCTCAAGTAAAAAGAAGGCGCATTGGGACAGTGAAAGATGCCTTCTAAAATCTAAACAACGTATTAAGAGAAAGAAAAAATGTGTTGAGCTGCTATATACTATCAATCCACTTATATGAAGTGAATTCTGGTAAATTTCTTTTGAGATGAAGAAGTGATATGAAGCAAAGGAGATATGGTTTTACAGAAGCATGCTAAGAATATCCTGGACGGGAGAAAAGTGTTTTTAAGGAAAATGAATATACGCGATCTTAGAATCTTGAATTTCCTGCGAAACATACTGAGGAAAGAGAGCTTGGAGAATTTAACACTTCCAAGACTTATTGAAGGTAAGTGAGGTAGATGGAAACATCGATTAACCTACCGAACGAGCTGATGTAAACGGATGGCAAAGGGGAATTACTTCTCACGGCTGGAATATGGAAGGAATGTCGGTGGGTTTGCTACATTGTGAGTAGCATGGCGTATACCTAACGTTGAGGGTTAGACCTGGCGGAAACAAGGAATGTATTTTGAACGAGCACTTTCCTTGGAAGTAGCTGTAGAGTAGCGAGAGGCTTGCCACATCCAGCCTATGAGAGAGAGGCCGAATGACTTGGACATTCTTTTGCCTTCTGTTGACACTGGAAAGCTAGAACTAGGCAGCTCCTGCCCACATATTACAACAGTACTCCATTTCCGACCTGATCTGACTCTTATAAAAGTAGAGGTTAGTATGAGGAGTCAGGTACTTACTGGAGCGGTACAGGAAGCTGATCATTTCACTCTTTAGCGATGGAATATGTGTACCACTTCCACTTGATGTCAGGTGTGCCCAGAAAGTTTCTCAAGCTACGGTGCCTCTCTGAGGGGACATCCGTTCATCATGACTGACAGTAGTTCGGGGTCCGATCCACAATGTATATCTATCTATATATAAAGTTGTACCCTCTGTCTATTATTATCGAAATCCTCCTAGGCTTTTGGACATAGACGCCCATAGCCATTTATATTCTGAAACTACATTATCCAGGGTACTTGGGTAAGTACCTTTCATTTTGATAAAAAAAGAATCCCGGGGCTGGGGCATAAATATCCCCACTGATTTTTTTTCCTCTTTGATATAAATTAAATTTAAATTTGAACAAATGAATAACTCCTAGGGTATTCAGATAGGTATATTTCAATATGATCAAAAGAGATCCTGAGGTGGGGGGGCACACACCCTCACTGATTTTTTTCTCTTTAATTTGAATTAAATTTAAATTGGAATAAGGGAATGAATCTTATCCAAAATATACAAGATGAAAGCCAGAAGATAAAGATCACATCGACAAGACCCTTTTGCTACTGAATATTTTTTGCCCTTTGATTTAAATTAAAATTTTAACAACGTAATGACTCCTAGAGTACGTGGATAAGTATATTTCATTTTGATCAAAGCGGAGCACCACTGATTTTATTCCTCTGATATTTTGAACAATGGAATGACTCCTATTCAAAATACAGAAGGAGAAAGCCAGAAGACGGATGTCACACCAGAAAGAACAAAATGAGACAATTTGGACGGCAAGTATGAAATTACCAATCAGTGGTTAGTACCTTACAATATATATTTGCTGCGACAACTCAACCCTCATATCAATGTTGAAATCTGCTCATCAATTCATTCAATCAAGTATTGCACCAAATACATATCAAAGGGGTAAAATCAAGCTGTTTTTGCACAAAACCTCTAGATATTTTTGTCTCTTTGATTTAAATTAAATTTGAACAGGGGAATGACTCCTATCCAAAATATGGAAGAAGAAAGCCAGAAGATGGACGTCACATTTGCAACATCACTGAGTAACATTGAAATGCATCATGTTCCTCCACAAATTATAACAATAATTTAAAATCAATCAACGCTGCAAGGAGCGGACAATTCATCTAGCATATATATATATATATATATATATATATATATATAATTATTTATTTAAAAATATGATTCCATCACTACATAAGAGTTCTCATGTTTCAAAACAAGAGCCGAAAACTTCAATATAATTATTTGAATTAAATTGAATTAAAGTACCAAGCTCTGTTCCATCTTCAAGCGAAATGTTTTAGGGAATATATATATATATATATATATATATATATATATATATATATATATATATATATATATATATATAAGGTGGGTACTTAACAAAATGATGTAACTTAATTTTTATAAAGGCTTCTTTGCTGGTCCGGAAACTGTTGAGCATTCATGCATATAGATGTGGGATTGTATGCACTAGGAACGTGATACTATCGTACACACCATCGTCTACAAATTCCTATAAGGAACAAGCTTTTTTATCGACATCCTAACCATTCCCAAAAAGTAATATTCAAACTTCGAAGAGGCTAACAATCTTCCAACACTGTCCTAAAAGTTAGCACATTAGGTAAAGAAGAAGAGGCGGAGGCAGAAGATTTGACAACGTCACTGATTATACATCGTATAGAGCAACAGCCAAATCGTGCTCACATCTTTTGCTCCCCGATGACCATACCCAGTCAGCAGACTGCATTTTTTTTAGTGCGGTCTTCAATTTTAGACTTGTAGTGGTCCTTTATAATAAATTATTTCAGCAGTTACAGATATTATTTAATGGCCAGTATTCGAATTATTCATAATCACTTTCATATAATAGTTTATTTAAATGACATCACCATATTAGGAAAAAATGAAAATTTAAAATTACTGATGTACAACATTATTCAGCTTTTAGCTAATATATCCATAAGCCTGAATCAATTGATACCAATACTTAACTGTTTATTTTAAATGAAAACTATTGTGGCTTGCACGAAACTGACAACTAAACATATTCTTTTGTTTTTGTTCCATTTTTAAAATCACAAAAGACGGCCAATAACAGAGCCTAGAAAGGAATCCTTTTAACATTTGTTAGTTTGTCTTCGGCGTAAGCACCTGTCCATTTTGTGACATGCTATTGAAACGAGAATCTATTAGAATATCAGCGGGAAGAATGCCTATTCAAATGAGAAGGATAGTTTTCTCTCGTTCAAAAGGGTAATTTCTTTGGGAAGGAGACATTTTTGGCATATACTACTGGAAATTCCATATACAGGGCTGGCCCCACGAGGGTCCAAGAATAAAGGCAATCTTCAACACTGCAAATCCTCGCACCAAGTTTTTAGAGTGCTCACTGCAACTGGCAAACCTGCTAATGACATTTTAAGGGGA
This sequence comes from Acanthosepion lycidas, assembly GCA_963932145.1. Classification (NCBI taxonomy): domain Eukaryota; kingdom Metazoa; phylum Mollusca; class Cephalopoda; order Sepiida; family Sepiidae; genus Acanthosepion; species Acanthosepion lycidas. The sequence continues at coordinate 30,328,701 of OZ010572.1, forward strand.
TATCGGCAGAGTGATTAGTGTTACGCCATATTGGCCGTTGGGGAATGGGTGTGCAGCCCGTATCATGAGAACGAGAAAGTGTTAATCAGGGTGGAATGAAAAAAAAAAAAAAAAAGAGAGGAAATGAGAAAGTTTCGAGAGAAAGAAAAGAAAGAAAGAAAACAGCGATGAAATTTGCTTCGTGGGTGATATAGCTGCCTATTTCCCGCCGGTGTCAAAGGTTAGTCTTTGAGGCAAAGACTAGCCTCGTGCTTTCAAGCCTATGCAGTAATTATTCAAAATACTGCCCCAAAAATGGACGTATCATTTGCCTCTCAGTCACTTCTATTTTTTCTGGGCTTACCCTAAGCTGAGTAGATTTCTATTTATTATCACGATAAAAGCTTAAAACACAGACATAAAGAGCATCAAAAAAGTTGAGAGAGAAGAACTATAAACACTGGAATAAGAGAAACATCTAAAGAAAAAAAAGGCTGTAAAGTGGGTGGCGTCATTTATCGATGGATTTCTTACGCAGGCAAGAAAAATATGTGAGGAAAACAATTATGAAACGAGCGAATATCGGTAAATAAGCAAAGCTGAATGGCGGGAAAAGGTGGCAGTAAGTCGAAAGAAAAGACCGAAAAATTGAGATGGACAGACAAACAAATGGAAGATCGAAGTTGGCAAAGAAGACACCAGAGAAAAGGGAAATGGGATATGCTTGTAGACAACAACATTGTTTTCATTGTAAAAGAGGAGGGTTCAGTACACAAGGATAATGCAATGTCAGCACACATTACATTAAAAGGATGTCTTAGCTGATGACGACCTGCGTCCATTCTTGCAACGCAATGCTACTCTGCGCTTACTTAGATTGGAGAGCCTGTCCATCCCCGCTGGGATGACGTGGACAACAGCGAGCCGATGGGAAATGACAACCAATCGAAAGCTGTAAGAATCTAATTTGTCGCCACTTGCAGCTTTAGGATGTTTGCGAGACAATCTAAACACACACACTAGATTTATTTTGGCAGTTTTAGACGCATGTTTCACTTTCTTCTTTTTTTCTTTTTTTTGAGTTTAATTAGCTGTTATATGGTCTTTTAATTTGCCATATTAAAAATAATTTAAATCACTTTATGACGTGAGTAATTTAGCAGTCGATTTTTAAGACATTCGATTATGTTATGTGAATATTTTCTCTTCAGCATTTTTTATTTTACTTAATGTCTCTTCGCCGATAATCTCTATGATCTTCCTCTTGAATATATCAACTGGAGTAGTTTTCTAGAAGACTAAAATAGATTACTTAATTCCTTTCAAAATTCCATTTTTAATTTCGTCAACATTTCAATAATAGTTTATATTTTTGTGATAAGGTATTATAACTACCTCCACCTTATTTCACCTGAAGAAGGCCAGAGCGTAAAACGACTGAAACATCATGAATATGACAATGAAGATCAGGACAATCCGAATAAAGTAAATAATGTAAATACTTCAATAACAGTAATGCCCAAGTGGTTTGTAAAATTATTTACTAAGCTTAATTTTGGCACAAGTTCACAAACATTAGCTATCCAGTAAGTATGGAACCGACGACGCAAGTGTTACGTATTAACGAGTCTCACCAAAATTAGAATCTTTATCAAGCGTTTACAACGAAGCATCTTTTAAAATACTCCATTTGATATATATGAGAGAGAGAGAGAGAGAGAGAGAGAGAGAGAATGAACTGATGCAAGAAAGACGTTTGTCAATTGGATGGTTGATTTTACTCTCGGCATCTCATCTCCAGAATTTCGTAGACGTACACTCCATCTACTCGTCACGGAGTATCATCAATTTACTGCTTATAATTCTTGATTTTTCTTTTATATATGCATTTTTCACAGGTGCAAGCTTTTATTTTTATTTTCATAGTGTGCAAATGCACGTTGGCGGCCCAGCGCCGGTCTCCGCGTATGCCCGTACGTGTAGAATGTCATGATTATTTGTCCTTATCACCGATTCATTTTCAATTTACTCTAAAACGTTAAGCTCATCTCTTTTTTCTATTTTCTTTCAACTGACTTCCGGTTTTCTAAATATGTTGTCGCTAATTTTATGTTTATATATATATATATATATATATATATATATATATATATATATATATGGAGAGAGAGAGAGAGACAGACAGACAGACAGACAGACAGATTGATAGATAATATTAGTGGTAAATATACACGTACATATATAAAATATATAAGTATACATACATACATACATACATACATACACATGCATATATATTTGTATAAAAAAATAATTCCGAGAGGACAGAATCCAGGTAGAACCCAATGTCCAGGACAGAGTAAGGATATAATAAAATGGCTTAAACACTAATATTCCATGGTCATAATTTATTCCATTAGAATAAATGGAATAAATTATGACCAAGGAATATTAGTGTTTAAGCCTTTTTATTATATATATATATATATATATATATATATATATATATATATATATATATATATATATATATATATATATATATAATTTTAGGGTGTGCTATATTTATGGGATAACGTGCCGCCTTACAATTGCCTCTAGCATGAAACAACCTGTCGCCTCTAAGTATTGATTTCAATGTTCACTTTTATATATATATATATATATATATATATATATATATATATATATATATATATATATATATATGACGTGCCTTAACCGATTGAGGATAGTTCGTTTAGCAAGGTCGATTTTACTGCTTTTTAAACTACAATCATCCATCAATCTCTCACGTACATTCATATCTGCTCATGGCTTATCCAAATATAAAATGACATCACACATCATGAAATGGACCAAGTCCAACAATTATTTTAAAACATTATTTTTTTTTCAACCGAACGATCCTCAATCGGTTAAGGCACGTTAGGCTATATGACGGTTCGGTATAGGATACAGGTTCGATTTCTTTCGGAGGACGAATATTTATAATGTATAAACATAAAAATTTCTAGAAATAATTGTCGGACTTTGTCCATTTCATAATGTGTGACGTCATTTGTTTACATTTGGATACGCTTTAAGCAGATATGAGTGTACGTGAGAGATTCATAGAGGATTGTAGTTTAAAAAGCAGTACATATATATATATATATATATATATATATATATATATATATATATATATATATTATACTGATTCATTATAATGAGAGTATGTATATATGAATAGGGAATATACATCCATCCTAGCAAAAACACAATACACTACAATGGAAACATATCTAAGATTAAGAGTTCATAAAAAGATAAGAACGAAGAGATCCTTCCTCGCCCATTCTTTGCTTGATAAAGTCGAGAGACCAGAAACCGTGTAGCAAAATTATGGAAAATAAAATATAATATATATTTAGAAAAATCCATATTACAACCAAAAACTTTTGCAGTTTCTTTCTTTTTAAATACATATATACATTATATACACTTTTCTCTCGTTGAAACATCTATAACCTCTTCCATATATATATATATATATATATATATATATATATATATATATATATATATATATATATATATATATATATATAAGGTATATTTAGTCAGCAAGTATTCAAAATTATTTTAAAAAGAACAGAAAAGTTTTGTCTGAGTAATTTTTTATTATATTTTTCCAATTTTCGGCTAAGGTGTTGAGTCTTGTGCTCTAAGTTTTGGATAAATTGTCCAAAGTTAAAATTTTGTTAAGTACTTTCGCCTTTCACGGTCATTTTCAAGAACGCATGCAGTTTTATGTTAGACCTGTTTTACATAATGGTATTATTTGAAAAACTGGATGTTTGAAATAGTCTAGCGTGACGTCATAGGGAACGTGATGTCATGATCATTTGTCCTTTTTCACTGTTTTATTTCCACTTTACGTTAAACTTTTCTCTCATTTTCCTCTTTTTTTTCAATTGTTGCTATTTCACTTCCGGTTTTCTAGATATGTTTTCATTGAACTAAAAGAATGCGCTTTATTTATTTTTTATTTATTTTATATATTTATTTATTTATTTTTAATACTAATATAATCTTTTCCTACATTAATTATATTATATGCACTTCACCATTTCCTATGGCGAATGATATTTTATTTAATGTAAATTGTTTAGTTTTTTTTTTTTTTTTTTTGGAATGATAATGAAATCGATAGATTTGAGTCTTTCCTGGCATTGTTTTTTATAGAGTAATTTGGTGTTGCGTTATCTACTAATATTTGCCTTATATTGGTCGTTCTTTATGTGCTGGTTGATGTGTGGACAGATTACAGATTTTCGCCAGGTGACAAGTCAGTCTACAAGCGAGTGTGGTGTATGTGTGCCCAATGTCAGTATTCAGTGTTATTTTTTTATTATTAATGTTGCAGATACAATATTTCAGGAGGGCATGAGAATTCATAGATAACACTATTTTTACATAGGGTCTGATGTTATTGTTTATAAGTAAATTAGATGTTTAAATTTTTTTATAGCAGATCATAAATCTAAAGTGCTATTTTTAGGATCGTCTTGAGATATGTACCGGTGAATTATGTTTTGAATTATTTTTTTCCTGCTGCTTGTAATTAGGATGCATCTGATTACGATACAATTAGTTAAAGGTGTGTTTATTTTTATTTGTGTCATGGAGGGGCCTTGGGTATTTTTTTTTTTTTCTAAATTTCTTTAAGTCTAATTTTACTTACTCGTTGACAACGTGGTTAGGGAAATAACTGTAGATTAGTGTTTGTTTAATGTTGCTAAATTCCTTATAGAATATGTCCGAAGGTGAGATTAGTTTGGCCCAGTAAGTATCGTTAGCAAAAAATATTGTGTTCAAATACTGTATGCGAATCTTCTATAGTTCGAATATCGTTAGCAAAAATATTCTGTTCAAATACTGTAAGCGAAACTTCTATGCTTCAATTATCGTTAGCAAAAAATATTGTGTTCAAATACTGTAAGCCAAACTTCTATGGTTCGAATATCGTTAGCAAAAATATTCTGTTCAAATACTGTAAGCGAAACTTCTATGCTTCAATTATCGTTAGCAAAAAATATTGTGTTCAATTACTGTAAGCGAAACTTCTATGGTTCGAATATCGTTAGCAAAAACTATTGTGTTCAAATACCGTAAGCGAAACTTTTATGGTTCAAATATCGTTAGCGAAACATAAAGTTCAAATTCTTTCCATTTATGCTTTTTCCCACTCATTCCCTGTTCGTTTTACGGAAGATACTTTCAAGTAAAGAATTTAAGCGAAATTATATCACAACGTCTCATTTCTTCTTCAAACTTTGTCATATTCCTGCCTTTTTTTATTTTTTTTTTGTTGAATCATTACAATTCTGTTATCTTATAAATTTTCAACTGCTTTTATCTGAATTTAATTGAACTGCCTTCGCTACGACATTAAACCTGTCCAATGTTTTCGCCAGGCTTTTCAATAATCAATAAAAACTAAAGTAGTTTCTCATATTCTGTTTTATTTACTGTCTTTTATCAGTTGAATTACTGTTTGTAGATATTCTACTTTTGAATAATTGAAGATATTTCCCTACCTTCGTCGTTGCCTTTCATAAGTATATTTTTAATTTTTTATCATTTGTTTGGATAATGATAGCTCGATATTTGCCAAATTATTTATTATCTCCCTTGTTGTAAACCTTTATGACTGTTCTAAGAAAGTTTTGTATGACTTCCTTAATGATCCTTTATGAAAGTGCTCTCACATTTCTTCTGAAATGCCTGTTACTATGCCATCTCATTTTCTCCATATCTCATTCTGAATCGGAAACACTATTTCATCTACTGTAATGTTTAGAATATAGCTAGTATATTACGGTTGCTGTTACTTTTATTTCACAATCCTAACACTGTTGATTTTCTAAACACCGTCTTCCTACATTTGGTGTTTATTTTTTCTGTTATTTTAAGCAGGAATTTGTTGTTTGCCAATATGGTCTCATCGAGTAAGTTTCAAACTTTCCTCATTTCTTTATTTTCTATATTTATCTTTCTTTTTGCGTTTCTTTTTTAAATTTTAGTTCTGCACATTCAACATTGCCTCTGATTTCTGTCTATTTTCTCCTTTATTTTCATCGCTTCCATTGTTGAAATTGACTTTTTCTTTTGTTATTGTTGCTGTTTCATTAAGCTCTGTCGATTATTTCTGCTGCTTTCGCAATTAGTTGCTTCACTAACTCTACTGTAATAAGGAGATTGGATGAAACTAAAGTATTTTTCACGTCCCTGAATAATGCACGAAGTGTGAAAGTTAACAACAAATTAAAATGAACTAAAATGAACTTGAAGTCGGCATACATGCTTACATACGCTGAACTTACGATAGTAGTTCAAAAAACGTCTAAGCCACACTCACAATGAAGAGAAATAACTGAACATTTTTTTTGTGGCAACAAAATATCCCTTAATATTAAACTAGAGAAACTAATTCAGAATTCTGTTTTAATTTATGTGCAGGTGAGGCCCATACAAATGAACAAAACATAGGTTCGAGCACTCTCTGTAAAGAAAGGTATAACACCCAAGGAAATGCATGAGGGCATGTTACAGACAGTTACTGAGGACTCCCCTTCCTGTGAAACTGTGAAGAAGTGGGTTGGTGAATTCAAGCGGAATAGGGACAGCTAAGAAGATGACCCTATGTCAGTTTGTCCAAAAACACAACCACTAATGAAAAAGTTGATGGCATTCACCCTATGGTTTAGAATGACAGACGTATTATCGTCCAGCAGATAGCTAAGTAGAAAGGCATTTTCTTCTGGATCCGTTCATACTGTATAACTTCAATCTTTTGGGTGAGCCTACTGTCTGCAAGATGAGTCCCAACAATGCTGACCAGAGCAGAAGCTGAAAGGGTTGACATTTCCAGGACGATTCTGTCTCGCTTCCATGCTGACCCTGAGAATTTCCACCGTAGATAAGTAAATCGAGATGAAACCTGGGCTCACCACTTCGAACTTGAATCAAAATTTCAAAGCAACTAATAGAAACTGTCTGTTTCTCCTCGCCTGAAGAAGTCCAAGCAAGCAACATCTGTTGACAAGCCTATGGCTTCTGATTTCTTTGTTTTTTTTATTTTGTTTTTTAGTTTTTGTTTTTGTTTTTTTGTGGGGGGATTTTGAAGGTGTCATCGTCATAAACTGCCTGGAAACGGAAAAAATATTAATGGACAATACTATGCATTAGATTTAAGACAACGAAAGGAAACAATCAAGTCGAAGCTTAGACGGGAGCTGAGGGCAGATGTGCTCTTGCTCCAGGATAACGCGCCCGTTCGCACTACTGAAGTTGCAGTAACCGAATCAACAAACTGTGGCTTTGAATTGCTACCCCCATTCCCGTTAATCACCAGATCTATTTCCATCTGCTTCCTTGCTGTTTCCAAAGCTCAAATCCCATTTTGGAGACAATGAGATCATAAGTGCTCTAGTGAACGTTTTCTAGAGGACCAGGGCACCGTGATGAGATTGCAATGGATCAAGCGTTTTCAAGGTTGATGTCAAGGGTGACTATATTGAAAAAAAGAGAAGATTGTCTTCTTTCTCCAAATCTTGAGTAAGCCTTAAAAAATTTTTGAACGACCCTCGTACATGAGAAATGCACTTATTCGTGACACATAACATTGGTTATAAATATTTTTCTATATATTTAGTCGTAAAAAAGAAAATTGTAAGTAAAGACTATTTATATTTGAGGTTTCATTATTTAATCAGAGTAGAGATGACCAAATGAAGCAACACATACCAACGAAGATACATCGGTGATTTGAACTGTCTTTTCACACTGAGGGTATGATCGTCCTGGCTATAGGACAGCATTGATCAAACATCACTCTCTGTTAAAGAACATATACACAAGATTGTTAGATTTTCAAATCAGATTTAGAGTCTGTAAACTACCAAGAAGCTCGAGTTATGCAATCAGATTTTCTACGTTAAAACGTTTGAACGATATTGGATCTGAAACCAAAACTTGCTTCCTCTCTCTTTATCAAGTATATTTAACTCTTGGATAATGTTGTTTCTTTTTGAAAATATTGTTGACATATTTCTCTAATGAGTACCAGCCGAAAAGGCTTTCAGGAGAAGAAAACCATTAATGAAAAATCAACTATGTATCTGTTCATTACAACTATATTGTTATATACACTCCAAAATGCACATAGATATAAGCTTAAATTAAACCGCATGTGTCATTCTAAATAGAGTAGCTTGCTTAACTTGAATTATTTTGATATCATTAGTTTTTGTTATGCTATATATAATTTTTTTATTCCTCAATAAATCCAAGGGCATAAGCGTCAGATATATATATTTGATTAAAGCATTTTATCATTAACCCTATAAATTATTATCAATTACATTTTTATATGAACTCTTTATATTGTTGAACTTTACAGAACATTATGAACCAATCATTTTGCTATCTTTTTACTGCTTCACATTTAACGTTATCTCGACCAGCTCTTATGGTTTACTAGAATTTTCTTTCTTTGTCCATTTTCGCGTAAATCCCTTTTAATGATAATCTATAAGTTTTTTGTTTGTTATCTAGAGAGAATATGCATTTTTTTAAGTTCATATATTTGGAAATTTTTAAGCGAAATGGATAATAGTCTGCTTTAGAATCCGAAAGAATATGTTTATTTACATTTTTTTTTTTTTACATTATTTGGACTGTTATCCTCATCGTCCTTGCCATATTTACAACGTTTCAGTGTTGTACGCTCCGGCATCATTCAGGTGATTAGAATTTCGAACGAATCCTTTATTTCGACCACTGGGGTAGGTTGTTCTATTTCCCACGTATCGCACCTCTTCCAGATGTCTTTAACTCAACTCTCCATGTTTTGGTAAGCCACTCTTTGGGTCTAGTCACTGGATCTAACCAACGTCTTATCCATTGGTCTATATATCCTTAAGGACATCTTTTGTGCGAATATTTGAATAAATGGTTCGGTTCGAAATTCAATTCACATGAAGATGGCCGGACAATACAACCGCCGAAAGGTTGTGAATATGGCAACGAACATGAGGATATCAGCCCGAAAAATGTAAATAATGCAAGTAATCATAATACCTCATCTCAGAGATATAAACAGAAAGAATACTTGTTTGCATTCTTTAGTGTCTTGGATTCTACACCTAAAAGTATTGCTTTACAAAAACTTACCATGAATATTTACATTTATCGTGATATTGTGCCTTTTCTATAAATGATTTCTTGACAATTGTTCTGCTGAGCTTCTTTTTTTTTTCATTCTTCAAATTTAAGAATTTAAGCGCAGTATTTGATTAGCAGCTAGGACTCATCATTTTACAAGAGAAATAATTAGATGTAACCATAAATTATAAGGTAACTTATTTTTCTCCCGTAATTTTTGCTAGCGGAACTCTTCCAAACCTCTTGCTTTCCAGTCAACATTGATCTTATAAACGTAAATGCAATGTAAATGATTATCTTCTGTTTCTTAATTACTGTTCTCTTAGTGTGCTCTCTCCTTAATAATATATTTTTTTTCTTTTTCTCATATTCTGTCACACTCAATAATCCATTGCGTCTTAGTGGCTTTATTGTCTTGTTTGGTGTGAAAATATTTAAAAAAATACTCTCATCAAATTTGAAGACGTCAATAATTTTAATAGCCACGTTATTCCACCTACTCCCTATTGTCTTATGAATAGCGTTGCTTGGCTATTTCCCTGAAGAATGCAACGTCTAGTCTGTTGATCAGATCCATCCAATGTTGCTCTATATTCATCACTAGATCTGTTTTCATGTACATTCCCCAAAACTTACATGATCCCCTTTTGTGATGCATATTAGAAAGGTGGTAATTGTGTTACTTTGTGGTATTTAGTTATTATGCCTTATTATCTTTGCCGTGTGTCTACATTCGAAGTACACTCAAACATACATTAAATTAAATACTTTCAAATCAATTTCCTGCAATCTAATTAAGTAGTGACTTATTAATTAGGCATGATGTGAATTGAGGCATTAAAATTATGGTAGAATGGTTGAAATAATCTAACATCGATTTGGTGCTTTTAAATGATGTATCAAATGTCAACTAGAGTTGCTTTTCTCGCCTACTGTAGAAATCTGATTTGTTAATAGGTTTTAAGGATCAAATTGTCAAATTTATTGCTAATGAGATTTGTTCATACAATAACGTGGAATAGCTTTAAGTGTCGCAATATATTCCTTCGCACACACAAGCACAAGCACATATATATATATATATATATATATATATATATATATATGTGTGTGTGTGTGTGTGTGTGTGTATGTGTGTGTGTGTCTGTGTTATAAAGGTTATTTTAGTGAATACACGTGTTTCAATTGCTATCCTTGTTTTTGTGTTTTCATAAGCAGCGTAATTAATAACAAGTTGCGTAAATTGAGAAGTCCTTATAAAAAATTGTGCTCCAGAAAAGGAATCGATATTACATTCCTTTCTTTTCCTATCAGGGAAACCACTTTCTTGTCGCTATCAGTTTGGCGACAGACACCAGTCAGACAGAGCAAGATTTTAATTATCTGTTTTAAGGAAAATACAATAGTCCCTCACCAGGCGATGGTAGATAGGCCATAAAATATCTACAGACACAGACAGACTGTTTCGCTTTATCACAGCTCTTCAGTGTGGCTAGATGTTCTATCGAAACCCGATTGATTTGACGTCAGTCAGATATCTTAACTATAGGCCATGGTCGCACGATAGAAAGGAATGGAACTTTTTCTATACGAAAAGCCCGGGCCCCGGAGAACTCAATTCAATTTACTTGAAGAGTAATGCTTAATAGCAGTAGAAGCCACTGTTTTTTAAAAACCTTTTCCCTAGAGAGCGCAACCGGGTTTCCGGTAGCATATGTAGTCATCCACAGACAGACTGTTTCGGTATATCACAGCTCCTCAGTGTGGCTAGACGTCCGATATATATGTATAGGATACAGGTTCGAGTCCTGTCGGAGGACGAATATTCGTACATTCAGGCCGGTAAATGTTGTTTAATACTGTTTATTATAAACAGAGCATTTACTTAAATATTTGTATCTATAAAAGCATATATAAACATAAAACTGTCTTAAAATAATTGTCGGACTTTGTCCATTTTCATTTTGTTTACATTTGATACGCCATGAGCAGATATGAATGTACGTGAGATTCATAGAAGATTGAAGTACAAATACAGTAAATTCCTTGCTAACCGAACGCTCCTTCGTGTCCAAATCTGTAAAGGCACGTCAAGCTAAATGACAGTTCCGTATAGGATACAGGTTCAAATCCTGTCGGAGCACGAATATTTTATGTGAAAATTTCTCGGACATTCAGGCCGGTAAATGTTGTTTAATACTGTTTATTATAAACAGAGCATTTACTTAAATATTTGTATGTATAAAAAGAATGTATAAACATAAAAATATCTCAATATATATATATATATATATATATATATATATATATATATATATATATATATATATATATATATATATATATATATATATATATATAATATGTGTTTGTGGCAAATAGAAGTTACATAGCTTCAATTAACAGTTTCCGCAGATTCAATTATCCACGGTTATTCAATGAAATAAAAAAAAGTATTAATTAATAACCCGTCCCTATCCTGGGAGCATTGTCGTTTTAAAATCATTTAATTCTTAATTTTCTTGTTATATATTGTCCTGAAGGATCTTTGTAGATTTTATGGCATAAATCAAAAGGAAAAATCGAAAGATTTCATTTTAAAATGGCGAATTAAAATGCCAATACTAAAAAATGAAATGTCTAAGACTCACAAATTCATATATGCAAAAATAAGTTACGTTTTATTTTCAGTAAACAACTCCTTGTACGCTGTTCAAAAATTATAAGTAAATGCAGAAATAGTTATTTGACAGGGGTATTCCGAAGGCTAATCATGAGAACTTAACATGCTAAATATTAAACTAAAACATTTTATACAATTTTCAAGCGTCCTACAGCATTAACGTAGTGTCAATAATTGCCTCAACTGTAAAAGCAATAATGATATTTGGATATACTAAAAAAAAAAAAACTGTAAAGTTCGAACGCTATGTGAAAGTTGAATGCTATCGAAATAGTAAGTACCTTTAATGAGAGCAAACTTTTTCTTTGCCACAGGAAGATACGTGTCTTATAATGGATTAGCAGCATGGCCCGGCGTTGGCCGTGTTTGATTCAAAAATCGTACGATTCATACAGGAATCGCTATCACTTGACTTAAAATATTTTTGCCCTTCCTTGCCTTTAAAGGAGTGACGTTTGCCGTGCTGATGTTGCTATATGCCTTACTTCTTGCCTGTCTCACACGGCGATTTTTTTCTAAGCTCTATACTAAATATTAAATCTGTTACGAAAAAAGAACTAAATAAAATGAACACAAAACGATCAGCTTTAAAAAAAGGACTCGTAACTTGAAAAACCAAAGAAAAAAAGAATGTTAACAACAAATATTTTTCACACCCAACCCAGTTCTGCGAAATCAGAATCAGCGTTGAGTTTAAGCAAGCGAATGAGCCAATTGGCGTAAAGTGCCATGCAGATTTAAATTTTTCCGACTTGTGACGAATGCAGCTATCAATTTTTTTTTTGCGTGCTTGCATGCTAGTTAACATTCGTGTCAGTCAGCTGTTGGCTATCATGCTGGCCAATAGAATTTTGCTGCCTATTCGTGGCAGCCAGCTATGGGATCTGGCCAGTACAAAATGGCCGAAAACTACATGAGAACTGCCGTAGAAGTATGAAAAAATC